>JALPQD010000344.1:1868337-2536096 GCA_023101885.1 Typhlomys cinereus | reverse complement strand
TCTTGAAGGAGAAAGAGAAAATAGGGAAAGCATGGAGAAGCAAATACCACAATGAAAATCACTACTTTATGTGCTAATGGAAATTTTTAACTTAAAAATTCATAAAAACATTGGTGGAGGGGCAATTATTAAAGTAAGAAGTAGATGTTCAAGAGAGGAAAGCCCCCTAATCCAACAAAAATCTGCAGCTTTTATTCTAAGGGACGAAATAAATGTTGTAATAAAGAAGAGGGGGACTTTGTTCTACAGTTAACATTGTCTAACAATTCCAAGATACAGATAAACAATTACATATGTCATTTTAAGACTAGAGGAGCTCTTAGTGGGCATGAAGACAAAAATTATAAATAAAACAGTGACACGACTCGGAAGCAGAGCTGGAAAAGCCAACCAATGAGGACTTCTGAGTTGTGCCTTTTCTAAACCTAATGCTGCACCCGAGAAAGGTTAGCTAAGAGCCCCAACCATCCCAAGAACTATACATATGCCAGGATTTGATTTTATGTTCTGTTCCCTTTAAAGGTAATTGGTTGCTTGAGAGCTCAGAAGAGAATATGCTCAGCGTGCACTGATTTTCATGCTAAAGAAAACCTACTCCTCGGGGGTTGAGATCCTTTATTAAAGACAGGGAGGGAGTGGCAAGTTTTGCCCCAAAGAGTTTACCTCTTTCGTCATACACGTGTTATCATCCACAGGGCTCTCAATGGGTGCCTGCTGGAGGGTAAACGTTTTAAGAATGTGGTTTTGCCCCCCATCCCCAAAGCTTGCTCACGGGCTGATTAATGCTGAACTATCCCAGCCCAGGGAGAATGCTCAGTTAGACTGAGCTCAGTTAGAATGTTCTTGCTAGACTGCAGGACTGCGACAGTTTTGAAACAATCATTTCTACTCCATTCCAAAGAGCACCTCCTTTCCTCAAAAGTTCTAGAGACAGGACCTCACCTCCTCAGAACCAAGTTTTCCCAGCCTTTCAGATCTGAAACTCCCATCATGCCTCTGAAACCTCCCCCACCCACCAGCAAACTGTCAGATTTGGATCCCCTTCCAATCCCACCCCACCTTGCTCCCAATCTTGCTTTAGAATTAATTTTGGCTTTGGAACACAAAAGAACTCCATCCATTCTGCCAGAAAAAAAAAAAAAAAAAACACACCACGAACCGCTCAGACTTGGCGTCCCACAAATCCTCAGTGTTGCAGAACACACCCATCCTTCAAAGCAACGCATTCTAAGTGCTCAGATCCAGCCCCCCACCCCAAATCTAAGCTGGGGCCACCTTCCAATCCCTGAAACCCAGAGTCAGATTCCTAACCCCGTAGCACTAATCCAGGGTGCCAGCTCCCCTCATTTGCCTTCTTAGTGATTTTGGCGCCCCTGTCAGGACGGGCTCCATACCATATTTCCAACTTCTGCTGCAGGGGGACACGCTCGTGACCCGGCCACCAACTGCCGCCCAAAGAACCTCCACGCGACGCTAGTGGGAGGGGCGGGGCCTGGAGCTCGGGGGCGGGGCCTGACTCTAGGGGGCGGGGCCTGGCCCGCTGGGGGCGGTCTCGCGAACGGTGGCTGGTGAGCGACGGGCGCGAATGGCGGAGCAGTGGGATCTGGACGAGGAGGGCGTCCGCCGCCTGGGGGCGCTGTCCCTGCAACAGCCGGGTACGGCCGGGCCGGGAGGGTGTGGGCGGGGAGTTTTCAGACCAGAATCTGGGGAGGCGAAAACAGGGGGGAAGCCGGGGATTCAGGGCAACCGCGGAGGAAGCGGTTCCTGAGGCGAAGAGGAGGAAACTGAGTAGAGGGGTTGTAGTGAGATGGAGAGAATGAGATCACAGGAGGGTCCGGGGCAGAGGAGGAGGAATGGGAGGAGCGAGGGGACTGCGAGCTACAGGAGAATCGCGATCCCAGGTGGGCACCTGGGGCAGGTACCCGCTGTAGTGAAGACGGACGCCTCCAGCAGTGGGCGGGATGGAGGCCCTGGGGGGACACGGGGGGAGCAGGGTTAAGAAAGCCTTTGTGTGTGGCGAGTGCTGTTGAGGAAGTCTCTCGAACTTCCTGCTTTGGAGGGCTTTTTCTGGCTGGGGTACGAGAACCTCAGGAACCTGACTCTACCTGTAATCTGTCTGGATGTGTCGTTCTCGTTTAAAAACTCAGGTAGGAGCCTCGATGTGAGATACTAGCTGATCTCCCAGCCCTGCCTTCATCCAGACTAACACTGAGTGATGCTGAACCCACCTTTGACTGGGGGTTCGACTCACACGGCTTGCTTCCTGAGTGGCTACAGAGGAAGAAAGGCGCAAGTCATAAACATGCACTGCTATGGTTCCCATCGTACGGCTCAGTGATACTAAGTTAGATTCTTACCCACAATCTCAGAGTTGGTAAAGTAGTACAGACAGGGCTTATTAAATAAAATCAGCGCTCTGATTCTGGAACTCATACTGTAACCATAGCTGTCTTTTTTTCATTCGTAATAGGATATGAAAACATTTAGGGTTTTTTTTTCATAATTTTACTCCAAAATTGTCATTTAAAAAACTATCAAAATTATTGCATGCTGATATTACATACATATAAGAAGATACTAACCTTTTCCTTTTTCTGAAACTTTTGCTAGAACAGACAAGCAAAGATAGTTTGATAAGTTGATGTTGATATAGGAAAGGTCTCATATAGGCTGGCCTCACGCTCACTACCATGAACTTCTAATGCTCCTGCCTCCTCTGCCTTTATCCCTGAATACTCAGATTACAGAAGTGTGGCGAAATAACCTTTTTTTAAAAAAAATTTGCTTTGTTTTTACATGGTGTACCTTTCAACCCAGTACATATTTTCCTTTTTAAACTACTTTGAACCACCCATATTTTACAAACAAGGTAAGAAAATTTAATTGGCTTGTAACACTTTTGTGTTTTCCTTGCCCTTAAAAATATTGATTCATTTTTTATATGGGCAGCCAACTGTGTTTGCTACATGCTTGTAATACGAGTTGCGGGAGAGGCTGAAATGGGAGGATCATCTGAATGCATGAGATTGAACAATGTATCAAGACCCACTGTTAAAAAACAATGACTGTATATTTAAAAAGAAAAAAAAAAGAATAGGGGCTGGATAGATGGCTCAGGAGTTAAGACTGCCTTGCAAGCAGAAGAACCTGAGTTCCAATCCCAAGGAGTCTCCAGAGTGAAGCAAAAAGGAGGTAGAAGCAATCCAGGATGATTCCCAAAGTCACCCTTGGGCCTCCACATGGACATATGGTACCCTCTGATATGCACAAACACATATACATATGTGCTCGCACATGCAAAAATAAATATGGAAAAAAACTTTAAAAATGACCAGTGATATTTGGTGAAGGGCATATACCAATTCCATTCTCCAACTAGAACAATATATGGAAGACTGTTTTGGAATTTTTAATAGAGATATAATAAACCAAAACAAAAGGTCCATCGTTACATTATCTCTTGGTGAAATAAAGACCCCTGTGTTTTTTTCCTAAATTTTCTGCAGTTTTGCTTTTCACATTAAATCTACTATACATGGAACTTATTTTTATGAATGATGTTTCAATAGGTATGTTTCTCGTGTGTCAGGAAGTCATTTTATTGGTTCCATAGTGCTGGAGGAGGAATCAAACTTAGGGTCTTGTTTGTGCCAGGCAGGTACTACACCACTTAGCAATGTCTGTAGCCTACCATGGTTTTGCTAACCAATAAAATCAGCGGCTTTCTTCTTTTACTTAGGTTTCTCCTCCAAAATTATCAGGGCTGTTGTTAAGCCCTTGATTCTAAAAATTCTACAGTCAGAATTTTAAAGTGGGATATAACCTAATCTTATCTATACTCATTTAAAAATATGATTCCAAGCTGGGAATATAGTGCAGTAGTAGAATAATTACCCTATATAAGGTCCTGAATTAAATATCTAGTGCTGTTAAGGGCAGAGAAGTTTCATTTATTACAAATGTACTAGGTTAGAGATAATAAGTGGTGGCAAGATAATAGATAATTGAAGATGTTAATCAAAGACAAGGTATGTTTTGTGAGTGAAAGAATATTTTAAGAAGTTTGGATGTGGAACATAAGAAACAAGGAGCATCCAAATATAACAGTTTTAACTAAAATATTGCTGGGTCTATGGTGCCATTTATTGAAAGACAGCCCAATGGAAACTTCAACAGAGTTTCAGGACAACAGGGAGGACATTTGGGTGGGATGAAAAGGGTGTATGTATGAGAAAAGAAACAGTCAAAGTGAAAACTTTTGCTGAACTATTGTGGTCATAAAGATGAATACAGAAGCAATGATACAGGGTGTGATGTAAGATCAAGAAGTGGTGTGTGTGTGTGTGTGTGTGTCTGTGTGCACATGCTTGTTTCTTGAGGGTCTCTCACGGAACCTGGAATTCACTTACTGGTTAGACTAGCTGCCAGGATCCTCCTGTCTCTACCTTCCATCACTGGGATAACAGGCATCTAGTATTTTTTTAAAAAATGTGGGTGCTGGGGTTCTCATGCTGAAGCAACAAGCTCTAAACCCCTGAACTATCTCCCCAACCTTTCCAATGAGTATTGATTGATTGTGCTTGTGCATGAGAAGTTATGTGGGTTGGGGGTACCATGCACACATACTGAGATCAGCTTGTAGGAGTCAGTTCTCAGACCAGAGAAATGACTCAGGGGTTAAGAATCTGCCTCACAAGCAGAAGGGCCTGGGTTCAGATCCCAGATCTCACACTGAAACTGTCCTGGTGGGCAGAGCTCTGGGAAATTCCAGAGCAAAGCAAAAAGGTGATAAAAGCAATCTAGGATGATTCCCTAAATCATCCTTCATCTTCTACAGTGATATACTGTACCCTTGACACACACACAATAGTTAAAAAAAAAGAAAAAAAATCAGTTATTTCCTTTCACCTTGTGAATTCCAAGAGAGCAAACTTAGGTTACATCCTTTTAGATTAGATAATGGCAGAGATCCAGAAAAAAAGGCCATATTCCAGAGATAATATAAAAATATTTTGAAGGGACTCTGCAAAAAAAAGTGCTTTTACTTGCTGAGTCATTTCTCTGTCCCCAGAACAAGTTTTAAAATAGTAAAATATGCTAAAGGATGTTGTGGATTGATGATATCATTTGGTTAGGAGAGGAAAAGATCTAATTATGTACTGTTGTATTTTTAGCTATTAAAATAGTTAATTTAGTACAAAATTATAAATGATACAGTGGGACTAACTCTTAGTCTCTCCTCTCTGCCCTATATGCCTAGTCCCTCTTTATAAGGTCAATTACTGTTACCAGTATATGCAGATAGTCTCTCTCTATTTAAGCATATATCATTTCTTTAAAAATTTTTATTGTGGGCCACTTTCAAATACATAAAAAAGTAGAGATAACAGAATAGGGGCTGGAGAGATGGCTCAGGGGTTGTGACTCTGTCTTACAAACAGAAGGTTCTGAGTTCGGATCCCAGGTCCCACATTAAAAAAATAAATAAATAAAAAAAAACAGAATAAAGATCACCTTATCAACAATTATCATTGATATCATAGCAATCTTTTTTAAAATTTTATTTGTTAGAGAGAGATGCCGTGGTACCTGATTGGAGGTCAGAGGACAACCTTTTTAGAAGTCAGTTCTCTCCCACATGTAGGCATTTGGGGATCAAACTCAGGTATCCAGGTTTGTGAAGCAGGTATCTTACCTGCTGAGCTATCTACACTGATTCCTATGGCCAATCTTTTGTCACACTTATTGTCTTCTTATCCTAAGACCTTATATTGATTATTTTTAAGTAAATTCCAGAACTGTCATCTCATCCATAAATAACACGTATTTTCAAAACATGAGAGCTCTTGGGGCTGGAGAGGGTGGCTCAGGGTTGAAGCCTCTGCCTTGCAGCAGAAGGTCTTAGTTCGGATCCTAGACCCCAAGTATAGACGCCAGGCAGAAGGCGGGGGCAGCCTGCGTTTCTGGTCCTGGTAGGGCGGAGCCTGTGAATCCCGGGCAGAGTAAACAAGGCGGTGGTGGAGGCTGTTCATGAGTGGTTCCTGATTCGTCCTGTGGTTCTACACACACACACACACACACACACACACCACACACACACACACCACACACACACAATTGAATAAATAAAAAATAATAAAAAAAAAGAGAGCTCTTAACTTAACGCTATGCCCGCCTAAAATATTTAACAGTAAGCTAGTTTTTTGGTTTTTTTTTTCAGAGTCCCTTCAAAATACTTTTATATTATCTCTAGAATGTGGCTTTTTTTTTTTTCTCTGGGTCACTGCCATTATCTAATCTAGTACCTCACTGCCTGAGACTTCTAATACCTCCGCTTTTACTGCATCAGTAACTTTTTTTTTTCTGTGCTGGGGATTGAACTTGGGGTTTTATGCCTGCCAGGCAAGCCACCCTACCACTGAGCTACATCTCCAGACTACACAATACTTACTATCATCAAGTATTCAAAAAACCAGTTTCTTATTTTCCCAATGGTCATGTAAAATTTAAAAAATCAGGATCCATATCAAGTTCATACATGTCAGTTGATTAATTTGTCTTTAATCTTTTTGACCTGTAGATTTCCACCCCCCTCCTTTTTCTCCTTGTTTGTATTTGAAGAAGAAACGGGTCATTTGTCCTAAAAAATTTCATTACATCTTGATTTTATTCACTATATCCTCAAGATGTGTTTAATGTTTCTCCCATTTCACTGTATTTCCCCTATATGAAAATAAGGGACCCTATATGAGACCTAATCAGATTCAAGTTTGGTATATTTCTGCTTTGTTTTTAGTAAGATTGCTTCCTGGGTAATGGTGTATACTTCTGTAAGGAAATATATAATGCCTGGTGTTCTTTTTTTGGGGGGTAGCCATTCAATATGATTGCCCAGTTCCATGAATTCATTAGGCATCACAGAAATCCTATTGTTCTTCATTAGCTGCACTTCATCTATAATGTTTAGATTTCTTCATATTGACTATTTGTTTCGAGGAACCATTTATATAGGAAAGGAAGGCTAGAGCTTAATTTTTTTCACCCAATTTTTTTAACTTTTTAAAAATTTATAGATAGATTGTGTGTGTGTGTGTGTGTGTGTGGTGTGTTGGTGTGTGTGTGTCTGTGTCTGTGTTTCTGTGTGTCCCTGTGGAGGACTAAGGGCGACTTTTGGGAACATTCTGGATTGCTTCTACTTCCTTTTTTGCCTTGCTCTGGAATTTCCTAGGCTTGGAAATGCCAGGCTGCAGCTATTTCTGCCCTGGCCTGGGACCTGGGATTTAAACTCAGGTCCTTCTGCTTGGGAAGCAGAATCTTAACCCTTGAGCCATCTCTCCAGCCCTCACCCAATTTTTGAAATGAGTTGTTTCCTTAACATTCTTCAGAGATGATGAATGAAGGTTGCTTTGCTTTCTCAACATTTTTATACACTCATTGATTCAAGAATCTTGCATTTGTTCCAATCCATTGCAATTCTTATCATAATGGAAACTCAGTTTATCCTGACTTTGGTAAATGAGAGATCTTTCAATTTGATTCCTGAAGATGTTTTATCAAAGTTTTATGTTTGACATTGTCATTAAAACAATATTTATAATTGACTATTAATTCAATTCCCAAATGAGATATAGTTTTCTCTTTTTCTCTTAGTTTTATTGATTAGCTTTTTAAATTGACATACAAATTAATGGCTTTCATTCTGACATTTTTTATTTAATACATTTTTTATTATTAACTGACTTTTTTTTAAACACTTTAATTTTTTTTATTTATTTGATTGTGCGTGTGCGCATGTATATGTGTGTGTATGTGTGTGTGTGTGTGTGTAGAACCACGGGCGAATTCGGGAACCACCATGGACCGCCTCCACCTCCTCCTTGTTTACTTTGCCCCGGGATTCACAGAAACGCAGGCCGCCCCCTGCTTCTGCCCGGCGTCTATACGTGGGGTCTAGGATCCGAACTCGGGACCTTCCGCCTGCAAGGCAGAGGCTTTACCCCTGAGCCACCTCTCCAGCCCCTCATTCTGACATTTTTATGCATTGTTTGTGTTGATCCTCCTGCCCCATTTCCCATTCTCATACCCTTGCCTGCCACTTGCTGATCCTTTCTTACCTCCGGAAGCTCTTATTTGCTTGCATGCTTTTTTTAAATATAAGTGACACAAAAGAATGCCTGTCTCTGTGACAATTTATTATTTCAATTTAATTCTGGTACCATTTTGTCTGTTTTTCAAGTTAGACTGCAGTGAAAAGTATGAGAATTCCTGCAGATTACTGATAGAATTCCTAATTTTCCTTAACTTTTCTAATAGTAGTAGACTCTGAGGTTATTCAGTCATAATACCAACATATTGGTATAGTTTCTTATGTGTGTTTAAAAAAGATATTCATGATGCTCGCTTCATCAGCACAGATACTAAAATTGGAACGATACAGAAATTAGCATGGCCCCTGCATAAGGATGACATGCAAATTCCATATTTAAAAAAGTAGATATTCATGTACTACAAAGCTCACTGTTTTAAGATATATAATTCAAAGTCATTTAAGACTGTTTAGTTCCAACACATCTTCATCAATCCATTGGTTAATCCCTCTTTATTTCCTAATTTTCTTCAGCTTCTGACAACCACTAATCTACTTTCTGTCACTATCAATTTGACTCTTCTGGACAGTTCATATATAAATTGAATAATAGTGCCATTTTCTGTCTGGCATGATATTTTGAAAGCTTATTCATATTTCAGCATGTATCAATAATTCATCCCTTCTTATTAATAAACTTTTTAAGATCAGTTTTAGGTTTACAGAGAAATTACACATAAAATACAAAGTTGCTCTGGAGGGCTGGGGACATAACTTAATGGTAGATTGCTTGTCTTGCATGCTTGATGTTCTCATTTTAATTCTCACTACGGAAAAAAAAAGCTCCTGGACTTCATCAATTTATCTGTTTCTCATCTTCTTTAGGCCATACCTCTTGAAAAACCTTTGATCTTTGTTTGTCTTGTTTAAGACAAGATCTTACTGTATAGCCCAGATTGTATTCGAACTCCTGATCCTCCTGCTTTAGCCTCCAAAGTGTTGAGATTACAAGCATGCACCATCATGCCCTGGTCCATCATTGATTTTGTTACTGTTGTGTTTTTCAGACTGTCGTATGGTTGAAATCATACAGTATCTAACTTTTCACTCTGGTTTCTTCAACACAATAATACATATTTAAGGTTCTCCCACATCTAACCAAGTGTGATGGTACACACATGCAATCTCCTACTTGAAAGATGGTGACAGACGGATCAGGAATTCAACCCAGCCTCTGTTCATAGTGAACTGTAGAAGGGCCTGGGATGCGTGAGACCTTATGTCAACCCAACAACAACAAAAAGACTAGTTAAGAACATAGCTCAAGAGGCTGGAGAGGTGGCTCAGGGATTAAGCCTCTGCCTTGCAGGCGGAGGGTTCTGAGTTCGGATCCTAGACCCCATGTATAGATTCCAGGCGGAACTGGGGTCCTGGTTAGGGCGGAGCCTGTGAATCCCGGGACAGAGTAAACAAAGAGGTGGAGGGGGTCCATGGTGGTTCCCGAATTCATCCGTGGTTCTACACACACACACACACACACACACACACACACACACACACGTGCGCATGCACAATTGAATAAAAAAACAGCTCAATTGTCAAGTGCTTGCCTGATGTGCATAAAGTACTAGTTCAGTTCCCAACACTGAGACAAAAGTTTTTTTCTATAGTTGTTTTTTTTTTGACAAGTCAGTTTTTTTTTTTATTGATAAATATGTTCTATAGTTCATTTATCTATTTCCCTGTTTGAGAATATCTTGATTGCTTTCTGGTTTTATCAGTTACAAATAAACCATGAACTACATCTTTTTTTTTTTTTTTTTTTAATTTAAAATTTTTTTATTATTATTATTTATTCAACTGTGTGCATGTGTGTGTGTATGTGTGCGCGTGCGTGCGTGTGTGTGTCTGTGTATGTGTAGAACCACGGACGAATTCGCGAACCACCATGGACGCCTCCACCTCCTTCTGCCCCGGGATTCACAGGCTCCGCCCTACCAGGACCAGAAGCGCAGGCCGCCCCCGCTTCTGCCCGGCGACTATACATGGGATCTGGGATCCGAACTCAGGACCTTCCGCCTGCAAGGCGGAGGCTTAACCCCTGAGCCACCTTTCCAGCCCCCATGAACTACATCTTTAGTCCTCAACCTAATAAAATTTACCTGGAAACTGAAATGTTATTATCCACAGCAATGACTGTCAGTTGCTATCTTAAGTGATAGGCTTACTTTGTTTCGATGAAATGTCCAGCACTCAGAAGGTAGAGGCTGGGGGATCAGGAATTCAAGACCAGCCTTGGCTACATAGGAATCTGAGGCCCATCTGAGATATATGAGACCCTGTATCAAAAACAACAATATAAATAAATAAATAAATATCTAGTCAGAATAACTATAGTTTGTCAGGGATTTATTTTCCAAGAAAAAAAAATAGTGTTTCCTAAAAAGTAGGTAGTTCAACCTGCAACTCACTCACACAAGCCATCCACTGTTCTTCACTATATGGTGAAAACACTTCATTCATACTTTCAGTTTCATCCCACAATACCAAAAGAAAACTTGTATTCAATGGTCAAGGTTTAAAATTTAATCACTATTGTTTTTGATTAAGGGTTTCTTTTGGATTGTTTTGTCAGTTTTGAGACAGGGTCTACCAGTCTTGCGCTGGCCTCAAACTTCTTGGCTCCCTCTGTCTCAGATTGACAGGAGACAGAATTACTGGTGGGTGCTATCATGCCTGGCTAAGGGTATTCTTAGCAGTGAAAAATGAAATGATTGCTGGTAAACTTGAACGCCACTGACTTCACTTACCTAAGGGCCCATTAGATATTTTATTTTGTATTGTAAGTGCAAAGTCAACACAGTAGCAAGAAAAATGTCTTCATATTATTACAAAAATCATTTAAAAATAGTTATGACTTTGTGAACTCTTATACATGTCTCAGGTACTTTTATGGGTCTACGAATAGCACTTTCACTTGTTTTGTGGATGTTTGCTTCTGGAGGGCTTGGCATGTTGCCCTGATTCTTTACTATTTTTCCATGGTAATCCTCAATGAAAAAAGCTCACTGTAATCTTTTCTTCGTGGCTCTTGGTTGACATGCAGTGTGCTTCTAGATGGGAAAGCTGGGCCAGAATAGCTTTTCTATCCTCTTCTAGAGCTCCCTCTTCTGTTGTGTTCTGAAATTACTTAAAAAGCACTATCTTAGTCATCTCTGTTTCCCTCCCATATTTGTGTCTGGAACTTTTCATTTCTTTGTACATATTATCCCTGTTCTAGTCTATCTAGATTTTTCTATCTCAATTATCTAAGACATTATTCTTGTCTTGAATGACATCATTAGTTTATGACTTTTAAAGTTTATGGGGGGGTGGGGCACAAGCTGCTCCAGAACCTTAAATTTTATTTCAATTCAGTTCTCTGTCACTCAACTACAAGTTGGATTCTGTAGAACCCTCTTCCAGTTTTAATTGTTATTCTCAGATTGGTTAACCAAACCTGCCAAACAGCTTCTATTGGCAATTTTGAGATTCGTCTCTTTTTAATGACTTTATTTAATTACATATATACATACATACACACACATACTTTTTCTCCTCAATATCTTGAAGATTTTCCATATGAACATTTTTAAACTTTATTTATTCATTCATTGTGTGTGTGAGAGAGAGAGAGAGAGCACTGTATATACCTGTGGAGGACCAAGGTGACTTCGGGAATCATCCTGGATTGCTCCTAACTCTTTCTTGCTTCACTCTGGGATTTCCCAGGCTCCACCTACCAGGATTAGAAGTGCAGGCTGCTGCCGTTTCAGCCTGGCATTTTTATGTGGGACCTGGGATCTGAACTCAGGACTTTCTGCTTGTGAGGCAGAGTCTTAACCCCTGAGCCATCTCTCCAGTCCTCCATATGAGCATTTGCAAGTAAACCTAGTTCTTTTTGATGACTGCATAACAGTAATTAATACTCTCATGCTTCTCAGAATCCATGTATCATGTACTTTTGGGCATATGCTGTACTGTTGGGCTATATCTCTAGTTCCATAGACATTGTTCTACATATGTGTTGTATGTATGAGTGTGTATATATATATTATATATACATATATACATATATATTAATTTAATCATTACAACATGTTATGAGTTAAGTACTGTTAATTCCTCCATTTTACAGATAAGAAAACTAAAGTACTAGAAGTTAAATAGCTTATACATGATCACAGATCTTGTATATTTTTCCTTGTGTCAATGCCCTAAAATTTAGGTGGTCTAATTTGGCTCTTCAATTCAGGAACCCTTTGTCAAATTCATCTTACTTACTTTCTTATACCTAACATGTATACTGGAAAAAATTTGAGAGTTTTTTATGTATATGTATTTGTTTTATTTGTGTGTGTCAGACACCATGGAAGCCTGAAGGTAACTTCAGGAAACATCCTGGATTGCTCTATCCTTATTACTTCTCTCTGGGGTTTCCCAGGCTCTCCTTCCAGGGCCAGAATTGCAGATCATTGCCATTTCTACTTGGCATTTTTACATGGGATCTGAAGATCTGAACTCAAGTCCTTTTCTTTTCGAGGCAAAGGCTTTGCCTCCAAGCCATGTCCCCATCCCTTGAGAATATTTTCTAAAGGGCTAAATATAGTAGTGGAATGCCAAGTTCAAATATTGTTTTGCAAGTATCTTGGTTCATGTCTGTAATACCAGCACTTAGAAGGCTGAGGCAGGAGCACTACTGCAAGTTCAAGGCCAGCCTGGCCTACATAGTAAATGTATCAAAAAGAAAAAAAAAAAACCCTGAAATCCAAATAAATCAATAACTTTTGTCTTAAGAACTTTAGGGGTTCTCATATCTTCAGGAGAAGTAGGGAAACCCAAGTACTTTTATAATCCTGGGGATTTGGTATTGTATTAGACCATATTTCTGCTTTTTTTGAAGACCTCATTCTAGGAGTTGTGAATATAGGGCCTTTTACAGATGGGTTATAGGATGAAGGAAAGCCTATGTTCACTGACTCTGCCGTGTAGCCAGAGATTGTAATGTATCTACCGATGATCTCTTTTCAGAACTGGTGGAGTCTCTGTCATTGCAGGGATCTTATGCTGGAAAAATCCATTCCATTGGTGATGCCTTCAGAAACTTTAAAAATCTCCGATCCTTAGATTTATCGAGGAATCTGATCACTAGCCTAAAGGTAAGTCTTACAGTCCATGACCAGCCAGGTCAACTCAACGTTATTTCATAAGAAGAAATAAGAGACAGGTAATATCAACCTGGGATGTATATTTCTCTTAAATGTTTCCCAACTATATTATATACTCTATAATCCTTTCAACTTTGTTCTTAAAATTTTTATGAACTATTGGATAAAATTTATTTTGTGCTAGGGGAAAATTATATATTAAATTTCAATCGCCTAAAGAACTAGTACAAATTTCAGTAAGCGCAAAAAAATTATATATGCACTTATAAAAGTACAAATTCTATTTATTTTATGTATGTGTATAGGCCCAAGAGTAACTTTGGGCATTATGCTGAATTGCTTTACCTCCTTTTTGCTTTGCTCTGGGGTTTCCCAGACTCTGCCTTCAAGGGCTAGAAGTACAGGCCACCAACTTTTCTGCCTGGTGTTTTTAATGTGGGATCTAGTATCTGAACTCAGGTCCTTCTGCTTGCAAGGCAGAAGCTTAACCCCCAAGCCATCTTTCCATCCGAAAGTACAGATTCTTAGTTCCTCCTCTAAGGATTGGTCTGGGTGGGTTCAGACACACCCAGGGGATTCTGATGGTGGAGTATGTGGCACACATGGAGAAACATGATCTATGTAGTCACTGCGGATTTTTTTTTTCCTAGAAGAATCAGGAAATGGTTGTTTCAATTAAAAAAAAAAGTTTAGGTCAGAGGATAGTAGAGTAGAAGTAAGAAAGAGAGATTGGGGAGATAACTTGGTAGAGTGCTTGCTGTGAGAGCAGGAGGATCTGAGTTCGAATTTCCAGCACCCACAAAAATCTAGATGCATCAATGTACCTGTAATTCACCATCGGGGAGATGGAAACAGGAGGATCCCTGGGGCTTACTGATCATACAGTCCTGCCAAATCAGTGAGCTCCATGTTCAATCCAAAAAAAAGAGTAAGGTGCAGAGTGATTGAGGAAGACAACTGAAGTCCTCTTCTATCCTTCATACACATATACACATACATGCACATACATACACACCAAAAATACGAAGAGTAGGATCAGACTGAAGCAGTATATAAAGAACTATGCAAATAAGTACATATACATAAACACACCTTGAATTTGTTTTGTTTCCTGAAGGGTGCTGGATAAATTGCTCAGTCATAAGCCTATTGTACAAGCATGAGGACCTGTATCTCCAGTCCCCACCTAAAAATCTAGGTGTAACCCTGTAATTGCCCTGAACTGAGGGATGGGAGGGGGCGGTCAGAGACAGGTGGCAATGAGCTTTAGGTTCAGTGAAAAACTCAGCCTCAAAAAATAAAGGTGGAAAGTGATAGTGGAAAGATATGTGACATCACGCTCTGACCTCCACACACATGCACAGGCCCATACTACATAAAATTAAAAAATTAAAAAGAAGAAATCCAGGCTGGGCAAGGTGGTACACACTTGTAATCCCTATTATTTGACTTTTTAAAATTTCCTCCAATAAGAAAATGGAATTTTAAGTGAGAAAATAAGAGCATTAAAATACACAATAAAACATAATTTCATCTTTCTGAAAGTACTCTGTAACAGAGTTCTTTTTATGGCAGGCATTTTAATTATGAAAAATAGATGATTTTTGAAATATCTGAAACTTAGGGGCAAAAGTAGCTAATTAGCTAGATACATACAAATTATTCTTTTCTTTTCAAGACAGGATTTTATATATCCTTGGATGATCTGAAACTCAATATGTAGCTGAGAATGTCCCTAACCCCTGATCCTCCTAACTCTGTCTCTCAGGTGCTGAGATTAGAGGCACTTGCCACCATGCCCTGCTCATGTGGTGCTGGGGATGGAATTCAGGCTTCATGCGTGCTGGGCAAGCACTCTACCAGCTGAGCTTATCGCCGTCCTTATTATTTTCAGTAGCAGGCTTCAGCAGAGCAGGAAAATTGTGTTTTTTCCTCTTATGTTTACCAGTCCTGATTGTACAGTTGCCAGTTAAGTGCATGGGTGGGTTGCTAAACCTACAGAAAGTAAACTACACAGAAGGAATGTTTCTGCTAAAGAGAACTGACTGTGTGGAGGACAAGGACCTTATGGGGTAGCAGCAAGACCAAAGGGGGAAACAAGGACAAAATAGGTGTGGGGAAGACTTGGAGGTACCATTGTTGTGCTCCCCAGATAGTGGCTTTATCTGAAAACTTGAGGCACTGAAATGTAGGAACACGACCACCACCACACCTACCACCACCCACCAAACACAAGTTTTCTTTTTAAACCAAACCCTTTTCTCCTAGAAGCAGTACTTTTACCTACTTCCCTGATGGGAAGCCAACAGATTGATTACAGGTGTTTGAATGTCAAAGTTTGTAAAGGAGGAGATTTATTACATACATTATTATTTCATATAAAGCACTTAGTATCCAACACTGCAACATTCTTATTCTCAAGCAACTTGAATGAATCTTCCAACCCTGTAGTTCTCATGGGTGACTCAGGTAACATGTGTAAGACTAGAAAGTAGTAGATATATTTCCATCTTTATTTGTGAGACAATGTGCAGTTTTATAATTTGGTCTTTTTCTTGCAGGGCATCCAGTATTTATGTTCGCTCCAAGACCTGAACTTATATTATAACAACATTCCTTCATTAGTGGAGGTGTCCCGCCTACAGCCCTTACCCTTCCTCAAAGAACTAGATTTGAGACTCAATCCTGTTGTAAGAAAAGATACAGATTATAGGCTCTTTGCTGTGTACACGCTGCAAACTCTGGAGAAACTGGGTGAGACCCTCTTCTTCCTCTATGCCTCCCCAGAGTCTGTGCCCCTTAACCTTCTGGATGTTGGCCCACGGTGTGCACTGGCAAGAGACATTTATTTATCAGTCAATATTTATGTAACTCTCTGTGTTGGCAGGATGTATGACGAGTGCTTTTATTGTTTATTGAATGACCATCTATGATTTTATCAGTTACTTCCAGCTTTAGTTTTCTTCAGCTGATGGTTTCACCACCACTTCCTCCTCAACACAAAACTTCCAAATTGAGACTTATTTTCCAGGTGCCCAGCTTTACAACTGTGTTAGTAATAGAAACCCGATACAATTCTTTGAGAATTATTTGACCGAATAGATTCCTTAGAGTGAGCTTATCTATATTTTCTTATCATTTCATCATTGAGTATATATTTCTTGTTGTTGTAAAATTCAATTTCATATGAACCTGGAAAAGTTATGTAAAGAAAAAAAATTCAGAAAAAAATAGTAGGAGGTTCAGTCTTAACATGAGATTGTTTGCTTTCCAAGTTTCACTTTGCTGAAGGGTGAGTTGACTTAAGTGGCAATTGTTGCTATGACATCCTTGTAGTATCTCTGAGTTACTGTTTGCTCCAGTGACAACATAATAGAATTGTGTTGTGGCCTGTCTCTAATACACGAAGGTGAGACTGGTCTTTAGTTTTTCCTTTGAAAATATGGTTTTCTGACATACTACCATTGACTCCAAAGTATAAACATGTTCAGACCACAGTTTTTGTCTCCAGATGACCGAACTGTACGTGACAGTGAGAGAAAAGCTGCTAAACTGCATTTCAGTCAGTTGGGCAACAGTGAAAATTTTCTTTTAGAGGTAGAAAAAAGGTAAGAAAATTCTGTACTTTTCCTTTATGTTCTGTACTAGTTGAAGTGAATTTCTGCTTAACTTTTCTCATTTTCTAGCAAAATTCTTCTACAAGTTGTGAAGTAACACAGATCTGGAATAAAATGATTATTTAGCAACAGGTCTATGTGGGATGATCTAGCCTCCAGGGATTTTCCCTGCTTTCTTGAACTATGGAATTTGTTTTGGATATAATTGTAAATCCTCCAACATTATTTTCATAGACAGGGACACTATGGCATTTATCCCTTAAATACTAATCAATCCTTTCTTGGTAACATTACCATTCATTGCCTGGTCTTCCCTCATTGAATAGGAGGCTTTAGTACCATAGACAAGTCTGTCAGAAATTTGCCCAACCAGTAGAAGGAACGTACATCTCTACAATGCAACAAGTAGATGGACCTTTAGGCTTTCAAGTATCTTAATGGTAGTCTTTTTTTTCTTTCCATTTCTTGTTATGAAATCCTGTATTTTTAATACTTGGTGTACGTCCTTCCAGGCACCTATGCATTATAAATACCTACAGGTATATGTATTAGTTTGTTCAGTTGATCTAACCTATTACCCACCATTAATAAACACGCGGGAAATGATTATAAATATACTCTTGGGGCTGGAGAGAAGGCTCATTTGATAAAGTACTTGCCCTGCAAGCATGAGGACTTGAATTTATCCCATCCAAGCACAGTGGTACATTCCTTTGTGATCTCAGCACTAGGAAAGTGGGAGAAGACCTCGAGCTCACTGGCCAGACAGCTTAGTCAAATTGGTGATTTCCAGGTTCAATTACAGAACCTGTCTAAAAAAAAAAAAAACAACCAAAAAAACCCCAAGGTGTATCATGGAAAATGGAGTGGAAAGACTGGAAGAGTCAGAGGATAAGAGGAGTACTATGAAAGCCAGAGAGGACTAGTTGGACTAGTTGCAAAGAAATGGATCAATAGATGTGGGAGGAGGTGATAGAGAAGGGGGATATAATCACAACACTTTGTATACAAGTAAGAAATGTCAAAAAATTAAAGCTTAAAAATAAAAATTAGAAAAAAAATTGGATGGAAAGCTATAAGAAAAACATGACATAGACCTCAGGCCTTTGTGTAACCATGCATACAGCTGCACACATACCTAGAACCCCCCCATGGAAAAATGAACATACACCATGCAAACAATGCTGCCCATAAAAATAAAAAACCCTTCTATTGTAAGATATATATGTTGTATGTACACGTGTTTTGTGTGTATGTGTTTTTGTGTATACATACATATATGACATAGCAATTTGCTTCCTAAATACATTGTTTAATTTATCATGAACATAATTATGTTCATTATTATTTATCTACTCTTCTTCATAAGTCTTACACTTATTTACCTTTTTTTTTGTATTGTGTTATTGTTGAAGATTGAACCCAGATCTTTTTGCATATTAGAAAATCCCCTTACAACTATATCCACAGCCTTTATTTATCTTTTTTTCTTTTCCTCTCATTAGAATATAAGCCCCTTAAGAACAAGGACTCTGTTGATCTTGTTTCTTGAAGTATCTCTTGTGCCTATAACAGTGCCTGGTACACAGAACATGCTAAGAAACAGCTTAATAATGAATAAATGCATCACTATCTATTCGCTTGTCATCCTCCTTTCCAGTTATTCTGGCTATCTTTGTTCTGATCTTTGTATTTTATAATATAACCTTCAAAAAGCAAACTTACTTTTTTACTTCTCGATTTTCAAATATAAGACTTATTAAGATTAATTTAGATAGAATGAAGCTTACTGTGCTATGAACAGAATGGAATATATCTTTAAAATTATATATATAGAGAGAGTTGCTATTTTAAATATGCTTGAATTTCCTGTTACCATAAGAAGTGTATAACAGAATTAAATTTCTAGTTGGGCAAATACATCACTAGTCTGTTTAAGATTCCTATAAATGATTGCTATATCAGAGATAAAACATTTTTCTATACTTAGTATTAAGATTAATGTCAGATTAATTAAGTTCTTTAACATTGGGTAAAGTTTTTTAAATCTCTGAGTCCCTATTTCCCTACCCATTAAAAGGTGTTAGTAGCTAGTAGAGTCTTTTATGATTAAATAAAAATGATGTGTATAAAGAATCTGACACATGGTCTAGGTTTCCTGTACTTCCAGAGGTAACTACCACAGCCAAGTGCAAACACTTGCCTCTTTTTTCTGTTTTTCTAGTTGATAGCGGTAGTAATCTCTGCTATAATTCTTAGCAATTATACCATCCTTCTATGCCCTAACAATAAGCATTTTGATTAAAAAAATCTTATTTCTTAATCCTTCATACTTAAGTTTCTATCAAGAAAACAATAACTTCTGACTTTTCTGCATTTCACACTTTAAAAGCTGAATTGCAGTATTCATCTGTCATCATTTCCAATATAAATATTCTGACTTTTTAAAAAATTACATTTTTACTGATATATATATGTGTGTGTGTGTGTAAAGCATAGCTATATTAATATATCCTAAAACATTTGGGAAATATCTGACCACCATGAACTTACATTTTCTAAATAGCATAGACTGGTATCTCAGAAACTTTCTTTCGAGTTTTGAGTAAATTCTTTTCTGTGACAGCTCTCGGGAGAAGACAATGAAAAACTGTGTGACAGAAGAAGGCCCTGCCTCAAAGGTCAAGGCTGAGGTTGACACCAGGATTGAAACAGGTCAGTGTTGTCTCTGTGATCATAAATCAGCCAAGTTATCAGTTTTGTCAGTTGTCATAACCATCTTGGGTAAGACGAACACAAACTAATTAAGAAAGCACAGATTCGAATTAAGCCAAAATTTATTGGCTGTATTTTCCCTCCTTCTCATTACCAGAAGCACTCTGTCTTACACAGGCATAACCCAGGATCTTTCAAATCACACGCTGTACTCAGAGAATTTAATCTCACTTACACGACCTTACGTGATTTGTTCACCTAAAATTGCACTGCCATCCCCATCCCTGGGCACTGATTGCTACGGTGCTTGATTTCCTTAGAGAATCAGGACTCATCCTCATCCATTGCAGCTCATGCCCTAGACATCCCAGGGTTCCCAACCAACCATCTTCTCAGATGCAGAATTTCTTGCATTTGTTCTGTGTAATTTGACTGCTATTATGCCATTAGCACACACAGAGATTCACTCCATAAGTTAAAATGTCTTAAAGTGTATAATCTTCAGTAAAAATAAATTGTTTTTGTAGACTGCCTTTTTTCAAAGATTTTTGGAAGCAGTCCTGTTGACATTGCACCATGATTAAAGTGGTTATGCCATATTAATGGTCTTGCCGCAGGCTAGGAGAAAATTTCCCATCAGAGAAATTGCGTCAAATATATTTTTGTACATTAACCTGGCACTCTGCCAGTTAAGTCAGATGACCTTTTACTTAAAAGAACTTTCTTTTGCCTCAAGGTTTGAAAATGTAGTCAATTATGCATAAGTTCTAAAAAAGCAGGTAGGTTTCCTAAAATCCCAGCAACAGCTTTAATAGATTAGCTACCTAGTTTATATGTTAAAGGTTTTCACTTGATAGCATATAATGTTTTATTTTTCTGACTTTTCATATACCCATGTGGGCATTCATTAAGCAATTTCACAGAATTTAATGATAAACTTAGTCATAGTAAGGTATGATTTTGCTCTTTTATTTGATGTATTGGAATAAATAAGTGGTAGGAGTGTGTTGCTTTATTTTCTTTTAAAAAGCATTTCATATTTCAAAACTGATGTGATTTTAAGTAATAGTTTTGGCTAATATCGAAATGCTTAAGAAATATCACTTTAACTCTCTTCTTCCTCCCTCATTTCCTGCTCCTCCCCTCTTTCTCCCCCTTTTCTCTTTTTACTCTTTCTCCTCATCTGCTTCCCATCTCTCTCCTGCTCTCTTCTTCTGCTATCTAAACCTTTAGGTCTCTTCTACCCGTCTCCTTTTCTCTTCTCCTTACTCCAAACTGTCATACAACTCTCTCCTTGTCCTCTCTGACCTTAAGCTCTCTCATCCATTCTAATGTTCTCACATTTCAGGATAAACTATGGCTCCCTTGGTCACCAAGTTCCAAGCTCTAAATAAACTCCTATTTCTCAAGTCTCAAAAAAAGAAATATCATTTTTTAAAAATTTTTTATTATTATTTACTCAATTGTGTGTGTGTGTGTGTGTGTAGAACCAAGGTGAATTCGGAAACCCCCATGGACCGCCTCCACCTTCTCGTTTACTCTGCTCCGGGATTCACAGGCTCCGCCCTACCAGGACCAGAAGCTCAGGCTGCCCCACTTACGCCCGGCGTCTATACATGGGATCTAGGATCCGAACTCAGGACCTTCTGCCTGCAAGGCAGAAGCTTAACCCCTGAGCCACCTCTCCAGCCCCCCTCCCCCAAAAAAGAAATATCATTTTATAATGGCTACTCAAAATTTCATCCCTTAAAAGATACTTTGGGGGCTGGAGAGGTGGCTCAGGGGTTAAGCCTCTGCCTTGCAGGCGGAAGGTCCTGAGTTCGGATCCTAGACCCCACGTATAGATGCCAGGCAGAAGTAGGGGCAGCCTGCATTTCTGGGCCTGGTAGGACGGAGCCTGTGAATTCCCGGGCAGAGTAAACGAGGAGGTGGAGGCGTCCATGGTGGTTCTACACATACATACACACATGCACACACACATACATGTACAATTGAATAAATAAATAATAATAAAAATTTTTAAAAATTTTTTTAAAAAGATACTTTGGTTAAATAGACTAGTATCATAGGTATAGGTACAACTATTTATGTATCTATTTTCATATGAACAAAATTTAAAGCATAATTTGATAGCCCCTTCTTTTATGAGCGGAATTAGATTTCATCAATGCAATATTATTAGTACATACAAGACTTCACTCTATAAGGGTCTTGGGAGATGGTTCAGTGGATAAAGCACTTGCTATGAAAACATGAAGACTGAAGTTCATATTCCCAGAGCCTACATTAAAGCCAGGTGGGCATGGTGGCCTTCCTGTAGCCCTAGTACTTAGAAGACAAAGACAGGAGAATTCCCAGGTACCCACAAATTCCTGTTTTAGTGAAGGAGAGGAGACCCTTCCTTGGTAAATAAAATGGAGAACAATTGAGGAAAACGCCATCAAATCTGGTCTCCAGACATATAATCACACATGTATACACACATGCAAACATGTTTCATGTATAACACTCACACATGCTTCATGAGTTAAAAATGTCTTAACGTGTACAATCTCTACTGAAGATAAACTGCCATACTAGAGAGCCCATTTCCAAGGTACTTGAAAGTACAAGCTATTGTCTGGGTTTTTTTAATACAAAACTTACTTTGCTACCTTGTTAAAGAGCTTTGTTCACTCTGCAAATTGTTTTTATGCTGGATCCCTGGGGAGGGCGGCCAGTAAGCACTGTTGGTAATCCAATATGATTAATGCGGTTATGTAAATGGCTATGCCGCAAGCTCCACCAGCTTGGTCGTTCAAAACAGTGCTTACAAATGAGCAGGGAACTCCCACTGTCTTGGATCCTTGACCTGTTCTAAGTACATAATCATTAACTCTTCAAATCCTCAAAATAAGTACATCCAGGCTGTGATCCAGCCTCCCTGTCCTTCTCTGTTCTTGTCCTTGTCCATCTAATCTATTCCCACATTCTTGTTTGTAAGTAAATAGATTTTATTGTTTATTTTCTATTTTGTCATCTATTAAATATGCTCCCTGCCTTGACAATCTGGACCAGTGTCTTCTGCACCAGTCCCTCATCTCTTTTGACCACCTACTATAATATCCTATAATATACTAGTATCGTCTCAAAGTTACCAGTCTCTCGAGTTAAATGTCCCCCCCAAAACAAACAAAGAAACAAAAACTTAAACAGCTCTTTGGGTTTCGTGAGTGTCATCACAATTTTCTCATTACTCAGCTCAGATTCATATGGGAGATTAAGGCTGTTGCTCTTCTGAGGCCCATCTGAATGTTGGTACCCTTCGGTGTGAATCACAATCAAACACTCCTGTCCATTTCTTAATAGTCTTTGTTTAATAGGGCTGCTTAATATTCACTGGCCCATGTACTGCCCATGATCTCATCTAATTCTTACAGCCTTAAAGTTTGTTGACAGATAAAATAACCTGCCCTGCTTACACAGTAAGTGTGAGAGTTTGGATGCCAGCTCTGATCTATGTATCATCAGAGTCCTCTCTCTTCTTCCTTCTGTGCCTTTTGTACTGTTGCCAGATTAATTCTCTTAAAACACCTCTGTGATCATTAATTAGAATCTCTTGCCCCAAAACTCATGGCTTCTATCCATTAACTACATTAATTTAAACTCTTTAACCTGGCATATAAGGCTCCTCAAGAACTTCGATTGCAACTTATTTCTTCAGTCTAACCTGCAATCTTACCTCCTGTTTATCTACTACAATATTCATTGTCCCAACATAGTCCTTCTTCTCTTCCTCCTCTGCAAACTGCCAATCTTCTCCTGGAAATCCTTAATCAAATCCCACCCTTTCTTCATGACCAAGCTACAGGTCCTTTCATTTTAGTGAAAAACAATTTCATTCTACAACAAAATTTCTCTTAGTGAGCCATCTCAAAAGATTTTTTTTTGTATTTTTAAATCAGATGCCTATTTCATGTGTGTGCACATGTGTATGTGTGTGCGCACATGTTTGTGTATGTGTACACTTGTGTGTGTAGGCCAGAGTTTGATGTTGAGTATCTTCCTTACTCACTCTTCTCCTTATTTTTTGACTCAGGATCTGTCCGTTTGGGCAGACTGAGAGGTCAATGAGCTCCACAGCATCTCTTGTCTCTGCCTTCCTAGCACTGAGATTACAGATGTGCACCGCTACATACATCTTTTACATGGTGCTGAGGATCAAACTCAGGTCCTCATGCTAGCACTCCACTTACTGAGCCATCTCCCAAGACCAAAATTTTTCCTATTTTTATAGACTCACAAAACTTATCTTCTGGAACATGTATTTTGGAGATACAAAAAGCAAACAAAGCATTTGTGGTATCATTAGGAAAAATGAAGCATCTGGGCAGGGTGACAAACAACTGTAATCCTGCTACTTAGAAGGTGAGAAAGGATCTTGGTTTGGAGACCAGTTTGACCACATAAGGAGTCTCATGCCAGCCTGGACTAGAGAGAGAGGAGAAGGGGTTAGGAAGAGGGGATGAGGAGAGAGAAAAAAGGAGAGAAGAGAAAAAGGAAAAGAGAGAGCTTGATCTCAGGTACTATATATAAAAATGCCAAATGGCTCATTCAGGGCTGAACTAGTCTGGGGGATAAATTTCAGAGGACCATTCACAGATTAAGACTCTCTAACTTGTGTTTTTATTTGATAGCAATTAAGAAAAATATTGAAAGGATGTAAACCTAAAGCAGCTCTTTTGTATTATTGCATCGTTGCATTATTATTTCATAATAATAAACTTATTTTAACTATATTATTACTAGTAAATGTATGTACATGGGGGTACATGTTATGGCACATATATGGAGATCAGAGAACAATTTTAAGGTACTGGCTCTCTTTTTTCACTTTTATGTGGGTTCCAAGGACCAAACTCAGATCATTAGGCTTGCACAGCAAGTGTCTTTACCTGCTGAACTGTCTTGCCAGCCCCATAAACTACTATTTTGAAAAAGAATAGCCCTTATTTATTTTTATGTGTATGTGTGTGTGGGGGGGCACCATGTGCCTCTGTGGAGGACCAAGAGTGACTTTTTGGGAATCATCTTGGATCGCTTCTACCTCTTTTTTGTTTTGCTCTGGGATTTCCCGGGCTCTGCCCACCAAAACCAGAAGTGCAGGCTGACACCATTTCTGCCAGGCAGTTTTTTGTGGGACCTGGGATCTGAACTCAAGACCTTCTGCTTGTAAGCCAGAGTACTAACCCTGAGCCATCTCTCCAGCCCATGCCTTTATTTTTATATAGATTTAGATTCACAACAAAATTGTGCACAGTACTGAGCATTCTTATGTACCCCATCTCCATACACATAAATGATCTCCTCTACCACCGATATCCTGATTTATTTATATTTATTTATAATTATTTATAATTTTCCTAATATATTCATTACAATCTGATGAATCTACTAAAATCACAGTTTATATCATGGTTTGTTCTTTCTCTTGTATATTCTGAGGGCTTTGACAGGTGTATAATGACCTGTATCCACCAACATAGTATTACATAGAATAGTTTCGCTGCCTTAATAATCCTGTTTGCTTGCCCATTCAGTATATCTTCTATTTAACTCCTATGAACCACTGATATTTTTTTCTGTTTCTGTAATTTTACCTCTTTCAGAATATTATATAGCCAGAATGACATGATTTGTACTCTTTTCAGGCTGGCTTTCAATGCCAGCATATTAATCACCTGCAGTTTTGTTTCTTCCATGTCTTTTTGTGAATTGTTAGGTCATTTCTTCTTAGTGTTGAAAAAGAGCCCATTGTCACATTCCAAAGGACATTTTGATTATTTCTAAATTTTGAAATTATGAAAAAAGATGCTATGTATAGGTTTATTCATGTTTTTAAATTTTTTTTATTATTATTTATTCAGTCGTGTGTGTGTGCATGTGTGTGTGTGTGTGTGTGTGTGTGTGTATGTAGAACCACGGGCGAATTCGGGAACCACCATGGACCACCTCCACCTCCTCCTTGTTTACTCTCCCCCGGGATTCACAGGCTCCGCCCTACCAGGACCAGAAACGCAGGCCACCCTGGCTATACGTGGGGTCTAAGATCCGAACTCAGGACCTTCTGCCTGCAAGGCAGAGGCTTAACCCCTGAGCCACCTCTCCAGCCCCTAGCTTTATGCATGTTTTTATGTGGACATAAATCTTCAGTTACTCGGTAAAACCAAATAAATCACTGGATCACACAGTAAAAATTTTGTAATCAGTTTCAAAATTGTCTTGAATCTGTGTGTTTAACACTATGTGAAACTCCGGGACGACTCTGGTGGAAGTGGTGTATCTGTGGGAGCATGGCAGGTCATGAAGAAAGTCAGTGAAAGTATGTTTTGGTTGGAGGGTTGTCTTGGGAGAAAATCAGATTATAGAGAATAATGAATACTTATTAAAGATAATTTACATGTATTCTATAGGTACCTGTACGTGGCACACAAGATTCAGAACTGAGAGATTGAGCTTACTCTTTTAGCCAATTCTTTTTGTCTTTAAAGAGAAAAACACCTAAAATATATTGGTAATTTATCTAGTTTTAAAAATGCAAAAAAAAAAAAAAAAAAGACTGGAGAGATGGTCTGCCTTACAAACAAAACTCAGATCCCAGGTCCCATGTTAAAAAACGCCAGGGGACCCTCTGTCCCTCCTGCCCGCTGGGATAAGACCCTCGCTCTCGGTCCTCCTTCCCAGGGTGTGGGGGGGTGACATCCAATACCCATCAGGATGGAGCTAAGGGCAGTGCAGGAGCAGCAATACTGAAAAAAGAATCAACAAACCATAATTCAGAATATCAGAGACTCTACATCAACCACCTGGAACCAGGCCAGCTTAATCTCTCCCCATCCTAAAGCTCAGGGAAATTTGCAGAAGAGGGGGGTGGTAAGATTGTAAGAGCCTAAAGATGGGGAGGAGCAATGATATGCAAGATATTCCACACAAGTTAGGGCCGAAGCAATCATAATAGGACTTTGCATGACCTGTGCAATGACCAACGTATCATTGACACCCCCCCAAAGTCTAGCATGGATCACAGGCACTAGGATCCTTAGAGGCAAGGGATTAACAGCCATAATAGTGTTCCCATACTAAAGGGGAACACAAAAAAGAGCTTTAGGCAATGCTACTGAGTCCTTACATCTGACCAGAGAGGAGGACCCAGGGGGAAGTTTTACATGCACACTAAAGGATGCTCCAGGGATGGGGGGGTGCCCACTGGGAGAAAGGGAGTGGGGGAAAGGAAGGGGAAAAGGGTGAAGGGAGCAAGGGGATCCAGGGAGGGATGGAGGGAGGAGAATGGGGTACTTATCAACTTTGTATGAGTGGAAAAAAAAAAAAACACCAGGGGAAATGGTGGCAACCTGCATTTAGCCTGGGAAATCCTAGAGCAAAGCATAAAGGAGGTAGAAGCAATCCAGGATGATTCCTAAAGTCATCCTTGGTCTCCACAAGGACACACAGTTCCCTATGATACACATACACACACACACACACACACACACACACACACACACACACACACACACACACAGACAAAATAAATAAAATTTAAAAATGAAAAAAAAAGGGGAGACTGGAGAGATGGCTTGTCTTGCAAGCAGAAGGTCCTCAGTTTAGATCCCAGATCCCACATAAACACTCCAGCCAGAAATGACAGTGGTCTGTATTCCTGACCCTGAAAAGCATAGCCTGTGAAACTCCAGAGCAAAGCTAAGAGGAGGTAATGCAATCCAGAATGATTCCCAAAGTCACCTTGGGCTCTCCACATGCACCCAAAGTGCCCCCTTATATACACAGACACACACACACACACTCACAGAAACACATATGCACAGTCACGAAAAAATAAAAAATAAAATAAAAATGCAAAAAAAAAGTTGGCCATAATTTTTTTCAGGTGCTAGGTAGGTGGCTTGGTTGATAAACTACTTGCCACATAAGCATGAGAATCCGAGTTTGGATCCCCAGCATGTAAGGAGTCAGTTGTGGTGGCATTGCTCATAAACCTCGCTCTGGAAAGGAGAAAGGTGTGGGGGGAGGATTGAAACCTGCTGAATTGGTGAGCTCCAGGTGCAGCGAAAAACCCTAGTTCTAAAACTAAGGTAGAGCACAATAGAGAAGACTCCTACCCTGTACACATGCATTCCTACATTCCTACCTGTGCACATACATTGGCAATACGCACACATGCACGCACACACACACACGCACACACAAATGTACAAATTAAAAATTTTTTTTATTATTATGTATTCAATTGTGCGTGTATGTGTGTGTGTACGTGCATGTATGTGTGTGTGTGTAGAACTACGGACAAATTCGGGAACCATCATGCACCGCCTCCACCTCCTCCTTGTTTACTCTGCCCGGGGATTCACAGGCTCCCCCTACCAGGACCGGAAACGCAGGCCGCCCCCGCTTTCCACTCGGCATCTATACATGGGGTCTAGGATCCGAACTCAGGACCTTCTGCCTGCAAGGCAGAGACTTAACCCCTCAGCCACCTCTCCAGCCCCAAATATCCAAATTTTTAAAATAAAATTCACCTCAGTGAAAAGTCCTAGCATACATTTCAAGGGTTATACATATATCCCATTAAAATACATCCCATTTTAAACCTATTCGTTTTCATAATTTTCATTTAGTCATGATGGATTTTTAGCTAGATGAAAGTCAGCAGAGACTTCCCAAAACATTGTCTTAAACAAGACAGAAATTCATTTCTATCTCATATTGAAATGATGGTGGTCTTCCAGGGCTGTTTTGGGGGCAGGAAAAAAGAGAAATTCAATGTCTACCTATTGGGCAAATCCTGCATTAGGCAGACAAAGAAATGACCCAATAATGTCAAATTATCATTACTCCCAGCCCAGAGTGATTTGTCATAAATAATTAGGTTACAAGTCAGGTTAAGACAAGAACTTCACTGTGACAGAGATGGAACAGCAGGGAGGAAGCAATAGCAGTCAGTACAAACTGGGAGCTGGTGGAAAGGCCTCATCAGAAGGGAGGTATTTTAGTTGGGCATCTAGTAGGCAAAGTTGGGGGGTGGGGGGAAGAAACAGTGAATGTAGAAGGAAAAGCAGCAACAAATCTAAGTATGACCAATTGGGAAATTGGTCAATAACAAATCTCATGTATTACAAATCAGCAACTAAAGCTATGACACATCAGGAAATTGACTCAGCTTGTGACTGAGGCCAAGTTGCAAAGAGCCTCATTACTAATTATGTTCATTTTTACTCTCTTAAAAATAGGTAACAAAGATGTTTTAAAGAAGAGACGAGATTAAATGTGCGAGGATCTTAAGCTAGGTTTAATTAGGTGGGAATCCATCCTAAGTAGTGTATTAGTTAGTAATGTGACTACAAATGAGGAAGTATAGTTCGATTAAATCCTCAAGGACATGAAAAGAAAACTTGGAGATGAAACATTAAGTATTTTTACCTGTAACGCTTTACTACAGAAGAGTTGAATTTATGAATAAAAGACACAACAGATTATTTAAGAAGGATAGATAGGTTACTATTCATAAAAGTCTGTTTTTGGTAGGAAAATACTAATTTTCTTTAGTGATTACCATATAATTTATGATTTACCATATAAAGTTGAGAATTAAATTTTATTAGGGTCAACAATTCAAGGGAGATGGCTCACCATTTCATTTATTTTAGAAACTAGTGACATACAAGTTATTTCTGCTCTTAAAAATTTATTTCTAGAGGGCTGGGGAGATGGGTCAGGGGTTAAGACTCTGCCTCCCAAGCAGAAGGTCCTGAGTTCAGATCCCAGGTCCCATGTGAAAACGCCAGGCAGAAACAGCTTCAGCTTGCATTTCTGGGCCTAGGAAATCCCAGAGCAAGGCAAAAAGGAAGTAGAAGCAATCCAAATGTTCCCGAAGTCACCCTTGGTCCTTTACAGGGACACACAGTGCTCTCTCTCTCTCTCTCTCTCTCTCTCTCTCTCTCTCACACACACACACACACACACACACACACACACACGCACACACACACACAAAATAAAGTTTCCAATGTAAAATACAAAAAAAATTTAAATTTATCTCTGTTATCAAATGCAAGATGTTTATTGCAGATTGACAATGAGAGGAGGGTTTGAGCAGAGGGAAAGAACTCGAGTGAGCTCTGCCTCTCAGAATGGGTCAGGAACTGAACTGCCTTTGGAAGAGTGTAATAGCAGGAGGTGGATTCTCTAGAACTGGTATAGGCCTGAAAGAGCAAGCAGTGTCCTTCCATAGCTGGGCAGTACATGCATTCTGATAAGAATCTGGGCAGTGCATTTCTGTTTTCATTTCCTGTGGGTTTCAAAGTCTTTAGCCAAGCATGTGAAGCATGGCCTCACCGAGCTACAGTTGCTGTGTGATAGCATTATAAGACCAGTGTGGTCCTTGGTATGTGAGTATGAAAATTGTGACTAGCAGCTCTTGGCTTCCAAGATGTCTGCGGTGCCAGCCATGCCACCTCTGCTTTGAGAGACTGTGCCTTTCCTCTGGAACAGCTCTGCCCATAGGGGCAGGAAGTTTAGGCCACTGCCGTTTCTGCCTGACCTTTTTTACGTGAGACATGGTATCCGAACTCAGGACTCAGGCTTGTGAAGCAGCGTCTTAACCCCCGAGTCATTGCTCCAACCTACACAGTAACAGGGTGAAGAGCTGTGTTTGGGCTCAGTGAGTTGGCTCGACTGGGAAAGACGCCGCCTTCGTGCAAACCTGGAGGCCTGAGTTCAATCCTTGGGGTTCAATCCTTGAAAGGAGGAAGCCGGTTTCTAAGAGCTGCCCTGGCCCTTCATAAACATGCTGTGAGAGAGAGAGAGAGGGGGCGGGGCTTGCTCGTGCTGTGCTGCACATGAAGGTCAGAGGACCACTTCTGGAAATTGGTTTCACCACACGGATTCTGATGATTGAATTCAGGTGGCCAAGTTTGTGCACAGGCACCGTTGCCCGAGGATCTACCTTACAGGCCCGTACTTGTAATATGTCTCTATCAACCCAGTTCCAGTTCCTCTTCTGTTGCTGATTTAAGGCACAGGAGGCTTGTTGCAGCTTCTGATTCTCAGTTATAGTTCATCAGCAGGCAGGAGAGTTCTCATCTACATCAGGAGTCTAAGGAACTGGCCATATCCTGTCCACAAGAAGAATTGAGACAGGAGCTGACTCTCTTGCTTGCCAGAAATACTGAACCAGCACTCCCTCTCTTATCCACCCGACCAGAAAATGGTTCCGCCCTCCTGTGGGCTGAGTCTTCCCACATCAATTAGATAATCTCCTACAGACTTGCTCATTGAGTCTTGCCTTAAATAAATGACACTCTCCATAGGTATGCTCAAAGGCTTAATTCGCAGTTGTTGACACCTGTATCTGACTTGTATATCCATCAGTAATAATAAATCTCTAGTTGGTGCAAAAAAAAAAAAAAAGAAAAAGAAAAAAAGAAAATTGTGACTAAATGATAATAACCCGACTATATTTGTTTGGGGAATTATTAATCAAAATAATCTAAGGCTGCAAATTGCTTTTTTCCCTAATCTATCCTGATGAAAAATTTAGCCCTAATGGTATCAGGAGAAAGTGTCAGATTTTCTTCCTCGAAAGTGATCCGGTTTCTGAGCATGGTGTCACACTGTTGTAACCCCAGTATTTGAGAGGCCCAGGCAAAAGGATCATGAGTTCAAGCTTGGGTTACATAGTTGGGTTCCAGGTCAGCCTGAGTACAGAGTAGATCCTGAATCAAAAAAAGAAAGAGGGCTGGAGAGGTGGCTCAGGGGTTAAGCCTCCCCCTTGCAGGCGGAAGGTCCTGAGTTCGGATCCCAGATCCCACGTATAGATGCCAGGCGGAAGCAGGGGCGGCCTGCGCTTCTGGTCCTGGTAGGGCGGAGCCTGTGAATCCCAGGGCAGAAGGAGGTGGAGGTGTCCGTGGTGGTTCGCGAATTCGTCCGTGGTTCTACACATACACACACACACATACACACACACACACGCGCACATACACACGCATATGCACACAGTTGAATAAATAATAATAATAATAATAAAAAAATTAAAAAAAAAAAAGAAAGAAAGAGTGATCTGTATTTTGGATGTGATACACCAAAAACACAAACAAGTAAAGAAACCATAGTTCACATAAAAATGTTTGTGCTGTTAAAGATACTATCTAGAAAATGGAAAGAGAATCCACAAAATGGGAGGGAGGGGGAATTTACAAATTATTCTGACAAGGCTCTAATAGTCATTTCATTTAAATAATGAAAAGTTGAACAATCTAATTTAAAGCATGGGTAAAGGATTTAAACAGATAACTTCAAAGAAGGTATGCAACTAAGCACAAGCACATGAAAGTGTTAGCACCATTATAGAAATGCAAATCAAAACCATTTCACACACATTAGGATTACTAAAATCAAAAGGTCAGAAAGTAAGTGGAAACAAGAATACGGAGAAATTTGAACCCTCCTACGTTGCTAATGGGAGAGTAAAATTGTACAGTTAAACAGTTCCTCAAAAAGTTAAACATAGAGTTACCATTTGCCCCAACAACTCCACTCTACTTCTGCTTCCTAAAAGAAAACCTGTGGGGCTGGAGAGATGGCTCAGAGGTTAAGCCTCTGCTTTGAGAGCAGAAAGTCCTGAGTTCTGATCCCAGACCCCATGAACAAAGCAAGAAGGAGGTGACACAATCCAGGGTGATTCCCTAAGACATCCTTGGGGCCTCCGCATGCACACACAGTGACCTCTGATGCACAGAGAGAGAGAGAGAGATGAATCAAAAAAGCTGAAGGAAAGAACCTGTGATTTTGGAGCATAAGTGCCAGGAGGGTGAAAGTCTGGCCAGTCAGAGTTCTTTACCAACAGTTTCTGCTTCACTTCATTTTATCCACAGTGCTGTTATAAAAAGTACCAAAGAACATAAAGTTTGAGGAAAGCATTATTATTTTGAGAAAAGCATTTTATCAAGTTCAGTGATGAAAGAATGTCTTGTGTTTATATATGACATTTCAGGCCCAGAAGACAACTCAAAATAGGAAGTATAGACTGAGGGGCTAATTCTCAATAGGGCGACTGTATTTGCTCTGTGTTTTCACTTGGGAAGCACGACTCTTGGTAATTTTCTTTGCCAATGGCAGTGGAGGGAAACTCTTACAAGAACATATTCTTTGAAGAAGGCCCAAGATTTTGAAACTATTAATTCTTGCACAATCCTGCTAAAAAGAATTTCCCTAAACCAATATAAAACACTTTTTAGCCAAGTTCCCCTAGAAAACCTAGATTGGCCTAAAACTCACTTGTGAAGACCAGGCTGGCCTCAAGCTTGGAATCTTCCTGCTTCATCCAGCTTTTCTCGTTCTGGGATCACGGGCTCTTCCTAAATCATTTTCCAGGATAGTCATCACTAAGATGTAGTTCTAGTTTTCTTTTTCCTTTTTGAAGTTATTTGCCTAATCAGATGCAAAAAATTGTGAGAGACCTGAGAATTTAGCATTCTTCTCCATGAAATAGGTCCTGATTAGATATTCTCTGTTTCACAAATGAGGAAATCAAGGCAGAAAGAGTTTGACTTGAAATGATGAATCGGTGCAGACAGCTGACTAGAGCTCTGGAGATTCACATACAGCCAGGAGTCTATTCTCGGCATCTCCTGCAGTGAGAAATGGTTGAATTGATATCAGAGTTCCTTACTTATTCACTTAGCAGTGTGCAAAATGTTATTTGACTTACTTTGAGTTTCTATAGAGTGCTCAATAATTTGTAATGCTGTTTCTATCCATTATCTTATTTTAGCCTCATTCAACCATAAAAGACACATAGTTTCAGTGTTATTATCACTATTTTACAAATAGAATTATTCAGAGAGGTAAAGCAACCCAGCTTCACATAGTTTCCAACTGGTGACGCTCGGTGAACTAGCAGTCAATCTGTGACAACTCCTCCAGTGTCTTTCTATATGACCTGCTGCCTTTGATGTCTAGTAAAAGCGTCATTGTATTCCTTTTGTTTTAACACAGACTCAAACAAAGGACTTTTCATTACCTTCTCCAACCGGGAAATAAAGGATTCCCTAACTAATACTTCAGCAACCCAGAGCAGTTGTACGCCCGCTCAGAAATTAGATGTTTTTCCACTGGGGACACAGGTAATGTATTCATTCTCCTATGCTATTGACTAGCCAGCGACTATTACTGATAATATAGTGTCATTTTATTTAAACTTATGACCTTAGCACATTTTATGCAAGGTACTGGTCCTCAAACAGGGTTGCAACTGTTAACAGTTAACAGCTGGTTGAAAATTTTTTTCTCTTCACCCAGTACCTTTATCTCTTGTTCCCTGACCTCTTACATTTTCTCCCTCTACATTTTCATTAGAAAATGCTACATTTCAAGGTGGCTTTCCTAAAAGCTGCCTCTTCTGTGAGTAACAGACAGAAGAAAAAGTTAAAGAATAAGATGGCACAGGAATGACAGAAAATAAGGAATATACCATGTAAGATTTTGGAAAAAATGAAAAATATTAAGTTTTTACTAGGAAATATGGTGGGATAAATCATCACCTGTTATATAAAATTTTGTGAACAAATATGACAACTTCTCCCTTACTGTTTCTTTGGTAAATTGCTAAGCAATGAAACTATACAGTCTACTCAGCTGGAAGGAGAAAGAAAAGAAAAAGCAAGGCTATGATTAATACAAGTTTGAATGATAGGACTGATGCAGTGAAAAGATAGTAAAGGTTTTTGTTTTTCCTCCCAGTATATAATGTATTTTTATTTTTTAAAAAACAAATTCACAAAAAAAAAAAAAAAAAAAAACCAACAAATTCACGGGGGCTGGAGAGGTGGCTCAGGGGTTAAGCCTTTGCCTTGCAGATGGAAGGTCCTGAGTTCGGATCCTAGACCCACTTATAGACGCAGGGCCGAAGGGGGGGCGGCCTGCGTTTCTGGTCCTGGTAGGACGGAGCCTGTGAATCCCGGGGCAAAGTAAACAAGGAGGAGGTGGAGGCGTCCATGGTGGTTCTACACACACACACACATACATACACACATGCACACACATGCACAATTGAATAAATAATAAAAAACAAAAACAAAAAACAAAAAAACAAATTCACACTTTAGCTGTTTCTTTGGTTTTTTTTTTTTTTTTTAGCTACTTGGGCAATTGGAAACTATCTCTATTACAATTTTTTATCTCAGTACTGATTTAAGGAAATAGAAGACAAAAAAACTTCTCCAATTTACAGTTAAAGTTAGGTAGAACTTAAAGAAAAAATTTGCTGAAATTACTTCTTGAAGGATAAATAATTAAGTAGCTTACTATAATCCTTTAGTTTAACAAATATGAAAGTGAGACTTCTATCTAGACTATTAAAAACATTGAGTTGAGTCTCTGTGTGTGTACGCGCGCACGCATGTACACATACATGTATACCTACGTGCATTTGTATACTGGGATTGAACCCAAACCTTCTATATGCTAGCCAACCACTCTACCACTGAGGCATAGCTTTAGCCAAGAGGTTGAATATTTTAAGATCTATTTTCAAAAGAAAACATTAAATGCCTTTCCTTCTCTTGTTTAGTTATGCCTCTGTCTCTGATGAATGTCTTGTTCATTAACTCCCCATTTCTCATCTTATACCATAACACTCTCCCCCCAGAGCCCAGTAGTCAGGAGAAAGAAACAGGGGGACTGCAGCAAATTTAAAGCCAACCTAGTTTACAGAGCAACTTCCAAGCCAGCTGGGGTTGCATAACAAGGCTCATCTCAAAAACAAAAACAAACAATATCTCCTTTGAGTTCCTGTGGTTGATACTCAGCTTTATCAGGAAGTGAAATAAATATGAGAATCCCTTATATAAAAACATAAAGCTAGAAAAAAGTGTCCTGGGCTGTGGAGATGGTTCAGTGGATAAAGTGCTTGCCGTGCAGCATTAGGACCTAAGTTCAGATCCCCAACATGGTGTAGTAGCAGCCATTTATACTGGGGTAATGGTAAAGAGAAGCAGACCTTACTGCCACTCAATCTAACTGAATCAATGAGTTACAGGTTCACTGAGAGATCCTGCTCAGAAAAATAATAGAGAAAGCAATAAAGGAAGACACGACCTCAACCCTGGTCTCCACATTCAACACACACACACACACACACACACACACACACACACACACACACACACTACCAAAAAAAAAAGAAAAAGTGACTTCATCTGTTTTGTAGGCTGAACTACCTAAAGGAGAGAAAATACGGTGTTTCCCTGTTTCCTTCTTTGCTATGTCCTTCATCTTCTAGGGATTTCAAAAGCAATTCTGGTATTTCTTTGTATTGTGACTGATATAAAACAGGCTCAAGCTCAACCTTGGACCTTTGCTTGAAGGTTTGTTTTCTTTGCGTTCAGGGACAGAAGTCCTTGCTAGCAGGAAAGAAGTCTAAACTTCTGGTCCAGTAAGTTCACGTTTGAATGCTCACAGATGCCTTTCTTTCTAAACTTTCAAACTTTTTTTAGATACAGGAAGCAACAAGAAGAGAGATGCCAAATGACAACCACCAGGATGACGGTAAATATTTTGTTCACTGAGTATTTTTCCACACACTATCAGAGAAGTTGGGATGTGATGAGATTTGCAAGATGATGATGTTGTAGCTGTAGGTCCCTATTGAATCAGCTAACTATTTTTGCTTTCCCAAGAGACTCTCTTGGATGCTTAGTGACCTGCTAGGTTTTTCTGCCTAAAGGGTGAATGTTCTGACCTCATTTTTTCTTTCTGCATTGGCTGCTTCTTTTTCTTCCTTTTTTTTTTTTTTTTTTTTTTTTTTTGTTTTCTATTAGCATTGTTGTTTTTCTATTCTTTTTTTTTCTCTCTACCAGTTTTTAAGTTACACACAGTTTCTGTACTTTTAAAATATAGACAAAGACAATATGTCTTTGACATGTTCAGTTTTACATGTAAATTTTAAATTTTATATTAAATTTTCCTAAGTTTTCCTTTCTAAGTATTTTAAGTTTTCTCTTAAATAAGGTAAAGACTTTAGAGAATTCTTTTCTCAATTTAATCCTTCCAAAACAAATATTAATCCTGTGAATTCTGAATCTCTATAGTTTTCAAACCCCACAAAGTATTTGTATACTATTTTCATTTAAATTTATACATATATTTACCTTATTTTCACTTCTTTCTTTATCCCAGACATCCCTTCTGAGATAATTTCCCTTCAGCTTATTCTTTAATGTGGGGCCTATAGGTGATGAACACTTTCAACTTTGGTTTGAAATTGCTTCCATTTCACCTTTGAAGTTGTTGTTGTTTCTTAGATAGTGTCTCTTGTCTCTGAGGCTGGCCTAGAACTCACTGTAAGGCCAAGAATGACCTGGTACTTTGTATCCTCCCTCCTCCACTTCCCTTTAAAGTGCCCGAATTACAGGTATCATTTACCAGGATTTATTGAGTGCTTGGGGTCAAACTCAGTTCTTGTGTTTATTCGGAGAGAGAGACTACTCTACCAACTAAGACACACCTGACCATCACTCTCCCTGTGACTGCTCTTAGGATTTTCTAGTTGTCTTCTCTTCTCTGTAGTTTTGCTATGATGGTATTTATTATGCTTCTCAAAACTATGAATTATGTAATATCTCATTAGTTTTCAAAAATACTTCAAATATTATTTGTTTCCTATTCTTTCTCTTATTCTTTTATGACTCTTAATAAAATAAACTTCTTCTTTTGTCTTCTTTGTCTTGCATTCTTTTATGTTTTTCATTTTTTTTTTTTGTCTTATCTACATCCTGGATAATTCCTCTGGGCCCATCTTTCAATTTGCTAACATTCTGGTCAGCTGTGTCTAATTCTCTGTTAAATTCATGTGTTGAATTTGTCACGTCAATTGTTTTTTTGTTTTCTTCTCAGTTCTATATGTTTAATGTCTTTTTTTCAAATCTGGATCATTTATTCTAAAGAAAAAAATTTGGGCTTGTTTTATATTTTTTAAACAGAATAAACATAACTGTTTATAGCCATATAGTTAGTAATGTTATTTATAATATTCGATACTTTATAAGTGTGTGTTTATTATCTATTTGTTTTACTGGTTTTCATTCAGATTATTACCTTGTTTTTGTTTTCTGTCTTTTCTTACATTTGCTGGTTTCTACATGTGAGTAATTATTCGAACTAACAATTAATTCTTAGTTTTTAATGAGTTTATCTTTTCCAAAACAAATTTTCATTTATTTCTGCCAGGTACCTAGAATATTATCAATCTAGAATTACTTTAATTCCAACTCAAAGAGGATGTAAACCTGGATTACCAATCATTATCAGAGCTAATCTATTTCTAGTTTATTTTAGTTCTGAACATTGTATCCTGCCCAGAGTTCCCTCTTACTCTGTGTGTGTGTGTGTGTGTGTGTGTGTGTGTGTGTGTTTATCATAAGGCACTGTGTGTCCCTGTGGAGGACCAAGCATGACTTTGGGAATCATCCTGGATTGCTTCTGTCTCTTTTTTATCTGATTTTGGGATTTCCTAGGCTCCGCCTACCAAGACAGGAAGTGGAGGCCACGGTTTTTTGTTTGTTTGTTTGTTTATGTTTTGGTTTTGTTTTGTTTTTTCTCATGGGACCTGGGATCTCAACTCAGGACCTTCTGCTTGCAAGGCAGAATCTTAACCCCTGAGCCATCTCTCCAGTTCTACACCAACTTTTCATATGAAAATATTGTCTGGGAGCCAAATGTGGTATAGCATATACTTGGAGGAGACAGGAGGATCCTGAGATCTAAGCCAGTCTGAGTTACATAGAGAAATCCTGTCTGAAAATAACTAAAGTAAGTAAGTAAATAAGTAAGTTAAAATGCTATCTAGAAAGCTCCAAATTTCCAGATTTGGGAGGAAATTTCTAGGGGATTATATTAGTAAGAGTCTATCTCCAAAATGTTACAGATTCTTTCATGACTATACAAATACCTCCCAAATTTTGTCTACTTGTGGAAATCCTTTTATCATGCTACCATTTATCATTTTCTGAGTTATTGAACAATGGTACCTCAACTGGGCTAAGAAGAATTCTCATTGTGTTTCTCCCCCACTTGGTTATGATTAGAATTCAGACACTACTCGCCTCGTCAGTCCACAGTCCAATCCCCAGAGAAGATGACTAGAGATGGATACCGAGTATCTTTTTTAGACAATAAGTCTTCAAATTCTTCTCCAGAGAAAGACTTGACACCAAAACCTGATCCATATCCACTTACCCATGATGTCTCATTTGGCAAACGCCTGGATGTGGGTGATTCTAACCAGATCCTTCCCTATCAGCTATCGTCTGATGTTGGCTCAGAACATTATGATAGTTATTATTCTCAAACTCTATCCGTGCATGGAAATCTTGTCAGAAGGCCGCAGAGAAACAAGAACTACCGAGAATATATTGTAAAGCCTGCAAATGACATAAAGGCCGCCTCATCCCATTCCTGTGGAGACTTACAGAGTTGTCTTTCAAACCCGGACTCCAGCACAGGAAGGCTTTTGAAGCTTAGTTCAGGTAATAGTTTTCTAACAATTTGCAGGTCTTTTCGCATTTGTTAAGATAGAAAGTATAACTGGGAATTTGGAATTAGTTTTTTAAAATATTTATAAGGAACAAGAGGGAGGGGGACAGGTGTACACACACGCACATGCGTGGTATGGCGCACTGACTTTAAGAAGTTAGTTCTCCGTTTCTGCCATATGGACTCATAAGAGACTGAACTTAGGTGTCCAGGTTTGCAAGGAGCTTTACTGAGCTATCTCACTGGCCCAGAATTAACATTAATATTTCTTAAATTGTATTTTAGAGTCAACATGGAACTTGTATAAATCTAGAAGATTATGAGCTTAATGAAAGAGCTATATTAGAAAAAAATTGTAGACCTGTGAGTTTCAGAACTACTGTTATTTTAGTTGAGTAGAATCCAGAACACAGCAGGATTTAGTTTTCTCTGGCCACAGTAACTACTATGTGCAGTTAGTTTCAGCAGAAACTAGCTTCTGGATAAGTGATAAAGACTGCTCTCTAATTGCTTATTAATGTATCAAATAAAACTTATTGCATACCTACTATGTGCTAGACACTGCTCCAGCTCTGTGGATTAAATAGAAACAAAATCAAGTTTCACACATTTTACTATAAATTTTTCTAAAGTCCTACTTGCATTCCAACAGGGTAAGATAGATAATAAACAAGTTAACATATAAACATATCAGGTTCTAAGTGCTTTGATGGAAAATGACACAAGTATACAGAGAATAATGTAAAGAGTTATATTTTGAATTGAATGGTCTAATGTTTATGATTAAGCATTAGAGACTTCAATGAAAGTATAAGCTATGTTGGAAACCAGGGAGAGTGAAAATAGTAATTGCAGAGTTCCTGAGGCTAGAACATGCCTTCCACATATGAGGAACAAGAGGGCTAGTATGACTATAGCAGAGTAAGAGAAGAGAAGTATATAGACAAAGTTGCAGGGATGGTCATTTATTTTCTGTGATGTCAGAAGTAGTTGCAAGGTTTGTGGCAGTAATATATGCGTTCACTTAAGAACTACTCTGGGGGTATTAGGAAGACAACTCAATGATTAAAACACTTGCCTCATAAGCAAAGGGACCTGAGTTCAGATCCCCAAATCCCACATAGAATATTGTATGGGAGTGGTGGCCCATGTGTAATTCTAGCCCTGAAAGGCAGAGCCTAGACTCTCTAGAGCAAGCTGGCTAGCCAGATTAGCTGTAATAGTGTGCTCTGAGTTTAATTAGAAACAAGTTCACAATAATAAGATGGAAGAGCAATTTAAGGTGGTATGATTCAAATATCACCCTTATGTATATATACCCATCCACATGCAAACACACACACACACACACACACACACACACACACACCACATGTGAAAAGTATTAATTCTGGGTGCTGGATTAAGAATGGAATGTGGAAGGCAAGGATGGAAATAAGAAAAGTCATCAAAGAGATGAAAACTTTATAAGAATTGATTTTTTAGGTTAGAGAAAATAGTAGAAATAACAAGAAATAGTCATATTCTGAATATATTACAAAGATAGCATTCTTTGAATTTGCTAACAAAGTAGATATAAAGGAGAAAGAGGGTCGATGACTCTGAGGTTTCAAGTCTGAAGAACAAAAATGAAGTTACTTATGAATGTTATCATGAAGCTATTAAGAATGGAAAAATGAGAGGAATGTGTTTAAAGATAAATATCATGAGTTTGGTTTAGATATCTTAAGTTTGAGGTGAAGTTAGAACTTCCCAGAGATACCAACTTGATAATTAGATGTTATAATGTGGGGTTTATGGAAGAAAGTATGGCTAGAAATATAAATTCAGGGATTACAAGTGTATATATGGTGTTAAAACTGTGAAAGTGTATAAAACTCTCACCAAAGAGTTGAACAAAGATAGGAAAGAGATCTAAGGACTGATGAAGTTAGAAAATGAAGAGGAACCACTGTGAAGAGTGAGAAAGCAGGTAAGAGGAGAGAACCCAAGAGGGAATGCTTACTAGGAGCCAAGTGAAGAATGTGTTTCAAGAAGGAAGTGATGTGCTATGTCACAGGCCTCTGACCCAAGGCCGGCTAGGGCTTATGGTATCTGGCAGTCAAAGGCATTAATGAACAGCTTCAGGGACACATGAAAATAAAAGCTTCATTGAGATGAGTTCTAGAAAAATCTGGAAGTGAGGAATTAGACTGCTGAATATAAACAACCCCTTCAAGGATTTTTACAACTTACAGAGAAATGGAAGGGAGGCTGACGGAAATGACCAGCAGAGGAAGAATTGGTGTAGGAGAAAAAGGAAACAGGTAAAAGAGGGAAAATCCTTGGCTAGTCAAGAAGAGATGGACGCTAGACCGCCAGTAAGGAGGTCAACCTTAAACGAAGTACTAACCCTTCATCAGCAAGAAGGCTGAGGACTTACAGATACAAATATAAGCCAGTTGATAGATTCAGTAGTGGGATGGTATGGATATTTTCTTTGTTTTTGTTTTTGTTTTTGGTGAAATCAAGATTGGCATCTGAGAAAAAGGAGGGAGGAGATGGTATTAGAAGTTTGAAGAGCAAAAGCAATGAGAATATTCCTCTCAGGAAATAGAATAAGTTGGCTAGAGCGATACAGGAAGACAGCATGACAACGAAAAGTTGTCATGAGTCAAAGTGAGGAGGACACCAAGGAGAACCATGTGTCGCTCTCCAGCTGTGCTCTACGTGTAGGCATGAGCACGTGAACAGGGGAAGAAGAGGTCCAAAGAGTGGAGTGCCAGGAGATTATGAACCCTTGGACGAAGGTGCCCATAGACTGAGACATGAGGGAGTTGAGAGCAGGTTTCATCTCCAGCCTGTTTCCTCCACAGATCTGTATGCCACAACTCACTTTAACAGTGACCCCGTTCTGCTGGCTAATGTAGAGCAACAGTTATCCAGCAGCCTCAGTGACTTAGCACCAGCACGTGGTTCTTTCCCAAACAACACTGTCCTGGGAAACTCTCTACGGTCACTGATGTTGCCTCCTGGGACTTCAGAAAACAGAGAGATTCTGACCAAGAGATCGTTAAGTCCATTGAAGAGAGGATTCAAGCGAAAGGATAATATTCTTGCCAACCCGAATCCAAAGCACGGCTTCCAAGATACTACAGGCAGTGAGGCAAGTATTGGCTTGTTTGTGAGACACCAAAGCTCAAGATCAGTGTGGTCACCATGGGGATGGTGGTCCTTCTCACCAGTAGGTGCTGGAGGTTCTAGGGAATTCTCAGAGGTGTGGCAGTGTTACCAGGCTAAAAGCCTGGACTCTTCTTCCCGTGGGAACGTCATTCCCCCTAGTGCCATCATATTTTCATCTCTGTCACAAAGAAACTGTCCTGATCTACTTCCTGAGCATAAATGTGGGACAGTTTAGTAATAACTGTCCCATCAGTGTTTACCAACAGGAAGGAATAGAGAAGCTGGGAGCCTTCAGAGCTGGCTGGAGGATTCTCTGAAGCATGGATTTCGGAGTTTGTAATTTCACTTGTGCCCACCTTTTTTTCAGCTTCAAGTAGCTACCTTTCTTGAAATAGTTCTTATAAAATTATTGTTTTGCTTTCTTGTCTAGAAGTACAAAGGATTCTAAATTTTTTCCAAAGTAGCAGCAAGCAACTGGATTAAATCATCCAAAGGATTATAAGTGAAAGTGACTCAGAGAATGGATAAAAAAATTAAGAGGCATTCTCAAATATACAACAGAATTCATTTTTATAAAGTTATAATGTGATAGTATTATTCAACAAAACTTCAATATTATTTAATTCTCACAAAGTTGCCCCTACTTTTGCATACATTCCTCAGGCAGAATACTTTCCACGTGCCTGTCTTGGCAGATATTTCCAGATAATTTCTCTCCAGGTTTTACTGCCATCCTAAAGCCTACTTTAGTTAAAGGAACCACAGCTTTCAGTCCGTGATCTTTTGAGCCCATGGTCCTTCATTATATGAATCACATGTCAATCATTTGCTACACTATAAGGAAGCACAGGATATTTGGCAAAAAAAAAATTTTAGTATCTTATATTTTTATTTGGAAATCTTTTTGCACACTGGGATGAGTTCACCAAAATTCTTTGTTTATTTGTTGAATTTTTCGACTTTTGGAATACTTCTTATTCAGTTTCCAAAAACTTGGGGATGAGGGCTAGGGGTGTAGTTTGGTAGTAGGCTGCTTGCCTAATGTTTGAGGCCCTGTGTTCAATCCCAAATGCTGAAAAAAAAATTTGGAAGTGGCTGTAATTTATATGCACCAAAGAAGGCATCTTGTCATGCTGTCTTTAATTTTTAGTCTTTACCATTCTTATCTATAAGTGCCTATTTTACCAGCCAGAAACATTGTGATAATATATTTAGGGTAAAGGCATAGCAACACCTAGGATATTTAGGATGCTATGTTGCTAAAATGATAAAGAAAGCCTTTTCACCTCTATTTCATGTTATATTGTTAAAAAATCTCAGTGTAGTTATTGGATTATCTTTAAACTCCTATTTCTTTTTGCCTATTAGACATTGTTTCTCTTTATATGGAAAACTTTCAAAGTTTTTATATTTTGAATACAAACTTAAAGCCAGACATTTTTGCTTTTTTGGGGGAGAGGGGTGTTAGAGATAGAATCCAGGTAGCCACTTGTGCTAGGCAAGTGCTCTACCACCAAGCAGTGTAACTCATTTTTTTAATGTAAATATAAGGAAATATATTATTCAGCATCTAAAAGCTGTCAAACAACTGATAGAAAGAAAGAGCATTGAGGGGCTGGAGAGGTGGCTCAGGGGTTAAGCCTCTGCCTTGCAGGCAGAAGGTCCTGAGTTCAGATCCCAGATCCCACGTATAGACGCCAGGCAGAAGCGGGGGCGGCCTGCGCTTCTGGTCCTGGTAGGACGGAGCCTGTGAATCCAGGGGCGGAGGAAGTGGAGGCGTCCATGGTGGTTCCCGAATTCATCCGTGGTTCTACACACACACAGACACACATGCACGCGCACACATACATACGCACACACGCACAATTGAATAAATAAAAAATAAATAAATAAATAAATAAATAAAAAAGAAAGAAAGAAAGAGCATTGAAATGTAAAAGTTATTTTTAAGAAACCACAGTAAGAGCTGGAGAGTTGGCTCAGAGTCTTAATTCTGCCTCTCAAGCAGAAGGTCTTGAGTTCAGATCCCAAGTTTCACTTAAAAAATATCTGGTGGAAAGGGCTGTTCCCTACACCTTCTGTGGATGGAGCCTGGGAAATCCCAGAGCAAAGCAGGAAAGGAGGTAGAGGCAATCCAGGATGACTCTGGAGTCACCCTTGGGCCTCCACAGGGACACACAGTGCCCTCTGATATACACACACATAAAATAAATAAAGTTTTAAGAAAAAGAAGCCACAGTAATCCAAAAATGTACAAAGTTAAAGTATACATGAATTTGTGGCTAGAAAATTTATTTTTACCAACTAATTTTAAAGGTTCAGACAAATGACAAAAATTAAGGCAGATATTTCCAAAAAATCAGCTATTATGGATAATTTAATAATTTAGTAGTCTTAAGACCTATGAAAAGTAAAAAAAAAAATTATCCCAGAAGAAAATTATCCTAGAAGCTTACAAAAATTACCCCAATTCTCCCCAGCCTATGATAAATGAAAGTGATACATATCATATATAAATTACTATGTCGCTCCATGACATGCATACAAAATTACAGCCCACAGCAAATCAGTGTTAAAATGGGTGTCTGTAATTCTGGTATTTGGGAAGTGGAGGCAGGAGGTGCAGTAGTTCAAGGCCAGCCTAAGTTATACAAGACGCTATCTCAGAACATAAATACATCCAGTAACAGTGATATTCATTTTTGACAAATAACTTACCACAACTTAAAGGATCTTATCTTTTACCTTTTCACAGATTCACAGTCCTTACTTTGAACACATAATCAGTGCTCAGTACAGATTTGTTGAATAAATGTTTATCCCATTCCTTTCCCTAGCAATCACAGTCCACACATGTGGCTCAACTCATAAATGTCACTGTCTTAGGTGTTGTGTTACATTAGCTAATTAATTGTCCCTAGCTGCTTTACATCAAGAGAGTCAAAGAATTGAGAAATAATTTGGCTGTTTTCATTTATATCCGATCAGTGTGTGTGTGTGTGTGTGTGTGTGTGTGTGTGTTGCTGGGGATGGAAACTTAGGGCCTTGCAAAGACATTCTCCCGTGAGCTACATCCCCATCCTGTATTAGCTTTTTTGAAGTGTACAAGATTCTATAGAAAAGACTAATAGATGAACTTGTTTAATAAAATACAAAATAAGGGCTGGGAGATGACACAGTGGTTAAAGCCCTTTGCCTCTCAATGAAAAGAACCCGAGTTTTGAATCTCCAGATCCCACATAAAAAAATGCGAGGGAAACATGGCAAAAGCCTGTAATTCCAGCCCTGAAAGGTAGAGCATGGGAAACCCCAGAGCAAAGCATTAAGAGTAGAAGAACAATCCAGAATGACTCCCCATGTCACCCTTGGGCCTCCACAGGCATACACACTCAATTGCCCACTCGTACACACACTCACACACATGTACACCTACTCATATCCAAAACACACCCCAAAAAACTACAATAATATAAATACCAGTGTAAAATGAATAAAAACAATTGTAAATTTTACCATACAGATCACCTATTTATCTATGATTCTTATGAATAAAAATATTCTTAGTACTTAATACAATAGCATTTACCCTATGATGCATAAAATATTTATCATATCCATTAAATATATGCTCCTTATAGTTGTAATTTCTTTAGATAACTTTTAAATTTTTATCTATTTGAGAGAGAAGGGGTGCATGCATGCCACAGAACATGGGTGGAGGTCAGAGGACAACTTTCAGAAGTCAGTTCTCTTCTTCCACCATATGGACTTCTAGGGATCAAATTCAGACCACCAGGTTTATAAGTAGAGACCTTATCTGGTGAGCTATCTTGCGGAGCTGAGTTATAATTTCTTATTAAATTATGCTCAATTTGGACTGAGGGTGTCGATCAGTGGTAAAGTGCTTACCTAGCATGCACAGATCCTGAGTTCAAACCACAGTATCACAAAAAAACTTACAATGTTACTTCATTGTAAATGGTATTTTTAATGTTCTTCAGTTTAATCTTTTTACATTTCAATACATATTAAGACATAAATGTAGGTGTTGAGCACCATATTTTTAATTTGTTAATGTATTCTGAAAACTTCTACAGAAAATTATGATAAAAGATCCTGTTACCTCTGACACTGTCCTTGAAGGGCTGAAGATATAGTTCAGTAGTATAGCACTTGTCTAGCATGCACACATGCACAACATACTGGGTTTGTTTCTTAGAACTGTCAAAAAAAAGAAAAAATAAAAGAAGGAAGAAAGAAGAAAGGAAGAGAAGGAAAGGAGGAAGGGAGGGAGGAAGGAGGGAGGGAGGGAGGGAGGGAGGAAGGAAAAGGAAGGAAGGAAGGAAGGAAGGAAGGAAGGAAGGAAGGAAGGAAGGAAGGAAGGGAGGGAGGGAGGGAGGGAGGGGGGAGGGAGGGGGAGGGAGGGGGAGGGAGGGGGAGAAGGAAGGAAGGAAGGAAAAGGAATGAAGAAGATGTCCTTGAATGTCTTATGAGTTTGCCTTCCATATGATATGCCATTCAAATGTAAATGTAAAAAGATGAAATCTTTTTAACTTAAAAAAAATCAGTGCTTAAGATGTCTGGATTCTTACTTCCCTCATTGTGCAAGAACGACACAAATGGTTGGTGTTTTTGTTTGTTTGTTTTTTTCTTGAGCCTCTCTCTAGTGACCTGGGCAGTTTGCATGGTTTGCCAGGAAACCACAGTCCCCCGCTCTCTGCCAGAACCCCCCATGTGGCAACTGTCCTCAGGCAGCTCCTGGAGCTTGTGGATAAGCACTGGAGCGGCTCTGGCTCCCTCCTCCTCAACAAGAAGTTTCTTGGTGAGTGTGGCCTTCTCAGTGTGTGGGTGGGGAGACCTTGCCTGTGCTGCATTCTGCTAAAGCTACCTATGTCCCCCTAGCCCGCAAGGAAAATTGAGTATCACTTACCAAAAGTTTCCAGAAATACCATAGTTAACAAATAGGTTTTTTCTCATTTGTCTTCCTACCCTTGTTTTTATCAGCAGTCTTTCTAGTTGTTTTGGAGTGTGTGTGTGTGTGTGTGTGTGTGTGTGTGTGTGGTTTTTGGTAATGTATAGAATGATCATATATACACATATTAGTAATTATGCTAATAATTATAGGAAAGATTTTATGATCCTTTGGAAGTACCAGTAATAAATACAACGGACATTATAGTTGATCATCAGAATTGTGAAACAACTGTTGAGATGTTCTGATTTGAAATTTTTGAATGAGTAAATGTCTGGATTCTTAAATAGTTTTACAAATGTCAACTTCTTGTGTTTATTTATTTAATAGGAAGAGTATTCAAGGAACTTTTGTGAATAAAACTTTAAGTAAAAACTAGAAACTTGAAAGTTGTTTGGGCTAAGGGTGCAGCTCAGTGATAGAATACCCATCTAGCTTGCATAAGAATCTAAGTTCATCTCAATGCTACAAAAATTTTTAATTGAAAATTTTATGGGAGACGAAAAAGAGAGAGTAACAGGGGCAGGTGCTGTGGCTCTGTAGGTAAAGACACCTGCTCACGCACCTGACGACCTAATTTGATCCCCAGAAACCCACATGGTAGAAGAAGAGAAATAACCACTCACACTCTGTGGCAAATGTATCTTGTCTCATTCTTTCACTCTTTTTCTAATAAACAAAATATTTTTAAAAGAGAGTAACGGGACAGGAGTTAATGTTATCAAAATACATTATGTACATGTATGAACATGTCATAATGAAACCCATTATTATTATACATAATGATTATATGCTAACGAAAACAAAATCCTCTAAAGGAACATAAAAGAAAAGGAATTATAACCAAATTCTTTCCCTCTCCATGTTGACCCATTGTCCCCATTTTGTAGGAAACATCTCCTGGAGCCGGCAGGCAGGGACCTGGGACTAGCTCATCACAGAGGATGGCTGTTCATTCTCCACAGCCACGTACTGAATTCATGTAAACAGGAGATTATTAGATCGCAGAGCTGGTAGCAGCTGATGTAGAATTCTGTGCTTTGCTTTTTCAAACGTGCCTGACCTGAATTGTTGGCAGGTCCTGCCAGAGACTTGCTCCTGTCCTTGGTTGTGCCTGCGCCTCCTCAGCAGCGGTGTCGCTCACAGCCTGAAGACATGGTGGCTAAGACCTTCCGCTGGAGAGAGAATGAACTGAAAGAAGCTGGGCAGCTGGTCCCCAATGACGTGGTAGGACTCCCTCATCTCCCCTCCTCTTCCTCTACTAGAACAAGACAGAGCATCAGCGCTGAGAGAGCAGTAAGCCCCGAAGACCACCACCCATGACCACTGAGATGTCCCAGAGCCAAGCTATGAAAAAGTCAGAGTGCACAAATGAGAAATACAACGCTTGTTAGGATGGGAAGGGGGGCAACACAGAGATTCTGCCACCAATGCAAAAATCCTAAAGAAAGACTTGAAATGGGAAGAGGAGAAAAGCAAATAAAACCCTAGAGTGGAGATGTTTAGCATCACACTGTTGAAGGTTATGGTGTGGTCCCAGTGAGGGAAGGCAAGATGTCTGCATTCCTCCCTTTCTAATCAGGCAGAGAGCAAACCTGGGGCAAGGTTTGAACATGTTGCTTCTGGGAGAGAAAGAAACTTATATCCCCAAATTTTCTTGTTTTCTTTCCCTTAACTTTAGAGCATTTTCTGACCCTCGGTTTAATCGTAGAACCCTTAGCCTGGTGATTCAGAATGCTAGCCTAGTCACTTTTCAAGACTGCCACCTGTTCCACAGGAGTAGTGGATACAACATACGCAAGGCTGAGGGTCTGTGTCATAAATTTGCATGCTATACTTGAGCTAAGTTTACCCATGCATGAAAAGTCTAGTGAAAAAGTCAACATACTGACCTCCATTCAGTTTATCACTAAAGGATTCTTTTGGTCCTCCAACGGTCCACTCAGGATTTCAGACTGTAATGTGTGTGTGTCATTTTTTTTTTCCTCTAAAGGAAAGTTTGAAGCAAAAACTGGTCAGAGTGCTAGAGGAAAACCTCGTTTTGTCAGAAAAAATTCAGCAGTTAGAGGGAGGTGCTGCCAGCCCCATTAAAAGTGGGAACCCGTCCCATGCACACGGTAAGCTAGAGAAAGCCATTTATTTTGTTTGTTTATAAACAATCTGTTTAGTCAGTTTCAATAAGCAAGGCTCTTTGGCTTGCCTTGACTAATATTTTCCTTGGGAATTAATGGAGGCAATAATCTTGTCTCAGAGAGTTATCGGTTTATATTGATTGTTTTTTATAGTGTTGGGATCCACACCCACCCTGGGCACACTAGGCAAGTCTCAATCACTGAACTATCCCCAGCCTTTACTTCAGCAGTGCGATACAGGTGTCTTCAGGCTGCTCCATGAAACTGTGTCTGCATAAAACATATGTAGATGTTTTTCTTAGAATGACACTGCTTTTTGTGATTATGACAAAATATAAGGAAAGTACAGCTTTGCAACATGGCAATAGCCATCACTATTACCATATATTTTCTTCCAGTTTACTTACACACTGATATAACTCAGAATTATATCCTGAATTTTGAAAGATGATTACATACAACAAAATATACTTTTAAAGTTTGATCCTAATAAAAATTCAGAATAACAGAAAAAACAGAATAGCTTCTGTTATTCCAGAAAGTTCCTTTGTACCCTTGTGTAGTCAGTCCATCCCCTCCCCCAGTGCTCCAGATAACCACAGGGCTGGTTTCTGTATCTTGATGTTATTAATTTAACAGCACAAGCAATTCCTACAATGTCTCATGGATAGAGTATATTTAGCTCTTCAATTGTCTGTATAGTTGTTTCTAATATTTATTAGAAATAAAGTTTTCATTATCTATAATTAAAGGTGACATAAATGCAGTAATATCAAAAGAATGCAAGTGATTCTAAAGTTTCCAAGTATTCAAAAGAAAGTCATAAGGTAAAAGAAACCTTAAAATGAAAATTCCTCCTTGAGATTAGCTTTCTTCCCTTGTGATGAGTTGAGTCCAAATGTTTATAATATTGGTGTTAACAATATCTATATGCATAAATCCTTGTGTACCTTTTTCAGACTATTTTCTTAGGAGATGTTCCTAGAAGTAGAGGTGAAAGAATTGCACATTTTTGAGGGTTCTGTTACACATCACCAATCCCATCCAAGGAATATGGCACTGATTTACCATTATATCAGCAGTACACTTGAGCGTCCCTTTCACTCCAGCTTTGCAAATGCTGAGTATTTCATGAATTTTGCCATTGTGATGAGTGGAAAAAATACACAATTTGTCTTATTTTTTACTACTTCGTTGTTAGCAAAGATAAGCCCAGTATCAAAGTCTGCCCTCAACTTGAAACCTCTAACTCAGTTTCCCTAAACAAATACAGGCATTCTGATTAATTGTAGGAACTCCATTTGAATGGACAGAATTTCCATTATTAAAACTCAGCACCAGAGACAAAAAATAACTAATAAATAAATAAAATTCAGCACCACTTGATGTTAAAAAACACAAATGATTAGATTATCAGTTTCTGCTTACCTATTTTGAGTCAGCTGTAAGATCAGGATTCATATTTTTGGTGTTTTTGTGATTTTGTAGTTTCTGTGGCCCTGTTTTCTACCCTCCAGACCTAGCAACTCAAAATGTGATCCATGTTAGCATCACCTGGGAGCTTGTTAGACAAGTAGAATATTGGTCCTCTCCACAGACCTATTGAATCCAAAGCTATTTTTAACAAGATCCCTAGGTGACTGGTAAGCATATTAACCAGTAAAGAGGCATTACCCTAAAAGATAGGCTCCATTAGGGTCAGGGTTCTTGTGTTTTTATCTATTTAATTGCTGTAGGCAGTGGTAGTATATCTAGAGTGGTAGTTATATCTCTCTTGTCCCCAAATTCCATTATCTGCAAGCCTTCATTGAGAGACCCACATGGCTGACACAGATCTAGTTGTTTTTACAAACTACGCAGAGAAAGAAGGGCATTCATTCCCAAACCAAAATGGAGAATTCAGACCCGATATTTGTTTATTGTGCTTGCAAGACAGGGCAGCTGTTTTGCTGAATTCTCATAGTGGCACTAGGAGCCAGGGTCATTAGCTCAGGTGAAACTCAGAAAATTGAACTAATATGTCATTATTCCAGTTCAGATCTGTTGCCAGATCCCGTATTCTTTTTTTTTTTTTATTCAATTGTGTGCGCGTGCACTGTGTGTGTGTGTGTGTGTGTGTGTGTGTGTGTGTAGAACCACAGGCGAATTCAGGAACCACCATGGACCGCCTCCACCTCCTCGTTTACTCTGCCTGGGGATTCACAGGCTCCGCCCGACCAGGACTAGAAATGCAGGCCACACACCCTCCCTTAGGCCCTGCGTCTAAATGTGGGGTCTAGGATCCAAACTCAGGACCTTCCTGCCTGCAAGGCAGAGGCTTAACCCCTGAGCCACCTCTCCAGCCACCAGATCCCGTATTCTTGTCACATAATTCTTGCCTCCAAAGGAGAGACTGGGGAATGGCATATGGAGAGGAGTGCAAAGAGGGCCCAGCTCTCAAGATGTTCATTTGAGTACTTAAGTTCTACTAAGTCCTGCTCACACATGGCTGCCGTATCTTTTATAGATGATCTTCTTCTCAAAAACCAACAGCTGACCATGCAGGTGGCTTGCCTGAACCAGGAGCTTGCTCAGCTGAAAAAGCTGGAGGACACAGTTGCTCTTCTGCATGAGAGTCAGAGGTAGGAGAAGGTCTGAGGAGCTGCCTTCTGAAAGCATATGTTACTCCCTTTATCTCCTCTGCTCTGCTTAGAAGCCAGCATCTCTACCCTGGGTAAATCAGTATAGTCTGAACACAACCGTCCTGTACTTGGCCAGCTAGCTCAGGGATCAAAGACTGCTTTCAAAATTGCTTTTTTATACCAGGGACAACCCTTCTTTGCTGGTAATGCTGGGTTGCAGTTAGTTTTTCACTGGCTTTAATAAGATTCTCGGGTCAGCCAATCGTTTGGGTAATTTACCCCTCAAATCAGCCAAATGGCTCCTCTGGAAAGTGCCTGCTTGCTCTTGGTCACAGAAGACTGGCTAAGAGCACTCAGTAGAGCGCGATAGGGAAAGAATCCAAAATATGAGTCTTCTTCTGAGTCATTCCATAGCATTAGCCTCTTGATAGAAGAGCATCCTCAGGACGCAGGCTAGGAGACAAACATCTGGGTCTCAGCCATTAGTGATTTTAGAGACATTCTTGAAATGTAGATTTGCCAATCCACATCTACGAGGACTTTCAATGATGTTTAAATACAAATATCCAAAACCACCAAACCTTCAAACCCAAACTTTACCATTGATTTCCAGTGCTTTACATTCAGAGGACCAGACACAGCCCCTTCTGGGCAGCTTTTAAAAATTTTTTTAAGCAGGGCACTGTAGTATATGCCTGCAAATCCCAGCACTTGAGAGGTGTGGTAGGAATATTAGCAATTCAATGCCAGCCTGTAGCCAATGTGAGATCCAGCCTGGGCTACTTAAGACTCTTAAAAAAAACAAACAAACCACAGAACCTTTCATTATTATTATTCCAAGTATAAGTACTAAAGAGAACATCACAGTATAGTCATAGCTCACAAACTAACTCTGTATCAGAATTACATGAAGGTTTTGTTGAAATGCATGTTGCTGGGCCCCACCTCAAAATTTCTCATTTAGCGGTGTAAGTTGGGAACTGAGAATTTCCATTTCTGATGTTTTCGGGTTATGCTGGTTGTTACTGATCTAGCACCACACTATCTCAAGAGATGAACAGTCAGAGTACCATATCTTTTTTTTCCATTTTCATGTGCACATGTCTGTGGGGTGTGTGTGTGTGTTGCATGTGCAAATGGAAGCCTGTAATCAATATCAGGAATCATCCTTTCCCTTACTCTAGGTCTCAGATCAAATCCGGACTTTATCTGAGGACTAATCTGTAGGGCTAGTCTGACTAACCAGCTTACTTAGGGGGATTCCCAGGCTGTACCTACTGGGCTGGACATATAGGAGGGCCATCGTGCCCCCAGAACATTTTACATTCTCTCTAGGAACCCTAACTGTAGTTCTTTTCATTGGCACAGGAACCATTTTAACAATAGCCACCTCCCCAACCCAAAACACCCAATCTTAAATTCACTTAAAACAGTTCTTTGTTTTCTCAAACCATTCACATGGTATACAAGTTCATTTGTTTCACTTTTTCTTTTGAATCTTGGGGAAATTTTGAAGGTGTTGGTTGTGGTGGTGTTGTTATGTTGGGGATGTTGGTGTTATAGTTTTGTGAAGTTATTTTATTACATAAAAAGAAAAAATATTACTTATCTTTTATATCTTAGAAATCAGTTCACAAAGTCCTGTAGAATTGCTGTCAGCCTTTTTATAGCTGTATCGTGTGTGGCTGCAGCCATTAATTAGTCCTCTATTGATAAATATTTAGATTAACAGAATTTAACTGTGAAAAGTAAAGTCTAGAGGTATGACTCAATGCTAGAATGTGTACTTAGCAAGTATGAATCCCACAACTCAACCCCCAGCACCAACAAAACAAAAGAAAATAGTGTTGTAATTAATATGGCTGTATATACATCATTCTTGTGACAGTGTGTGGATGGCTTTTAGCTTTATGTGCAGTCCAAAAATGAAGACATGGTCGCACCATCAGCTAGTTGCAGAGACAGGCTGTTAGAAACTGTAACTTAGGGTAGAAATTAGAGGGCCTAAGTAGAAGCCAGTGTCCTGGTGTTTCTATTTACCTCATCATGAAAGTGCTTTGCAAAGAATACATGGGCCGCTCTATACAATGTGAAATCCACTGGTGCTTCAGACAGCGTAGAACATGTCAGACCGTAACAAAGAAACTGCAGGTCTGCTTTTAAAATAACCCACAATCCGCCAATGAACTGGACAGTTCCACAGTTTCTGTGGAAAGTCGTTGCTCACTAGACATTTGTTTTTAGCAGCCATCTCAGCCCTGAATGCTTTTGTGATTTTTCCTCTGGGCCTCAGATCCCTGGTGGTAACTAATGAGTATCTGCTGCAGCAGCTGAATAAAGAGCAAAAAGGTTATTCCGGGAAATCGCTCCTTCCTCCTGAGAAGAGTCCTCATTTGGGGAGATCGTCGCCGTTTGGGAAAAGCACGCTGTCTTCCTCCTCACCAATGGCACAGGACACGGGTCAGTATCTAATACAAAGTGTCTCAGAAGCTGCCCTAGAGCCCAGCGTGTGGAGCTAGCACTGAACACTTCACCACTACCTCCCTCGCACCCATGAGGGCTGCTGGTACCCGCACCACAGTGTGGGGTCTTTACCCCCGAGCATTAAGAAAAAATGTATTCTGATAATATTATATTGTTCTTCTTTTTATTTTTCCCTTTACTTCTTCCCATTATGTCATTCTTTCCTTCTGCCTACAGAAATTGTTGGCACTCAGTCCTAAGCATCGTATCACACAGACGTATTTGATTGCAAATGTCAAAAAAGGAAAAAGCAGTGAACACTTTTCCATAGTGTCATTTGAACTGTGTGGTAGGAAGACACAAAAAAACACAACAGCTTTCCATTGTCTTTTGTGTTAGAAGTTTCAGAGGCTATTTTTTTTTAATCCGTATGTATTCATGTATGTATGCAGATGCACACGCCCATGCATGCTCGTATTTTTATGTTTGCTTATTTGTTTGTTTATTTGTGTGTTTGTTTAAGAGAGAGAGAAAGCACATACCTGTCATAGTACGTGGGCAGAGGTCAAAGGACAACCCTCAGCAGTCAGTCCTCTCCTTCCACCATGTGGGCTTCTGGGCATTGAACTCAGATTGCCAGGTTTGCAAGCAGGTGCCTTACTCGCTGAGCTAACTTGCCAGCCACAGCCTTATCCTTTTAAGACAGGATTTCTCACTGAACCTGGAACTTGCTGTTGTTTGTTTGTTTGTTTGTTTGTTTGTTTTGTTTTTCCAACAAAGTTGGCTGGTCAGCAAGCCCCAGTGAACCTCAGTCTAGGGGTTACAGAGGTGCACAACTGGGCTATAAGCAACTTCTTGACTTTTACACATGTGATAAATTCAGGTCACGTCGTGCAGCAAGTGATCTTTCCCACTGCGCCATCTCCCCAGCACTCAGAGACTATATTGATTCACCAGACATATTTGGAGTTTCCTCCTGTCATCGTGTAAAGGTTGGCAACATCTGGTACTTGCCCTGGAATAACCAACGACTTAGGGAGGAAAACACAAACTCATATGAGAGGCCTCAGAGCTTGGCATTTTACTAAGCAAGTCTAAATGAACACTCAGCAGAGGTCAAAGGTGCAAGGATGGTTGTGGGGGGTGAGCAGGGGGACAGAGATGAACGTATTCATGTGGAGCTGGCACATTAGGATGGAGGCAGGGTGAGGGCGAAGAGCATCCTAGGCCTGGAGTGCAGAGTCTGGTGACCCCAGAGGGGTCACGGGACAGGTACGGAGGTAGGACATGACACCATGAGCGTGTGTAATAGATCCCCCCTAGCCTGGGAGATGGATCAGAAAAACATCCCCAGAGGCTATTCAGCTGACACCTGAGGAGGAGCAGGTGAAACGCAGGGCTGAGGGCAAGAACGCTGCAAAAACAGCAGCAGTGTGCAGACCGTGAAGCAAGGCCTCAGAAGGGCATCAGACGCTTGGCTGCGCAGATCCTTACAGATTACTGTTAACCTGTGGAGGAGAAGCTTCCCCTGGGTAGACAGCTGGTTAACAGTGTGGGTCACAAAGGGGCCTGGACAGCAGGGCAGAGGGGCAGCATGTGTAAGATGTCGCTTGTGAGCGTGTGTCCACATCGCAATGAAGACCCTATGTTTTTTGCCCTAACTGAGCAAGCATTTTTCTTAAACAGGAAACACTAAGGAGTTCTAAGTATGTTTCTAGTTCGTTCTTCTCCAAGACAGTTAATGTTTCCAGAGAGCAAAAAGCTTTCAATTCATGCCAGCCACACTTCTCTTCGCCTATAGGGCCATGTCAGAAAGGAAGGCAGAGAGATCAGGCATGTATTTGTGTCCTGACTCCTGATGTGCAGGCAAAGGAGGCCCAACTGCCATGCTAACAGGACATGAAGACCCACACACTGCTGGGTTATAAAGTCCACAGACTTCTGGGTTTTATGTAGTTTCTCAAGAGGATCCTTAAGTTTCATGCTCCCAGGGAACCACTCCTGGGCTTCTTTGTTCCACTAAGAGATCGCTAAAGAGCCCGAGCCTTTCCTAGAGACAGGCACGTCAACCATTGGCCTTGTAGCACCGAGTCGTCACATTTCAGGAACCCAACCCAGGGTACAGGCTGACCTACTGAGCAGACCATTGGGAGGAAAATACTATACTTCTTTCTACTGACACACTCTTTCCTGCCTCCACTGTGAGCATTGGGTAGTGGAAACCCCACCATCTGCTCAGGACACTCTAATGAGGAGCAAAGAGCTTAATAGAGGCCACTGCCCTCTGTCCAGAAGTGGCCAGCTCCGCCTCAGGTCAGTAACTTGTGGGCTACTGGGCACTCTTGGGAGAGTTATCTCAGGTTTTGATTTTATCATGTGTGGCATGTAGTCCTGGGGACAGGGGAAAGGGTTGAAATGTCAAGGGAAAAGTCAAAGGTGTCACTGAGTAGGGCTATTTTGGCCCAACACAGAAAGCAAATGGAAAACTTACTTAGGACTGACTAATACTAGGGAGAGAATACAAGTCTATGTAGGCACTGGTCAGGGAAGTTCTCTGCCCAGAGGAGAACCAGGGCCACCCTGAGGGGGCTGGACTTGCCCCAGCTGTCCCCAGACCCCAACTTCTCTTGCTTGCCAGCCTAGCTTTGTGTCATAGTTAGGCACAGGAATCAACTTGACAGTTGAGGATTTGAGCTCTGGGCGCATTTGTAGAGAATTAGTGGTTGAGTTGGGCCTAAGTAAGGATCTGGTCTGGCAAGTAAGGATCGTCGCTCTCTCAGCTGTTATGCGGTGACGGTGTGGCCAGTTCCTTCAACCCTGGTGTTGGTGCCTGCTCTCCTGTCAAGCTGGACCATGAGCTGTAACCAGACTGTCATAAGGAAATAAATCCCTTGTTCTCTTAAGCCGTCTGATGGTCATTTATCAGCAACCATGCAAGCTGGCTGCAATACCTTGCTAGGGAAACTGCTCAAAGTTTTCAATTATCGAGAGTCTCCCTGGCTTCACAGGGGCCTTGAACTTCTTCTGGCTTCATATGGCTTTTCAAGGATCACAGAGATTTGCAGGTAGAGGGAATTTAGTCAGTTCTCTCTGAGTTTCTCCAAGCCTCACAGGAATGAACAGGCTACTGCTCCCCTCCACCGTGCCTGGTCCCCTCACCCTGCAGTTCAGTAGTTAGGTCAGTGAGGCCAAATTTGCACCCAGATAAGCCCATTCACTGTGAGTGAAAGCTAGAGGGATTTAGGGTTCCCACTTACATTCAGATTTCCCAGGAGGGAGGAAACATTCCTCTTTTGCCTGTTAGTGGGGGAAGCTGGAATTCTTCCCTGGATACCAGAGAGGACAGAACAGCCCGGTAAGAAGCCAACTTCTGGCAACTGGGAGGTAAGGCTGAGGCAGGTGCCAACCTATGCCCTCTGCTTCTCACCTAACCTTCCTTTGTCTCTGTCCAAACCACAGCACCTCTTATCCCCAAGTGGGATACGCTTAATCTGGGCAGAACATCCAAGAGCAGCCTACGGATAAGAAGACAGTAGCGTTTCTCCACTCGGGCCTGGGTTAGAAAAGACGGGGTTGGGGAGCACAAGCCTTTGAAGTGTTTTGTAGTCCCTTGAGAGTGCTTCATGGATACCTCGAGCCCCACGAGTCTTTTTGTCACGCAGGAAGGAGAGTTGGCCCCGACTCATGCTTAGGAACAGCTCCACTTAACAGCCAGGGTCTCGAGAATGGATAAGCTAGGAGGGAGCAGAGAGGCGCCACCAGCAGGCTGGTGGACAGATGGGAGGGAACCAGCCTGAGGCCTCTGGCTGTCAGGCTTCGCTGTGGAGTGGGGCTTGCTGCGCTAGAAGGCCCTGACCTGGAAGTAAGAAGTACGGTTAGGCCTTTTCCCTTCCTGGGCCTCAGGTGCCTCCGTCATAAAATTAGAAAGTCACCTGTTGTCTCTCTTTTTCTCAGATTCTGAGCTGGGGCTCAAAGTGACCTGCCTTATAAGCCTGTGTTGGCAGCCACAGGACTGAGGTCTGGCACCAGGGTCTCTGCCAAGGCTTGGCTCAAGCTGTCTCATCCCTCCTCTTGCTATGCAGACATGGGGGGTGGATTCCGCAGATGGAGGCCCCTAGCTGCACTCTGGGAGCAGGGCCAATAAAAAGCTTCACATCTCCCTAAGGGCCATTTTGGACAATCTGGCTCTACACTAATGGAAGGGACTCACTAATGGAAGGGAATTGAATCTCTTCATGAGCAGGGCTGCCAGTGGGAAGGGGGTGCCCGGCAGTGTGTATCTAGGTCTGTGATACCAAGCGGGTACCAGGCTGTGATCTCCTGACTTCATCCCCCACATAGCCAATCAAGCCATATTGATACAAAAGGTGTCTTTATTGAGGTCTGGGTATGAATTAGGCACTTGGCCAGAGCAGCAGCTTAAATATGAGGCAAGCAGGCAGGGGTCAGCCATTCCTGGGACCAGGCTGGGTGATGAGGCTATAGGCACAGACTGTCTCAGACAGAAGTCAGGAAGACGAGGCAGGGAAGGGGGCGCAGAGCAATCTGGGTCAGAGGCCTGGTGGGCTGGCTCCGTAGGACTGGTCAGGAAGCTCTGGGTGGCAGGTCCAGCAGGGAAAGGACTGGGCTTTCTTGCTCCATATGCCCCTGAAACCCAGGCCTGAGCCTCCAGTGGGGGCAGTCACACCGGGGGGGTCTCCCCAGGTCTCACTTCTTCACCTTGGCATCGTAGGTACCCGCATTCTTGTAGGCGCTCACGTAGCCGCTGTCGTCCAGGATGTCCTGCCGGCCAGCGATGCCCCTGCCCTTGCCGCTCTCATCGAAGCGCTCTTTGTGAGAGCCGGTGTACTTACTGGTGTCAGTCAGCCGGTCCACAGCACCCCCGGTTTTTGCTTTCTGTTTGGATAGAATTCCCCCAGAGGAACCTAAGAGAGAACCTGGCCCCATCCCGCCACCAGCTGAGATCCCCTCCCAGAGACCATCAGAGCACTTACAGTGACACCCAGGTTGGCTGGTTCCTTGCCTGCCACCAGCTGACAGATGGCGTCAAAGGCCTCTTCCTTGCTTTTCCCTTTGAACCGCTTGGCTGCCAGCTCTTCCAGGGCCTTTTTGAATTCCTCATAGTTGATGACCCGGGCCGACTTTGCCCTGCCAGGTACCACATGCACCATGAGGGTTCCCCCTTCTTGACGTCCTCCCTGGTTCCAGCCCCCAGTTTCCCACCTTCCTGGAATGTAAGAAGCAGGGATTGCCCAGGCCTCACTTGACTTTGGAGAAGACGATGTCAACATCGGTCCCTGTCACAGCCTTTCCGTCAGCCACCTTGCAGTCCTTGCACAGCTTGGCCCAGTTCTTGCCATTCATCTCTTGCCCGCTGGCCTTGGGGTCGCCATGAATGGCAAACTTGCGGAAGCTCTCCTCCAGTCCAGCTACATCAGTGCTTGCTGCCATGCCACCCTGTGGGGACCACCTCAGTCACCGCCCAGTCAAGTTGCCCTTTCCCTCCCCTAGATCATTCCTACCTTCTACCTCAAAACCCCTAAGGTCTGAGTTGACAGCACTCTAACAGAGACCCTCTGAGTCATGGCTGGATTGCTTGGGGGGGGGGGGGACTAGCACTCAGTGTCTGTCCTAGACCCCCCAGACCTCTGAAGAGCCACTGGTAGAATGGTCCTGTCACTCAGAAGCAGCCTGGTTCTCAGTAGGGCTCAGAAGATGAAATCATGATGCCCACACCATACTCAGAACAGAGCGGCACTGTCCAGAAAGACTGTGAAGGCGACAGCTGGGCCCATGCCTTTGTCTGTTCCTGGCACAAGGCCGACTTGGGTAGAAGTAAGGGGGCAGAGCAGCCCTCCTCCCAGACGCTCAATGCCAAGCTGGGTCTGTGCCAAGCCAGGCTGCTGGCCGGGCAGGTATTTAGTGAGGACAGTATCTCTCCAGGGTCATGAGGAGGAGCAGGAGCAGGGCAGCGGTGCATGCCCTAGGCAGGCGTGCAGCTGGCCCAGCCCCGGCCTTGTTACTATTTGCTGTTAAACAAAAACATGAGGGGAGCGGGAACTCGGGGCTGGCCTGGCCACAGTTTGTGAAGCCTGGAGACGGTTGCTAAGGGAGGGTAGTGCTGCTTGGAGAGTGTTGCTAAGGACAGGATGGTGTCGGGGCGGCTCAGGGAGAAGCTCCCAGTGCTGCTGGGCTGGGCTGAGCTGGGCGAGGCTGGGGCGCAGGGGCCCAAGGGTGGGGCACACCAGCACTCCCTAAGCCTAGGGCATAATCATGGTTTCTTGGCCCCTTGCCACTGATTGGGGATTTAGCTTGTCCTCAGTGGAGTTTGAGAAGTGGAAGATTGGCAGCAGCTTAGGTGGGAATTTAGTGTAACTACCCCCCAAACTCCACCATGCTGCCAATGAGACCATGATCTCGGGGTACCATTCCCTTGTCTATTTCTCAGCCCTCCATTGAGGTCTCCTTACCACACCTTGAGTATGGTCATACAGTCTACATTCGCACAGCTCATAATGCACTGCACCCCCGACCCTCCACATCTACACCCCTAACTACACCACAGGTCTTCGCTGTGGCCGCCATCCATACCCACAGCTCTTGGCCTGACCTTTTCTCCACTTCAACCCCTACCCAGACACTAACAGCCCTGCACTCAAGTGCTCCCCCATGCCCAGAGCTCTCCACTGCAGTCCCCTGACCACACCCTCACCCTTCCACTGCAGTCCCCTGACCACACCGTGGCTCTTCTCTAAAACACTCCACAGTTCAGTCCCTGTACTGTGGCTTCCCCCAACCAAACCCGAAGCCCCTTCTGTATCTTTCCCATACACCCACCCTGCAGATCCCCAACCACTTTCATCAACCCAACTCCACACCTTAGTACCCGCTTTTATCTGTACCTGCAGTCCTGTCCTGAAGACCAGGATCCAATACTGCACAGTGACATTTAGATAGTCCCATGTAAAATGCTGAAACATCCCCAACCTTTTCCCACACCTTCCTAACCACACCCTCAGCACCCCATGTATGTACCTATCTACAGCCCCTGACAACCCTGCCCTGAAGTGTGCAACCCACAGTGGCATTTCCATTCTCCTATGGATGATTTTGAAACACCCATCCCTTTGACCACACCCTCAGCTTCACCACCATCTTGAACTCTGCCTTTTATAAGAGTCTCCAGTGGCCACCGTTTGGACCCCTGCTCGGCTTTCTCTTCTTCCATTATCATTGATCCTGACACTGAAAGCCTCTCTCTGGTGACCACACCCACTTATCATAAGCTGCAATTTCTAGGACTGTGAGCACCCATATATTAGGTTTTTCTGCGGGACCACAGGCCAGACGGTACTGCACTCCCCTTACGAGCCCTGCACTTGGTCTACCAAGGGTAAACTAGTCCAGGGGAACTTGGGTGCTATAGGATGCTTGTCCCAAGTTACTGGAAGGGTCTTTTGTCTGTGGGAAGATAGATTCTTGGTAACCTTAGGGCTGTTAAGGTGGAGCAGAATGACAGGCGCAGCTCTGGGGTCTGCGGACCTTAGATGTAGTGGCCACACGCTCCCGAACTAAAGCCACCCGTCTGCCCTTGCTGGGACAGCTGGAGTCATCAATCAGCGGAGCAAGGGGGTGGGGGTTGTGGGGTGGAAAGCTTGGGGCCAGAGCAGGGCCGCTCAGCCTGTGTCCTCAACTCTATACCGTTTGGGGCTGGGACCCCTTACAGGTCCTTCCCACCCCCCCTCCTTGTGTGGAATATTGATTAGGGTGGTCGTTGTCCAGGTCTCCTACCGGCTTCTATCCCGTGGCTGCTCCTGCAGCGCGCCTTCAGATGCACAGGACACAGGAAAGGATCGACAGATGCGGGAAACCAGGCGGCTCCGCAGCTCCGCTCCCTGCCGGCTCCCGGGCGGGACTGCAGCTGGGGCGGCTCCGCGATATTATCCCCTGTTTCTCCGTCTCCATAGAGACAGGAGTCCCACCCCGGAGACAGTCTCGGCGGGAGAGTGACCAAGGTCACGCTGGCTCCGCCCACTAGACCCCGCCCTCTCCGCTCGGCTCTGGGCCCGCAGAGCTCCGGCGACAGCCTCGTCCCGCCCCCGCGCTCCTCGGCAGTTCTCCACGTCTTCGAATAGCGGCTCCCAGTGGGAAAACAGGCCCCCAAAATCAAATGGGGCCCTCGGCCCTCTGGGGAGTCTGTTCGGAAGCAGGAGTAGGAAAGAGGAAGGACGGCGTGATCCCTTGCCTCAGCGACAGGAGTGCACAGCTGTAAGGCCACAGCCACCACGCAAATGCGTTCCCGGCCACGACTCCCGTATTTCCTCGACTAGGGCCCAGATTCGGGAGCTCCGGTGGGGTTGGAAACACTCAGCAAAACGTGCTTGACCACACAGAGTACTGGGCGTCAACGGAGACCCCGCCGGAAGCCGGCTCCGGACCTGGGGACGCGCTGCCCCCCTCTATTCCCACCCCCCCTCGGCCTGGCGGCCTCCCTCCCCTTGGGCTCCAGCTTCATGTACTGTCCTGAGAAGTAAGAGCCTTGCCGGGCGTGGCGCTTGTAATCTCAGCAATCAGGAAACTGAAGCAGGAGGTTCGAAATTTCGAGGACAGCAAGAGGCACGAAGAAAGGAGAGGCGGGACCAGCATGTACAAGGTCCTGATGCATCCCCAGCGCCGACCCCAGAAAAAACCACCCTGGCCGCTTTCCAGGGCCTTCCTAACCCACCCCGTTCGTCCCTGGGTGGGACAGCATAAAGACCAGACTCCCCCACAAAGGCCCGTCGACCCTGCTGTTAAGAAATTAAACACTAAATCGGCAAAAGCATAAAAAAAGTTTATTGGAGCATCAGGGCCGGTGGGGAGGGTATTGCTGAGTCGTGGGCCAGGAAGGCCGATCCTGCCGGCCCCGAGGCTCCTAAAGTGCACTAGGTGCTGCGAGAATGGGGTGTTGCATAGAGTCGGGCCCGCCGCTCCTCAATCCTCCTGCCTCTCGGCCCAACTAAGGCAGTTTGCTTTCACGGCCGCCCGGCGTCCCGGGCTCGCCACTGCTGGAGCTCACGAAAACAGCGGGCGCACGAGCCTGTAGTGCCAGCCCAGACTCTCGGCCCCTGCTGCCCGGGGCGCCCAGGGCGGCACTGCCCAGGCGCGTCTGTGCCACTGGAATCTCGTCCATGGACTCTGCAGACGCCGAGTAGTAGGCGCCTGAAGGGCCAGGGGCAGGGGCGTGCCCTGGGCTGGTGCTGGTGGAATCCGAAGAGGAACTGGAGCTGCGGCCTGGGGCCCGGGTCCCTGCACAGGAAATGGGGGGGGGGGGCTAGAACCTGGTGATCTGGCTTTACCTTTCCCCCTCTTGGAACTAACCAAGCTCCACCCGGACAGGAAGGGGTGCTCACCCCGTAGCCTAGGCAGCGGGGACTCCCGGTCCAAGATCGATGACCTCGGTAACCTATACATGCGACGCTTCCTCTTTTTCTGAGAAGACAGAGGCAGTGAGTACAGCTTCTCTCACCCCACTCTGCCAAGCTGCCTAGCGAGCTCATCAGGGTACAGGCTTTTTCTCCAGCTCCTTCTTGGGCTGCGGGCCAAGCCCAATTCCTCCTACCTGGGGTTGGATCCGGGGAGGCAGGGCCGATGTGTCTGGGGAGGAGGGCCGTGGGGGTTCCACTTGGCCTTGGGTGGCTAGAAACTGGGAAGGACTGAGGGAAAGGTAGGACAGAAAGCTCTGGGTGCTGTTCCCCAACTCTTTCCCTGTCCTTTCTAGCAGGCAGAATACGAAGAGCCACTGATCCGTGCAACACCATGCTGGGTTGAACACAGATCCATGGGTGATCTGGTCCTACCCCACTTTCTTCAGCTGTCCATGGCCCTGCCCTGCTTGTGGGAGATGCCCACGTGACACTTACTTGGCGTTCAATGCTGCTGGCCTGGCCTGACCAGGAGGCTCTGGGCGCACATGGCTGAAGGTCCTTATATAGAACTCCATCTCCTAAAGAAGGTGGGGGTCAGGGAAGGTGAAAAGCCAGATGTAGGTGCAGGCCTCAAGTCCTGAGTGCACCTGGTCAGAGAGGTGGCCTCTCTGAAAACTTGAAAGCCTCACCCAGCAGGGTAGGACTAACTTCCTGGATCCTGGCACTGCTGGCAAAGCCCTTCTGCAGGACTCCCTTCAAATATTTTTCTGGATCGTAACCCATCACGGGGTCTCGCTTTACCTGATCAAATTTCACCTAACCCACTTAAGAAAGGTTGCAGGCCCTTGGGTTCAAATATGCCCAGCTAAAACCGCTCAGCCGAGAAGTCGGCAGGGAAACGGTGCTTCCAGCCACCATCTCCTGCTCCCTCTTGTAGGTCCAGCCTCTGAACCAGCTCTTTTCCTGGACAGGAGACCATGCACACTGTTCACAGGCTAGCACGTGCGTGCCAGAGTCTGATAGCTGAGCTGCAGAAACGCTCTATCAGGAGGAGTGGAATCCAGGGTGCACCCCTAACCCTCAGAGTAGCAGCCACAGCCCTAGTTACCAGAAAGATGGTCTGTGAACTCTGCAGCCCCCAGTTGGCGGCACCTCACAGCAAGAACCTACAGAAGGCAGATGCAACCCTTTAACAGAAGGGCTGAGTGCTCGGGCCTGCCTCAGTGAGAGCAGGATGCCTTCAGTCTGCTGGCAAGAATGCAGGTGAAGAAACCAGAGCTAAAGAAAAGTCAGCTTGGGAACCGTGGGGGGGTGAGGGGAGGAGCCAGTGAACAGAGGGGAGTACCCTGACAGCTGTCACTGGCTAGGCAGCTGTTTCTATGGCGACAGAGGCACCCTGACTAAGGCAGAAATGACACTGTAACAGCAAGCCGTCTCTAAAACAAGCCTATGTTTGGGGGCAACGGCTTCAGTGAGGGGCCCCTCCCCCAGTCCTACTGGGTGGGGGTAGGGAGGCTGTTTGATGGGTCCCTGACAGTTCAGGGAAACAGGATAAAGCTCTGTCAGCTACCGGCTGGCTGCACAGTATAAAACTCTGAAGCTCGAGGCCAGTCCATGCCAGCCTCTGCTCAGATGAGCCCTGTAGAGAACAGGGTGCAGGCGTCTGCCTCAGAACAGGACCCCATCCCAGGGACTGGGACCTCAAGATGGGATAGAACCAGGCCCTGGTCATCTGGAGAATCCTGAAAGTGTCACCAGAAGGTGCCCACTCAGATGTCTCACTAGTCAAAACTGTCCCTCGGCATCCTCCTTCAGAGACTCAACATCCGCACGTTCCTGGATGGGCCCTCAGATGCTCTCAGCCTCAGCTCTGCCTCCTCTGTGAAAGGTGATGAGCACCTGGCTCCTCGTCAGTTTTTGATGGACAGAAAAGAACTTAAATGCCCTTGCCACTGCCACATGTGATCCCAAAGCCTAAGCAAGGCTAGGGCACAGGACCCTGGGTACTACAGGGAGAAACTTGCCTCAGTGGGTCCATACCCCAAGATGGCTGCCACTGTGTTCGTCAGGACCAGGGCAGTATATACAGTAGAGTGTCAGGGGTTACTACCAAGTGCCAGCATTCCCCCATAGGCAAGGTCCAGCCCTGGTGAAAGAAAGGAGAAGCAGGGTCCGACCCACCCATCAGCCTATGTTTGTGTCCAGTTGCCATGAGGATTCAGCATCCAAGGCTTGGCTTTCTCCACAAGTCTGACTGGGCCCCCTGCCTTCCCAGTCTCTTGGGCTCTGAGGACTGGACCACCTCCACCCCCAGCTGTTGACCTCAGGAAGCAGGGGGCATGGGAATGGGGATAGGCTGGTCAGCAGCTGGGCCAGCCAGGCAGAGTCTAGGCTGGAGGGTTCCTATTTTACATTGTGTGTGGAGACCTTAACTCTTCTAGGACATGGCTTCAGTTTAGTCTTTCTAGACCTCAAGTGCTCATTTCTCATGTGGTTGATAACAGAACCTGCCCTCTAAGCTGTTCTGAAAGTGAAACAGGATAATGGATGTGAGGTCAAAATCACAGAAGAAAAGAAATGATAGCTGCAGCCTCACCGCCCAGTCAACGGCCTGGTCTTTGGTTTCTAACAGCACATGCAAAGCCTGGACAGATATTTTTACATGGTGGTGTTGAAACGATGTCTCCTCCTGGGGTGCTCAGTACAGGCACCCCATTCCAGTCACCACTGTACAGTTGCTTCTTTCGCATGGTCTCCTGGTTGGCTATTGCTGCACAGTCTCCCCCCTCCTGCCCCCACACACGCGCACATGCATTCGAGACTAACTCCCCCCCTCAGCCCTCTGGTCCACCTCTATACCTGAATGGGCCGCAGTTTGGGGGGACATGACTCCAGTTCCTTGTGGGCCTCCTTTGCTTCCTGAGCTGGCCGATGCTGCACAATGTACTCATAGGTGGTAAGTTTGTGCCACACTGGTGAGGGTGGAAGAGAAAGACCAGCAATGGATAGGGGACACTGGAGCTTAGAAGTGAGGGCAACCAGCACTGGCTCTGTCCACATATATACTAAGGGGGGGCTGGGCTACCCCACCACAAAGAACCAGCACTGCCGAGGGGCATGATTTCAGGGCTGTCCAGCTCAACAGGGTCCCTAACAGCCTTTCCCCTTCAAGGCAGGTTTGCAGACACTTACTGAGATAAATGTGGAAGCAGAGCAGATGGCCCAGCAGGGCTGTGGAGAGCAGGCCCAGGAGAATGAGAAGGGCAGCAAGGGCCAGGATGGCAGGAGCCTGGGTCTCCACAGGGGCAGCAGGCAAGAACACGAACCACACATCTGTGTGATTCTTCAGAACTGCAAGACACAGGCAGACTTGCTTAGTGGAGGTGGGAGGTATTGACCAGAGTAAACCTGGGGAGATGGCGAAAAGATGGCAGGGAAACAGGCTGGGAACTCACACTGACCTTCAAAATGCTGGTTGGTGCGAAGGCGCATAGGATTGACAAAGAACTCCACGAAGACATAAGTGGCCACCAGCACCAGAAGCAGGACACCCAATAAAGCAGATGCCACACTGTGTAGAAAGAGCCTGGCCCAGCCATGGGCAGCTGTCAGCACTCAGGAGGTACAGCTTGGTAAGGGCCAGAAGCTCACAAAGACCCATAACTTGGATGGAGAGCCAGGTTCCTGGCCCCAAGCCCTAACTCCTTGGAGGCCAAAGTCATAGAGCCTGAAGATGGGCAACCACCCCTCAGGCCCCCATCGTTCTCTGAATAGTAAGGCAGAAGACCCATCCCACCCTCGGCCAACCCTGATACACTCGGGTCATATTACCCAAGTCTTCAAAGAACCCACACCCACAACCCTGTACCGCCTACAAGCAGGCAACAGCAGGGTCCCCGGATCATGCACTCACATACTCTTATCGCTGGCCCTCAATGCCAATCCTGCCCTCACCGATAGTTCCTCTCGCCCACGCAGTTGTTGAGCCACTTGCAGTGATGGTCGAAGCCACACACGCACTTGTTACAGGCGCTGCAGTGCTTGGAACGTGCACTCCTGCGGATAGGGGTGAAGGGGTACCTTATGGCCCGCCAGTTGGTCCTGAGGCAGCTGCAACTCCCAGAGTCAGGACTAGTACGGGATTAAGCATCACGCACCTCGGCCAGACCTCGGGGCCATGATGCAGAGAGCACGCGCCCTCTAGTGGAAATGTGAGATGGACACCTGGAAGAGGATGGATGCTCTAACATTTTGACTCTTATCCTGACTAGCAGTAGGATCTGGAGAAGTCACTTGGCCTCGGACTCCTCGTGGGCAATAGGGAGAGAATCTGCTCAGGGACATTCATCGGGTATTCAGTAGCTTTATGACTCCAGCACCTCTGTTTTTGAGCAGTGTGGGCTCTTCCTCTTCTGTTGAAGGTACTTAGCACAGAACACTGGAGCCTTAACTCTCCTCTTGCTTTTATCAGTGTACGAGCGGCTGAGGAATGTCACTGGCAGAGTTGGTCACTCAGAAATGTATACGAACTGCCAAATGTTTCCTGTTTTTGCTACTGGAAATGCTATTGCTCATCTTTCACCTTCTCTTAACCATCTCAAACAAATAAACAAAAAGCAACCTTTTTCTTTTGTTTTGTTTTGTTATACCTCTGGCTGGCCTCAAACTCACAAAAATCCTCCTACCTCAGCCTCCAAAGGCTGGTACTGCAGATGAGCACTACCATGACAGCCCCACAAGACTGTTTGGTTTGGTTTGGTTTGGTTTTGACGAAGACTTGGACTATGTAAAGCACAAAGGTACAGAACCTAAGGACAACTGAAAAGCTCTGGCGTGCCCCGCTCTGATCCAAATATAGCCGGTGCTTCTCCCAAACACACTCAAGGCCCACGCACGCCACATGTTCACTCCCTGCACCCACACTCAGGCACTCACACATCTACGTCACACAGGTTGCAGTGCAGGTCTTCAATGACGTGTGCGTGCTGGCTGCGGTTGAAGATAGGCAAAGGCCCCGAGTAGCTCTTGTCCCTCACATTGGCATCTGCTGGATCGATGGAGACTGCAGTCAGGTGCACCACAAGGTGGCCAACAAAGATGGCACCCATGCACTGGCCCAGCAGGTTAAGGATTCGCTCCACATCTCGGGAATGTCTCATGCCCATGCCCACTCCTGTGCAGAGACTGCCTGCTACCCTGTCTCTGCAGGAGCCTCCATACCCAGCCTGCTTAGCAGATCCCAAATTAAAGAAAAGGGCTGTCTGATTCTGAATCCTACAGACTAGCAATACTCTCTGCTGCTACAAAGGGGCTTAGCCACCGAACCTTGGCCCTGGTGTTTCAGGCATAGTACAAGCCAATTTTTGGTTTCAGATTCCAAAAGGTGAAGTGAAACCAAAAGACATCATCCCCTAAGGTCTAGGAAGCTAAAGCTTAAATTCTAACTTTTTTTTTTTTTTTTGCATTCACAGGAAAGCATTTCCAAGATGAAAGTAACTATCCCTTTTCAACAGCTAGGCCAGTGGAGAATCACTTGCAGACAGGGGTTCATCGATTTGCTGTCTCCCCACCTGGAGCCCAGGACCTTTGGAGTCCTATGCTGAGGTCTGGGATGGTTGCATGTGTTCAGGGCTAGCCAGGGTCAGTGTAACTAGCTAGCTCCGTCACTGAAGCAAAACTCTCCCAGGACTCAGTGAAGCCAAACACAGGAGATGAATATGCTGACAACTCGCTGCAGTCTGACTGCACAAACAGGCTCCGCCCAGGCAGCTATTTATCCTCCTTTCCTCCCTCCACCTATTCCCCCATGACCCTCCATCTGTCCTCCTGCTAGCAAGGTAGATACCATTCCTCCATTACTCAAGAGCTACCCATCATTTATGCTTCATCTTTTACCTGTAAGTTGGTCAACCTCTTTTCTATTATTATTAATTCAATTGTGCATGCATGCGTGTGTGTGTGTGTGTGTGTGTGTGTGTGTGTGTGTGTGTGTGTGTGTGTAGAACCATGGGCGAATTTGGGAACCACCATGGATCACTTCTACCTCCTCCTTGTTTACTCTGCCCTGGGATTTACAGGCTCCACCCTACCAGGACCAGAAAAGCAGTCCACCCCCACTTCCGCCTGGCATCTATACATGGGGTCTAGGATCCAAACTCAGGACCTTCCGCCTGCAAAGCAGAAGCTTAACCCCTGAGCCACCTCTCCAGCCCTGGTCAGCCTCTTTTCTAACCCTGCCCAGTAGCTAAATTCCTCTACATGTTTTACGTGTTCTGCCCTAGGGTACTGTACTGTAGCTGACCAACTCTGAGCACTCTGATCTCATGGCCCCACACCACAAGTTGGCCACGGGTCATATTGTGCCTGGGTCATTCAAGAACCTCAAACTCTGCTACTTCTGAATCTACACCATCCCCAAAAGTGCGCCTCAAGAGTGATCTTTCGAGAGCTTAAACCTAAGGTATCCCCTACTTAGACACCTACTGAGGTTCTCAGTGACTCTCTGCTGAACATCTCCGCTCAGGGCAAGGCCCCTTTTGCTCCAACCCTTTCTGCACAACCAACTACTCCATCTCGTCATTCCAGCCTCTCTAGACACTAGATATGGACAAATATTAGATGTGCACCTTCTCCTACTCTTCCCCAGCCCACCTACTGGATTATTCACTCAACTGTTTGCACAGGTTTTTCTTTGTGCCAGCCATTGAGGGATAAGGAAAAATTTGGTCCTGAGCCCTGAGGAGCCACGGTATGATGGAAATGTGGACACTGATCGAATAACAGGTTAATTTCAAGGAAGACATTCATGAGAGGATATGAGCTTGTTGCTGAATGACCTTCTCAAGTCTGTCAGGGTCTGGAAGATATCTCTAAGGCAGTGTCAACTCTGCTAAGATTTGGAAAGGAATAAATAACAAGGCCTTGGCAGGCAATGCAGAGGAAAGGGGACTGGGCTGAGTACTGTGGACACCAGGAAAGCGATCTGACTGCAGGGCGGCGGGTGGCCAAGAGTGGGCTTGCGCAGGGAAGATTTGTTTAGAAACTAAATCAACTATCTAGGCAGTGGGAAGAAAAGGACACAAATTGAATAAAGAGATAAAAATCAATAGGTCTTGATGACTATCAGCAGTGGAAGAAAGGAGAGTGGTGCATGTGATGAGAGGCTGGGAGAAGTAGAGCTGCAGACAGCAGGAAAGCTGCTGGGCACATGTTATGAATGGCCTCCTTCCATTACCCTCTACTGCTACACAGCATTTACCATGGGGAGTGACTGCCATGTCCAAGCTGCCAGTCTTTCTGTCACCTGATCCCTGAGCACCTAAAGCTCAACTTGTATCTACAACCCAGGCCCATTCTAGTCCCACAGTGGAGACTTGGCACATCCCATTACCTCCTTCACTCTGCATTTTACCCTCCTACATTCTTCACTGAGAGAGCCTGCAGCAAGAGGGAAGCTTTGATGGACAGAGGCTTTGAGGTTCCAGACCTGGTGCCTCTGCAGTTTCCATATGACCCAAGTAGATAAAGAGGTAAAATGCGATCGAACTTCAAACCAACCCACGTCCTCAATCAGGCTGCCTGAGGACCCCCTTTAGGCCTCATTGGCTGCCAGCCTATGTGACTCAGGAAGTGACTTATTTTCCTGAGGCCCCGTTTCTTCATTAGTGAAATAGGGAGGATATCTTTCTTACAGTATCTGAAGATCAAATGAGCTCACCCATGTAAAGTGTCTGGCACATGTAGAAGCTCAATAAATGTTCCTTTTGTTTGCTGTTATTTGTTATCTCCTACTTAGACACCTCCGGAGATTCTCAGTGACTTCTCTGGCTGACGTTCATGTCTCAGAACAGAACTAAGGTTCCTTCTGCTCTGATTTCTCCCAAACATTTCTGCTACAAACAGCTACTCCATCTCGTCATTCCAGCCTCTCTAGACACTCAATGTGGACAAACATTTAGCTTCCAGCCTTCTCCTACCATTCTCCAGCCCCACTACTGTAAATTTACCACCTACAGGCACTTTACCTCACTCAAATCATGTAGTTATTTCTCTGACTTCCCAGGTACCCTGATGACCCCTCTAGTACCCTGAGTAAACCACAATGGGAGATTATCCCATGAAGTGCTCATTGATTACCTCAGGGAAAGTCATTTTCTACTGATAACAGGCTTACATGAAGCAGGAAGACCTGAATGACGCGCTGCGTATCTGAGGATGCTAATCTTCCCTAGGGATCCTCTCATTCACCTGCCTTTGTCAGAGCCAACACAGAACCCTGGGGGCTTCCGAGAAAGCATGCTTATATTAATAGCTTAAGCTCTCTGGTGTTCACACAGCTCCTCATTCCAACCCACCCCTTGGGAGCAAACAGAATCCATCCTGTCACACAGAGGACATGAGACCCAGAGACTTGGAGAAGCTGCTCTGCTATATAAAGCTCAGAAGGAGCTGCGCTTGCTAATATGCCTTGGGTGCTAATATGCCTTGGGTGCTCCAGCTTGCCCATCTTCCTTCCCTCAAGAAATCCTTTGCAGTAAGCCCATGCTAGGATACTATCACAGGACTCTCTGGATAGGGGCGCACAGAGGCCACTGCATTCCAGGCCTGACCTTGTAGACATGTCTTCTGTTCCTAAGGGTTGTGGCCGGGGTTGGAGTAGTCACATTGTAAGGTTCAGGCAAATCCCAGTAGCTTGCAGAGCAGGTCTGTGCCACCTCTTGGCACATGTACCCTCACCCTAAAATAAATGAGCTTGTAAATAGGTCTAGGGAAAGCATAATAATCTGTCTTTAGTAAAAACACATTTTAAATGTATTGAGAAACTATGTGAAAGAACGGTACCGAGACAAATTCTTTCACAAGTAGAATAATTGTTCCCTAATGTCATTTCTAGCAGGGACTGAACCCAGAGGCACCCAGATCAGGCAAACACTCTACTGCGCTCCATCTAAGCCCTAACTTGATGCTTTAGTGCAGATGAATCAGCTTAAAGCTTTAGGACTCGGTCAGTTCCTGCGGCACCCAGGTGATAAGATCCTCACTACAGTTTGAAATGCTCTGGGGAACTTTAGGGCTGTCTACACACCCTGCACCCTGTCAGAGGAAGGGACAAACGGAGGCTCAACTCGGTAGAGAGTCAGCTAGAGTGCGTTCCCTGAGAGCCTCAGCCTGGCCTCGGGTCTCTGTCCTCCATCCACCCGTTGTCCACTCTCCCATGTACCTGTCCCACATGTTCCCAAGGATACAGCATAGCCAGCTGGCACCCAGTGGTGAGGCAGGAGGGGAACAAGGACCCCAAAGCCAATAACAGCGAAGAAGAGGTACAACAACCAGGCCACAATCTGAAGAGGGTGAGGGGGCCAGCTCCACCCATTCCTGCGCGACCGCTGGCCCTGCAGCTCTGGGGAGGGTCTGTTGGCCTGCGCAGGCGCGGTCCACACACTCTTCTCAGGGGCTGTCTTGTTAGAAGGTTTGTTGCAGATGTTCATCTCCAGAAGGAAAAGAATAGAGAATGTTAGCCTAAGGAGGCCCAGTGGGAGCCCAAGGTCCTGTCTGAGCCAGAATTTAGCAGGCAGGAGCAGCTAGGGCATGAAGCCATCTCTAGTCTGCAGGGGAACCTAGAATCCTGATCCAACAGTGATGTGTAGTAGGGGGAGGTAGTAATAAAGTGCTACCCCAAAGCCCCAGAGCAGGCTCTGACCCCAGCTTGGAAGGACAAAGGAGGAGGGTCCAGGGTTATTCAGGACACAGTGTTGCTGTCTGTCTCCACAGCCATCAGAGTGAAATTCAATAAGACATGTTCTCATCTGGTAACAATATCAGGCTGGGGCCAGAGTGATGAGAACACATGCTGATTCTGTTAGGATTAGTCACCTCAGTCCTGAGATCCAACCGCAAGTGTCAGGGAGGCCCCCCTTTATCCTTTAAGGGAAACAGGGAGTGGGGTGCTCAGAAAGGGATATGGCTCCCCTACTTGACAGACACATGATCCCTTTAGGACCAAGAACCCAGAATGTCTCTGCTGAGTTTCAGAAAGGCTGTCTTAAATATTTTTGGCTAGGGATGAGCCAGCACTCAAGAGAGAGGATTGCTCTTTGGTTTCTTCTAACAGAATAAATGCTGTTTCTCTAAGCAAATCTGAGCCTGGTGTGCAGATTTACCTATGGGTTAATAACGTCTTTTCACTCACTGGGAGCTCTAGGAAAGACCAGGCCTTGGCTGAAGCAGTCTCCAGATGGCAGTAACCCTCTCCTCTATCCTGCTTCCCTACAGCCCAGTAGTTAGCTGAGGGACACCCAGAGTGAAGTCCGGGACGGGCTTGCCCTGCTACCAGCATCTTCAGGGATCAAGTAAGACCATAGTCCAGGGAGACAGCCCCACACCAAAGGAGACCAGATAGTTCTGAGCTCTTGGTGAGAAGGCCAAGTGCCTAGCGACAAACCCTGGCAGCTGGGCACTTCTTTCGGGAGTCTCTATTCGTGAACCAACAATCTGATTGTTAGGGTTTAAATTTGAAACGCCTCCCATAGGCTCACGTTTTGACTACTTGATCTCAACCTGCTGGTGCTATTTTGGAAACTGAGGGAAAGTAAGATTTAACTGGAATAAATGGGTATTGGGAGTTGTCCCTGAGGATATTATTCCTGATTGCTTCCTCCCTTGCTTTCTGTGTCCTGATCAACTGTGATGTGAATAGCTTCTGCCACCATGAACTGCTCCATCAGCCTCCCCTGAAATGATGGGCTGAGCTCTCTGAAACAGTGACTCGAAATAAATCTTTCCTTCTTTAAGTTGTTTCTGTCAAGTATTGTCATCACAACTATGCAAAATTAACTACTACACTGAGTAGAAAAGGTAGCCCAAGTCACCTCCCCACAGCTGCTTGGAATTCCCTGCTCAGACCAACAAAATATAATGGATCATCAGAGTCTACTCTGAGCATCTCCTAATACAGGGAGCTTTGCCTGGAGTCTCAAGCAAAGGCAGGAGTCCTTGTGTTCAGTCCTTATTTGTATGTCACTTTGCCATTTGCAGTGTTTTGTCATCCCCAAGTCTACCTCTGCGATACTTGTTTCATGCAAAGGCAGAAACCTGCTGTGATTCATTCCCTATTTCTCCCCATTAAGCACCAAGAACTGTACCTTGTATGTAGTAGATGCTCAGTGAACATTTGCTGACTTGAAGACATCTGAAATAAAAAGAAACACAGATAAGGTAAATGATGTAGAATGCACCCAAAGCCAGTTGGCCACTCTGCCCTACCTCCTACCTTCAATCCTTCCACCACAGCACTTTTTCCACATAGCCATGACATGACTCCATGATGCATCCTCCAAACCCACTTCCTCTGCTAGCTGCCTATCACAGACTGCTGGACTCTCATTCGCAGCCATGTTGTTCTTCAGCTCACCTAAGGCTCAGAGCTCGTAAGGCTCGTAAAGGTAAAGAGAATGACCTTAGTTTTCTACAAAAACTTGGGTGAAGTCCTCTGACCACTTACCCTGATCTTCAATAATAAGAGCCCTGGCTTCAGAGGAAAAAGATTTAGGTTTGGCACTTTGGTTTTGCACTTGCTATCTGAGACATCTGAGCTTTCATCTGAAAAGCAAGGGATGTGAATGCACCCAAGGGTGATGTATAGGTCAGTGACACTGGAGGCAAGTTTCTAACATGTAATGTACTACATGGTAGATATCATTTCCCTCAAATAGATCTCTCTGATTTGTCCCATATCCTAGACTGCAAAGACTGTATCTGATAATTTACAGGATTTATGTTCAAATTGATGAAAACGGTTGAAGTTGCTTTGATTTTTCCATAAGAACAGCACAGATGACAGATAGCATTAGAAACATGGATGGCAAGTTGGCTCAATAGGTAAAGGTGCTTGCTATACAAGCTTGACAACCTGAGTTCAAACCCTAGAGACCATGTTGTTGGAAAGAGAACTTACTCCACAAAGTTGTCCTCTAACTTCTACAAGTGCACTATGGCAAACCTACTGACCCCACTATGCACAATAATAAAATGAAACAAAACATATACTTACAGGTCGGGGATCTAGCTCAATGGCAGTACACTTATTAATCATATGTGAGGTCCTGGATTTAATACTGTGTGTATGTATATGTATGTGCATGTGTATGCATATATATACAGATATGCACATGCATGTCTATATATATATATTTCATGAGGCAACTAAGAACAATAAATGGTTATAATCTACTGTATGATACAATGCTATAAATGCCAATTATCCTCAACAAGAAAAATTTACCAGGTTTATTTATAATCCCTATAAAGATGAAACTTGTTCATTGAAACATTTTACTTGCAGTAATGCTTCATATCTCTCTATTTATATATAAGTGAAAAGGGAAAAACTGCCAATCCCTTACTTTTATACTCACAATCATAAACTTACTTTTTTTTTATGTGTGTATGCCCATATGTGTGTGTGCGCACATATGTGTATCAGAGGGCACTATGTGCCTATGAAGGGCCAAGGGAGACTTCAGGAATCATCCTGGATTCCTCTACTACCTTGCTCTGGGGCCTCCCAGAGATCTCAAATTAGGTCTTTCTGCTTTCGAGGCAGAGACTTAACTCCTGAGCCATCTCTCCAGTCCCTTAGATAACTTTTGATCCCATGAGGAAAAACAACTAACATTCAAAATCGCTGATAACAGGAAGAAGAGAATAAAAAATTTAGTTAAAGTCTTACTATGTAGCCATAGCTAACCTAGAACTTGGATCTTCCTGCCTTTTCTTCCTGAATGATGAGATTATAGGCATGTAATCACCACACACAACTAAGAAAAGAAAATTTTTAGAATGAAATGTTTTATATCAGAGTAGATTCTTTTATGTATGTGTGCGCATATGTGATTGGGTTCTTACATATATTATGTATATGGGTACATGTGTGTATATGCATGTATGTTCAAGTAAAGCACAATCTGGTCTCATTCTTCAGACACCATACACTTTTTTTGAGACAGGGCTTCTCATGGAGCTAGAGCTTACTTAGTTGGCTAAGCTGACTAGCCAGTAAGCCTCAGGGATCCACCTGTCTCCCCACGGTCCCAGCACTGGGATTACAAGCATGTGCCGCCAAGTCCAGCTTTTTATATGTACTCCAGGATTGAACTCAGACCCTTATGCTTGCAAAGCAAACACTTTACCAACTTTACCATATCTTCAGCCCCATAATGGATTCTTAAGTACATACTGCATAGATGCAGGATATTAGCTGGATATTTTCTGGTATAATTGTTGTGTTTGGCATGGACAGCACATAATCACTATCTTCAAAAAATGCTAACTACATAGGCCTTATTTGCCTCTTGCAAAGCCCCAATGGTCACATTCTGGAAGCATAGATCTGTTTTGAAGTCTTGACCAATAGCTCACACCATATGCTAGAAGGGGAATTTGTAAGTCGGAAATTTGGTGGACAGTTTAATGACAGCGTATAATTTCACCAAGTGCAATAGTGCCACGCTGTAACAGTGAAGTTTCTTCACATCCCAAGTTAAAGAGTCCATTCTTCTGAACAGCTTTCGTAGCCAAATGTTTCCATTTGATGGTTGATTTACCATCAGTAGCTTTCTATCGACAAGTAACTGGCTTTGTGCAACCTTTTCCTTAGGTTGGATCTTGAAGAGCTAAACACTAAAGAATAATTGCAACCTGACTGTGAACACAGTTCTGAAGTTGCTCTCTTAATTAAGTGGTCCCAAGGAACAAATATACTACCATTCTAATTTTATTGTATTTGTTTGAGACAGGTTCTCACTCTGCATCCCTGGTGTAACCCTGGTTGGCCTCAAACTCCTGGCAACCTCCCTGTCTCAACCTCCAGAGTGCTGGAATCACAGGTCACGAGCCACCATGTCCAGCTAAGATATTTTAATACATATGTTCTCCAGTTTTAGTTCTTTTTAACCTGACGGTTTGATCATTGAATTAATAGATTTTTCCATGTACCTGATTCACACAGACCAGGTTACTTACGTGATCCTTCTTCCTCTGCCTCCCAAGTGCTGAGATTTCATGCTTATACCACCACCCCATCTTGTGTTGTCATTATAATCTTGTTACCTCCAACCAAAGATAACAAGGGGATCAAAATGTAACAAAATTTTTCTTGGAACACCCCAAGGTAAGCGTAGTGTTCTTGATCTGTGAAAACAGTCAGAGATAATCACTCGAATCCCAAGACTGAAGCTTAGCTATGGATTTTCTCTGAGGCAACATATGGGCTCTCTGAGGATAACATCACTGGGCAAGTATTTGCAGTACTGGAGATAAAACCCAAAATCTTGTATGTACTAAGCAAGCACTTTATTTATTTATTTACTTATTTGTTTACTTACTTATTTACTTATTTTTTATATTTTTAAATTTATTTTATTTTTTATGATTGTGTGTGTGTGTGTGTGTGTGTGTGTTGTGTCAGATGGTTCTGTGTGTCCCTGTGGAGGACCAAGAGTGACTTTGGAAATCATCCTGGATTGCTTCTCCCTTTTCGCTTCGCTCTGGGATTTCCCAGGCTCTGCCCACCACTAGAGTGGGAAGTGCAAGCTGCTGCCTTTCCCTCTTGGCGTTTTTTATGTGTGATATGGAATCCAAACTCAGGACCTTCTGCTTGAGAGACAGAGTCTTAAGCCCTGAGCCATCTCTCCAGGCTCCAGCAAGCACTTTATATACACTGAGGCTATATCCTCAGTATAACAAGCTGTATATGAAGAAAATATGAATTTGGACCCAAAGCCTGGTTTTTCTTATTCATCTATCTCTACAAATGAACAACTCCACAACTGAACTGAACAACTTTGAAAGAGTTTCTAAGGACAGAAACATAGGCATACGACTGACATGTTCCCATAGCTTGGCAGTGGCCACAGGCATCCCCAGAGTTAAGTCAACCTAAGAGTTCTCAACATTTGAGGACAAAAGCTTAATGCACTATCCCCAGGGGCAGCTCTGACACCAAGTCAAGATACTGTTGGCATAGAGAGGTGTCACTTGTCTAAGACTTCAGATATCAAATGAACTCTCTTGAAGCAGCAACAACATGCAGGGATAGACACACAGGGAAGCCAGGAGGCACAATGCCTGTCCCAAAAGCCTGGGATGGCCCCAACACACTTGGTACCATTTTTCTCTCATTGAGTTGATAGTCACAACTTTTTTTGGCCCAAAAGATTTTGATTAAAAGGGTTGGGAGGGGCTGGAGAGACGGCTCAAGGGTTAAGACTCTGTCTTAGAAGCAGGAGGACCTGAGGATTCCAGGTCCCATATAAAAATTCCAGATGGAAATAGCAACAGCCTGCATTTCTGGTCTCGGTGGGTGGAGTCTGGAAAATCCCAGGGCAAAGCAAAAAGGAGGTGGAGGCAATCCAGAATGATTCCTAAAGTCACCCTTGATCTTCCACAGGGATACACAGTGCCCTGATACACATACACACACACACACACACACACACACACACACACACACACACACACACACAAGTTTAAAAACAATTTTTTTAAAAAGGTTGGGAGGACAGAGCAAATTCAAGATGGGATACGAGCCCACAGATAGGATCAAGTACTGTCATCAGACCTGGAGTCCACGAGTGCTCTGGGGCTCTCTTGCGCTTCATGGATTCACATCTATAGGGAGAAGGTCCGCAGGGATTCGAGAAGACAGGGAACAGCATGCTCCCTGGTGAATCAAGTGCCTGCCTGACTCCTGTGCATGACTGAAGGAGCTATGCGAGCCATTCCTTTGTCCTACAAGGCTAAAAAGCCCATTGCCAGTATGACAATAATCTCCTGTTAACATTCACTTGATAAAAGCTTTATAGTCGTTTTCAAAATAAAATTAGGGTATCTTGTATGCTTAAGTTAAATTAAGGAAATCTTAACATTTTAAGTTCTCATTATGGACAATTACAAGACTTCCTGCCTACTGCTCAAATTTAAGCAGGACCACTTGAGCTCAGGAGTTCAAAACCAACCTGGGTAACATACCAAGACACTGAGACACTATTTCTTAAAATGTTGTTCAAAAATTCACACATGACATGACCAAAGGAACCAGGCTGAGGGGCAATGTCCCAACCTGGAAGGTCTCTAGGTAGCCCTGAATTCCTGTAGGATATCTTCACTCTTAAAAGAGAACTTCAGAATCAACCCAATTACTAAAAGAAGGTATTAAAGGAAGCCAAGAAACTGGACGGATAGGCTGCTGAGGTCAGAGAAAAAAGTAATAGGGCTGAATTGGAGACTTGGAAAGGTTCAGGGACTTGAGTTGTCAATGGGGAAAAGCAGGTTGGCTGGAATCAGGAAAGAATATTTGGGTCAGGAGACAGGGTCACCTTCTGATTCTTGCACTGCTACTCAAAGATCAAGGAACCTGAGAACAAATTTTACAGATCCACCTCTTTGGGTCTCTACTCAAGCTTCAAAAAGTTAGCCAGAAGAAAATTTGGCAATGTTTATCAAATGTGAAAACACATTTATCTTGTGGCCTAGACATTCCATTTCCCGGTATTTACTTTATATTCTCATAATACACAAAAGTTCACTGCACTGTTGCTTATAACAACAAAGGACAAAAAGCAAATATAAGCATGGTAAAGCAAATCCACATAAAGGACTGTTACACAGCATCGAAAGCAAGGGAATGAAATTTTTGAGACACAATTATGTAGTCTTGAATGAATAATAAACACCACAACACTCAGGAAGCTGAGGCTGGAAGACTGAAAGTTTCAGGTCAGCTTGGCCTGGATAACAAGGCTCTAAATAAAGAGAGAAAGAAAGGAAACAAGGGAGAGAGAACAGACAGGTATCTATTTTCTTTCTGTGTGTGTGTATCATAGAGCATTGTCTGTGCCTGTAGAAGCCCAAGAGTAACTTCAGAGGTCATCCTGGATTGCTTCTACTTCCTTTTTGCTTCGTTCTGGGATTTCCCAGGCTACCTTCCAGAACCGGAAATACAGGCTGTAGCTATTTCTGCTTGGCACTTTTATCTGGGATCCAGGATCCAAACTCAGGTCCTTCTGCTTGTAAGGCAGAGTCTTAACCCCTGAGCTATCTCTCCATCTATTTTCTATAAGTACAGATTACTTTGAGAAGGAAACACAAGAAACCAAATGCAAGGACAATCTTAAGGAAGATGGGCCAGGGTTGAGAGATTTGCTTTTATCATGTGTTTTTTAGTACTGTTCAATATTTTTAAATCATGAGCATTTTTTTAAGCGATGGGGTTGGTCAGATCAGTGATAGAGAAGCTCTGAGGTTGATCCCCAGCAACACACACACACACACACACACACACACACACACACACACACACACACGTCACCTCTTGCCCGCCTGGCCCCACTAGGCTGCCATGTGAACCAAATGAACTTGTATGATCCACAGTTCTGAATCAAGCCAGACAAACAGGAATTCCTGTCCAACAACACTTTGACAAGAGCTTGATTTTGGTTAAGTGCTTTCTTACCCTTGAAAGCAGTTTCCAATCACTGAATCGCAGAGCTACAATGAAGAGCCACAGAACTGCTAGGGGTCTTGTCAGAACTGCAATCTGACCACTGATCAGACAACAAAACAGAGTTGCTAAGCAAGACCCTGTTTAGGCCTTGGCCAAGGGGCTAACTACTGCCCCAGAGTCCCAAGTGAGGAACAAGAGGGAAGGTGTAGTCTACAGGACAGCTCCTTTTTCCCAGATCTTCAGTTTCTCTGTCAGAGACTTTTTAATGGGTCTTTCTAAGCAAGTTTTCTTAGATCTATTTCACTAAACTCTAACAGGCTCCAATTTTAACCACATAAACAGCAGCTGGAGGGCTGAGAGATGACTTGGGGTTGACTCTGCCTTGCAAACAGAGAGCCATGAATTTGGATCCCAGGTCTCACATGAAAAGGGCCAGGTGGAAACAGCAATAGCCTGCAATTCTGGCCCTGGTGGGCAGAACCTGGAAAATCCCAGAGTGAAGCAAAAAGGAGGTAGAAACAGAACAGGATGATTCTTTTTTTTTTTTTTTTTTATTTACTATTTATTCAATTGTGTGTGTATGCGCATGTGTGTATGTATGTGTGTGTAGAACCACTGACGAATTCGGGAACCACCATGAACACCTCCACCTCCTCCTTGTTTACTCTGCTCCGGGATTCACAGGCTCGGCCCTACCAGGACGGGAAGCGCAGGCCGCCCCCGATTCCACCCGGTGTCTATACGTGGGATCTAGGATCCGAACTCAGGACCTTCCACCTGCAAGGCAGAGGCTTAACCCCTGAGCCACCTCTCCAGCCCCAGAACAGGATGATTCTTAAAATCACCGTTAGTCCTTCACAGGAACAAACAGTGCCTTCTGATGCAGACACACACATACAAAATAAATAAATAAATAAAGTTTAAAGAAGAAACAAACAAAAAAAAGGATTGAGTTTTTTTTTTTTTTTTTTTAAGGCAACTGGCAAGATGTTTTATGGTACATATTGGTTTACAATGTAAAGAGTCATTTATAAAAGGTTCTTAGGGTCAAGTGCTGTGTTTATTTAATTTCCCACATATGCCAGAAAGACCTCTGGTCTTAAAAATGCTGAGATGTGGCCACAGTTCAACTAAGGGATGCATATCATAACACTCCTGGAAAATAAGCTAGAACTTAAAGCTGTTCTCAAAGACCTCTTCAGTCTTAAGTCTGGGTGTGGCTGGGCCCTTACTTTCTCTCTCATAAACAATATGCAGAGGTCAGTTGCTATGGCAAGAAAAACTTGACACCTTGAACTCATTCCTGAGCTAATGGTGTGCAAACATTCCTGTACCATTCTCCTTCAGCAACCACTCATTGCACACTGTTTGCGATCCCAGTTAAAGGAAGAGGACAAGAACCAGAGAAACAGGTGGAGAAAGGAGGAGAGTTGTTGAGTTTAACCAAGAAATCAACCAGAGGTTGTAGAAGCTAGTCTTGAGAGCACACCCACCAAGAAAGTCATTAAGTATAAAGTTGTGACAGCATAAATTAAAAAAAAAAACAAGAAAACCTGACTAATTAAACATTAGTGTGACTTTTTATTGCATGTCATGGTGATTATCTGTTTACAAACCGGTCTCCCTCAACAAAACACCAGTTCCACAAAAGGAGTGTCCACCACTCATCCAGTCCAGCTCTCCTTCTGTAAAGAAAATGAAACCACTTCTTACTGTTTCTTCTGCCATCGCTCCAACCCAAGCCTCCACCATGGCTCTCCTACAGTGTTTCCACGATAACAGCCAGTCCTAGTATTTAGTTATTCGAGGTCAGGCACTGCTTTGAGTACTTCCAGAGAATTCATTTAATCCGACAGTCTGAGGTAGGTCCTATTATGTTCAAAGGGCTCCCAGATCTTTCTAGTGGGTGGTCTCGGATGTAGACCCTCTCACTTTCGTAAACAAGATGTCACCCACATCCGCTTTGCACAAATGAGAGTGGAGGCTCAGGGGGGCTCGGTAAGTTCTAGGAATCACAACGAGACTTGCACAACTAAGACAGCCGCTGATTTAGGCGCCGCCTGACTTCCGAGCAGTAGCCGGAGTTCGAGGACTTTCTCAAACCCACAACTCAGCACATTCCGCACCTGCTAGCATCAAGTTGAAACCCTGGCCGCGGCTGTCATCGCATCTTCAATTCCTTCTCCCCTGCGCACACCGCTGGCTCTTTTCTTCCCAGACTTAGCGCAAGATTCACCTTTCAAGACCGACCCTTCCTGGCTCACCCGGGACGTCATCGCCAGAGCGCTGAACGCCCCCCCCCCAAATCACTTCAGTCGTGTGTCTCGGCTCCTGCTCCCCACCCCCTCCTTCTTTATGTGGGTTCTGAAAGCGAAGGCGTCTGATCCGAGGCCCGGCGCCTGGCACCCCGCCTGGCACACCCCGCTGACGCTCCGCCTGACCCCTGGAACCCAGGGGAGCGGGAGCCCAGAGTCGCACCGGACGCCGCAGCCGCCCGACCCGACCGGCAGGCGAGACTCGCCGCAGCCGCTGCTCACCTGCGCGCGGCGGCCGCCGCGCCGCATCCGCCCCGCCAAGGTCAGCCGGAGTCTCAGCCCCGCCTGCCCGTCCACCCTCCCCAGGACCGCTGCGTTTCAGACCGTCCGGCCAGAGTCGGCCCCCGGGATCCGGAGGAGACGCGTCCGGGAACCGGGCTCCATCTCCGACCGAGGTTGGGCCTCCGGCTCCTCGGGCTCGAGCTCCAGCGTGAGGACCGTACGGCCGGGACAGGCCAAGGCAAGCTGGGCCTGGTCCTGCGCTGGGGCCGGTTCCTTAGCAACAGCCCGGGCTACGGCGCCCCACAGCGGCCAAACCGCGCCGCGTCATTTCGCGCTGGTACTCTGGCTCTGGGCGGAGCTTCCCAGTTTCTCCATTCCCTTTTTCCAAACCTCTCTTGGTGAAAACTCGCTTCCCGCCCCCAGCCAACGACTGTATTCCAGGAGTTCCCATTTACCCTAAATGTGCCTGGTATCAAGTGTCTCCTCTAAAATCTTCACTCTTAGGAAGACCACAGTGAACCTATGCTCTTTTTCTTTTCTTTCTTTTTTTGGATACAGGATCTCTCTGTGTAGCTTAGGCTATCCTTGAACTCATAATCCTCCTGCCTCAGGAAATATAGCACAAACATATATACTGTATACTGTAGATGCCAGGCACACCACTGACAGCATCCAGAGATTCCTGCCTTTAAGAGAGATTACAGGCTGAGCAGGAGACAGATCTAGGTAAATACATTACACAACTGAAGATGCGTGTACACAACATGATATAAAGCATGAAACGTATGAATATAGATAGCACAAAATATCTTACTTTTTTACTGCCCTTAAATTAAGCATAAATATTTCTGAGAACTCTCATCTTTGGGAAAATCAATGTAGGTCTCCATTGGGCTCCTCCTTCCTAGATCTATTTTAAAGGTCTTACCCAGTCAGGAGTCTTCTCTGATATTTTTCTGGTACTGAGACCATAGCCATTGCCTTAATCTACAAAGATTTTCAAGTTTGGGCTTTATGAGCCCCTTCTGGGATAGCTAGGGGACAGTTACCAGAGCCTTCAGCTTCTCGCCTGAAATCCTTTATTGAGTTTCCTTGGAAATTCTTTTTCCCCTTCTGGTAGACATTCAGAATGGATTTATTTTCCCATGAACTTGAGGACTTTCACAAGTTAGGAAGAGACTTTATTTTTTGCAGTATCTTCTCCATATCTCTCCAAGGCCCTTAAAGTGATGAGCCACTGGCTGGCTATCTGCTCAGAATAAGCTGATAGGGATAGAAAACAGTCCTGTCCCCAAAATGTGTAAGTCATATGTGTTCAGTAAAACTGACGTAATAATTCTTCTTACTTGTCACACACTCCATAAGGGCTGTAGGCCCTTATGCAAATGAGGCCCTTAAACCTCCCTATAAATTCTTGCTTTCAGGACTGATAAAGCTCAAACATTCATGTTACTCTGGCTTTAGAAACATAAGATGATGCCTCAGTTCTTATTTGGAAATGGAAAACAGGGTCAAATACAGATAGTAACCCAGAAATGAAAGTGGAAGATGCTGTTCATGTATGTCCTTAGCAAGGAAGGGCTTGCATATCCCGAGAGCGTCTAAGAGAAACTCAGATCCTTATATGCCCTCTTTGTCCTTGCCACAAACCTGCTCCTTCTCTGGGGTCTTCTTGGAAGTAGCATTGTTAGTACCTCATTATCCCATCTCAGGCATCTTTGTGTGGTTCTTCTCCAACCAACACAGACAGTTCCAAGACCAGGTTGCCCTCCTTCTAAGACGCATCTTATGTCTATCCTTCTCCTTTCATCCAGGCCTGTCAACCTGCATCTCTCTGGCTGGCTCTGCAGCAGCTTCCTTGTCTTTTCTCCTTAAAATCAGCCTGCATCTTTCCCATCCATTCTTCTCACCACTTAAGCTTATCTTTGTTCTAGTCTATAGAAATCTGAATGCCAATCCCCAAAGATATCTATGTCCTAATCCCAGAACCTTATGAATATGTTACTTTTCAACTTGAAAGGGATTTTGCAGAGGAGATGAATTTAAAGATCCTGGTAAAGAAGATTATCCCAGACATATTGAGTGGATTCAAGATAATTGGGAAAGTCTTTATGGAAGGAAATAGAAATGTCAGGGTGGGAGGACGTGTGTTGATCATCACAGATGTCAGAGAGATCTGAGGACACTACACTGTCAGCTTTGAAGATAGAAATGGGAACTATGATCTAAAGAAGGCTCTAGAAGCTGGAAAAATAGGCAGATGTTCCCGTCCAGTCTCTAGACACTTTGTCTTTCTTCTTGTGACAATCATTTCAAACTTTCGACCTTCTAGAACTGGGGGGTAATAATACATTTTTCTTGTTATAAACTACTAACCTTGTGCTGGAGAGATGGCTCAGTGGTTCTGAGTTCAGATTCCAGGTCCCATGTAAAAATACCAAGCAGAAATGGCAAGGCTTGTACTTCTGGCCCTAGAAGTTGGAGGCTGGGAAACTCCAAAGCAAAGGCAAAGAGAGGATAGCACAACACAGAGTGATTCCCAAAATCACCCTTGGGCCTTCATAGGCACACACAATGCTCTCCCTCTCTCTCTCTCTCTCTCTCTCTCTCTCTCACACACACACACACACACACACCATACACACACACACATAAATAAATAAACCACTAAACTTGTGGCAATTAGTCACAGCAACAATAGGAAACCAATACAGTGAGTTTCAAACAAGGGCAAGTGCTTATCCATGTAACCAATGACAGGTTTCATGTAATTAACAGCTGCTTTCATTTGATACAAAAATCTAAGCAACAGCTCAGATCCCTTTCACATCCCTCTGAAGGACACTGTCAGATCCTGGACATGAAAGGGTTGCCACCCCCATGAACACACAGCAGCTCTACATATTTCCATATGACCTACACGGGATGAAAGTCAACCTTGATTAGGGGGAGGGAACGCTTTCTTCGATGACATACCCACTGATACGCTCTACCAACTGCTCAGATACATGCCATCAAAGGCAACCCAAACAAAACCCAGTGGATCACTCATGCAAAAAAAATTGTATATAAATATAGATAGATCCTGGATAGATCTATATATAGATAGATCCATGGATAGATAGAGATATATAATAGAAGGGAAACTGGCAGGGAAGAAAAAAGTTTGTAGTGGGAAGGAAATTAAGACATGAAGTTATCAGAAATTCACTGCATTCCTATATGAAACAATGAAAGAATCATTTTTTAAAAAAGACATTGTCAGAGAGGAGGATTTTTTTACCCATCTGCTTACTAAGGGCACCAACAGTACCATCATATTCCTCTAAGTCTGTCTTACTTGTTGGATCCTCAGTCTAGTAGCAAACACTGTCTATATCATCATCATTTAAGGCAAGTCACAGAGAACTCTTCCTATTGTGAAAACTGCCACCACTGACCCTGTTTAAGAACTTGCTCACCCGTAATCACAGCACTCAGGAGGTAGAGTCAGGAGGATCATAATTTTAGGTTAGTCTGGGCTACATGGAGAGATCTCCTTTAAAAAAAAAAATCTCTAGGGATTTCTTTGCCTTTGGTATCAATGGAAACACCAAAACGTGGCTGCCGAGGCCCTGTTCAGCCAGCTTCTATCCACTTCCCGGGCCTGTGGAGTCCTTCTCTGTCCTCTGGGATGACTATACATCTTGGAACCAGCAACACGGCTTCACCCTCAGGCCTTTTCCTGCAGCATTGTGCTGACGGCTCTCTCCCTGTTCCCCAGAGTCAGTTTCTATGAAAGAATGACACACTTTTTTTTTTTTTTCTGTGACAAAAGTCAGCCCCTCGGGCTTGTTCCTGCCCAAAGATGTTGCCTCTAATCCAACAGTTCAGGTCTGTCCAGGGTAGAAGAGTCAACAGTGTGTCTACAGTCTGACCTGCTTTTATTCCTTAAACACACGTGAGTGAGAAAATTGTGAGAGGAGATTCCTGGGCAGGCAACGAGGACTGACCTCGCCCTGGTCCTGTGCCAGCAGGAAGTCCTCACACAGGACCTTATGCCCCCAGGTTTCCCGAAACTTAGCCCCCTGCCTCAGGGCAGATCTGTGGTTACATTTCAACCCCCAACCCTATCACATCTCCACGTCTCAGTTTGCTCCAGTGTGAATGGGCTTCCCACAGCTACGTGATGAGGCCTAGAAGTTCAAGCAAATAAAACACACGGGAAAAGTGTTTAATGGCTTCTGGTCATTGGTGTGTGCAATCCAGACCCTCCCTTTCATTCTTCTAGGAAATGACGACATCCATTTCATCAATGAATACAATTAAATTTAATTATCAAATTAATCTGGCTGAGAGGTGACCAACAGAGCTCTTCCCCTCTGGGGCGCCTTCTGGGTCACAGTACCCTCTCCAGTGACTCAGTCCATCCGTTTGTCTTGTCCCCATGGCCACCAGCATCTCATCCTTTACTAGCTCCACTACCCACTGATTGGTCTCTCGGCTTCCACTGGAAACCCATCCCCCCTCCTATCGGTTGGTTCTCCTCACAATTTATGGAGTCCTTTAAAAAACAAACTTAAAACAGAGGACCGAGGAGCTGGTTTAGTCAGTAAAGTACTTGCCTCTCAAGCACAAGGTCTTGGGTTTGACCCCCCCAGTACCCACAGATAAGAATCTGGTGCAGGATCTTGGGCTCCAGCCAACCACTGTTTTCAGTTGCTGTGTAATATGTGCGTCCTGACACAGCTGCTACTGAGGGGTCTGATCGACTTAGCCAGGGGGCTGACAGTGCTATACGACCAGTTCCATTCAAAGCCACTGTGGGGTAAGTTCCAGGCCCTGAATGTCACCACCGGGCTCCACTTCTGCTTCTCATGCTGTCTCCTACCTGCAGGCTGGATCCTGTCACACGTGAGAGCTACAAGAAGGAAGAGTGAAGGAGGCTGTTCTCATGACCAGACAAACCACGCCAGCTGTGATAGTGAGATTCAGGCAGCAACTTGACAGTTGCAGACTGAGTTTGGCCCCCAGCTGTGAAAAACTGATCTTTAGGGTAAACCCTTGAACAAGCTTGCAAGGGATCATTTAATTGATGCAGAAGATCCGCCCATAGTGGGTGGTGCTTTTCAGTGGTGGGCCAGATAAAAGGAAGGGCAAGGGGAAGGAGCCCCCTCTCTCGTCGGGAGGGGGACAGCCTGCGCTTCTGGTCCTGGTAGGGCGGAGCCTGTGAATCCTGGGACAGAAGGAGGTGGAGGCGTCCATGGTGGTTCGCGAATTCGTCCGTGGTTCTACACATACACACACACACACAGACATACACACATGCACGCACATACACATGCACATGCGCACAGTTGAATAAATAATAATAATAATAATAAAAAATATTAAAAAAATAGAGAAACAATAAAATCTATTTAAACCTTTAAAAAAAGAAAAAAGAAAAAGCTAGTGCAGTATTTCCAAGGCTGGGGAGGCGGAGCCAGGAGGACGCCGAGGTTTGCTGGCCAGACAGTCCAGCCATATATCAGCGAACGCCATGTTCAGTGAGAAACTGTCACAAAAATAGTCATAATATTAATAAAGTGAAGCAATTGAAGGAGATACCTGATGTCGGACTCTGGCCTCCACGCGCACGGTCACCTGGGGAGAAAGACAGAGAAAGAGAGAGAGAGAGAGAGTTTTACTTCCTGCTTTCAATTCTCTATTCCTGCAGAAAACTGAGGACGCGGGGACCGGCAATGCTCACTCAGAATCAGGTCATCCTTATCCCTCCCCATCCTAAGACTCAGGGAACTTCACAGAAGAGGGAGCAGTGAGATTGTAAGACCCTAAAGATGGGAAGGTCCACCGTTGGACAAGACATTCCACTCAAGGCAGGACTGCTGCATCCAGGAACCAGACCTGCACAATAACTGACATACCAACATGCCTCATAGGCTATCCAGGAACTCCAGAGAGATAAGATAAGAACACACAGTGGAAACTTTAAGGACTAGAGCTGGATGAGTAAAGGGAAATGCCCCTATCAGTGGGGTGGCCCAAGGAGGGGAAACTTGGTTCACCACAGAGGCCTGAACCCCCATAAGAGTAGACAAGCCAGAAGGAACCCTGGGGTCCATAGAAGTGGCCAGGCAGGAGGGTGGGAGGAGAGGGATGGATTGATGAGTCTGAGCCTACAGAACCTGTACTCGGTATTCACACCACTTCCTTTAGGAAAACTTTCTCTGAATCTGAGTATAAAGAGGCCCTGACTCCCACAGCACGTTGGTGCTGTTGCTTTATAGTTCCTTCTGCCAGTGGCTCCACCCCTGCATACTAATCTGGGTGAGGCTTGTCTCACCAGCCGGATCACAGGGAGACCACACAAGGAAGACTCATGTTCACCTTACTCACTCTGGCATCCCTAACAGCACAGAGCACAAATAAGCATTTAATAGATGCCTGTAATTCTTTTTTTTCTTTTTTTTTTTTTAATTTTTTATTTTATTTTATTCAATTGTGCGTGTGTGCGTATGCATGTGTATGTGTGTGTGTGTGTGTGTGTAGAACCACGGACGAATTCGGGAACCACCATGGACGCCTCCACCTCCTCCTTGTTTACTCTGCCCTGGGATTCACAGGCTCCGCCCTACCAGGACCGGAAACGCAGGCCGCCCCCGCTTCCGCCAGGTGTCTATACATGGGGTCTAGGATCCGAACTCAGGACCTTCCACCTGCAAGGCAGAGGCTTAATCCCTGAGCCACCTCTCCAGCCCCTGTAATTCTTATATTCAGAAGACAGAAATTGAAAGTTAATGTGTTTGATGCCAACCTGGGCTACTAGTCAGAACCTAGGGCTGACTATAAATAGCTGTCTCAAAAAAATTCACAAAAAATAAACACATTAGAAAGGAAAGAAGGAAGGAAGGAATGAAGGAAGGAAAGAAGGAAGGAAGGAAGGAAAGAAGGAAGGAAGGAAGGAAGGAAGGAAGGAAGGAAGGAAGGAAGAAGGAAGGAAGGAAGGAAGGAAGGAAGGAAGGAAGGGGAAATGGATGACGTTACAGGGATTCTTCTGTGAAGTAAAAAGGTGAAAAGTTTATGAATCTTAAGAGAAACCAGAACATTGCCTTTTATAGAATAAATAACTACTTACTGAATTAGTTTTATATAAAGTTGACTTTCCTAGACTGGAGATGTAAGTCACTTGCTTAACATATGAGACCCTGTGCTTGATATTCAACACTGGAAGGTAAACATAAGCAGCTTTCCAATATTCTTGTCCCTTCGACATAGTAAATCTATTTTTTCCATGTCCCTTGTGAAGTTCTGCACGTGTGCATGCATGTGTTGTATGCGTGTGTTAGTTTGCCACGTTCAAGACATCTCACTCCCATTAATCTTTCCTTGTAAAGTGGTTTTATAAGTGTTTCGTTCTTTAAGCAAAAAGTATCACCATTTGATATTTAAAATATTTTCTTAGCTTCCTTAATGCGAAGGCTCTGGCATCTTTCCTGTTGACTATAGTCTGTTAGGTTTGGAACACAATGTCACCCTTCCAGAACTCTCCCGGTACTAGAAAAAATGGACTCTGTATCTCCTGTTGAGAGACACAAGGTTTGGAGCCAATACTGCTAGAAAGCTACTCCAGTGACAAACGAAATTAAAAAAAAAAAAAATCATAGTGTGGAGAAACTATACCCACAGAGTCCAAAGATTTTAAGGGTTCTTTGCCAGCAATTCCGTTTTTAATTTATGTTTCTTGGAAAACTGAAGGCTTGTATTTACAATGTGTGTTACCTAAGATACAGGAAGGAGAGTGGGCAGGGAGAAAGAGAATCAAGGATTCCCAAATCCTTGTTCCAGATACCCACTCTGCCTTTGACCTCCTCTGCTCCAAGGGGAACAGGATTTCCCATCACTCTGAAATCCACCTTTTTGTCCTTCTTGTTTCTCTGAGGAATAGTACACATGCAGGCAACGCTATCATCAGCTCTCACTTTATTTCAGAAATCATGCGGGACTGAGACCCCTAAAATTGTCCTCAAATATTTTGAAGCATATACTATGCACGGGCCTTTCCAGCTGTTCGCCATGGGATTTCTTCTGAGTGTTCAAATCTCCTGACTACATATAATCTGACGCAATTATCTGAAAAGGCTCAGAAATCCAAATAAACGGTATTCTGAACTAGGAATAAAGATGGGTACTGGGAAAGAAGTGTTTTCTTTCCTGCTGGGGGTGGGTCCTACCTCACTATGACAATACCCGATTCATGTTCCAAAGAAAAATGCTAATCCCCCCTGCAGAGAGGCCAGTGAGCACATTTGGCTGTTCTATCTGAACAAGGAATAGCTTAATGGTCACGTGGCAAAGCCCTGGATTTGGTTTGTGGTTAAAAATACTAGGACAGGGCTGGAGAGGTGGCTCAGGGGTTAAGCCTCTGCCTTGCAGGCTGAAGGTCCTGAGTTCGGATCCCAGATCCCACGTATAGACGCCAGGCGGAAGCGGGGGCGGCCTGCGTTTCTGGTCCTGGTAGGGCGGAGCCTGTGAATCCCGGGGCAGAAGGAGGTGGAGGCGTCCTTGGTGGTTCACGAATTCGTCCGTGGTTCTACACACACACACACACACACACAGACATGCGCGCACATACACACGCATATGCACACAGTTGAATAAATAATAATAATAAAAAAAAATACTAGGACAGTGCTGGGTGAATGGCTCAGGGGTTAAAGTCTTTGCCTCGAAAGCAAGAAGAAGTGAGTTCAGATCCCCAGATCCCATGGACATGGCTGAAAACTGCATTTCTGGCTCGAAAGGCAGAGCCTAGGAAAGCCCAGAGCAAAACAATAAGGCAGAAAAGCAATCCAGGATGATTTCTGATGTCACTCTTGGAGATTCACAGACACCCCAAGTGCCCTCAGACACATACACGCACGTGTGTGCCCCCAAAATAAATCAATTAAAGAAAATACCTCAACGGCCAGGCATGGTAATCCAGTACTAGAAAAACAGGGACAGAAAGATGGCAAGTTCAAAGCCAGCCCAGCCTATGTAGTGATTTCTAGGTCACCCAGGGATAGGTTACAAAGTCCTATCTCAAGAATAAATATTTAATAATCACCCTGAGTGTCTGGCCTTCTCCATTAGCAGCAAAAGTGACTTCGAACACCTTTAGGGGTCTCTTGCTGCAAAAAAAATCCACCCATCCAGACAACAGGGGTGTCTGTAGACATCTGGAGTTTATGTTTTTTGTTTTAACCAAATGGTTTGCCCAGGTAATTGTAAATCTAAAATCTAGCCTAACTCAAGAGAAGGGGAGGGAGAGTGGGGGGGGACACAAAGGGTAAGATTAAGTGCACAACTGGGGCTCCACCAGGAGATGAACCCACATTCTAGAAAGCCCTGGAGCCACATAACTCCTTTCTTCCTGCCCCCCCCCCCTACTATTTGCATACCAGTGGTAAGGGACCTCCACAGAGAACAGACACCCATCATAGGTGGCTGCCTTCTCAAGGAATTTGCTAGAGAAAATTGGAGGCAAGGCTGTGAACAAAACCCCTCCATCTGGTTCCAGTTTATTTAAAAAAAAAAAAATACACACACAGAGGCCTCCTTACCAGCAATCAGAAGACAGTTTGTGCTTCCCCAAGGGAGTATTAGCCACAAGGGGTGGGGCTGAATTATGTATATGCAAATAAATTACACAGTCAGCCAACAGCAACCAATTTTTGTATCTTTTGCAGTTGTTCTGCCAAGAAAAGGCCTGAATCAGGGCGATGGAAGCTATAAAGGAGCAAGTTTTTGGAACCACTTTTAAACAACCAAGTTGCCTTAATTCTGCCTTTGGGAGACATGTTTCTAATTCAGAAGAAAAAAAAAAATTGATAGTCTTTCTGTTGCCCACTGAGCAAAGCCAGCCTCCTAAGCTAAAGACAATGTGGTCTCATAGTTAGGAACATACAATCTAGGTGACTGTGTGACCCAGCTTCTTAACCGGTAGGCTGCAAACCCCATAAGGTGTCCCATAACTGAACTTAGAAATTATGAAAAATTTAGCGATGGTAAAAATTAATTCAAGTTCAAGCACATAATGAATCTGAAGTGTTTCTGGCACTGTTTGTACCTGTTGCATTGTACAACTTCCTAAAGCAATGGTTCTGAATATACGACGTGACCCTTTTGCATTACATGGGCCATCATGCCACACAATGCCAATGGGAGATGTCTGAAAATTCCTCAGTGCGATTCAAGACTATTGAATATTGTAAACTGCAGTGTTTCTACTGTACATCCAAGGTTCCGAGGTTTTTCTTTTTTCTGTATCAAAAAGTTTTATTTTCATTTGGTCCAAGACTTAGGAGGGGAACTCCTGGGGGTCTGTCTGCATGGGTAGAACACAGTGCTCATGAAGCTCCGAAAGGCTGTGGTTTGGGTTCTTCCCCAGGACCTAGGCAGCTTCTGTGGCATCCTGGGTTTTATCCAAATCGTCTTTAGATGGCTTTGTACACGGGTGCCCTTGCGCTTCTCCCAACCCTCTGAAGACGTGGTCCTTACCCTCCAGAGCCACATCATCACAGTGGAAATAGTAGCCCAGAGGAAGGTAGGTGTACAAAATGACCTCAGTGGAATAATTCTAATGAATCTGGGAGATCATGACTGGCGATATGGAGCAAACCTCAAAAGATAGTGTGGGCTGGTCTAGGAAGCCAAAGACGGTAAAGAGATGGTCCCTGGAGTTGCTACTACAGAGACTGGAATTGAAGGAAGTTGGGGGAAAAAAAGAAGTCCTAGGGTGTGATCGGTCCAAATGCTGTTGAAACAAAACACAGATCCCGGGACCTCGGGACTTCAGCGAGTTGCTCAAGTTTTCTGCCTTTACACTAGCATAATGATTTACAGACCGCTGAGATGGCTTAGCAGGTAAGGCGCCAGTTTGAAAGCCTGACAACGGGAGATATGACTCAGGGATTAATCCTCTGCTTCCCAAGCAGAAAGCCCTGAGTTTGTCCACGTAACACCAGGAGAAAATGGCAGCAGCCTGTACTTCCGACCTGGGAAACTCCAGAGCACAACAAAGAGGAGGGAGTGCAATCCAAGGTGAATCTGGAAGTTGCTCTTAGGCTTCCACAGGCACACACAGTGCCACACATTCTCTCTCTCTCTCTCTCTCTCTCTCTCTCTCTGTCTCACACACACACACACATACACACAAACTTCTTTGACTTCCACACATGTGCCATGATACGCATGTTGTATCTTCTCTCTCTTTTCTCTCTTCCTCTCTTCTCCTCTCTCTCCCTTTCTTTCCTTTGTCTCTTTCTTTCTCTCTCTCTCTCTCTCATTTCCCCTTTTTCCTTCTCTCCCCCTCCCTCCACAGGCACACATATTCAAGTTTTGTACATACCCCCATACATGCATGCATGGAAAAGGCAGAAGAAAAACCATTGACTCAAGTGGCCTGGTGATCCACATGTATAATTCCGGCACTTAAGAAGCTGAGGCACAGGGCTGGAGAGGTGGCTCAGGGGTTAAGCCTCTGCCTTGCAGGCAGAAAGTCCTGAGTTCAGATCCTAGACCCCACGTATAGATGCCAGGCGTTTCTGATCCTAGTAGGGCGGAGCCTGTGAATCCCCGGGCAGAGTAAACAAGAAGGAAGTGGAGTCGTCCATGGTGGTTTCCGAATTCGTCCGTGGTTCTACACAGACACACATACATACACACACATAAACACGAAAATATGGAAATAAGAGGGAGATTAGTTTGGAAGAGGGTTTTCAATGGGAAAAGAACAGGGAATGGAATCAGGTGTAATATGGGATGAAAATTACTCAAATTTATTGAGTTCATTTATGAAACTAGCAGAGAAAAATAAAAAACAGATACATATGCAAATTTGCTTTCATATTTAATAAGTAGTAATATATGCCAAAATATTATTTTACAATATGACTTCTTAGTAAATTTCTAATTATTGTACCTATTTTATATGCCTGTACCTGGGCAAGAGTGAGCCGTGACCCTGGACGCCATGACTAGGAGAAATCCCTGACCTAGGACATAGCATTTAATGCTGCCTAAGTCCATTTGTTTATGCATAGGAAGGAGCTAATTATAGCGTCTGCCCAGAGGAATGATGTGGGAATACCAAACGAAGTACAAGCAAGCTGAACACAAGGGCTGGTATGTAGCACACACTAAAGTGAAAAGATTAGTCACACCGGAGAATCTCAAATGCGATCTTAAATCAACCAAGCACTCCTCACAAGCACCCTCAGCTAGGCCTTGTTTTTCCGAGGGGCTAGTCTAGAAAACTCTGCAGAACACAAAGTGTTTTCCCATGTCCCAGGACTCCCCTCCCTAAACATCTGTCACCAATCCTGGAGACCATAAAAAAGAAAATTCAAAAGAGCTCCAGCTCCAGCTCCAGCCTGGAAATCCAGGTGATGCTTCTGTTGTCCAGTGGATTACTGTCCCTCTCCCTAGTGAGCAAGATACATGATCTCCAGAAGCCATCTAGATAGATTACCTCTGAAAAATGAGGGGGATGAAAGGGTGGCAGCGAGATAGCTCAGTGGGTAAGGTGCCCCGCTCATAAACCTGGCAAGCTGAGTTCAATTCCCAGAAGCCCCCATGGTGGAAGGAAAGAACTGACTTCTGAAAGTTCTCCTTCACCTCTCCACCCTAGTGCCATGTCATGCACTTGTTCTCTCTCTCTCCCGCTCATAAAAAGAAAGAGCTATGGGAAGAAAAGAAAACTGAGAGGGTGTTGGCTCTCAAGTAGGACATTTAAAGGTAAGCCAGCTGTGTCTAGGGCTTCCGTACCACATGTGGCGTGCCAAACCATATGAGCATCCAGTGCCTCTAGCCTCAACCCTTGCGTGTCCAACGGACACCTCAGACTCGACTGACTAAATAAAACTCTGCTTCTACCCTCATCTAGATATAGCAACAAGGCTCCCAGCCTCTATTCATCCCATCTTCCCCGAATCCACTTCCTGGCCAACCTGGACGGAGATCTCATTTTCCTAAGATTCCTGCACCCTCAGAATGAAGTCTAAGGGGCTATGTGTGACACATGTAGTCCAATGTTACCCAGTTCTCAAAAGCACAGATTTCAGGTTCAGGGATACCCGAGTTTAAATTTTGAGGCGAATCCAAGGTTACTTGGGAGTTGAACAATTCTCTTAGCCTCTGGAAGCCTCTCTGTTCCCTTGAAGTTAAAATGGAGATCACAAGACCTACTAAAAAGAGCTACTGTAAGGCTTCTTGTACTCAATCCAGGGCTCAGAACGCAGCAAAAGGTTTAGAGGCCGGTGCATTTGGGATGAAGGTGGAAGATACTCTGGGAAAGATGCAGCTGCCAGGACTTGGGAAGATGATGAGACCAGCTTTGGACATGTTGAGTGCAAGTAGCCTATGTGCATCCAAGGGAGGCGGTCAGGGCAGCTGGATGCGTGGGCCTGGAGTCAAGAGGGAGGCTTTGGCTGGAGGGCCAGTGTGTGGGCGTCACTAGCATGCAAGTAGGAGGATGAGCTCATGAGAAGAGGAGGGTGGGAGCATGAGGCCTCCATTAATCAGACATTCACCCACAAGGAAAAAAAGCTCATGAAGAAGGCTAAAGAAAGGCAGAGATTTAGGAGGAAAGTTAGCAGCAGTGGCTCCATAGGATACCAAAGGGAAACAAGGCCGGAGGCAGTCAAAAGAGGCCAGAGAGCAGAGGCTTCAAGGAAGCCAAGATAGCCAAAGGCAGATACGCATGAAATTCAAGACTTGGAGGTCTGGTGAGATCAGGAGAGGGAGTGAGCACGGGTTAAAGTGAGGGAATGGAAAATCGTGACAGCAACTATAAATGCCTTTGCAGAAAAGTAGTTGAGAGCCGGGTAGAGCACACAAAAGATGCAGGATTGAGGCTGCCAGTGAGAGAGGCCAGAGTTAGAATGTTGTTGTTGGGAAATGGCCAAACGGTTCATTGTTCGAGCTGTGTTCCTAAAACAGGATCTGGCACATAGTAGGAAGTCAATAGAATTTGCTATATTTGGACTGAGGAGATAGATGCCTCCGTGGTGACTAAAGTGCAAGTCACGCAAATGTGAGGAACTAAGTTCTCATCTAGCACATATGTAAAAGCTGAGTATTACACAGCAGATCTGTGATACAAGCATGGGGCAAGGGAACGGAGTAGGGACAGGTGGATCCTAAACGCTCGCTCACCAGCCAATCGAGCTGGGGGAAAAAATTCCATCTCAAAACATAAGGTAGGGCTGGAGAGATGGCTGGAGAGTTAATATTCTGCCTTGAAAGCAGAAAGTCCTGAGTTTGGTTCCCAGGTCCCACATTTAAAAAAAAAAGAAATGTCAGTGCTCGCTTCGGCAGCACATATACTAAAATTGGAACGATACCGAGAAGATTAGCATGGCCCCTGCGCAAGGATGACACGCAAATTCGTGAAGTGTTCCATATTTTTCCTTTGAATATACTCTTATAACAAGACTCTAGTTTAACAGCTTTTTATCTCTGGCCAGGGGTTGACATCCAATACCCATCAGGATGGAGTGAAGGGCATTGCAGGAGCAGCAAAACCACAAAAGAAAATCAACAAACCATAATCCAGAACTTCAGAGACTCTATATCAACCATCTAGAACTAGGCCAGCCTAATCTCTCCCCATCCTGAACCTCAGGGAAATTTGCGGAAGAGGGGGCAGTAAGAGTGTAAGAGCACAAGGATGGGAGAAGCAATGATATGCAAGATACTCCACACAAGTTAGAGCTGAAGCAATCATAATTGGACTCTGCATGCCCTGAACAATGTTCAGCACACTATTGACCCACAAAGTCTAGCATTTGCTAAAAGCACCAAGATCCTTGGAGGCAAGGGATTGACAGCCAAAATAGTGTTCCTATGCTTAAGGGGAACAAAGGAAAGGGTTCAGGGAAATGCCGCTGGGTCCTTGTACGTCATCGGAGAGGAGGACCCAGAGGAGAGTTTGGCATGCACATTAAAGGATTCTCCAGGGATTGGGGGAGGGGAGGCACTGGAGGGTGGGGAGGGAGGAGTGAGGGGAGGGTGAGCAGAAGGGGGAGGAGGAGGGAGGGAGGGAACCGGTGTACCTATTAAGTTTGTATGAGCAGAGATAATAAAAAATGTTAAAAAAAAGAGAAAAAAGAAAAAAGAAATGTCAGGCAGAAAGGACCCCAGCCTGCAGTTCAGCCTCTGGTGGGCAGAACCTAGAAAATCCAACAGCAAGCAAAAAGGAGGTAGAATGAATCCAGGATGAGTCTGAAGTTACCCTTGTCCTCCATAGGGACATGCGGTACCCTCTGATACATACATACATACACATACACAGAATAAATAAAGTTAAAAAAAAAAAACATAGGATAGAGAGGCCAACAATATGGCCCAGTGGGTAAGTCGCAAACCTGGCAACTTGGATTCAATATCTGGAACCCATATGTGTAGAAGGAGAAAACCAATTCACCAAAGCTCTGACCTTTACAAGCATACCATGTTACATATGCTTATACACACACACACACACACACACACACACACACACACAAAATAAATAAATAAAATATATAAGTAAATTAATAAATAAAATATACTTATTTTTTTAAAAGATACATAGAGGAAGATACCAGATATTGACCTCTAATACACAGCTATATGAACATGCATGCACATCCACACACAAATGAATTTTACAACCAGCTATGATAGCACAAGCCTGTAATTTCAGTACTTGGGAGACGAAGGCAAGATTATCAGGAGTTCACTATAGATACACAGCAAGTTCAAGAGCAGTCTGGGGTATATGAGACCCTGTCTCAAAACATTAAAAACATCCCCCCCCCCTTTCAGGAATAAGGGACGTTGCTCAGAAGTAAAGGGCTTGTCTTATATGCATAAAACACAGTAACGAAGCCCACAATATTGGCTTTGATTGTTCTAGATCTTTGGGATGTAGAACATGAATGCAAGGACCGGTCATTGGCAGGAAAAAGAGAAAAGAGGGGTTACTAAGTATGAACATTATGCCAGGCAGCTCTCCTTGGAACTGGACTGCCTCTGAGTTGAACCACAGAGTGGAAAAAAAAGAGGTATTGAGTGTCTGGCTCCAACAACCCCAATATGGTTAGAGGACAGGCTGGGGGGGCTCTTGGACATGAATACTGGGCACTGCCCACTCAGGATTTCCACTTCCCCAACCGTAGAATTCTGCAAGCCTTGGACTTTATCCCCTTCGCAACTGCACCCTCCCAGAAGGCCAGCAGATGGTGCTAATGAGTTGATGGTCCATGACAGCCCACCTGTCAGTTGCAGACTTCTGGGCCTGCAAAGTCTGGGGCATGCAAGGGTTGGTTAACCAAGTTTCTGACCACAAGGGGTTGGGATATGAGGAAAAAGGACTGAGGAAGACCTGGGCTAAGGGTGGCATGGCTCCAAGAGCTCCGTTCCTCCTGGTTGCCCTTCATCTCCCTACCTTTCCAAGCCCTGCCTTATCTACTAGAGCTCCTGCCCTCTGCACACCCCATCCCCCTTCTTCCTCTTCCTTGGAGGCCCCTACCAGCCCAGACTCCTGGTTCTGGCAGAAGCTGGTTCTCTGCCTCTAGGCAGGCACAACCTGGCACTAGACCTCAGACAGGGCTGGGCTGGCCCCGCCCAGTTATGACTGCCTGAAACACCTTCTGCTTGTAGAATACGATGAAGGGAAAGGGTCAATGGCTGAGGAGGCCTCGGGGAGGTAGAAAATTAGGTCCTGAGAAGGAAGCACCATGGGCTGCTGACCTAGGAAGTGGGATGATTGAGAGGGAGGTGACAGAACAATGTAGCAGGTAGTCTGCTCTTATCAAGACTCAGATCTCACAAGTCAAATGATTCTACCGCATGTGGCACAGTGTTCTAGAAGCTGAGCTGGAAATACCCTTCCCCCCCCCCCAGTCCGCATATGCTCCACAGCCAAAGGCAAATTCTCTCCGTTCCATCTGCTTCTCTCTATTGCGGGGTCACAGGACCAGGATAGGGCCTTTCTCCGTCTCCTGTCACTTTCCTTTCCTGCCTCCACTCCCCTAGCTTGCCATCCATTCTTGCAGGAAGAAAGACAGGAATGGCTTTGAATGGTGCCCTGGAGCCTGGATTCCCCACACATTTAACACTCATAGTTGACCAGCCCCATGCCAGAGAGATCACAGGTACGCAAGGAGTCTCTTTCTCTTTAAGAAGGTTTGACTTCCAGCTCTCTCTCTCTCTCTCCCTCTAATCTCCCTGGTCCATCAGGAGTCCTAGGTGGCAGAGTAGGTTTTGAAGGGGACATTTTCATAAAATCCTGGCACAGTCTAGACATAGGAGGGAGAGAGAATGAGTCACAGAGCTGGATGCTATGACAAAGAATCCACAACATCCTAATACCTAGAGAGAACAGGAACTGGACAAGATTTTCCCAAGCTTGGGGTGTCTTCCCAACTCTGCGTTAACTATCTGCTGCTTTGAGTGTTGCAGAGAAAGTGAGGCAGAAAGGTTCACAAGCGTAGTTCACAAATTCTCTGTCATAGGTTGTATCTGCTTCCTTAGCATAGCGCCTGGCACCCAGGTATTGGCATCATCTCCCAGTGCCTGGCAGAGCCCTGGCAAGCATGTTAGGCACAGGGTGCCAGACACGGGGGTGCCAGGCCACACACAAACAAGGACCTTCTTACATGCAGGGAGGGAAGTGCACCCACACACCACTTACTTTATCCCCTGGGGATTCTTGGGAGCAGGGCAGAGACCACCCTGTCCTAGAGACTACCTTCGCTGACTCTTGGGTGTTCATTGGAGGGGGCGGCAAAAGTAGAGATCCTGACATTCCTTCTGACTTCTTGCCCAGACCCCCACACATACACTTGTGTGGCAGGAGGTGAGACTGGGCACCCTCAGTTCTGGACCCTGGAGGAAGGAGGGAAGGAGAAACAGAAACGCCCCAAACCTGGGCGAGTCACTCGATGACCCCAGCCCCTGCTTCAGGAGAGTTTTGTGGCTGACGGTTGCACATGCCCTGGCGAGCGTGGAGGTGCATGTGGGCGTGTACATCAGAGACGAAGGCAGTTCACCTTGAGCGGTTGTTGCAGCTACTCCAAACAAAGGGCGCTCAGCCAGACAGCCAGAGGCACCTGAACCCAACTCTCTAAGACCTGGGCACCCAGGGCCAGGAGGGATGAGAAGTGCTGGGTAGGAAACCTGACTAAGCTGAGGCAGGGGACAAAGGTTTCAGCAGGGAGCGTGGTAGGACTCAAGGCGGGTGGAGCGATCGCCGGGGAGTTGAAGCTTGAGAAGCTCCCCACTGTTCGGCAAGAGCCGGCGGCCACAATGTTGTCGACCTGAACTACTTGCATGGAAGTTACGCGTGTTTTCAGGTATCCTGAGGACTCGCGAGCAGGATGTGCTCGCTGGGGCGGGGCGGCCCGGGGTCCTCGCGCGCGGCTGCGGACGGATGCGGAGCGCAGGATCGCGCCGACTGTCCTTTTCCCTCCACAAAAACTACCGCCGCCGGCTCCGCCTCGTGAAGCAACTTGGGACTTTGTTCCGGCTTCTTCGACAGCGGATTTGTCTGAGGGTGCGGGGCGGAAGGGGGGGCACCTGCCCGCCGAGGGGTGCAGAGAGACTTGCAGGAAAGCCCCGCCCCGCCCCCGCCCCCGCCCCGCCCCCGCCCCGCCCCCGGGGCGCTTTATAAGCTGGGTCCCGGGGCCAGCCGAGAAAGCGAGTATCCCTCCCACTTCTGTCCTGTCTTCCTCTGCGCCCCGCGTCCCTGCTCCACGTCCCTCTCCTTGTTCTCCATCCCGGTCGCCGCCCCGCCCCGCTTCGGCCCGGCCCCGCCGCCATGGAGCGCTGGCCCTGGCCGTCGAGCGGCGCCTGGCTGCTCGTGGCGGCCCGCGCGCTCCTGCAGCTGCTGCGCGCCGACCTGCGTCTGGGCCGCCCGTTGCTGGCGGCGCTGGCGCTGCTGGCCGCACTCGACTGGCTGTGCCAGCGCCTGCTGCCCCCAATGGCTGCGCTCGTGGTGCTGGCTGCCGCCGGCTGGATCGCGCTGTCCCGCCTCGCGCGCCCTTCTCGCCTGCCCGTGGCCACTCGCGCGGTGCTCATCACCGGTGAGTGCGCCAGCGAGCGCGGGGACGCCGACTCGAGGGCCGACTGCACACCTAGAGAGTTGTAGAGCCAGCGCGGGCTCTCCAGGTCAGAAGTGAGAGTTTCCCCTGCGTGCCAGAGAGCGAGCCAAGTAGGAAGCTCCGGGCACCTCCCCAAGTCCGGGTTAACTATCTGCCACTGCTGGGAGCGTTGAAGGGAAAGTGAGGTAGAAAGTGGGCAGGTGCGCAGAGGAAACCAATGGTTCAGAAAGGGAGAACCTCCTGGAATTTATTCTGTACTTTTACCCCCAAGAGACCAGGGGTTGAACAGAGGACTTCGAAAGACCTGAGAGGAACTGCTTAACGCCCCCACGTGGGACACCCCACCTTTAATTCTTGGAGGACTAGAAGGAGTTCAGGGGACGAGCTTCGTCCACTTATTAGCTGGGATCCTTGAAATTTAGAAACTCTTGAGGTTACAGCAACTGGTTACAGTTGCCTCTGAGGTTCAGCCACCCATTCCCAAACTGCAGGGGCCAGCAGCGTCTGCAGCCTGCATCCAGCACTTCCTCCATCCCGCCCCATCCTGGGTGCCCAGAAAAGAGGTTTTGCAGAGTAGGGCTCAGGTACTTCTGGCTGCCTGACTGAGCTCCTTTTGAAAGGAGCAGGGAATAAATCTGTCATCAAGACTAGGGTCCTGCAGACCCAACAGGAAATGGAGAAGGGAGAAAAGGCCAGGGGGTATTAATCCAGTACAGGGGAGGAGGGGCAACTTAGCTTCTCCCTTACGGCTTCCCAAACTTCTTTGTTTGTTATGGGCGCCTTGCACATCCGATATACTTACTCATAGCCACAAGAACTCAGGAGGAAATGCTTGAGCCGAGCCTTAGAGATAGGATGGATACAGGTGGAATCTAAAAAGTGTCTTGGATGGCAGAGGGTGTGGGACAAGCCTTAAATACAAATAAGCATGGCCTGGGAAGACGATAGTCAATAACCAGTCTTGCCTGGGGGTGGGGTGGGATGTGAATTTTCACTGGGAGGAATCCTTGAACATCAGGTAAGAAACCTAATTATGCTGTGGTAGGGGACAAAGACTTATTAAGAAAGAAAGATGGTGGGTATTTAGCAGGACTCAAGATGAGTGGGGGAGACCCAGAACAACTCAGTTCCCAAGGCCCCATTGGGCAATCTTTACTGAGATCTCCCCTCAGGTCTTTGCTAGAACTTCTGATCTTGAGTCTGAACAAGAGGTGAGAAGGGTGCCTTCTGTGACTGAGCTCCCTCCATCTCTGATTGTGAAACTCATAGTTAAGGAGTGGGAAGAGGATTGCCCAGTGCCATCCTGTGGAAGCATCATTGATAGGCTTCTTCAGTCATTGCCAGGCTGCAGGACATAGGTTTAGGCTGTGACTAGGTACCTCGCGTGTATGCATGTGTATATCTGTGTGCTGATGAGTGACAGGGGTCAAACTCATGTGTAAACATCCAGGCAGATTGTGTTTGTGTTTGCAGATAAGCAAAAGGTTAAGTCACAGCTCTGTGTTTGGAGAGAGCTGAGACTCTGGGAAGCCTTCGTTTTCCTGTACAGGGCTGTCTGCTCTGGGAGGGGGCATAGGCAAGTATGTGCAGACACATTCCCCTCCTCCACCCAGGCTTACCCAGGAAGGACCTCTCTGCCTGCTGGCGAGCGAGATGGGGGATGGCTGGTGGGGCCCCAGCTGCACAAAGCCCAGTTGGCCGCCCCCTGCCCAGCTTTGTTCTCCTCCCAGCAGAGGGGGCAGGGCCAAAATGGGGAGGGGTGCTGATCCTCCAGGAGTAGAGAAGCGGGGCTGCTTTGTAGCTTTTCTGTTTAGCAGGATCCAAGGGCTACTCCATAGAGCCTCCCTCACTGGCCCTCCTCCTCCCTTCACTGGTCATGCACAGAAGCAGGATGGGAATGGAATCCATCAGAGAAGCAGGGCTTATCTGTACCAGATCCCCCCCCCACACACACAATGACTTTGCCTAGTGGTTCTTATTTCTGCATACCAAGGAAGAAAACTAAACTTGCAAGGAGTGGTGCAGACCTCAGATCACACTCAGTGTTGTGGGAAGGGATTCAAATGCCCGTTTTCTTCATCCACCATGGTCTCTGTCCTGCACCTCTACATTCCCAGAATCTGGAACAATAGTAGGGGGTGTTGAGACGCATGTTGGTCAGTGCCGATGGCAGAGATCTTGAGTTTTATTCTAAGGACCCTGAGACCTGAGGACAACAGGGGGAAATTTCAGCAGAGCGATACCGTCATTTTTAGAAAGACCCTCCTCTCTGGCTGCTTAGATAGAGGGTGGGTTCAAGGGCAAGAGAGGATAGGATTAGATTTGTTTTTCCTTTGGTAAAGGATCATTAGCTACATTTGATAGCGTAGCCCTGAGGCATTAGGGAGATGACAGTTGTTATAGTGTTCAGGTTTCAGCTTGAAGGGCAAGGTTTGCTAGAGAAGTATGTACAGAAAGAGGGAGGGCTGAGGACTGCTATGGGTTGAGCGTCTAGGAGCCTAGATCTCACCCACTCTGGTGACCCTTGGGCTGGTCCAGGCGCTGTGGGAGTTCATTGGCTATCCTCTCTGCTAGGCTGTGACACTGGTTTTGGCAAGGCGACAGTCAAGAAACTGGACGCTATGGGTTTCATGGTGCTGGCCACTGTGTTGAAGTTGAATAGCCCGGGCGCCCTAGAGCTGCGCGCCTGCTGCTCTCCTCGTCTGAAGCTGCTGCAGATGGACCTGACCAACCCAGAGGACATCAACCGTGTGCTGGAGTTCACCAAGGCTCACACCGCCAGCACTGGTCAGCAGGGATGACTGTTAGGGGTGGGAGAACGTGAGGGGACAGAGATTTCATGTTTGCTACTAGGCCGACTCAAGCGTCCCTCTTGCCTTTATGCCCTAGGCCTGTGGGGCCTGGTTAACAATGCTGGCCTCAACGACTTAGTGGGTGATGTAGAGCTGTCTCCAGTGGCCGCTTTTCGAAAATGTATGGAGGTGAACTTCTTTGGTGCACTGGAGCTGACCAAAGGCCTCCTGCCTCTTCTACGCCACTCAAAGGGACGCATTGTGACTGTGGGCAGCCCAGCAGGTAAGTGCTCTCCCCTCTGGCTGCTTCCACTCTGAAGCACAGCAGGGAAGGAATCGAGGCAGGAAGGGGAAAGATTTGGCCAGGGCTGAGCTGCCTCATGCCCAGGGCTGAGCTGCCTCATGCCCATTCTGTTCCAGGGGACATGCCATATCCATGCTTGGCAGCCTATGGCTCCTCCAAGGCGGCCATAATACTGCTTATGGACGTCTTCAGCTGTGAACTGCTCCCTTGGGGTATCAAGGTCAGCGTCATCCAGCCTGGTTGCTTCAAGACAGGTGAGGGTCTGGATTGAGAGTGGGACATGCGGCAAGTCTGGGAGTAAGAGAGCTGGAGTTGGCGGGAGGCATGGCTGGGCAGATGGATGGCCTTTGGCTCTCCCGGCTACTGCCCGCTCATCTTTCCGCCCCTTCTCAGAGTCAGTGACCAATGTGAACCACTGGAAGCAGTGCAAGCAGCTGCTGCTGGCCAGCCTGTCTAGAGAGGTGCTGCAGGACTATGGGGAAGACTACATTGAGCACTTGTACGGGCAGTTCCTGAATTCGCTCAACTTGGCAATGCCTGACCTCAGCCCGGTTGTAGATGCCATCACTGAAGCACTGCTGGCAGCTCAACCGCGCCGCCGCTATTACCCAGGCCAGGGTGTGGGGCTCATGTATTTCATCCACCACTACCTGCCAGAGGGCCTGCGGCGGCGCTTCCTGCAACTCTTCTTCATCAGACACTGTCTGCCTCGCGCCCTGCAGCCTGGCCAACCCGGCCCTCTTCCCACTCAAGACACACCCCAGCACCCAAACCACTCGCCAGTGGCAACTCAGTGAGACTTTGTATGTGGTCTAGCTGCTCCAGCACAAGGGGCTCCACGAATGCTGGGTCCTCTTTCCTGGCCATTGTGACATTCCCCAAAAGTCTGGCCTAAAGAACCCCAGGCCCCCCCCTCCCGCTGTTGATACACAGTTTGGGGCCTGGGAGGCTGCAATTCTCCAGTGAGCCTCTGGGTCTCTCCACTGCCTCATGAGCCCACACAGACCCATTGGGTACAACATTCCACATTGCAGTTGGAGAACCTAGTTGAATAGGACTTTACTGCAAGACTTGGCTATGTAGCCTTTGATAGCCCCTCTCCCCAAGGCAGTTCCTCTGCAAACTAAGGAGTGACTGGTTGGGTGGGGACCTCCTCAGGATTGTCTTTGACACTAATGAATGAGTGCTGCAATTCCAGGGTAAATCTCAACTGCCTCTTAACTGACTCAAGAATTAGGAGCCCCAAGTCACAGGGAAGCTGCATATTGTACTTGTCTGATTGCTACTTTCTAAAATAAAGATACTTTGGTATTTCTCCTGGAATGAAGAGAGATGTAGTGTTTGAAGGAGGTGGCAAGTGTGGCTGTATGGCTGGGGTTGGGCTGGCTGGGGCTCCCGGAGCTCCACGTGGGGGTGCACAGGCTGACCGGGCTCCTCAGGCACTCTGGTTCCCAACCCTCCTCCCTTGACCTCAACCAATCATTCATCCCTCTGAGTTACTCCCACAGTGAGATGATGGTAATGACCATGACGCAGAGTACTGCAGGACTCAGAAGTAATTATGGTGGTCTGGTGCCCTTCAGAGCCAGGGCGCCGCTCCTCCACCCCCACCTCTAGTCTCTCTCTCTGCATCTGCGTCTCCAGCAGAGGAAGGAGCTGTCCTCCAAGGATTCTCCCAACTCTGAGGAGTCTGGATGCTGACTGAGGGAAGTAGGAGGCTTGGGAAAGATATTCCCTCCAAAGAGGTACAGACAATAATCTTGGAGAGGGTGGTTTTATTATCTCAAGAGGGACAGAGCTTTGAGAGGGAGCGACTTTCCCCATGTCCCAAGGACACACGCACTATCCTTCCCATAGAACAGGGCTCTGGGAGTGACCCACAGAGGGGATGGGAGGCTCACGTTGACCCAGGTGGTCTCAGGTTAGGGATGGACATGAACGTGACCACGAACTTCTCAGACATGTCAGTGGCTGTAAACATAGGGCTGGGGGAGAAGGGGTGCCCATTCTGGAAAAAGTCTTGGTCCATTCTTTGATAGGGAGAAGTGTCTAACCCCTTTTTAGGCCTAAGAGCAGTACTGAGGAGTGGCTGGGAAGGGGGTAAGGAAAACTGGGTAGCCCTTAGGACAATATGCTATCCCCAGGGCAGACATGTTAGCCATGAACTTCACCACAGCACACATGAACACACGCAGTGCACTTGTAGCCTTGGGTCAGAACGCTAGAAGATGGGAATGTAGTTGTCGATCTTGGCGCGGTGACGCTGTGCGATACACTCGGCAATCCATACGATGTTGCGACATTCCTGCTCTTTCAGCTTCACAAATGCATAGAAGACACCGAAGTGGAACTGGTTCAGGAAGGCCAACTTGTTCAGCTTCACCTGTGGCCGGAGGCAGGTGTGATGTGCAGGTGGTTATGGCCAGAGTGAGGTCTAAGTCACAACCCCTCCCCCCTGTTGGGCAGGCTCTGTAAGAGCCTTGTGCTTACCTCATGCTCAAAGAATCGGTCCTCCAGTGTTTTGTCTCCAGGATTGCTGCCGGCACCCTCAAAGAGCAGCTTGTATTCCTGTTCAGGAAATGAGGAAAAGCACAAGTATGATAGTGCTGCTGGGTTCTGGAGGTGCCAACATGCTCACCCACCAGCCTATCAACTAGGGCACTCACTGGATAGTAATCAGCCACGTTCTTAACCTGCTCATAGTCATCAGCCCGAGCCAGCTGAGCCAAGCCCTCAGGGTAGAGTCGCCCGCAATGTGGGAAGAGCTTGGCACGGTCCTCCTTGGACAGCTCTGTGCCAAAAGAGTTGATGGTGATGATGAAGGCGCGGCGGTCTGCTTCAAACTGCAGGACCAGAGCACAGGCAAGGAGAGAGGGAAAAACAGGTAACCCAGTAAGTTGGGAGTATTTCTCTTAGGCAAGGGTCGGAAGGGGCAAACAGACAAATAGGTAGGCAGGAACTCACCTCCAGTATAGGACACATGGCATCAGCCGTAGTCCCGCCCAGCAGGGTACAGAACTTGTAGAAGGACTCTAGGTACGCCTACAAGAAAGGAATTTGCTTAGCACGAACAGAACAACTGTGGGGGCTTGTTGGGACCCTATTCAGTTTTTTCATCCTCTCTCAGTCCCTTTTCAGTAGGGATGGGCTAGATCACCTCTGTGACAAGTTCTCCACACTGAAACAACTATCAATTCAACAGTTAACCAGACAAGCAACAGCAGCTTACTGCCTTCCACCCAACACTGACAAAACAGTTTCTGATCCACTGTCTGCTTCAAGATGTATGTTCCCATCTCTTCCACAGAAGATCAAGGGTGTGGGGGGGGGCTCATGAGATGGCTTATGAGTTAAAACTCTGCTTCAAAAGCAGAAGGTTCTGAGTTCTGATCCCAGGTCCCATGTAAAAATGCCAGGTAGAGAAACGGTGGCTGTCTGCACTTTCAGCTCTAGTGGGCTAAAGCCTGGGAAATCCACAGTGTACTCTAGTATAGAGACATGCACACAGAAACACACATGCAAAAAAAAAAAAAAAAAAAAAAAAAAAAGGAAGGAAGAAAGGAGGGAGGGAGGGAGGGAGGGAGGGAAGGAGGAAAAATCAGGTGTCCATGGCTAATGACAATTATCCTGGCATCCAGAGGCTCTCCCTTGCTGCATCCCACACCTTGCAAAATACACCTCCTTCCACCCCCGAAACATCCCCTAGGCATCAAGAACAGGAACCAAACTGTCAGGTCATTTACTGTTGAAGGATGGTTATTGCCTATGTGAACATCACCTCACAGTGAAATGACTGGGCACATGGGCTACCAGAAGGAACAAGTACTTTCTGCCCCAGCAAATTTGATATTCTGGGCACAAAGAAAGAACATGGTCCCTCCGAACACTCATTCACAGATCTATCCAGGCTTCTCTCCACACACACTTTCCCAATCTTGCAGGTTCCATGGGCAGTTCTTTTGTGTGAACCTTCCCTCAGACCTTCCCTGGGAGGCTAGGGACCTCTTCTATCTGTGGGATAATCACAGAGACTCTGGATATATAGACTAGGGACTATTATCTGAGTGGGGGAGGGACCTGGGAGATGGAAAAACTTTCCATAATCAGATACTGCCTTCCAAGCTAGCTTTGCCATTTCAAGGCAGATACAATGAATCCAGGAATCCATGAGCCCAGGCGTAGCCTGACAGATGAACTCAAAGGACAGCCTCAGTGTGACCATTGGGAATCACAGGAAGTAAAGACCAGGGTAAAATTGGGAATAAGAAGCCTAGAAAGGAGCTTTGGAGCCCAACAAAAAGGACTACAGGGAATCAGAAGGCCTGGGGGAAGAAATGGCTACCAACTCCCACCAGGGTTTGGCGGTTATTTCTGAGTCCAGGAATCGGTCTCCTGTGACCTGTGCCCAGCTTGGCTGGCCATGCTAAAGTATCAGGTCCTACTCTAGTGAGGCCTGCAGTTCCTGTCTGTGGGGGAAGCCACTAGCCAGGTCTTAGACTCCATGCCTTGCTACCTGTTTGTAAAGCTAAGCTGTATCAATCCCTGGAGAAGCTGGATCCGAGGTAAGGAGGTTGGAAGGTAGAAAGTTAGACTTAGACTCACTTCTGGAAGATAGAGCAGCTTTAAAAAAAAACAAACTGGTGAGACCTGGGTACCAAGGTCACCTACTCTCCCTCACCCTGTCCCTTGGAGTCCACCAGCCTATGGATGCTGTGCCAACTGCCTACAGCTCCCACCTGCTAAGCGGCTGAGGGTCCGCCTAATCTCCCATCTGTGGCTACTGGGCTGGGACATTGCCTGATGGGCAGGCGGCCCTGGCACACGGCCCGCAGTGTTGGGTTAGTGTTTACGAGCTGGTGCCTAGGCAGCTCTCTCCAGTGACTCCAGCTAGAACCAGTTAGGCCCAGTGAGGGTGTGGACAAAATTGGGGGTACACCACACACCTTACCCTGTCTAAAGGTAGGGATTCGGCAATGGGCCAAATGGGTGGGAAGGATCACTGAAGAGAGAGAGACAGAGAGAGAGAGAGAGAGAGAGAGAGAAGACACTTGCATATACATATTCTCTCTAACTGGGTTGGCTTGCTTCCCTGTTAGTAGGGTAGTAGTGGGAAAGATCCTTCACTTTTGCAAACAGGCTGTGATATGATCCCTTTGTGCTACAAGAGACTTAACTGTGTGGCTTCAGGCAACCACTTTGCTGCTCTGAGTCCTCTGTTTCCTCATTTTACAGAGGGGATAATGATGCCTAATAGCTTCAAGGGTAGTCCTTTGGATGAAAATCTGCCTTCCACCCTGCAGTAACAGGGGGCCTTTGACCATACTTTGCTCTGTTGTAAACCTTTGCTAGATGATCCTGTCACAGAATAAAGTTCAAACTTTTTTTTTTTTGAGACAAGTTTTTACTATGTAGGCCTGAAACTTGCTCTGCAGACTAGGCTAGCCTTATAGCATTCCTGCTTTAATCTTCTGAGCATTGAGATTACAGGTATGCACTACCATTCACAGTTAAAGTTCAAACTTCAGGCTTGGCATTCAAGGCCCTTGGTGACTTGGCCCAGTGCTTACCTCTTTCTCTGGATATTTTTCTACTGACCATGAAGAACCTGATTTTCACAGCAAACCCCTTGCCAACTGGCCCATGCTCCATTTGTTCCTCCTGAATGAGACCATCTGCCTGCCTATGTCATCAACCTCTAGACAAATCATTCACCTATTACCAGATCCTCACCGTGCTGGCCAAGTTCTCCACTAAGCCAAATGTCCGCCATCTAGCCACAACTAGGTATGAAAAGACCGAAAGATGTTATCAGGGTTAGGTAAGCAGGTCTTTTGGCCAGTGCCATCATCATCTCCTTGCCAGGTGTGTCAAACTCAGGCTCCCCCAAATGTCCCAGAGCTTTTAATCTCTGTCGGCACCGTGCTGACTTAAAAACCCTAAACCCACCCTCTAGCTAGTCTATGCCACAGCCCAATGGGAAGCAGAAAGTAGGTAAGAAATGAAGATAGTGAGATGGCATTGGTCAAGATTTGGGCATCTAGGGGCTAGAGAGGTGGCTTAGGGGTTAAGCCTCTGCCTTGCAGGCAGAAGGTCCTAGGTTCGGATCCTGGACCCCACGTATAGTCGCTGGGCGGAAGCAAGGGCGGCCTGAGTTTCTGGTCCTGGTAGGGCGGAGCCTGTGAATCCCAGGCAGAGTAAACAAGGAGGAGGTGGAGGCGTCCATGGTGGTTCCCAAATTCGTCCGTGGTTCTACACATACACACACACACACACACACACACACACACACACACACACGCACGCACAACTGAATAAATAAAATATTAAAAAAAAAGATTTGGGAATCTAAAAGAGTCATTATGACCTGGCTTTATCTGGCTGGATCCCTCCCCTACCATAACCAAACACACTGTTGCCTTTGCTTAAGTGCCTATCAGGGCTGGCAACAGCCAGGTGGGGTATGCCTGAGGATTACAGATCATGACCCTCCTGGATGCTGGGGGTGGCTGCCCAGGAGCCAGCACCAGCCACTTCTGTTGATTATATCTGAATGTGCCACAGGATAGAAAAACCTGCTCCTTGCTCCCTTAGAACCCCTTACAACTACCACAGGAGTCAGAGAATGAGAGGATAAGCCCTCAGGACCGGAGTCTGGTGGAAATGCATTCTGTTTCAGCACCTTACATAAATCACCATCACATCACACCCACAGACCCACCTGTCGACAAGCCAATTCCACACCATTCATCAAGAACACTACCTTGTACAGTGTGTTGCGTATGATCTCGATATTCATCTCATCAAGGTCCTGTTCTGAGATGCAGTCCTGGAAAAAAGCCGCTGAGGAGGAAAGGCATGAGTTGAGAGATGGGCAAGTAGCCTAAGTATGAAGAGGCTCATGCTACAAGATCATTGACTAGGTACTGGGGAGCCCCCAATCTAGCCCGAGATAATTGCGTTGGAAGTAGCAGAATCAATTCTCTGGGCCATGTGCACTGACCTGAGCTTTTCCTGCTTCTTGCTCCTAAAATTGATTTATAAAGGAGGCGGCCAGCCATAACATGATCTAATCACTGCTGGGGCAGACCCAAGTTTAGAACATGCCAAAGAGAGGCTTGCATAAGAGTCCATGAGATTCCCCCTTCTCCAGGGGCAGCCATGGATCTGAACCCTAAAATGCACTTCTCTGTCTTCCATAGGAAAACCTCATGGCACACTTGAAAAATTAGCCCACTCTTCCTAAGGATATGGGTAAGTTCAATAGCTGGACATGGACCAATGATCTGGGGACCCACCACAGGACTAGGAAGAGAGGTCACAGCAGGACAGAGCAACTCTACTCCCAAGACCTGCATACTTACTTGATCTGACCTTTCCTTTGTTTTATTTTATATTTTACTTATTTGTGTGTGTGTGGGGGGAGACAGACAGACAGACAGAGAGAAAGAAAGAGAAAGAGAGAGAATGAGTACATGAATACACATGCCATGGTGTGCAGGTGAAGGTCAGAGGACAACTTTCTTCTACCATGTGGCTTCTAGGGACTGAGCTTACATAACTAGGTTTGCAGACAGTCCCTTATCCACTGAGCTACCTTGATAACTCCTGACTCTACAGATGATGAAACTGTAGAAACTACAAATAAACTAGAACCAGCTTAAAGTTACTGAAAAATCAAAAACAAGACTAGGTGAGCTGATATGGCTGGGACTTCTCAGCTTAGAGACCTCTGGTTCAACTCTAGTGACTTCCTAGTGAAATGATTCCCCAGGGCTCAGACTTTGGCTAGGGTACAGCCCTTGTGCCTTCTTTTCAGTCCTCTAGGAAGATAGGAGGTAGTACTGCTGAGGTGGAGCCCACAAGAAAGCTCCTGATTTCCCTTCCCTTCCTTAATCTTGGACATGGACCCTGCATCCTGCTGGACATTGTCTGACTTGGCCCCTGGGACCTTTTCAGTGGAGGCAAATAAAGCAGTTTGCTTCTCTGTCCTGCCTTATACATGATCAGTCAGTTATTGTGGCCCTTGACACTGGGGTCAGTATCTGTCAGACTTCCCGGAATACTGAGGAATACAAATCCCCCTCTATCTTCTTCATAAACTCAGTTCTCCTCAACATTGTGAGATACCATTTCCAAAGTTAGATAGTCCAAGTCAGCACTGTGGGAGGCCTGTTTGGCCCAGCAAAAGAAACAGGAAAAGAGAAGTGGGGTGGGGCGAGAATGCGAACAGGAAGGTGAGGAAGGACAAAGGTCAGCAGTGGCAGGCAGAAGTCTCACTTTCTGCTTCAGGATCATCCCACTTCACAATCTACAAACCCCAAGCTGAGGCACTAATACAAAGACCACTGCCCAGCTGCTGCTTTGGCCACAGTGACTCACCCAGGGGCGTGTCCACCAGAATGGCATTGTAGAGCTCTGCAGGTGTCTGTGCGATGTTCACAGCTTCCATCTGCTCAAAGCTGCCGAGAGGGTGGCACTTGGGCACCAGCTCGGCAATGGACCGCTGATGCAATGTGCCTGTGATGAGCAGGATCACGTTGTCAATCATGTAGCTGTAACTATGGGAAGCAGATAACAGCAAGATACAATTACAATGTTAGGGTAGAAGATCTGGAAGGCCTGGGCCAACACCTACCCTTACCCTAAACCTGCATGGACCAACAGTACCTAAGTATGAGTGCTGGCTCATAAATACTGCAGACAGGCTTCGTGAGCGTCTCTCTGCCCAGGTTCCTGTCAGTTCCTGACTCCTATCCATACCCAGGAGGATAAAACACATATGGCCTCTTCCTTGAGAAGATGGTAGATTCATGTTCTATGAAGGACTAGATCATCAGTAACCCCCCGTGTGACCAGTATCATAGGCACTTGTAGATAGGGCACATGTAGATAAGGCATGAAACCCATCCCAGGCGTGGGTATGGTCAGGGCTTTGAGAGATAAAAGAACCCTGTGATAGAAGTATGTTCTATTGGGCTGGAAGTATTTTCTGATAAGAAGGAACAATGTAAGCTAGAGAGATGACACCGGGGTTAAGACTGCCTCACAAGCAGAAAATCCTAAGTTTAGATCCCAAGTCCCAAGAAAAATGCCAGGTGGAAATAGCAGTGGCCTGCACTTCCGATCCTCGTGGGAGGAGCCTGGGAAATCCTACAGTAAAGCAAAAAGGAGGTAGAAGCAATCCAGGATGATTCCCAAGTCACCCTTGACTTGGGATACACAGTGCTTTTTGATAAACACACACACACACACACACACACACACACACACACACACAATTTTTTTAAAAAAGAAACAGTATGTGTAAAGGCCTGGCAGCATATACCAAGTGAGGCCAAATCTGAGGAATCCAGCACCATTAGAACTGTCAGTGGGAGAGAGAATGTACAGCTGTTTCAGGGCAGTGCTGTCATAAGAAGGTACCTGCTGAGTGAGAGGCCCAACTTCATCTTAAGTACCAAAAATCTGTAAGTCGGATATAAGCAATACATCATGGTCCAGTGAGAGCCACTCTGGTTCTTTGGGGGTGGGGAAGGGCAGTAAGGGAGTCAGGGTAGGAAGAGAACAAAAATTAAGGAGTAGACTAGGGAGCGGCTTCTAAGGAAAGGTCAGAAAAGTGTTGTAGAGGCTCCATTTAGAGTGGCTAGATTAGGTAGACTTATACGGTCTCAATCTGAAGACAAAAAAACTACTCTCCTCCTTAGGGCTTTGAAATCAATGCCAGGTAAATACCCAGGAAGGCCTGTGTAAGACTCAGAGGCCAGTCTAGCTTAGATCAGTTCCTGGAGGAGGCTTTCCTAGGCTTGCCCGAGAGGTATCAGTTCTGTAGAGTCCTCAACAGCAGAGGGAGCTGTGGAGCTGGAAAGGCAGAGTTGCCCTGTTCAACTTGACAAGAGAGAATGCGCCACCTCTAACCAAGACCAACACCACGGTGGGGCAGTTTTCTGTGCAGTCATTTATGGTGCGGACAGGATAAAGAAGGGGAGAGAGGATCCCAGCTACAGTCAGCATGCAGTAACCCTAACTGTCCTCTATCCTGTTACAATGGATGAACTCAAGGCAAAAGGGAGCAAGATGAGGCCTCAGGGAAGGTCCTCAAAGGCCAGGCTGGCCGTGGATGTTATGTAAGAACTAGGTTAGAAGTTACTGTGAGTTAGACTGTAAGCACAGGTCTTGTCCTGACTATTGGGGCTGCTCAAGTTAGACTCTGGCTCTGTGACAAGATAATGAGCACCCAGTGCTAAATTGTTCAGAGAGGGCCCTGGTAGGAGGTGGTCCCCAGTAACAAGGGAATAAAGGGAGAAATAAAGAGACCAAAGACCTAGGCCTCAGCTCAGAGGTCCTCAAGGAACATACAGAAAAAGGCTCCAGCTCCTATTCCAGCCTGACCCGTATCCCCTGTACTTGTCCAGTTCCCATCCAGCGCAGCACCCTGTTACCCTGTCTGTCCTGGCAGTTGCCCTCTCCGACTCCAGGCTGGCTAGATCAGTAACAGGATGTACATACACTGAGAAGAGACCAGAGCCCAAATTGAGAGCACCCAACAGGGACCATTTATGCCTCCAAGCAGGAAAGTTGGCTTCCGGCTCCTGATCCCATAGAACTGGCAGAGTAGAAAGACTAGAGACAGATAGATGGCAAGAGGTTTGTTCCTTGATCTCTAGCCCTATTCTACATCTCCTCTACCCCGGAGAGTATGTGCTTCCTGCCTCTGATATCTTCTATATCTCATGTATACCAGAACATACCCATGATACTTCAATACTTCACCTGGATCCCCTCCTGTCCCACTACAAACACTGCACTTCCAGAGTCAGCCAAAAAAGACCTAACCCCTGACTAAAAATGCTCTTACTTTTTACACCCTTCATACAAAGAAAACAGCCCCTCTTTTGAACCCACGATATTCAAGTAAACTTTCAACACCAAACTTACTGTGATATGACTCATATGACAAGATATGACCCATAGTGGACTAATGCCAAGTCCTGCTGCAAATAAGGCAGAAGAGCTCTGTCCCCATGATCACTGACTATACACCTACCCAGGGTCAGGACCCTATGTTTTAGTTTTATACTCCCCCATCTAGCCCATTCTAAACTTCCTCCTTTTTGTGCCCACAACTGGGGGCATCTGTACAGCCCGGAGGCATGGCTAAAGCTAGAATCCAAAGAAGTATCTTTCTGAAGGAAGATGCTGCCACCTGGTTTCACTGCTGTCCCTCCAGTGATGCAGAATGGACCAGCTATGATTCACTTTGCAGCCCTGATAGCACATGTGGAAGCCAATGGGAGCTTCCCCTCCCTCCCAGCTCTCCTAAGTCTCTCTTTGATACATACCCCAGTTGAGCAAGGAGAAAAATGCTAGGCCAAGTAAGGGCCACTCACGGTCATGGCACTCAGCCCCTTCCAAGGCCTCCTTCTACCCAAGCCAAGCCAGACTCTATGCTATGCCAGGCCTAGCACTCCCCTCCCCTCTGGACCAAGAGCAAGGGCTGTTGCCCTAAAAGCCTCTACTTTCTGTTCCTGTCCAGAGACAGGACTGAGCCTAAGAATACAATATGGTAAGGCAGGACTGGCAGAGATGATAAGCTCCAGTAATATGTCTTTCTGTTAAGACTGAGGCCTTTAGCAGGCAAGGAAACCTTCCTCCTCTTCTTCTGAATCTTCTTTCTCCTCCTCTTGCTCCTCTCTTGGCTTCAGCAGCTGCCTCCCTGCCCCCTAGAGATCCACTCCACTATTTCTCCCCTCATTTGGCCTCAGTAGGAGAGAATGAAGTTCCAGCTGGTCAGCATCTCCCTCCAGGGGAAGACAGTTGGGGAGTGGATGGCTAGCTGCCATCAGACCAAAGAGGCCCTTTTGGGGTGGGAGTAGGGCAGTCTCTAATCCTCTGCCCTGAGGCTCTTCCTTACCCTGTACCTCCAAACAATTTAGGCCTCAAACATCTCAGGCTGGAGTTTAGGAAGCTATTTCCTCCAAAAAGCCTTCAGAGCCCCTAGCTGACCTACCCCTCCATTGTGCCCTACTACCCACTGGAGCATCATGACTTCTCAGCCCTGGGGCCAGGAGGCTATAATAACTGGGTACCCTGCCAACTTGTCCACCTGAAGTTCCCACTAAGGGCTTTCATTTGTGCCTAGTGACAATATCTACAATCGATTATCTCTGGAGTTCTGAATGGCCCCATATGTATGATAGCCTCAATTTACCACTCCTCAAGCTTCAAGGATGAGAGAGATGTGTTCCACAAAAGAGCTAATGAGACCTACTATGTATTAAAATCCTGTCTCTTCCCCAGGGCCCAGTTAGGTCCATCCATCTTATTAAAGCCTTGTGGGACTCGAGAAGCCCCTCAAAGCAGTTCTTTCCCCCAAAGTTGAGAACAGTATTGGCTCTCTCTCTAGGCAGGGGCCAAGTCTAGATCTCCAGAACTAGAAACCTCCTGCAGCCTATGGCCTCAGTCTGCAGAGACCTGTAGCCCATCCAGAAACCCAGCTTGCTATGGACAGTGAAGGCTAGAGAATCACAGTATGGAACTCTGGAAGAACATGAGGCCCTAAACAAGGCCCGAGATGGAGGCAACATGTACTAGGAAGGATAGCAGATGTATTGATAGGCCCAACAGACACTTGAAGCCACTATTCTAGGACAAAGCCTCCTTCTAGCTGCCGACTCCACTTGATGGCAATGAGGAGAGGGGACCTCAACTCTCTCAGATGGTGCAGATTACCCACACAAAGGTTCTACCTGTGGGCACTCAGGCTGCAGGCAAGTGTTATACATTGGAGAAGACCCCTGACAGGAGGCTCATTTATCAGAAGACAAATGCACTGAGGGCCCATCTGGAACATCCCATAACCAGGCTTACTCCTCTACAAGCAAGTCTCCCAACTGTTTTCCAAGGCTGACTCTTCTGTGGAAAAATATCATGGAATGGGCCAGATCAAGGGCTCCTCCAAGACCAAAGAACTCTAATCAAGGTTCTGCCTCAAGTCATACACTCTATCCAATGGCTGGACCTAGCAGGAGTCCTTGATACAGTGACATGTTAGCACCATAAAATTGAGCCAGATCTTCTCAAGACTGCATATTAGCTCCTTTAAGGGGACCTATCTATCTTACTTAGCCTCCACCTGTAGCTGTTCTTTTAATACTGATACTACCCCTCTCCATCCACATATCTCTCTCCTGTTACTGTGTCAGACTCTGAGCACATCTAAGCCACGTGTGCTGGCTGAGATCTACAAGAGTACTACATGACCTGCTTCTACTTGCTCACCTTTAGTGACAGGGAACTCATAACCTTCTACAGAAGCTTGTCCCAGCAATTCTGGCATAGTTCTAAATGCAGAGGCTCTTTGAGGTGGGGCTGACTTCAATGGTCCACCCAACCTCTATCTTCAACTGAGCCAGCTTTTCTGTGGGCAACCACATCCCAGGATAGCCATCTCTAGCTGACCCCATCTCTGAAGTCTGTACTCTTCTCTCTGAACACATTCTTTTGGGTGTTTCTAAGGTAGTTCTTCCTTTCTGGAGAGGGCACCACACTTGGGAGTTTGTTGAGAAGCAGCAGAAGACCAGGAGATCCATGATCAATCAGGATGTGTGTAATTCCCTCAGCTTAGACGCCACCTCCAAGTTTTTCCTTTAAACATCTTTCCGCTAAGTCGAGCCACATCCTCAGGGAAACCAGTTATGAGTATCAAGCTAGGAGTTGCCTGCCACAAGCTTCAAAGGTAGGCTTCATTTCATACCTTTCTGGAACTCTCCTCATATTTGCAATGACCTGCTGGGCCAGCAGAAGAGGAACAGCCACAAAGTGGAGTTAAATCAGATGATGAAAAAGGAGGCTGCTGAGGTAGATTCTACCAGTGGCCAAGCCTGAGACATGAAGACCAGGAGTGAGCTTATTCAGGGCCTTGTGGCAGAATGACTGACTGCTTGTAACTGATTGGACATTAAGGAATGAGGAAAAGCGAAAAAACAATAGGGAACATGAAAGTATAGGTCCAATGAGATGAAGTTTTAAGGGTGTTTAACAGTGCTAGAAATTTAGGGAATATTGTCAGAAGCAGATAGAAAAGATCCAAAAGGAAAAAAGGAAGCACAGATACAAGTAGAATGACTACTTAGGATCCAAGGAATAAGATGAGGTGGACTAAGAATGATGGTAGAAGGGTAGAATGACTGGGACTTGGGGTGGACACAGTTGCAACGCTGGAAGGTATACTCACATCTATTGTCTTTGTAGAGAAGGAGGAAGTGGATCATCTGCCTAGAGATGAGGCTGGGGGCAGGAGAGTGATAATGTTTAAAATGGGGAGATGGTCTTCCTATACTTGCTGGGAGGGGGACTGCAAAATGTTGGGTAAAGACACCAAGAAGTTGAAGCCAGTTGACTAGGTAAGCATGCATCCACGGCAGCAACCACCCACCCCCAACAACTAGTTTCCCCAGTTTTGTTCCTGGCAATGGAGATGAGAATGGGGGGAGTTTAGGCTGGAGGCCCTGGGATTCCTCCAGGGCTGGGGGGCTGCCAGCCAGGCGGGACCATGAATCAGGCAGCCAAAAGAGCTTTGGATGTTGGCAGAAGAGAGCTTGAATGATGGACCAGGGAACCTCAGCTGGAGAGCACGAGAAATGAAAACAGAAGGATAGCAGGGAAGGAAGCAAGGCCCAGTGTCCTGCTGAGTCCAGAACTCACGTCCCACGAGGGACTGAGAGTAGGTGGAAGGGCCTGAAAGCTATGGGTGGAGAAGGGTTACCTGACTCAGCAATTTCAAGGGTAGGAAAAATTCCAGGTGGTGACATGGACTTGGGCGGTCGTCAGTTGGGGATGGCTGATGTGGAAAGCAGAAGAGCGGGACATTAGAGATGAAGAGGTCAGGGAACAAGCAAGCAGGTTCAGATGGGTTAACACGTGGCTGCTGAGGAAGGGCGGGAGTGAGTGGCTAGAAAGGCTGAAAGCCACAATCACCCATGAATGGAAGAGGTTGGAAGTGGTGGATTCAGACAGCCTGCCACAGAATAGAGCTTGGCTGCTTTAAACATACTTGATGTTTGCAGCAGCCAACCTCCAGCAAAGAGCTGGCAGCTGCCTCTGTCTCAGTCATGCTCTGAGCCCTTTCCAGTTTTGTGGCCTGGCAGACTGACACCAAAACAGGCTAGGAGTAGATGCACAGGCAGGTGGGCAAGTGGGCAGCAAGATGGATAACATCTGCCCTCTGATTACTAGCATGGGGTCAGACTTCTGGCCAGTCTAGCTTGCAAGACCAGAACATTCACCAGGAAGCTGAAGATGCATTGTGCAAACCAACTGAAGGTAAAGGCTGGGTTCTGATAATAAAGCTCTGCTTCCTGGTATGTCATCGGCTCTTGCCTTGGGGCAGGGGACACACAGGTCTAAGCCAAGGGTTGGTAACAGATGACATGATGAAGTGTCACCTTGCCACAATATGTGAGCACAAAATACACTCCACCTCTGGCATTCTTTCTAGTGTTAAAAAGGAATAAGGCAGTGTAGGACCAGTGAAGAATCCTCAGCAAAGAAACCCCCAGGGAAAAAAGATCTGAACCCAAGAGAGGATTTGTTTTCCAGTTTGGGGAGGTTCCCTGAACTCTTCATGTATCCCAGCTTGTAGGATACAGCCCTTTATCTAAATGTTAGTACAAGTGACTATTCCTAGCTGAGGATAGAAACCAGGCCAGGCAGCATAAAACCCTGTCTCTGAAGAGGCAAGTGGGTAAGTGTCTCTGGTCCCAAGGATTAGGATAAGGGCAGGGAACACTATACTATAATCAAGGAATAGGAAAAAAGAAGATACTCAGAATGCAGAAGCTGGCAATACCTGCATGGGACCATTACTTAGGCTGGGACTATTTTTCCACCAGCCCCTTGTTTATTGCTTCTGGGCCATTCCTAGAGTGACAGCCTCTCTACTTTCCAGGATCCCAGTCTATATAAGTAACCTCTCCTAGCATGCAGGTCCCAGATTCTTCTATGCTCAGCTTCCCTAGGAGCTTGGTGTAAGCAGAGCCCTCATCCAAGTATATTCAAGGATAATAAACATAAGTGCCTGCCCACTGAACTCCTGGGAAAGGAGCAAGGCATTCAGCTTCCCCCACTTCCTTTCCCTCAGGGCTCCCTGATACTGTCACAATAGATAGAATATGAACCTCAGTCTAGGCGGGCACAGAAGGTCTTTGGGACTTATCCTAAGAACTAAGCTGAATATGAACCTCAGTCTAGGCGGGCACAGAAGGTCTTTGGGACTTATCCTAAGAACTAAGCTCTTCGAGCTCTGTTTACATGCTTACCTACCAGTGTAGACGGAGGAAGAAGCCTGGCAAGTGTGTTCAATGCAGTGCTTCAAAGTAAGTGTAAAGTGGCTCCTATTCTCCCTGATTTTACAGCCCTAATCTCAGGGAGCCAGGGAAAGAGATTAGGGACTACGTTATAAGTTGTGGCCTGGAGGTCCAGGTTTGTTGAGTGACCAGCTCAGCTACACATAGCCTGGGAGGGCTCTCAAGACATTTTTAAACAACAACTGACAAAGTTGTCATCAGGTCTTAATGGCTGGCAGTAGCCCAGTGCCAGCTTCTGCATGTTTAGCTACTCTGCCCAGAACTATGGAATCACTCACGTAATGAAGTCCAGGAAACTGGCAAGCGGCTCATAAGCGTGGTTCCTCATGTGGCGGAACTCTACCACCATCTTCTCCTTGAGCCTGTCATCAATGACTGACACTGTCAGAGGTGATGCCTCATTCGCCAGGAAGTTGCCATAGTCTGTGCTCTGCAGGTGAAGCTTCAGGTCTGAAATCCAAGGATAGAGGATGTAAGTTAGACTTGCTGAACCTTTTCCAGTGCTCCAAGTTCCCCTTCCTAGCCAACAACTGTGACCTGCTATTACTTCCCTATTGACTCAGAGTCTCCTTACAGGGTAGCCAGGTTAAGGCGGCACAAGCCAGGACTCTAGGCTCCAGAGTAAAAACACAAGTAGAACAATTGTGTATAAAGAACAAAACTTGGAAACCTCAATCTAAGGTGCCATTTATAATCCGCAGCCTCTGAGATCTTATCCTGGAGCAGAATACAAAATGGACCTTGCTCTTCAGGTCATTAAGACATTAGGAACATGAAAAAAAAAAAGAAAAAGGAAACACCCAAAGATATGGGGGTACAGAAGGGAGGGTATCAACATAGTGCTAAGGAGAGGAGACTCTGCTGGGCTGAACCATAGCAAAGGGTAGGAACTAGGAAACATAAAACAAACAGCCAGGAGATGGTAAGGGACTAAAAGTAAATGAGTGGCTTGGGGATGAGCTTTCCTTAGCTGGAGGCTAGCAGGCTAATAATCATAAGCTTTTAAGGACAATGGTGATAGAAAAGGAGAAACAAGCAAAAGGGCCCTATGAAGTGGGATAGGAGATGTCATGCAACCACCCAACGGTCTCCAGGCTTTTATCTCTATCCCTGCTCCCAGTCTACTCTCTACACAGCAACCAGTGATACTTTATTCTTTTATCATTTTTTAAATCTACATTATTTTATTTAATTTTTACAGTGCTGGAAGTTGAATTTAGAGCCTCACACATGCTGGCAAGCACTCTATCACTGAACTACATTCTCAACTTTGTTTTATTATTCTAATTTACTTTTATGTTTCTATGTGTGCAAGTATGTGTGAAGTGTTATATATGTACATGTGCATGCTTGTGGAGGTTAGAGTACAATTTTGGTACAACCTCAGTACCTCTCACCTTTTCTTTGAGACTCATTGGCCTGGAACTTTCCCTAAGTAGGCCAGAGTTTTCAGGGATCCACCTATCTCCTCCTCCCATTTAACCATAGCTTGGATCATTAAAAAAAAAATAGTACGGACATCAAGCTTTTTTTTTTGCATATGTGTGTACATATGTAAGGGTGTGTGCAGGGGTGTGTGTGTGTGTGAGAGAGAGAAAGAGAGAGAGAGAGAGAGAGAGAGAGAGAGAGAGAGAGAAGGCACCATGTATGCCTGTGGAGGCTCAAAGGTGACTATGGACTACCTCCTTATTGCTTTGCTCTGGGATTCCCCAGGCTCCACCTTTTGGGACCAGAAGCATAGGCCACCACCATTTCCACCTGCGATTTTATGTGGAATCTGGGATCTGAACTTAGGTTATTTTCTTGAAAGGCGAGGACTTAACCCCTGAGCTATCTCTCCAGCCCCATATCCAGCTTTTTATGTGGGAGGTTATTTTCTTGAAAGGCGAGGACTTAACCCCTGAGCTATCTCTCCAGCCCCATATCCAGCTTTTTATGTGGGCTCTGGGGATCTGAACTTAGGTCCTTATGTAACTGGATGGCACTGGTATACTGATTTTATTTATTGAAGGGGGAAGTAGTAGAGTTATACACTCATGCAGCATGTGGATTCTAAAGGAATGCTTATACCCTTCCCCACTACTCTGTCAAAAGTATGGATCCTGAGACTTTGGAATTAACTAGGAATCTTATACTGGGAACAAAGGAGGACTTCACTGATATGTGAAAATTTTCCAGATCTGGTCAAAGGAAGAATTTGTCCCCCACAAAGAAACTGCACATACTTCTAACAATTTTCAGATCACCTTTTCAAGGTATAGTGGAACAAGACTGTACCTTGAACAGAACTGTTTAGTTATGCACAGAGAGAAGAAGGACATTCAAAGTAATTGAATTAACTGAATTTACCTCTTCATAATATGGCCATATTGAATAAATTTCCTTCTACTGGGGCTGGAGAGGTGGTTCAGGGGTTAAGCCTCTGCCTTGCAGGTGGAAGGTCCTGAGTTCAGATCCTAGATCCCATATAGACGCCGGGCAGAAGCGGGGGCGGCCTGCGTTTCTGGTCCTGGTAGGGCGGAGCCTATGAATCCCGGGGCAGAGTAAAACAAGGAGGTAGAGGCGGTCCATGGTGGTTCCCGAATTTGCCTGTGGTTCTACACATATATACACACAGGCGCGTACGCACGCACGCACAATTGAAAAAAAAAATTTCCTTCTACTTTTCATTGATTTTTTCCCTGATTTATTGAGGGCAGTGGCCAAACCAAAGTACAAATTTTGAAATAGGTACAGACACTCAGACATGCAAGGCCATTTACCAAGAGAACCACCTCCCCAAATCCTTATTTTTTTAGAGACAGGATCTCACTGTAGAGACCAAGGTGACCTCAAACTTTCAATTTTCCTGCCTCAGCCTCCCAAATGCTAGGGTTGGGATCACATGCACCACCCCAACCAGCTTTTAGAGTGACTTTGTACGTGTGTGTATGTGTGTGTGTGTGTGTGTGTGTGTGTGTGTGTGTGTGCGCAGCTGAACGTGTGTGTGTGCCTGTGGAGACCCAAGAGTAACATCAGTAATCATCCTGGATAGCTCTACCTCCTTTTGCTTTGCTCTGGGGTTTCCCAGGCTCTGTCTTCTAGGGCCAGAATTATAGGTTGCTGCAATGCCCTTCACGCCCTGATATTTTTACATGAGATATGGGGATTCAAACTCAGGTCTTTTTGCTTGTGAGGCAAAGGTTTTAACCCAAGTCATCTTGACATCCCATTAGAGTGACCTTTTTAAAACAAAGCAACCTATGTGCCTCAAACCCTCTCATGCTCCCTACTCCACTCTGCTAGAATGGGGCCCAATGGGGTTGCCCCATCATCACATTCTTGTCTCTCTCCTTTTCTGTACGAAAGTCACACACTCCTGTCAGGGACTCTCCTCATTCCCTAGCCTGGAAAAAAGGAGCTGATTCCCATCCTTTTCTTCAGATTATTCTTCAAATACCCCCTCTTCTAAGGCCTCTCGTGAAGTCCTACTCCTCTGACTTTTCGCCTGTGCCATTTTTCTTCATAGTACTTAATTTCATCCAATGCAGGACACGGACGCTCCATAAGGACCAAGACTTCGACTCACTGCGATACTCTAGAACCTAGAACAAAATATAGTCTAGTGTGTGCTTATTATGCTCAGTGAGTTACTGTTGAATGAAGGGGAAATGGGACAGGATGGATAAAGATGACAGGAAAATCATTCCTAAGTTTTTATGTGGGGGACACTGTGGTAGTGATATCAGTACCAAAGGCAATATCTGAGAGAAAAAAAAAAAAGCATATAGCTAGAGATGGGACCCAGGTCTCCTCAAGTGTCTTGGAGGCCCAGAAGGCCATGCAGTCTGGAGCTGCTTATAAAGAAGGGAGATGACATGCCTAATTCCTCCATAAACTTCTGGGATCTCTATGAGGTCCCTACTACTACACAGCATCAAGAGAAGAATGCCCCCAGCTTATATAAAGGAGATGGAAAAAAACATATGGAAGAGTGTGGAAGGAGACATACAAGCACTGAAGTGGACATCTTCAACCTATATATCTGGGGTTGGTGGCTGGCCGAACTCGTGTCCTCCGTGGCTCCCCGATACAGAGCAGACTTTAACCCTCACATCTATTTCCTCCCACAGTCTCCCTAAGAGGGGATAAAAGAGAAGGCAAATCAAGTTAAAGGGAAGTCATCTCTCTATTAGTTTGGATACATGCAACCCTCTTATATCTTTCCCTCAATCATCCACAATGCACCCTAAACGCTGGGCTCTATTCTTCCAGTTTGGCTATTCTAAGAGTAAGGCATGTGTAACAGAAGGAACTAAAGCTCAGAAACACTTGAATTGTTGTGTTATTTGATTATTCATTTGGGTTTTATAGGAAAATTCCAATTCTACTGATGGTGACTCCCACTATATTACCTACATTTCTACCTCTAAAAATGGGTTTCATGTATTAGATTTTTAACATCTTTTAGATTGACAGGAGCTGGTATATTACTCAGAAGATGAAATATTGTTATACAACCATGAGAACCTGAATTCAAATCCCCAGCACCTACTTAAAATTCAGATGGGTGTGGCAGCCCACCTACAATCCTAGGACTCAAAAAGTAGAGACAGGATATCCTGAGGCAAGCTGGCTAGCTAGACTAGCCAAACAGGCAAGCTCCAGGTCCAATGAGAGACTCTATCTCAAGCACATAAAGTGGAGAGCAACTGGGACTGGAGAGATGGCTCAGGGGTTAAGACTCTGCCTCCTAAACAGGACTTGAGTTCGGATCCTGGATCATACATAAAAACACCAAGTAGAAATGGCTGCAGCCTGAACTTCTGGCTCTGGAAAGCCTGGAAAATCCCACAGCAAAGCAAAAAGGAAGTAAAAGCAATCCAGGATGATTCCTAAAGTCACCCTTGAGCCTCCACTGGCATAAACAGTAACGTCTGATACAGGAAGACAGGCACGCATACGAACACACACACACTCACTCACTCACAAATATGGAGTTGCTTGGCTGAGGAGATGGCTCATTACCTGAAACATTTGCTACTCAAGCAAAAGGACTGGAGTTCAGAACCCCAGATCCCACTTAAAATGTTGAATGGGTATGACAGCCTGCCTGTTAATTCCAGTCTTAGAAATTAGAGACTGGGAATTCCCCAGAGCAAGCTGGCTAACAGGACTAGTCCTATCTGCAAGTTCTGAATTTGATTAGAGGCCCTATCTCAAAAGAATCAGGTGAAAAAGCAATGAAACATGATTCAATCTCAGACCTCCACACACATGTGCACATATACCTGCACATGTGTAGGCATACCAGCACATGCGTGAATACACACACTCTGTGTGTATCTGTGTCTCTCAATAAATAAACAAAGAGATAAAATATTTAATAGCAAAAAAGAGAAAGAAATGCGGGAGGTGGGCTGGGCATGTAGTTCAGCAGCAGAACACTTGCCTAGCGTGAAAACACACGGAGTTTAATCCTCGGCACAAGAAGAAAACAAACACAAACATAAACATGACTTACAGTCTTACTTGCATAAAACTGACTGGTTTTGAAAGATAGATAATTCCTCTGAAACGGTTTTTGTGAATGAAATAAATGACAAAGAATATGAATAGGTCCAACTTACAATACTAAAACAAAACCTAACTTATCAAGCCACACTCATGCCCTGATTTTATGTGTTTGTATCTATCAGTAAATAATGTTAATAATGGGGAAGGGACATCAGTGAGTTCCAATGCAGAATTTAAAAATGCCCAATGTTCACTAAAAGAAGCTCCAGAGCTGACAGTAACTAGAAGCCAGGGCTAGACTGGGATGTTCTAAGTCAGACTGTCAGCCAGGTCCAACCTGTTATTTATTCATGCCAAGCCACCAGAAACCAGGCTAGATAAACAGGGAGGGCCCCAAGGTAAAACTCAGTTCTCTGAGTGCAACCGCTCCTGTCAGTAACCCCACTGGTTCCTGGAACAGTATGTCTGGCCCTAAACCCCAGTTCAGCCTCCCAATGACTCCTGCCCAAAGGACTGAAGGTCCAGGCTTCTATGCACACGCTCTGGGAGGCTTCCCAGGCAAGCTGTTATCTGCCACTGGAAATCCTCATGAACTCTTCAACAAGAAACTTCCTCTGTCCCAGCCTCTACCTTTGCTCCACATGACTTCTCTCCCTGAGACAGCTGGCTCAGCAATTTCCCATCATCACTGCCAACCACCCCTGCTCTCCCCAGCTCCCACTGACTCTCCATCAGACAACTGGTATTGGTCAAGTGGGAATCCTCACATCAGATCCACTCTAACTGGAAACACAAGCCATACAATAGACTCAGTCCCGTAACAGGAGCAACCTTTATGACTAACCACCACCCATGTCCATTTCACATACTTACCAACATGAGGTCAGATGAAGCCAGACCTTGTCCAGAGTCTCAGTCAGGGTATAGTGAGGCCAGGATATTATGCAGGCCTAGTGACCCTGTCAATTTCTATCTCTCCTTTCCTTTGCTCCCCCTTCTCTCATTCCCCTTTGACCACATTCTTTCACATCCCTTAGCAGGACAGGCCTTTCAGGACTGGATGCAGCAGCCCAAACAGTTAATTCCAGAAAAGGACTTCAAACTGGCCTGCAGGCCATCTGGACTCACTGCTCACCTGCCAGTTGTAGACATGAGCATGAACTATCATGACTCAATAACCAGTCCCTCTAGAATCACTTCTGACACCAACCATTCCTAGAAAAGCTAGAAATGTGTGCTTTTGATTGAGCAGGACAAAACTGGGTGCTACTTGTTGCACGTCTCTCTCCAGGACTTAGCATGAGTCTCAGAGTAAATGCCCCTGTGCCTCAGCTGCTGTGTTCTGCTGACACTGCATCTGGGGAAGCCACGGCTCCAAGTACTGCTGGAATGCAAGCAACCGGGCGGTTTCTGCTGGCGTTTGTCAGAGCAAGCAAACCCGGGAGACTCTGCTGAGAATCCTGCCCAAGGCTGGAGTCTTCCTTACCAGGAAACTCATGTTTAAAAGCCCCCAGGGATAATGTCGAAGGGCTGCTCCAGACCACTTTTCCTGGCCAAAGCCGACATCTCCTTATGACCCGGGGAAAAGCGACAGACTACCAGCCAAGAAGGCAACTTGGAGGGAAGAAAGCAGGCTGATCTCTTAGCTCGCCCACGAGGGGACCACACAGGGTTTGTAAACCAGCTCTGACCCTGTTGGAGAAACCTGGCGCCCAGACGCAGTGGCTGGCAGCCCCAAGCCCTTCAGACAGGCCTGGCCAAGGCAAGGACAAGGCGGGTTAGGACGCCCTCTCCTCCTCAGCTTCCTGCTCTCTTAAAGGGATGCGGAGGAGGGGATATGACTGGGGGCGGAATCCAAGTACATAAGAAACCTGGACCGAGTAAAGAGCTTTGTGGGAGACCACCTCCAGGCCTAAGCCCAGTCCCCCAGGGCATCCAAGGACAGCAGGGTCTCAGGAAGGCTGGGACTAGTTCTGCTTAGATGCTTGGGCTCAGCAGCCTGATCGTCTCAGTCCCCTGAACAACCTAGATATGGCTGGGCTAAAGCATGAGCTGTGTTGTGGCTACGCAGACTCAGGGGACAACTCTTGTCTACCCACAAACCCCACTGTCTACCCCAACTCTTCTATCAGTGGCTTGGCACCAGCAGTGTCTGGTCAGTTTAGGACCTCTCACAGTAAAAGACTTCCTTGGACGTTCGTTTCTCATGCTCAAGAAGATTCTGCTATAATCAGGGTTCTTGCTTCATTCAGACCTAAATCTAGCTCAGAGGAAGCAGACCAATTCGGTTTCCCCATGTTACCAGCCTCCAACTCAGGACCTTAGGCTTCCTCATCAGCATCTCACCCTAAGGACCACCCTAAACCTCCTCTGCTTCCTGAGTTCTTGTGTCAGATGTTCTGGCAACTGTCCCCCACTAAATCTATCTCTCAGCGCCATCCACCTTTCATGTGCCACACCTCAGTTGCTCCCCACCATCGCCATCCAACTCCTGTCACTGTGTCCTTTAGTAAATAACCCTGGGGCACTAGAGCGACAACTCCATTTCTTCCCATGGCCACCATCATTCCTTACCCTGTCTTAGCCCTTGGTTCTCTGGTCTACCAGTGCTATTCTCCAACTACAGGCTGCTATTCTCTAACTACAGGCACCTTCATATCATCTCTGGCCCTACAAAGAAGCCCTTGCAGAGAACAGGGCTATTTCCTCAGACCAAGCCAGGGAGACTGAGCTAGGAAGATACACCCCCAGCTTGGTTTTCCGCCCTCCCTCTTTTACAAGGGAGTCTGGGTCACCTGCGGTCAAAGGCCACTGTCTCAGATCCAGCAGGGTTCTCTGAAGGCATGCAGTAAGGCTGGAGCCCCAAAACCACCTGGCATGGCTCTTATTTCTACCAGGGCTTATCAGTACCAGCTTCATACTAATTTCATAACCTCTACCTGTCCCCTTCCCCACAAACCCTTGCCTACCACTAACACCCAGTTTCCTTGGGCTAGGACCCCCGATCTGACCAGTGTTCCCTGTTCTGTATGACACAAAGTACAGGCTTGGCAATTACTTCTAGCCAGGCCCTGAGAGGTGGAGCTAGGCAACCCTGCCCCCACTTTCTTCCTGAAAGCATTCTCTGAGTCTGCCAACCCTGAAGGGAAATTTTTAGCACTTTTAGCTAGTTCCCAGGGGCAGGTAGCACATGACCTCTCCAGCCCCTTGGCCTCTGCAGCTCTTCCTCAGGGATCTGGATAGGCGGGGAGGGAGGACCAAGGCCTATGCCAGCAGGGGTGTGGTTCCACATGTCCTAGGGAACCAATACACTAGGCAGGGTGGCCCCAGCTTTACACTCACCCATGGCCTCATGGCCCACAGAGGGGTCCTAATGGCCAGCTGGCCACAGTGGAATATGAGAGGACAGTGTGTTCTCAGACTTTACTTCTCCTTTTCCAGAGGTTACTCAACAATCCTCTCCTGGGGACCTCAGGAGTTTTCAGGAATTGTATGAAACCAGATGCTAGGACATATTCTCTAGATCCTAGTGTACCAACCCTGCCATGTCTCCAAGTGTGGCAGAGAACCTAATCTACCACACCTCTGGGTCAAGCAGGAATCTGTTTCAAAGGACCAAGCTCTACCTTCAATGCTATTCCCTTCGGGGCTCAAAACAGGAAAACAAAGGAAGATGAACAGATGTGGACAAATGGCCAGCCTGGTGGCACAATAGAGCCTGTGCCACCTTGACCTTTTTGGATAAATGTGCAGTCCTAAGCCTCTCCTCTAGATCCAGGGGAGTTCCTTGAGTTCAAGCAGATATGTGTACTAGCTGGCTGGACCTGCAGGGTCACAGCACCACATCTTTGGAGCTAACAGTATAGGAGCCTTGGCATGGGAACCATTAACCCTGGGTTTAACTAGGGCCTGCAGCAGAGACCAAGTACCTTCTTCAGACTTCAGGTCTCTCTGCTAGTGTCCATCCCAGTCTCTATGTACACCCCCAAAAATGCAAACTCAATGAACAACTCTGCATTCCAGCTCTTCCTAAAAAATACTAGCTCTTTCCATTGGCCTGTGTATGTGATAGCTCAAATCCCTTCTGCAGACTCATTTTTGCCAGATCTCTGTTGCAAGACATCAATCCTTAGGAAGATAAAAGAAAATCTTTTTGGTAAGCTTTGAGACAGGGCTCACTATGTAGCTTAAATGGGCCTCAAACTCATTATCCTCCTGTCTCTGCCTCTCAACTGCCACCATTATAGGCATGTGCCACCGCACTTAGCTCAAAGACAAAGAAAGAGAAAATTTGTGCCTTGGAATCACAAGGATGAAGGTTCAAATCCTGTCCCACAGCTTGACCAGAGCATTTTTAATATTTTTTTTACATTTTATTTATTTATCTTGAGGAAAGAGATGTCATGGAACGTATGTAGAGATCAGAAAACAACTTGTAAGGGTTGGGTTTTTCCTTCTACCATATGAACTGCAGGAATGGATTTATCTTCAGGATGTTATCTATGAGCCATTTTGTTGGCCCAACCCTGAACCCTGCTAGAAAGCTCTGGACCCAGGCTCTTGGCTGGTTGCCTAGCAACTGCAATGCCAGCAGCATCCCCAGGGTATTGCACAGACATTATCCAATGGCATATAGACAGACATGAACCCAGTTCACCACAAACCATCATCTCCAGTAGACAGAACTCTACACAGAGCTTTCCAACTAACACCCTCAGCTCAATGGTCTGTGTGTTCCACTCAACTGTTTCTCAGGCTGTAACCCTAAGATTGTAGTCCCCCCCCAAGAATGCCACTGTTCCTCGCTTCCAAAGTCTGAAGCAATCTTTCCCCCTGGACTCTAGTATGTCTTCCCTATCATTGCTTGTGAAAGAAGGGAGACCTTGTATAGCATGAACATGCAAACACTCTATGATCTACTGGAGGTGGAAGAACAGGGCTGACTCAAGCAAGATCTAGGATGTCTGTCACAAAATCCATGTTTCACCTACCAATAAGATCACACAGAGCTCTGAACATTCCAGGAATTTGGACAAAGACTAAGGCTCAATTCTACCCCATGCACTACAACCTGCGCTGTCCCGTACTATAGCCCAAAAGTCCTGGGAGCAAGCAAGAAATAGAATAGCCAAAGGCAGCTCCTGCTTCATGGGAAGCCCCCGGGCTGGCAGGCCAACAGTCTTTGGGAAGAACCTGGAGTCTGCTGTTGGCACGACTGTACACAAGTTACTGGGTTTCAGCTGGCATGAGGCAGAGCTCCTGCAGGCAAAGGACAGTAAGTTCTCCCTCCTTGGCCTCTGGATCACATTTATTTTATGCTGAAGGCTTTTCAGGCACTGACAACAGGGGGTGGCTAACTCACAGAGGTGGCTCAGGTGGCATCAGGGACACCACCCACCAATATCAGACACAGGTATCATGTCAGAGAGCCACTCCCTATGTCCTGGAGGCAGCAGGATGTCTGCCCCGGGTTCACTACCCTACTGCCAGCTCCAGGACAGGTGGTAGGTGGCAGCAGAGCCACATTTAATTACCCATATGATCTCAGGAACACCCTGTCCCTGCACTGGGACAATGAAAGCATCTCCCACAACTCATGAGGAAGTCAACTCATTTGACAATCAGGAGGGTGCCAAGCAGGCAATGGCTTCATGTGCCAAAGGGAGGGGCAGAACTGGTTACTGCTGCACCCAGGGCCAGCTCCCAGAAGCTCTCCTCTGAATGAGTAGAGATCCAACTTGAGAGCCCTCACTAGGCCATTCCCTGTTAGGTTGGATGGCCTCATGTGACTGGCTGGTCCCAAAGACACAGACATGCCAGTAGCTTCTTTTTGTTCCCCAGTCACAGTCTAGTAACCTCATTCTAGGAGGTTAGGGCCACACCCACTTTACTCTTTGAGCTGCTACCTTGTACTTTGAACAAGCTCTTTCTTTTCCAGACTTGCCACTGCAGTTATAGAATCCACAGACTGGAATAGATTTAGGCCCGAGGAACTGTTTTGCATTTTCTACATATATGAGTTTGTCTAGGTATGAATGAGAGAAATAGCGTGGTCTAATTTAGAAGGTGTCAAGCAGCCAAGAAAATGCCAGCAGCAGCAGTGAGGTAGGCTCAAAAACTGTCCTCTATGGGACTGATGTCATCTTGAGCTTTTATTGTGACCATGATTTATCAGGAATGGAGGCATGGTTTTTAAGAAAATGTCATGTAGGTTGTCTAAAAATAAAGCGCATTTAAAGTAAAAACAAACAAACAAACAAACAAACAAACAAAACCTGTCCTATGTCCAGGGTTCCCTGAGCTATAATACTTGAGTGATCCAGTCTCTCACTGATACTGGGCCTGACACATTACTAGCTAGGCAAGTGCTCTACCCAACTAAACTACAAACCCAGCCTGCAGACTTATCTAGGTGCAGATAAATGAGGATAGTTGGTGTATGGCGTTTTTCCTCTGGGTATAGCTTAATGTCATCTTAGACCAAAGATGGGTTGGGGAGAAATAGTTAACTAGCCCCGTCATGGGTGGGTGACAAGACCTGCAACAGAGGCTGAAGAGTCTGAAGGTGGAGCATCTTTGGAGAAATCCTGATATAGCTGCCTTGTCCATGAACTGTGGCAGTGTGCCTCCTTGCCATAGTGATGCTTGCATGGGTCATAGTATGGATAGTGAGTTGTGTAACTAAAGTGGAGCTAGCAGGAGGCAAAAATACCTGAGAAATAGTGTAGTCCCAGGATGGCAATGGACTTTCATGTGGCGTAACTGCTTGATGAGTGAGTGGGGTCTGCCACCTGACTATGGAGACAGCTAGTGGGGGGGGAACGACAGCTAGTGGGGACTGAAGAGATAGATGGCTCAGGAGTTAAAGCTATTGCCTCCCAAGTAAAAGGACCTGTGTTTGGATCCCCAATCCCACAAACACTGAATGGAAATGGTGGCAGCCTGCAAATTCAGCCCTAGAAGGTGAAGCCTGGGAAACCCGAGAGCAAAGCAAAAAGGAGGTAGAAAAACTAGGATGATGCTCGAAGTCACCCTTGGACCTCTACAGGCACTCACAGTGCCCTCTCTACCCACATCCATACCAGAAAAGACAGAGAAAGAGAGAGAGAGAGAGAGAGAGACAGACAGAGAGAGAGAGAGAAAGAGAGAGAGAGACAGAGACAGAGACAGAGACAGAGACAGAGATAGAGAGAGAGTATTATGTCTAGGTCTAGAGAAAATATTTCAATATCATGCCAGGGAGATTGGCTGGCCACTGTTATGTGTTGAAGGAGATGCATCTGAGTCTGAGGTTGTTGCCCATAGAGAATTTGTTTGCCTGAAGGACTAATCATAACCAGAATGGGAAATGGGGCTAGCATCTGCTGTGTTAGCCTCTGATTTGGCAAGTAAATTGGATAAGAGAGAATGAAATGGAAGCGTTGGCTTGTCACTTCTTAAGGCTGTGTGGCCAAAAGGAAAAAAAATTATAAATTATAGCCATGTTGAAGAGCCCTTGCGTGGGATCAAAAAAAGTGAAACGAATGGGAAAAATCAGAGTGAAGAGGAAGAGTAGAAGTAATAAAAGATATCTCCCAAGTCTGACCTTTGGTAGAGAAGGGGAAAATCCATGGTCCAGCATGCAGATGAAAGTTCTAACAATGATCCTATACAAGAAACTATGGTAGTTAGATATACTCAGCACCTAAACTGCTGAAATTGGAAAAAACTTCTAAGCAAGCAGTAAGTGAGCCTGTCAGAACCTGCTAGTGACACAGCGGGACATGAGGGCAAATGGAGTCAGTCTGAATGCTGTGCAAGCAGGAAAACTAAGCAACATGACTATCTATGGTTCCTTGAGACAAAGGCTGCATAACCTGAGGCAAGATGTGGGGAATCGGCCCTAATGGACTGACTTACACAGCCATTAGGAACACAAGGTCAGCACAAGTTGAGGTTCCGGTGAATGTCAGTGAATGAAAGACAACAGAAGGACAGACATTGCTGAGAACTGGGAATTAGAAAAGTGGTATTTGATGCCCAGTTGCTGAATCACACAGGACCATATTCACTGTGAATTAAGAAAAGTTAATTCAACTGGGGCCTCGGGATGATTATGGTGCTTTAGTGGTCTTGCTGAGTCCTGTGATGGGGGTGTGATCTTTATGAAGTAAAAGACTCTATCAGACTTAAATGATCTTTTTTTTTTAAATGATCTTGACTGGTTCAGAAGGTGCTAAAACATTTGGAAAGTACAGATGAAAAGGTCTAAATGTGTCTCAGAAATCAAGAATAAGTCCCCCAAGAGTAAACTGTGTTTACATAGAGGATATGTTGAGGATAGTAAATTGCTTGCCTAGCCTACGGCTCTCAAGACGCCCAGGTATAGCTCCAAGAGAGACAATATGATTGTCTACACTGCAGTGCCAGCCCAGCGTCTGCCAGACCCAGGGAACCAGCCTGGGCATCGGGAATAGCAAGGAAGAGCAAGGTTTCATTCTTCCTTTCAGCAATGCCACTGTATCAACAATGCTTTTTTTAGAAAGCAACTGATACAAGCTATGGGAATCTTTCATGTTGTACTGTGTCTTATTAACATTTTCCTTTAGTTACTGACACCTGAAATCACCTGATGCTTGGAATGGATGGCAATGAGCTTTTGGAGATTCTGTCAACTCTCTGTAAAGATTTTATTACATAATGTTAGTCTGAGTATTACTGAAGATTTTGAAATGCATGTAAAAGATATACAAAGAAGCAGGGATGGAAAGTTGGTTCACAAAAAGTGCAAAGGCCAAACAACTGAGAGAATCTTGAGTTTTAAAGTTGGGTAGGGCAGTTAATAACCACCAAGATGATTAGAATTAAAGTAATAGTTAAAGAATAAATTGATGCATACACTTTCATACATAGAAAAGACATTCTAGGAAATCATATGGTGATTGAATGAGAATCATAGTGCTAGGGGTAAATTGTCCACATGTTGAGTTACTGGCCAGGAAGTCACAGAAGTCTCCCAAATGGTAAGGCTATTGCCACTGCTGTTGGTTATTCACCAGAACTAACGGTGAGATCCTACTACTGAAGACATTACATGCTGTGGGTGCAGGGCATGGAAACAAACTAGGACTATGCTGGAAGTGTTCTCTCCCCCCACCTCCCTGCTATGGCTAATTGATAGTGTCCAAAGGTGTTCACAGGCTGCTGTGGAAAATTATGATAAACAGTCCAGCTCATCTACGGCTCTTGCATGTTACACTGTGGAAATGCCAGGCAAGCTATGCAACAGTGCTGGTGCAACAGTGGCATGGGTTGTTTTAGGTGCAACTAGCAGCTTTATGAATGCATTTAAGGCCCATTTCACAGGTGGGATTCATGTCTGGTACTGTGAGCTGGGACAACGACCTGGGGCTGGGGAGCTTATAGGTCCAATAAGGAGGTAACTGCAATTGTTTTTGTTAAGTGGATGCAATGTGCCTATCAAATTGCCTTCTAAACACTTGTGCTTAAGTCCATGCAATACTACTGCCGTGGAGAAATTATTACAGTGGGTGATGGTGGCAGATACTCCTAACTTATGAAGCTCCTGAGACAAGTGACTGATGTTATAACATAGTGGCCCAAGGTCCAGCCACAGATGGATATGGACATCACCCCTTTCAAGGCTCAGGAAATATTTTGGAAGAGAGGATTGAAAAGAATGTAAGAGAAGGACAAAGGTGTGGAGTGTTGCATGGCGTTTTTCCTCTGGGCACAGCTTGAGGGCCATCTTAGTTTTTTGCTCCAGTCTAAACTAAGGAGGTAGAAATTTGAAGCATCCCATCCTGAAGGCAGGCCCAGCACATCGGCAGTTCAAGACGTTCTTGAGATGAATGTGCTTCGGGGAGCCTCTCTCCAGGGTGAGGAAAAGCAGTAAACAACTGATGGGGGAAGAGAAGGCTCCCGTCAGCAGAAAATTCTGGAAGAAGTCAGCAAGCAGTCCAACAATCTGAAGGGGAGACCCCAGAGCAGTCCAGAAGCCCACAAGAGACTCTCTAAGGAACAAGTCCTACAGCAGAGAGCCCCTGGGTTGCAACTTCCATGAGTCTCACCCATGCTGGGATAGATTTGTGGTGATGTAGCTGCCTTTAAATAGTCCCAGCTCCTATAAGTAATCCCAATAAACTCATTGGTTCATCAAATTGACACTTGGTACACACATAAAATAAGTAAAAAAATGTGAAGTTTTGGTCAATTCCAGATGCCATTAAAAAAAAATAACAGCTTAATGGTTAAGATTTGAGCATTTTGTATTAGGTATCAGGACAGGGCATTAAGGAAATGTTCTGTGGTCTTCTCATTCCCATCATTGTAATCTGGGGTACAGAGAGGTAAAAGCAGGAAGAGCTAGACAAATAGGAGACAAGGTACCATGAGCCCTATCTAATCTGAAAGGTCAACTGGGAATTGAGTAAGGGAATGTGATAGTTACATTCATGTGTGAACTTGACAGCAGCAGGCTGAGTTTGGGGCACAGCTTTGACAAACTGACAATTAGGGCAAGCCCTTGAACAAGCCTGCAAGTAATTATTCAGGTGATATGGAAGACCCCACCCATAGTGGGTGGTGCTTTCTAGTGGCAGACTGGATAAAAGGAAGTACTAGGGGAAGAATCTGCCCTCTCTTGTCCTGCGTCCACTACTAGTCTGCTACTGTATTTCTCCACTGTTGCTGCTGTGCTGCCGCTACTGTTGTTGTTGTTCTTGGCTGTCATCAGAGTCCAGCCTTTTTGGCCTGTTGCTATTTATCACTAACATCAGAGCCCAGCCTCTTTGGCTTCCAATGTGTCTGAGGTTCAAGACTTTCCAGGGATTCCTTGGTCTTGTGAGATATTCAGCTCAAGAACTGAGCAGCTACTGTCAAACTATTGATTTTATTTTGTAAGTTAATCTAATACACACACACACACACACACACACACACACACACACACACACACACACACTTCATTTTCAATCGGTTCTATTTCTCTAAAGAACCCTGACTAATATAGGGAAGAAGAGCCCAGGACAAAATCTGAAAGGCCAGCAGCCATAGCTAGCCACCCAGCTTCCTAGGCTCTCTGGCAGCAGAATGATCCTGGTGCACCCTCTTGTGGCCAAAAGGAAGATGAGCTAGATAACAATGAAGGGACTTCTTGGTGGGAAGAGGGTGCTCCAGGTTCCAGTTTCCTCTCAACACATCCCTCCAATTTAATCGTACCTCAGAATTGAGGCTGCTAACACCTTCAGAGCTGTGCGGGAATGAGTAATAGAGAATGGGAACTTAGGCACGAGGTGGACACGAACCTGGAAAAGTCAAAACGGAGACTGAGTGAGCATAAATCTGGAATGAGAAACTGGTTTTCTGAAGGGGAGGTTGATAGGATGCAGAGGAAAGCTTGGGCATCCTCAGTCCCCTACACTGCTTCCCTGCTCAGCCAGCTGTCCTAAGTCCCCAATTCTTTTAAACTTTCTACTGCCTAAGATGTCTTTAATAAAAGAATTATTCAGAAATAAGACAAATCAGCATGGGACCTTAGGTTTCTTTTTCCTATATATCATATCTTAGTACCCAGCCAGAACCAATACAGAATTATCACTCATCTAGTCACAAAAATATCTATTAAGCATCTGCTCCAGCTAGGGCTGTGTTACGCAGTATTAATAAGAGCACCTTGCAAGTCAGGGATTTCTGTTTCACTTTACAGATGGACAAATAAATATTCAGCATTACACAACTGTCTAGAAAGGGAGCTATGCCTACTCCCTGGTCCCACACAGAACTTAAAGGAGGTTCTAGTAACCAGTGTGATCCAATGGCCCTGACTCTAAGCATGCACAGATAATCCCCAAAGAGTCCATTAAGCATGCGTGTGCACCTGCTTGTCCTTGATACGGGCCCTCGTGTAAGCTGAACTATGCCTGGTGGCTGAGTCCAATGTACAACATACAAATTAGAGAAAGGAAGGGATGCTACAACAGCCACCCTGATCACAGCACAAGTGAAAGCAAAACTACTAGAGATAGACCTTGGCCCTCAGAGGTGGCGGTGCTGTCCGTCTCATGTTTAACAACTTTTATTCAGGAGACACTCTACTATGTTTACTTAAAGAGCACATGCCTACAATTCCAGGATTTGGGAGACTGGGGCAGGAGAATGGCAAGTTCAAAGGCACAGTCCGGGTTACATAATAAGACCTGAGACCTTGTTTCCAAAAGGAAGGAGAAGGAAGAGAGGAGAAAGAAAGGGAAAGGAAACTGTCACTGTTAGATACAGGTGTCAACTTGACAGCTAAAGGCTTGAAGCTCTGGGCACATTGGTAAAGAATCAGTAGTTAAGCCCTGAGCAAGCCCGCTGCAGATTGTCGGACTGATGGGGAAGCCCAGGTGAATACGATGGAAGTAGCTGGTTAAGGAAGTTGGCATCCTTTGGTATAACTTGGCCAGACCTGCTAGTCTGGCAAGTAAAGATTGTCCTCTTCTCTCGGTAGTCCTGTGTATATGGTGTGGCCAGTTCCCTTGCCCCCTGGTGTTGGTGTGGACTCTTCTGCCAACCTGAAGTAAGAACTGCAATCTGATAGTCATAAGAGAAAATTAAAACCCTTATTCTCTCTTACAGAAAGAAGACTATCATATGAGAAGAGTTTTATGAAAAATATTTCAAATCACCTGCCTTTGATGGCAGAGCATGGTGGTACATGGCTACGATCTCAACACCCAAGAGGAAGAGACAGGAAGATCACCACCAATTCAAGACCAGTCTAGGCCACATACTGAGTTTGGGGGCAATCTCAGAAACCAGGCTCAATAAACTGCTGATAGAAAAAGTGTATTATCACTCACCAGAGCATGTTCTGGCATGACCTCTTCGGACAGAGCTTATGAAACTAGAGTTATTCGTTCCTGTGTAGACTGTTATTGGCTTGACCATAAATTGCTTCCCAGATAAAATCAGGCAAAAGTATACACTAGTCTAAGATGTAATCTGAAGGAAAAACAGGAGTGGGAATAGGGAAGGAGAAGCAAAAAAAAAAGAAAAATAGCCAGGCAAGATAAGACCTGCCCAAGCAGCTGCATCTATTCAGGGACCCCAAGGTTCTAGTCCAGAAGACATGAAAATAGTCTAACCATGACCTAAGCTCTCAAATATTCCCTAGATTCTGGGTCTTCAAGTACAAAGAAAAGGAGCTTGGTGGTCCCTCTTTAAATCTTAATTTCGCCCTATAATGCTGTGAAGTGAAATCTGGAAGTATATGCTTCAGTGCACAAATACAGGTCTATCTGGATGGTTGCTGGGTACGAGCACCTTCTTGTTTGCCTGCATGTTATAATTTTTCTTATTTTAAATTTTTTGCCAAATGTTCTAAGGTTTTAAAAGAAGTATTTGTTTACTATATTACATTCACACAACACAATAAAATATAAACTAGGGCTGGGAAGATGGCTCAGTGATTAAAGCTTTTGCCTTGCAAGCAAAAGAACCTGAGTTTACATACTCAGATCCCATATAAAAATGCAGGCAGATGTGGTAGCCTGAAAAGGTAAAGCGTAGGAATACCCAGAACAAGCTGACTAGCCATATTAGCCCTACTGGCGTGTTTGGGGAGGAGGGTTAATTAAAGACTCAGGCTCATAACAGTAAGGTGGAAGATCAATAGGGGATGATTCCCAATATTATCCTTGGACCTCCACAGGCACACATCCTCAAGTCCACTCACGTACATATACCCAACACACATACGCACTCCATAAATACATAGTATCATAGTTAAGCAGAGGTGTCAACTTGACTGTTGAGGGTTTGAGCTCTGGGCAGTTGTAGAGAGCTGATGGTTAAGTCCAGAACAAATCTGAAGGAGATTGTCTAGCTGATGGGGAAGACCCAGCCCTTGGTGGGTGGGATTAGGCCCTGGATAAATCACAAAGAGCTGGTTGAGAGAGTTGGTATCCTTCTGTTCACTTGGCCTAGACATGCTGGTCTGGCAAGTAAGGATTGTCCATCGCTCAGCCGTTATGCAGTGATGGTGTGGCCAGTTCCCTTGGTCTTGGTGTTGGTGCGTGCTCTCCCATCAAGCTAGACTGAGAACTGTAACTGGACTGTTCTAAGAAAGTAAATTCCTTGTTCCCTTAAGCTGTGTGATGGTCATTTATCAGCAACTACACAGATGAACTGCAATATATACATAAAAGAGAAAAAAATAACAAAGCAAGCACTGAAATTTCCCTGCTCCCATTCTCTCCAATTCCCATCCCAGAACATGTCATTCTGGATAAATAGGTGCCTGTGCTTCTTCCAAACATGTGTTCATGTGAACGTCATCTAATATTCTACTACAGTGGGGTGTTACATATAATATTTTGCAATTTTTATCCTAAGTGTATATTTCCAAATCAGCCATCATAGAATTTCATGCTTTTGAGCAATTGCTAGTGTTCCACTGTAAGAACACTGTTTTAGTTAACCATACCAGAGGATAAGTCATTGGTTCTGATCACTTGCTACTACTAGCAAGGCTACCATGAACACCTCTGTGCTTTGCTACTCTACAAGATGCAATCCTATAAATGAAGTCATAGGATCCCAAAGGCAGTGCTCTGACAAGACAGCATTTCAGATAACAAGTCAAAGAATATTTGAAAAAAAATTTCTGTCATCAATCTCAGGCCTTCATATACACATGAATACAAGAGAATGAGCATCTAACAAAACACATGTGAACATACACACGTGTGTAAATGCCACACATGCATACACATAAAAATTAGGAAGGGAGAAAGGGAAGAGAGAAAGGAAAAAAGGAAGGAAGGAAGGAAGGATGGGAAAATAAGAGGAGGGAAATGAAAAAGGAAAAACCTATCATACCCCATAATAATGCAGGAAGAGATGACAGTAATCTGGAGGGAAAGGGAAATCCCTGGCTATTTCTCTTTCTGCCCTGCCTGCCAATTTAGGCCCCATGCCAAACATCCTTGTTAGGTTACACTTGTATCCACTTGGCTCACACAGTTAAGACTGTTCTCTAGTTGCCTAGCAGAACTGCGCTTCAAAGACAGGCCTCCGTGGCTGTAAGCCTAGAGATGGCCAGACATGTTTCTAACTGCTACAAGCCAGCACAGCGATGATTTTCAGGATGGTATCTTTAGTGGTATTTCCTTGCATGGCCACATGCCTACTGGACTTCTCCCTCACACCTGTGAGACAAAGCACTCTAGCACTGAAGACCCCAGCCACACTTAAACCTTCCTCTCCTCTGGGGTCCCCATCTCAGAATGGCTTCAGGACTTATTCAAGTCTTTGTGAGGTGAGAAGCTTGACTTCCAACACATCCTACCCCATATCTAAAAAAAAATTAAAAAGGCCAATTCTTGTGGATTTCATTTCTAATCCAATCCTTCATTCCCCTCAGCCCATGTTATCATCAATCAATCACTGTCCTGGCTCCTCCTAAATCAATCTTCCAAGCCTCAGAGCAGGTCTCTAATTACATCACACTATCAGCCCCTATCTCCTCCATAATTCCCTTCTGATTCTGCCACTAAAAGACAAGCGCCAAGTGACTCTCAGCAGCTTGTGTTTCTCCCTAGTCTGTTTCCACTCTAGTGTCCATTCTCTTACAAAGCAAAAGATGCAGCATTAAGGCAGGAGGCTGCGGCAATAGTCACCAATGATCCATGGGGTCTCCTCATGCAGGAATGTCACTGCTCAAAGCAATTGGGATAATAACGATCCTCAAATACTGAGGGTGAAACTGAGGGGTGGCATGAAGGTCACAGTGCAGGCTCTCTGCTCATCAAGCTTGGCCAATACTCTGCACTGGTCCTCAGTGTGGCCTAAGGAGCCAAGCACTAGTTACCTAAAACCCCAAACAGAGGAGAGCAAGGTCTCAGCGGAGGAAAAGAGGAGGCAGAATAAGTTGAAACGGATTGCGAGAGAACTGGCAGAGAGTTGACATGACTGCATTCTAAAGTGAAACACCAGTGAACTTGTCTTTTTCCAACCCTTGAGATGAATAAATATAATAAACATATAAAAAAAAAAAACCAACGCTTTAGAGGTAAGGCCTAGTGTCTACCGAATTTATATTCATTCCCTTCCTTCCACAGTACAAACTCTTTTTGGCAAGTTTCTCCCTATGCTTCCTGAGCACTTCTCTTGTGCTGTGGTCACGTGATTGTTAGGGCTGTGACATCTCTTCCTTTAGATCACACCTGACTCTAAAGAATTTAGGACAGGGCTGGAGAGGTGGCTCAGGGGTTAAGCCTCTGCCTTGCAGGCAGAAGGTCCTGAGTTCGGATCCCAGATCCCACGTATAGACGCCAGGTGGAGGCGGGGGCGGCCTGCGCTTCTGGTCCTGGTAGGGCGGAGCCTGTGAATCCCGGGGCAGAAGGAGGTGGAGGCGTCCATGGTGGTTCCCGATTCGTCCGTGGTTCTACACACACACATACACACATGCGTGCACATTCATACACACACACACAATTGAATAAATAATAAAAAAAAATTAAAAAAAAAAAAAAAAAAAAAAAGAATTTAGGACAGAGCTAAACTAATCTTTAATGAACAAAATGAAAGATAAATATTCCCGCTTGAAGCAATATAAAGAAATTCTTTTTATGGATATGTTTTATTGTTATATTTTTGGTTTGGTTTGATTTTTGAGGCAAGATCTTCCTATGTAGCTGAGGCTGGCCCTGAACTAGAAACCTGTCTCAGTTTCCCAAAACAGGCATGCACCACCATGCCTGGCCTCAGAAACCTTTCCCATACATTTGAGCTAAACTAACAGCCTCTACTTTTCCTCTTAAATCTAAACTCTCATCCCTCTTTCTAAGGCACCTATCTATGACCTTCTACAAACCAGCAGAATACATTTATCCAGGCACAGCCCTCCATATAGTTCATACAATTGGTTTCTTCTAATTGCCAAAGGTACTCTAGCTCTGTTCTGAGATTTCTGATACCATTAATTTTCCCTAGGGTACTCTTCTCACCTCCTTGGGTTGACTAATTTTTTTGTAAAAAGTTTTTTTTAAGATCAATTCATTGGCGCGCGCCTTGAGCAGCAGTGGCGGAAGCGGACTGAGACTTCGCGAGCTAATGCGGACTCGCTTTTGAGTGGCTGGGGACAAGCGAGGTGGCCCCAACATGGAGGACTTTACTACGCGGACCTACGGCACCAGCGGCCTGGACAACAGACCTCTGTTCCGGGAGACATCTGCCAAGGACCGAATCATCAATTTAGTGGTTGGCAGCTTAACATCCTTGTTGATTCTAGTAACAATGATCAGTGCTTTTCTTTTCCCTCAACTACCTCCCAAACCGCTGAATATATTTTTTGCTGTCTGCATCTTTTTGAGTTGTATCACGGCCTGCATACTTATCTACTGGTATCGACAAGGAGACTTAGAACCGAAATTTAGAAATCTAATTTACTATATCTTATTTTCTTCTTTTTTTTTTTTTTTAAATTTTCTTGCTTGGTTTTGATCTTTTTTTTTAATTTTTTTTATTATTATTTATTCAATTGTGCATGTGAGGTGTATGTATGTGCGTGCACGTGTGCGAGTGTGTGTGTGTGTGTGCATGTAGAACCACCATGGACGCATCCACCTCCTTCTTGTTTACTCTGCCCCAGGATTCACAGGCTCCGCCCTACCAGGACCAGAAACGCAGGCCGCCCCCGCTTCTGCCCGGCGTCTATACGTGGGATCTGGGATCCGAACTCAGGACCTTCCGCCTGCAAGGCGGAGGCTTAACCCCTGAGCCACCTCTCCAGCCCCTACTATATCTTATTTTCTCTCATCATGTTTTGTATATGTGCAAACCTGTACTTCCATGATGTGGGAAGGTGAGGCTGCTGAGGAGAAATACTTACCCAGGACTCTTGAGAACTATACATATTAAAACAGTGAATAACTGTTGGAAAACGTATGCTGAAGAATCCTCTACAAGTTGATACATGATTTTCATGTTAATTGTAAATCTAAGTTCCCCTTTGCAAGGGAGATACATCACAGATCTCTGCTTTTTCCCTTAAGAACCTGGTGTTGCATTTAAACATTCCAATCCTCAAATGGTAAAAAAAAAAAAAAAAAAAAAAAAAAAATCAATTCATTGGGCTGGAGAGATGGCGCAGGGGTTAAGACTCTGCCTCACAAGCAGATGGTCCTGAGTTCAGATTCCAGATCCCACATAAAAACACCAGGTGGAAATGGCAGTGTCCTGCACTTCCAGCCCTGGTGGGCAGAATTTGGAAAATCCCAGAGCAAAGCAAGGAGGCAGAAGCATTTCAGGATGATTCCCAAAGTCACCCTTGGTCCTTCACAAGGACATACAGTGCCCTCTGAAACACACACACGTACACACACGCACGCACGCACACACAATAAAGTTTAGTTTAACTGTTTAAAAGAAAGGATTACTTCATTTACAACTGCGCTTTTAAAGTGTACAATTCATAGTTTTTGGTATATCCCTTATTTGTGTAACCATCATCTCAATTTTGGAACATTTTTGTCAACCCAAAAAGAAACCTTATATCCTATAACTCACCCACCATATGTTCTCATCTCTCCCCCAAGCACTGTGCCTCTACTGTGAATGCAATGCTTTTATGATATTTACTGCTCTGCACCTTAGACATTTGTCCCAAGTGAAGTCTGTGTGCTGTATCTGCACTGCCTGCTTGAAACCCATCATGTGTATCCTGACCTCCTCAAGCACACTGTAGCACACATGTCCCTATGCATATGCATAAGAAAAAAAATTAAAAAGGGCTGTTGAGGCCAGCTCTCAAACCTGATAACCTGAATTTGGTCCCCGGGAGGCCACATGGAAGGAGAGAAGTGGTTTCTCAAAGTCCCTTTCTGACCTCCATCCACCCTTGCTCCATGATGTGTCTATCTGTCTCTTTCTCTCATATATAAGTAAAAGAAACTTTAAAATAAATGAAAAAAGAAAAAAAAAACATCATGGCAACTGTTTCCTAACAGTGACATGAAGGAATGACCAGAAGGACAGTTCACGTCTTCGTGCCCTAAATGCCAGACTATGTTAGCACTTCACAAACATGGAGAAACATGTCCACATCCCTCTTTTGAGATGGTCTCACTGCATCGCCCAAGTTGGCCTCAAACGCCTGAGTTCAACAGATCCCCTCCTGGGAACAGGCATGAGCCACTGTGAGCAACCATCTAAGACATGCTATTATCATTCCCATCTTACAGCTATGGATAAATGACTTCTCGAGGTCACAAAACCAGAAAGTGGCTAAGCTGGGGATTAGTTTATAAGTAAATCTGGGACATCTACTTCACCATCCTGCCCATCGTGCCATCAGCTTCCAGCACCACCTTTTTTTGTTCTCACTAAGGTCATCTATGACCTCAATAGCAAAAACTGCAAGACTCTCTTCTAAGCTCCAGGCCGTGTTTAGAATTCACCATATCCTTCCTTCTCTTTCAGGTTCTCCCTTGGAGATACCTACTTCTCAGGAGATACCTTTGGCCTTTTAGCAGAATGATCTACACACACACACACACACACACACACACACACACACACACTTAACTGAACACTTAACTGAAGCACTTCCTGAAGGAGGAACTTTCCACCTTACGATTTGAGATATGGTCTCTCGCTGACCGTAGAACTCTCCATTCTGACAAATCTCTGAGATCTGCCTATCTCTGCCTCCCAGCAACCGGGCTACATGGGTGCTGGGGATTCAAACTCAGCTCCTCATGTGTGGCAAGCACTTTACAAGCTGTCTTCCCAGTCCAGAAAACCTTTGAGTGAATAAACATACACTTGAATATAGAAATAACACTACATATCCTCTCAATAGTGAGAAATATATTCACTTAGTCACATGCAATTACCCCAAATGTGACAGATCTCTGGAAAGTAATATCCCTTGCCATCACTGCTCCTGTCTTCAAACGAACTGCTAAGAAGACAGAAGCTGCTTCTTCTCCATTAAGCCTGAACTTTTAAAAATTTATTTGAGGGAGGAAAAAAAGGAGGAGGAGAGAAGAAGGAAGACAGGGGAAAAAGTAGGTCCATGTGTAGATGTCAAAGAGCCTTCAAGAAGTCAGCTAGCTCTCTGTCTCTGTCTCTTTTTCATGAACTTTGGGGATCAAACTCAAGTGGTCAGGTTTGTTTGCCTACCAAGGCATCTCCTTTGTTTCTGATTTTTTTTCTTAAGAGATATTTATTTCCATTGATATATATACAGGTAATTATTTTAAAACAAGTTGGTGTAGCATGCATATAAAAATATAAAATTTGCACGTTGAGGTCTATACATAAAAGTATACAAAAGAGGACTGGAGAGATGGCGCAGGGGTCAAGACTGTGCCTTTCAAGCAGAAGGTACTGAGTTCAGATCGCAGGTCCCATATAAAAATGCCAGGCAGAAATGGTAGCAGCCTGCACTTCCAGCCCTAGTGGGAAGAGCCTGGGAAATCCCAGAGCTAAGCAACACACACACACACACACATAACAGAGAAAGAGAGAGAAAGAGAACAAAATAAAGTTTAAAAAGGTATATGAAAGATGAGTGGAAATAACAATAAAAAATGTTAAAAAAAAGTATATGAAAGAACAACTAGAGTAAAAATATTTTCAACATATATAAAAGAATAACAGACACACTATTGACCTCACAAAGTTTAGCATCAGCTAAAGGCACCAAGATCCTTGGAGGCAAGGGATTGACAGCCACAGTAGTGTTCCTATGCTTAAGGGGAACACGAGAAAGGGTTCAGGGAAATGCCACTGGGTCCTTGTACCTCATCGGAGAGGAGGACCAAGAGGAGAGTTAGGCATACACAATAAAGGAATCTCTGGGAATTGGGGGGGAGGCACTGGGGGATGGGGAAGGAGGGAGGGGGAACAGGGGGTTCAGGGGGAGGAGGAGGAAGGGAGGGAACTGGTCTACCTATTAAGTTTGTATGACCCTTTACACCCCACCCCGCTCCGCCGGTCGGGACGCGCACGGTCCAGCCGGGCCTCACCCCGCGCCCTAGGTAAGTCTCCGCCCGGGCCCCGCCCACCAGGACCCCAGGTCAGCCCACAGGGACCCGGCTCCGACTCGCACCATCCAGCCGGAGCCGCGCGCGGGGCCGAGGGACGAGGAGGACCTCCCCCTGCCCCCGGGCCCCGCCCCAGCTGCCCTCGGGTTAAATAGCTCCACGCCGACGCCCCCATCCTCCCTTTACACCGCACCCCGCTCCGCCAGTCGGGACGCGCGCGGTCCAGCCGGGCCTCACCCCGCGACCTAGGTAAGTCTCCGCCCGCGCCCGCCCACCAGGACCCCAGGCCAAATAATTCAGTTTAGTGAAATTGAGAGATCTTAAGAGTTAAAATGACAATGCCAAGGTCAAAGTGCAAATCCATGAGAAGCAACACTCAAGTAAACAAATTTCCCACTGAAGAAATTAATCCCATAATGTTAGACTCCAACAAGAACAAACCCGCGGAAAAAGGCCAAGAAAGCCTCACCCAGGATAAAGTCTTTCAAAATATGATCATTACCATGTTCAATACTATGAAACAGGAAATCCGGGAGGAATTACATAATCGAATCAATCGCTTTGAAGAGGAACACAACAGACATCTGGAGGAGTTGAGAAAAACAGTGCAAGAAACAAAAAGTGGCATAGAGCAGTTAAAACAAACTCAAGCAGAGTTTAAAACTGAGCTAAAAGACAAGTTATCTTCAACCCAGAATGCCACACAGAGTCTTATCAACAGAACTAACGAAGCAGAAAACAGAATTTCAGACCTTGAAGATAAAGTGGGAGTACTAACCAGCTCAATGGAAGAGGTTGTTAAAGCCAAAAAGATACTTGAGAGAAATATCCAAGAGATATGGGACACCCTGAAGAAGCCTAACATGCGTATTCATGGAATACCGGAGCAAGAATCTCAAAATACCACCCCTGAGGAAATTTTTCAAATGATCATCAAGGAAAACTTTCCTCATCTAAAAAAAGAGAGGCCCATCCATATACAAGAGGCATTCCGCACCCCAAACAGATACGACCAAAATAGAAGCACGCCGCGGCAAATAATAGTTAAAACACTCCACATTCAAGATAAAGAACTAGTGCTGAGAGCTTCAAGAGAGAAAAAACAAGTCACTTTTAAAGGTAAACCTATTAAAATAACAAATGACTTCTCAGTCGAAACAGTAAAAGCAAGAAGAGCCTGGAGAGACATACTTCAAGTATTGAATGAGCAAAAATGTCAACCCAGGCTGATTTACCCTGCAAAACCATCAGTCATGATCGAGGGAGAAAGAAAAATTTTCCAGCATAAAGACAACTTTAAGGGATACATGTCCACCAAACCAGGCCTTCAAAAAATGCTAGAAATGATACTCAAGCGTGAAGAAAAAAACAGGCATATCCAGGAGAACAGAAGGCAAGTATAACACCATTAAAAGCGAAGCAATATACTTATAAAAGCTACTAAACATAATAAATGTCTGGAATTAACAATAGTTTCTCCATTATAACACTAAATGTTAATGGAATTAATTCACCGATCAAGAGACACAGATTACAAACTTGGATTAAAAATCACAATCCATCTCACCACAAAAGATAGGCACGCTCTAAAAATAAAAGGCTGGTCAACAATTCTACAAGCAAATGGAAGCAGAAAACAGGCAGGGGTAGCCATTATGCTATCAGACAAAGTGGACTTCAAACCAAAGAAAATTATAAGAGACACGGATGGATACTACATTTTAATCACAGGTACAATTCACCAGGAAGACTTCACAATACTGAACATATATGCACCCAATACGGGCCCCTCCACATTCATTAAGAAAACCCTACAGCATCTAAAGCAAGAAATCAACCCCCAAACGATAATTCTTGGGGACTTCAACACCGCCCTCTCAACATGGGATAGATCAACAGGTCAAAATCTTAACAGAGACACTTTGGAACTTAATCAAACCCTGAAAGAAATGGACCTTAGAGATCTCTATCGAACTTTTTACCCACGCACCAAAGAATACACATTTTTCTCAGCAGCACACGGAACTTTCTCCAAAATAGATCACATATTGGGCCACAAAATGAATCTACACATATACAAGAAAGTTGAAATTCTAACCTGTGCCCTATCAGACCACCACGGCCTAAAGCTGGACATCCACAACACATCAAACAAGAGAAAATACACTAACTCCTGGAAACTTAACACTATGATGCTGAATGAGAACTGGATTCAGGAAGAAATTAAAAAGGAAATTCAAGATTTTCTGAAGTGAATGATAAGGAAAATACAACTTACCAAAATCTCTGGGACACAATGAAAGCTGTTCTAAGAGGTAAGTTCATAGCTCTTAATGCCTACATCAAAAAAATGGAAACATCAGAAATAAACAACTTAACAATGCAGCTTAAAGCTTTAGAGAAACTAGAGCAATCTGATCCCAAAAGTAGTAGAAGAGAGGAGATTAGCAAAATAAGGGGAGAAATATCTGAAATCGAGATTAAGAAAACGATAGAAAAAAATCAACCAGTCAAAAAGCTGGTTCTTTGAAAAAATCAACAAGATTGATACACCCCTAGCTAAACTAACCAAAAGCAAGAGAGAGAAAACCCAAATTAACAAAATTAGAAATGAACATGGAGTTATCACTACTGATACCCAAGATCATATTTCAAAAACTTATACTCTGTGAAGTTTGACAACACAAAAGAGATGGATGAATTTCTTTTTTTTTTTTTAATTTTTTTATTATTATTTATTCAACTGTGTGCATGTGTGCACGTGTGTGTCTGTGTGTGTGTGTGTCTGTGTATGTGTAGAACCACGGACGAATTCGCGAACCACCCTGGACGCTTCCACCTCCTTCTGCCCCGGGATTCACAGGCTCCGCCCTACCAGGACCAGAAGCGCAGGCCGTCGCCACTTCCACCCAGCGTCTATACGTGGGATCTGGGATCCGAACTCAGGACCTTCCGCCTGCAAGGCGGAGGCTTAACCCCTGAGCCACCTCTCCAGCCCGAGATGGATGAATTTCTAAGTAAACACAAATTACCTAAATTGAATCAGGAAGTTGTGAATTATTTAAATAGTCCTATAACATATAAGGAAATTGAGGAAGTAATCTCGAATCTTCCCACCAAAAAATGTCCTGGACCAGATGGATTCAGCACAGAGTTCTACCAGACATTTAAGGAGTTAATAACACCAATACTCCTTAAACTGTTCCATCAAATAGCAAAAGAAGGAACACTACCAAATTCCTTCTATGAAGCTAATATCGTTTTAATCCCAAAACCTAATAAAGATTCACTTAAAAAAGAAAACTATAAGCCGATCTCCCTGATGAACACAGACGCAAAGATTCTCAACAAAGTCTTAGCAAATCGGATTCAAAAACATATTAAAAAGATCATTCACGGGGACCAAGTAGGCTTCATCCCCGGCACACAAGGTTGGTTCAACATACGAAAATCAATAAATGTAATTCATCATGTAAACCAGTCCAAAGTCCAATACCACATGATACTCTCGATAGATGCAGAAAAAGCTTTTGACAAAATCCAACAGCCTTTTATGATCAAAACGCTAGAGACAGTGGGAATGGAAGGAACCTTTATCAATATAATAAAAGCTATATACAACAAGCCCACAGCAAGGATTATGCTCAATGGGGAACAATTGGAAGCATTCCCACTTCGATCAGGAACTAGACAAGGCTGTCCACTCTCACCACTTCTATTCAATATTGTACTTGAAGTCTTAGCTGAAGCCATAAGACAAGAAAGGGACATAAGAGGGATTCAAATCGGCAAGGAAGAAGTCAAGCTATCCCTATTTGCAGATGACATGATCTTATACCTGTGTGATCCCAAAAACTCCACCAGGAAGCTCCTGGAACTAATTGAGAAGTTCAGCAGGGTGGCAGGATACAAAATAAATGTGCAAAAATCAGAGGCCTTCCTATATGCCCAGAATGAAAGAAGTGAAAAAGCCTTGAGAGAAACAATCCCATTTACTATAGCCCCTAAAAAAATGAAATACCTTGGTATAAACCTAACTAAGGTTTACCTAAGGAGGTAAAAGACCTTTACAATGAAAACTTTAAAACCCTAAAGAAAGAAATAGCAGAAGACACCAGAAGGTGGAAAGACCTCCCTTGTTCCTGGATTGGCAGAATCAACATCGTAAAAATGACCATCCTACCAAAAGCGATATACAGATTCAATGTTATACCAATCAAAATCCCAAAGCAATTCTTCAAAGAAGTTGACCAAACAATCTCAAAGTTCATATGGAGGCACAAAAGACCCAGGATAGCAAAAACAATCCTGAGTAACAAAAACACAGCTGGAGGTATTGCCATACCAAACCTTAGTCTATACTACAAATCCATAGTTATAAAGACAGCCTGGTACTGGCTCCAAAATAGACACACAGATCAATGGATAAGGATTGAAGACCCAGATATAAGCCCACAAAGTTACAGCCATTTGGTCTTTGACAAAGGGGCCCAAAGAATCCAATGGAAAAAGAACAGCATCTTCAACAAATGGTGCTGGCAAAACTGGATCTCCACATGCAGAAGATTAAAGCTGGACCCGTACTTGTCACCATGTACAAGACTTAATTCCAAATGGATCAAGGACCTTGATATCAGGCCAGAGACTATAAAAACCATAGTTGAAAGGATAGGGAACTCCCTCGAGCTGATTGGGCTAGGCCAACAGTTCCTAAACAGACATCCAATGGCACAGTCACTGCTACCAACTCTCAACAGTTGGGATCTTGTGAAATTAAAGAGCTTCTGTTCAGATAAAGAGATTATAACGCGAGCTCAAAGGCAACCCACAGAATGGGAGAAAATCTTCACTAACCACACATCTGATAGAACTCTGCTGTCCAGAGTGCACAAAGCACTTAGAAAACTAAACACCAAGGAAACCAATGGCCCAATTAAAAAATGGGCCCTGGAACTTAAAAGAAACTTTACCAAGGATGAAATTAAAATGTCTAACAAATATCTGAAAAAATGCTCCACTTCCTTAGCCATCAGGGAAATGCAAATCAAAACTTCCCTGAGATATCATCTCACCCCGGTCAGGATGGCAAAAATCCACAATACAAACAACAACAAGTGCTGGAGAGGATGTGGAGAGAGGGGAACTCTCCTACATTGCTGGTGGGAATGCAGGCTCATACAGCCACTCTGGCGAGCCGTCTGGAGATTCTTAAAGAAATTAAAGATTGAAATGCCATATGACCCTGCTATTCCACTTTTGGGAATAACTCCCCATACAGCAGAGGTTCACCTCGATAGCACAAGCACGACCATGTTCATAGCAGCACTGTTTACAATAGCAAAGTCATGGAATCAGCCCAAATGTCCAACAGTTGACGAGTGGATAAGGAAACTGTGGTACATCTATACAATGGAGTACTACTCAGCCATCAAAAATAATGAATTACTGGAATTTGCCAGGAAATGGATGTCATTAGAAACAATTATATTAAGTGAAGTATCCCAGACCCAGAAAATTAAGCGCCGTATGTACTCCCTAATAAGTGGCTCCTAGTACCAAACCCACCCAGCCCACCTAGAGACAGTAATTCCAAGGATTATGAACAGGAGGGATGGGGTAGGTGGGCCACACCAGAAACAAGGAGAGAAGGGACCATGTTACAGCAGGGAAAATAGGCCTCCACCAAGGACCCAAATAAGTAATGAGACATCTGATTAAGTTCACAGACTTTTGTTCCTGATCATTTACTACTGAGGGGGTGTGATCTCACCAGAAGAGGAGGGCATATAGTCTGGCAGATAAAAAGTAACCATTTTGCAAATGGGTGATAGACCCCTCCCTTACTGTGGTTTCTCACTTTTATTACATCTACTTTTGAATGTGCTTTTATCACAAGACTCTAACAGCTTTTTGTCTCTGGCCAGGGGGTAACATACAATGCCCACCAGGATGGAGTGAAGGGCATTGCAGGAGCAGCAAAACCACAAAAGAAAATCAACAAACCACAATCCAGAACTTCAGAGACTCTATATCAACCACCTAGAACTAGGCCAGCTTAGTCTCTCCCCATCTTGAAGCTCAGGGAAATTTGCGGAAGAGGGGGCGGTAAGAGTGTAAGAGCAAAAGGATGGGAGGAGCAATGATATGTAAGATACTCTATACTAGTTAGGGCTGAAGCAATCATAATTGGACTTTGCATGCCCTGCGCATTGTCCAACACACTGTTGACCTCACAAAGTCTAGCATCTGCTAAAGGCACCAAGATCCTTGGAGGCAAAGGATTGGCAGCCACAGCAGTGTTCCTATACCTAAGGGGAACACGGGAAAGGGTTCAGGGAAAGGCCACTGGGTCCTTGTACGTTATCGGAGAGGAGGGCCCAGAGGAAAATCAGACATGCACAAGAAAGGACTCTCTGGGAATTGGGGCGGGAGGCACTGGGGGATGGGGAGGGGGAGGGGTGGGGAGGGGGAGCAGGGGGTACGGGGGGGGGGAGGGAGGGAGGGAACTGGTGTACCTAATAAGTTTGTATGAGCTGAAATAAAAAAAAAAAAAGACACAAGAAAATGAAAAGATAAAAAAATAAATAAATAAAAAAAATAAAGACAACCAAAATTAACCTTAGGGGGGGGAAAAAAAGTTTGTATGAGCGGAAATAATAAAAAATGTATTAAAAAAAAGAATAACAGAAAAAGGCTATCACACATTTACAATTGAATAGGCTACTAAGATTATATCACAACTAAATAGGAAATGGTGTCTAGCCCTCGTAGTTAAATAAATTAAAACTGAAAAGGAGATTTTTTAGGAGAAGAGCTATCAGATTAACAAACTGGGTACATTTTTCTATGAAAGGTAATCTGTAATATAATAAAAATTTAAATACATTCTTTGGCCTATTATTTCCATATCCAAGGACAAATACTTCATAAACATCCTTATAAATGCACAAGACAAATGAACAACTACAAGTATTATGTGCAATAGAATAAAACAAATCTCTATAAATAAAGTAGTGGCTAAATTTTGTCATATTCACACAAAAGAATATGTAAACATGAAAAAGAATGAGGTAAAGGCAGTAAGTTTTGAGTGATCAGATCCATAATAAATGAAAATAAGATGTAAATAGTATATACATTAATAGATATTTATCTTTAAAGATGTGCAGGTATCTTTTTTTCCTTTGTGTTAAGCTGAGTCTCAGCTGGAGTCTCAATTGTTTTAGAAACGACCTCGTGGAGCCCATGCTGACCTCAAAACTGCTGTATAGCTGAGGATGTCCTTGACTTGCTCCTCCTGCTGCCACCTCTCAGTGGGAGAGTGTTGGGACTGTAGCTCAGTGCTTCCTGCCTCTACCTCAACAAGTATATGATCTATTTACTGTTATGGTTTGTGGATGTGTGTGCAGACGACCATGTATGAGTGTGCACCATGGCATACATGTGGGGGTCAGAGGACACTGATTTAAAAAAAAAAAATCAGTCAAGAGTCTGAATTCCGGGGCTGGGGAGGTGGCTCAAGGGTTAATTAAGCCTCTGCCTTGCAGACGGAAGGTCCTGAGTTCGGATCCTAGACCCCACATATAGACACCGGCCGGAAGCGGAGGTGGCCTGCGTTTCTGATCCTGGTAGGGCAGAGCCTGTGAATCCCGGGGCAGAGTAAACAAGGAAGGGGTGGAGGCATCCATGGTGGTTCCCGAATTCGCCTGTGGTTCTACACACACACACACATACACACACGCACACACACAATTGAATAAATAATAATAATAAAAAATTTTAAAAAAAGAGTCTGAATTCCAAGACTCTTATTTTCAAAACTGGGACTGAGGATAGTAACTAATACCTGTAATCCCAGCACTTAGGAAGCTAAGGTAGGACGGTTGAGACTTGAAAGCTAATCTAAGCAATATAGTAAAATCCAATCTCAAAAAAATAAACTAACATTCTACTCCTCTTACACTTTACACCCTGTCACTTGGCTCCTTCAGGTCCTCTGATAACACAACTCCTTTTGTTCACAGGTTGATTTGTGCTTGAAATGCCTTCCCCACCCCCAGCTTCCTGCATGGCTAGGTTTCTCTATTCTTCACACCTCAGCTATGGAAGTACCCTTCTAGCAGGTTCTTAACCAACCACTCTCAAGAGACTCTCTACCACTTCTCCACTGCCTCTTTCACAGATTATCTTCTTCACATGTAAGTTATATTTAATTTTTTTTTACTTAATAACAATTTAATGGGCTGGAGAGGTGGCTCAGGGGTTGCAGGCAGAAGGTCCTGAGTTCGGATCCTAGACCCCACATAGAGACACCGGGCGGAAGCGAGGGCGGCCTGAGCTTCTGGTCCTGGTAGGGCGGAGCCTGTGAATCCCGGGGCAGAGTAAACAAGGAGGTGGAGGCGGGCGGTCCATGGGGGTTCCCGAATTCGCCCGTGGTTCTACACACACACACATACACACACATACACAGACGCACACACACACACAATTGAATAAATAATAATAATTAAAAAAAAAACAATTTAATAAAGCACACACTGAGAACTCTACCACTGACTAAGTTTGTGGTAAGTACTTGCTATGACTCAGATAATGTTTGAGTGTCCCTTAAGGTTTCATGTTGAACTGTAATACACACTGTGAAGAGTTAAGATGGAAGCAGTAGGAAGTGCAGGGATGATTCCAAACACCTGACCTGGCGGGAGTCCTGCTGAAAACTCTAATCAGAGGCAGGCCCCAAGAAGAAAGGAGACCACAGCAGACCACAGACCACAGGCATCAGACAGGATAAGTAGATGCTGGAAGTCTCTATCATCCCCATTCCCCCAGCCACTGCCCAGAGGAACAAGGAAAGAATTCGGTGGGGACTAAACTGAGTGTACCTGAATCCACTGGCAGAGAACAGTGGAGCCACTTTCTTTTTTCTTTTTTTTTTTTTTTTTTTTGGAGCCACTTTCAAACACAATTCTAGAACGGGTAAAAGATCCTAAAGTTAAGAAGCTGGAAAGCTAACCTATGATGTTCAATGGTGGGGTATTTGAGACATGATTAGGATTACAGTTATCAAGACAGAGTCCCCATGACTGACTCTTGGTGCCTCCCCTCCTTTTTTTAAAAGGGGGTGGGGGGAACCATGCATGATGGCACATACCTGTAAATCCCAGCTTGCAAGAGACTGTCTCAAAAAAACAAGGGCTTGGAATATAGTTCAGTGGTAGAGGGCTTTGCCCCGAGTGTACAAGGCACTGAGTTTGGTCCCTAGTATCAGGGAGAGAGATACGCAGAGGGAAAAGGAGAGAGAAGAAGAGGGGGAGGGGAGAAGGAGGGAGAGAGGGAGAGACACATACATATATACTCATGCTCCCCATCTCTTGCCCTGTGATGTCCTGTGTCGCTTCAGCACTTTATCAACCAAAAAAGCCATCACCAGATACGGTCCTCAAATTTGTACCTCAGGATCTTGAGCCACAAGAAACCTTTCTATATAACTCATCCAGTCTGTGGTATTGCATTATTGGCAACAGAAAACACTTAAAACAGTACTTTATGTGAATTACCTTATTCAACCACCATAATCACCCCATGAGGTAGGTTCTAAAATTACCAACATTTTACAAGTGATGAAAGTCAGGACCAAAAGGTTACATACCTCACTCATGGCCACAGGCCATAAGCTAATAAGTCCACATTTGTAATCATTATATTACACTGATCTCATATATATTTTATTCATGAAAGAAAGAACAGGACAGAACAGAACAGAATAGAGGGAGGTCGGAGAACAATCTTCTGAAGTTAGTTCTTTCCTTCTTCCATGGGCTTTCAGCAATAGAACTTGGGTTGCCAGGTCTGCAACCAGATGCCTTACCCAGTGAGTTATATCACTGGACCCATACACTGAGCTGTTCATGTTTTTTCCCGTCCTGCTGACAACAATCTTTAGACTACAAAGCTCAAAAGACCATGATTCAACAAAATATCTCACTTTTGCAAAATATCTCACTGTGCAGTGTCTTCAAACAAATAGTAAATGAAGCCAAATGTGATGGCATACACCTGTAATTCAAGTACTTAAAAGCAGAAGCAGGAGGGAACTGGTGCACCTAATGAGTTTGTATGAGCTGAAATAATAATAAAAATGAATTAATAAAAAAAAAAAAAAGCAGAAGCAGGGGGCTGGAGAGATGGCTCAGGGGTTAGACTCTGCCTCAAAAACAGAAGGACCTGAGTTCATATCCCAGGTCCCACACAAAAACACCAGGTGGCCTGCTCTTCTGGCCCTGGTGGGTGGAGCCAGGGAAATCCCAGAGCAAAGCAAAAAGCAATCCAGGATGATTCCCAAAATTACCCTTGGTCCTCCACAGTGACGCAGTACCCTCTGATATACACAGACACACACACGTGCACGCAAAATAAATTTTTAAAAATATAAAAAAAGTAGAGGTAGGAAGATCAAGAGTTCAAGAACAACTTTAGCTATGTTTGGAGTTTGAGGGAGACAGGGCTACTGAAACCTGTCTCCTCCCATCCCCCAAAAATAAAAATACAGTACAGTAAATGAAATGAATAAATGTATTAAAAATGACCTGTATGATTTTTATTCTGACATCTCTAATTCATCTCTGAGTTTCAGGTATTCAAGCTCCAAGATATTTAATACATTTCCCCACGAATTCTCAGAACCATTTTTTTTCATGTATAATGTGGGTGTGTATGTGTGTGTATGGGGTATGTGTAGCTATGTGGAGAAGAGGACAATGTGTGTTCCTGTGGAAGCCGAAATCGGGAATCATCCTGGATTGCTTCGCTCTGGGGTTTCCTGGTCTCCACCTTCCAAGGCCTGAGGTACAGGCCGCCTGCCAGTTCCACCCAGCATTTTTACATTGGGATCTAGGATCCAAACTCAAATCTTTTTGCTTGCAAGGCAAAGGTTTAACCCCTGGGCCCTCTCTCCTCCACTTCAGAACTATTTAAATAGCTTTTGCAGTCATCCATCTTGCTCAGTTTATCAAAAAGACTGTTTTTGTTTTGTTTTTTTTTTTACTTTTTACTACTTCTGAAGAAAGTTGATTAAACAAAATGTGCAACAGAGGACATATAGGTGTTGGAAGTCTAAGAGACACAGTTTTAGCAAAGAGGGTAGTCAATGAGGCAGGTGGCCTGCTGGAGTAGAATCTAGAGAGGAAGGCTAATCCAGAGACATTTTACTTGCTCTTTTTTCATTTTGTTTTTGTATTTTTAAGATAGCATTTCACTATAGGCCAAACTATTCTAAAACTCATGATTCTCCTACCTGTGCCTCCTGAATGCTGGGATTCAGACCTATACACCACTACATCTAGCTTTTACTTGTCCCATCCTGCAAAGCAAATAAACACCCTCCATCTTCCCTCTCTGGCTTCTGGGAACTGTCCAACACTTGAAATTTGTTCCTCGGATCTTGCACACCAGCTACATACCTAAGCTTCCATAACAATAATCAAAATCTTGCTCAAGGCCAGTCTCCCCCTTTCTGTCTGTCACCTCCTTTCCCTTGGAGATGTAGAGGCAAAATAAACGAATGAATGAGTGAATGAGGCCAGGCTTCTGGCAGCACCTTTAAAAACAGAGAAAGTCTTTCCATTGAAGACAAGCAAAAGTTTCTAATCATTCTTTTCTGCTTCTGATCATTCTCAGTCCTTAAATATCCTGATTATCTCCATCAAACAAAGTCCCAAGAATCCCAAAGTATATGTCAAGAAATTTCTAGGTGGGCTGGAGAGGTGGCTCAGGGGTTAAGCCTCTGCCTTGCAGGCGGAAGGTCCTGAGTTCGGATCCCAGATCCTACGTATAGACAGACGCCAGGTGGAAGCGGGGGCGGCCTGCGTTTCCGGTCCTGGTAGGGCAGAGCCTGTGAATCCCGGGGCAGAAGGAGGTGGAGGCGTCCATGGTGGTTCCCGAACTCGTCCGTGGTTCTACACACACAGACGTGCGCGCACACACATACACACGCACACACACACAATTGAATAAATAATAAAAAAATTAAAGAAGAATAAAATTAAAAAAAAAAAAAAGAAACTTCTAGGACCGTAGCGCTGACAAAAGAGACACAACTGAGTGGAAGAGACGACATTCTAGTCTAGTATGGCTAGAGTTTCATAGAAGTTGGATATGGTGGCTCGCTTCTGTAATCCCAACACTCAGGAGGATAAAATAGGAGGACTGTGGCCAGTTGAAGCAGCCTGCACACCATAAGACGACCAAAAACTGATGAAACCAAACCAAAAAAAAAAAGATATTCCAGCTATTTAGAAACCTGAGGCAAGAGGATCACAATGTCAACCAGCCTGGAGTAGAGTATACAGTAAGAACCTATCTCAAAATAAAAAGTAAAACGTCCAATGGCAGAGCATTGTCCAGCCTCTGCACAGTCTTAGTTCGATTCAGCACTGCCAAAAAAAAAAAAGAAAAAGAAAAAGATGAGGTAGCACTGGAGCTGAGCATCATGGGTAAAGAAGGAAGCAGAGAGAACAGCAAGTTACAGACCATATGAGCCAACCCTTACTGAATGCTTGCTTTGTCTTTAGAACTGGGTTCCTGGTGTTGGGCTAACCAAGCGTTTTACACAAAGTAGCTTTATGAAACAGATGCTTTTTAATTAAATGACCTATTCAAGATAATCCAGTATTTGGCAATTTGGGATTTAAACACAGGCTTGTTTGATACCAATGTCTCATCACCTATATGCACCAAATAATGGGGGACAATTTGTGAAGAGGCAAACATAGGAAAGAGAAAGAGAACACCATATTAAAGATCAGATATTTCTTCAGGGTATCAATATGCCCAGCAGTCCTGCAGGACGAAAGGCTGAGTATGTTAACAAGGAAATGAGAGTGTTGAAAAGACACAAACCCTGTGTTCCTAGAGGTTCTACAGTGGAGGAGGCAACCGCAAGAGTAAAGAAAGCCAGAAAAGACGCCAGATGAAGATTAATGATATTAATCTTTACACTTAAGCAAATTAAGATCTTCCTTAAAGGAAAAACACTTTTGTAACAGGCCAAAAATATATCTTGCTCAAGGCCAGTCAGTACCCACAAATTCACAACGTTAGGCTCTGCCCCAGGCAGCCTCCCTGTCTCCACTTCCCAGAGTGAGGTCAACATCAGGTCACTGGAAGGTTCCCGAAGCGTGTCCTCTTCTTTCCCATTTGCATGAACATCCAAAAGGTAAAAAAATTTCTCTTTCACACTCATGCTAACACGGGAGGATCTAGTACTGAACTTTAACTTGAGTTTTTATATTTTAACAATGCTTTCACTTGGCTAGACTAGTTTTCAAGGTAAGTAACAGAAAGGGGGCTAATACAACCTCCCTAAGTACTTGATGAGAATTCTCTGCTCAGGCTGAAACGCCCTCCTCCACCCAGAAGAACCTCTGTTGCAAAGTACCACTTAGCAGTCGGGGATGGGAAGTCTCGCGTCTATGCTCCGCCTCAACACCTGGCTGGAAGACCTAGAATTAGAAACACTTCTAACTCGGTGCATCTGCCGCAGCGGGGCCTGAAGGAGTCGGTGTCCCTTTAGAAATGTGGCCGAGGAGAAAAGGGAACTCGGCTTCGGGTGGCTCTTGTGTAAGAAGCCCTGTCCCAGCACGCACCCCGTGCAGCCAGGGGGTTGGCGTCCTGACCAGCACTTAGGCGTGACCTCCCCGAGCACCCGCTGCCCAGCCAGCGGCTCGCAGTCGGGAGGAATCTCTGGAAGAACTGGCTCAGCAACCCCAGGAAGGCTCGCGACCCGCAGACCCACGTGAGAAACCCCGGGTTCCGAGGGCCTTAGGGGAGGGGAGGCTTTTTGCACACCCCGCATCTGCCCATCGCTCCCGAAGGATTGCTCCTCCCCCTTCTTCCAAACCACCAGGAGAAGCGGGGGGCGGCGGTCCAGCGGCGGCAAGCCCCTGCCGGTCGGTCCGAGCCCCCGCGGAGCTGCAGCGAGAGCTGCGACGCCCCCCGCGCCGCCTGCACCGCCGCGAGGCTGCAGGACGGGCCCCCCCCGGGCCTCCGAGACCTCCCACTTCCGGCCGGGCGGCCCCGCGGCCTCCGCCGGCGCCCGGCAGCCCGCTCCGCCGCTCACCCTCCAGCGTCTCGCACTGCACCAGGTTGAGGTAGTCCGCCTGGCTGAGCACCCCGGCCTTCAGGCCGCGCACGAGCCCTTCCAAGTAGCCATTGTCCACGTTGAAGTAAAGCTCCGGGAAGAACGACGACATGGCTGCGGACCGGGCTGCGGGGAGGGGGCGCGGCGGCGGGACCCGACTGCCCCGATCGGCCCGCACGCAGCGCGACTCCCGAGATCAGCTGACGTGACGCCGGCAGCGGGCTGTCAAGTGCGTCAGGTGACGCACGAGCGCCTCACGTGACCACAGCGGGGCGGGGCTCGGAGCCGCGTCCCGCTTCCGGATGGCCGGGCGAGCATCTGCGTGGGCGTGAGCGGCAGTAGTGGGCGTCAGCCACGAGGGGGCGCGCACGGCCGCAGGACGCACAGGGAGGGCTTGGCGCTAGCTCTTTCCCGGGTCTAGGTGCACCTGGCTTGGCGGGCTCCAAGGCAGTACAAGTGGGAGGGACGCGCGTCTGTTCCTCGCGAGATTCCACCCTGCTAAGGCAACCTCCCGCCGGACGGAATTGCATTCCGGTGGGAAGCAGGTTTTGCTGGGACTACGATGAGTCGTAAGCAGGCCCTGGACTAAAGGCTAGGGGACCTCACACTGAGCCTGTTTCTCCGCACATTTGTTACACTAGATTCTCCAGGGTTCGAGGGTGGCTCTTCTACTTCCTCCAAAGGTACCTGAAAAGCGCGTCTATCTATAAAAATACCTGTTCAGATGATGGGGTAACCCCAACCCTGCAGTTATGATGTGTGTAGTTTCCTGACTTTGATGAGACCCTTTACCCCTCCTGTAACCCGTTCTCCCTTTCCACGACCACGTTAGAAATAACCACAGTTTTCGTATTGGTCCCAGCCTTTATTCATGCCCCTCTCCCCTCCACCCCACCCCCGGCTTCTGCCCGACATCCTTCGGTCAGGTGCGGCTGCAGGGGTTCGTGGCAGTACCCAGCTTTCGGCAGTAGCAGAAGGCGTTGAAGAAGCGGCAGTAGCAGGTGGCACACGGGTCGCAGCAAGGTACCTGCTGTCCCAGGCAGGACTCGTGCAGCCGGACGCAGCGACGCGGGGAGCGAGACTCGCGGCTCTGCGAATCTAACACCTGCGTTAGTGGGAAAAGACAGGAGCAAGAACGTGGGCCCGAGTTGCTGGGAGTTGGTTGGGGAACCCTCTTCGCCCCCGAGCAGGGTACTGGTGGTGGTAGGGGAGGGTGGTAAGGGGAGGGTGAATCTGCAATATCTGCCCTGGTTAGGAGATCTGGAAGTGGGGAGAGAGGATAGTACTTGAAGCCCCGCACCTGGTGTTTTACCCTTTTTCTTGAGTTACCTCTGCCAAAGCTTCTGCCTTCTGCAGCAGAGCATCTTCCGCTTGGTCTGCGGTTGTCCTCTTCAGGGCATGCAGACTTAGGCCTAGGGCAGAGGATGTGAGGGCAACACCCACCACGCACAAAATACCTCCTCCCAGGGCTGGGATTGGGAAGGGGGAAGTAGGTCTTCTGCCAGGCAGGCCTGGTTTGTAGCCAGCAAGTTTCGACTCCCTGTCCCGTGGGACCCTTGCCTATACTGACCTGGGAACTCTGGGAAGAGGGCCTGGTCAGGCCTTCTGATGTCCTCCAAGGGGGCCAAGCCCATCTGGACCCCATGTGTGGCAGGCAGTGCCAGCAGCAGGGCACAACTCATCAGTACTGTAGTCAGCATGGCCTGGCCAACAGGAAAAACCCTCTTTTAGTCTCCTCACCCCCAGCATACCCTCCAGGTGCCCAGAGACCCACTCCCAGAAAGTCAGAGTCCTTGCCCAGTGAAGGACCCACCGCTGCTTGATGGTCCTTGCCTAGAGAGATCCTGGCTGCTTGTGCCCTCGGCTTATATGATCAGGTCTAATAAAGGGTGCACATGTGACTGCTTCCTGCAACCAGGACATGAGGGGCCCTCCCTGGAAAGTGGGGGCACAGTGCAGACTTTCTCCTTGTAACCCAAGGTACGCTCCTAAATGAGTACTCATCTCCAATTTGACATGCGGCCTCCGGGAACCAATTAAACTTTAGGAACAAGGTAGGGTATCCAGACCCCCCAAAATTTCCACAGGAACAGGATCTAGGATGGATCAGGCTAGAGCCATTAGTGATAACAAGGCAGGCAGCCCAAGAGCGTAATTTAATTTCTGGCTCCGGAGATGTTCATTCGGCCTCTCTGTGGCAGTGTGACATGTTGTTTCCTTTGCTTCCAGGAACTTTGGTCAAGGACATTGAAGGGGGCCAGTGCATGCTGTGGGAGCAGAGGTGGAGGGAAGAATGAAACCCTGAATTTCTTTGGGAGGAGAGAGGTAGGGAGAAGCTGTTCTAGCTAAAACAGGTCCTTCTTTTTTTTTTTTTTTTTTTCCCCCGCCTCCCCGCCTAAAACAGGTCCTTCTTGACTCTTTGCCCTCTCTCCTCTCTTTGGGCTTCTCTAAGACCCCTCCACCCCTATTCCTATCCCTTAGCCCCTTTCTGCCTAGGGTTCTTGGAAACCGAGGGAGCAGAACGGACTGTTCCCTGGGTGGACAAGCAGCTTCGGAGTTAAAAGCTTTCAGGCTGCCTGCCCCATTAATGCTAATGGCCGCTCCCTTCCACCCCGTGTTGTCAGGCTGCTGCCCACGCCTGGTCTTATCAGCTTGAGGACACGGAGGCCTGCCCGCTTGTGGACATGCAGGACACCTGCTTCTGCCTTCCCTTACCCTTCTGGAGGGCTTTCTACCATGCACGTGCTCGTCTGGGAAAGGGATACAGGTCTCATCAGCGCCGAGGCCCCAGCACACAAGGCCCAGCGGGGAGAACTGAAGGAACTCAGAATTTGCAGTCCAATCCACACCGACGCTTCTGACCAGGAGGATGCCTGAGGAAATCCCCCTACCAGGAGTGACACCGTCGGCTGCTACAGGGCCATCTTCCTCATCGATTGGGTGTTTGGATATAGGCTCCATGGGAAGGAGGTGGTCTGCAGATGATAGGCAAGTCTTATCCATAAAAAAGAATTCGGCGGGTGGGATCCGGCTGACGTCGGGTTCTCCTTCAGTTCACCGGGGGGTGTAGACCTAAGAGCTCAGAGCCATTTTCTCCACTTCAAGACTTTTTCTTTGTTGCAGTGGTAAGGACAAGGATAGCCAGTTTCATTCTTATTGTGTCACTTGGCTCTCAGAAAGGGCAATACATTGAGTCGACATGAGGCATTTTCCCCAAGTCCTGTGCTTTGGCCCCATTCATGGAAGTTCTTGCTGAAGAGGCAAGGAGGAGCAGAGACTCTGTGAGAATTGGAAGCTGAAGTAGAAGATCTGGGTACTTGGCTGGGTTTATCCAGCACCTGTTCCAAGGACAGCTCTTTATGTCTCTGTGGAGTCTTTTCCCACCTTGGAGGAAGTGTCTTCACCTGGAAATATGTGTATCAGTTCTGTGGGCTAAAGTGCTTTACAGGCAGATCATGATCCTGGTCAGATCCAGTGTGGGAGACAGTCAAGAAAACCAACCATTGAGACATGGCAGCATAACTCAGAGATGGCAGCACATACATGTAATCCTAGCACTCGGAAGAACATGAGTAAGAGGTCACAAAAAGAGTCAGGTGTGGTGGTGAACACCTATAATCCCAGCAATCCAGATATAGAGACAGAAGAAATAGAAACTTAAGATCTGAATACAGAGAGAGCTCAGGACAGTGCTTGATACATAAGCATTAGGACCTGGTTCCTTTCCAGAACCCACATGAGAGATTCGGACATGATGGTATCACTTGTAATTCCAGAGGTGGAGACAGATGGACCCCTGGAGCACACTGGCCAGACAACCTAGTGTAACCGGCAAGTTTCCGATCACATCAGAAACCCTGTCTCAGAAAACAATGTGGATAGCACCTGAGGAAAACACTCGAGGTTGACCTGGACCTCCACACCCACAGGCTCACGCGTGCATGTGTACCTGCGCGCGCACGCACGCACGCACGCACGCATCCACCCGTCCACATACGAAGATATAGAAAAACTGAACCCAGGAGAAAATCTGAATGTTTTGGGACTTCTTAAATAATATAACAGTAAAATTGGTGGGAAGAAAAAAGTGCAAGGTCATCCTTGGATACATTGTTTAAGGCCGTGCCTCTGTTACATAAACCTTTATCTGAAAACACATTTTTTAATTTTTTTTAAATATTTTATTTGGGGCTGGAGAGGTGGCTCAGGGGTTAAGCCTCTGCCTTGCAGGCGGAAGGTCCTGAGTTCGGATCCCAGATCCCACGTATAGACGCCAGGCGGAAGCGAGGACGGCTTGCGTTTCTGGTCCTGGTAGGGCGGAGCCTGTGAATCCCGGGGCAGAAGGAGGTGGAAGCGTCCATGGTGGTTCCCGAATTCGTCCGTGGTTCTACACACACACACGCACATTCATACGTACACATACACAATAGAATAAATAATAATAACAAAATTTAAAAAAAAATTTAAAAAAAATTAAATATTTTATTTATTTGTTTTGTGTGTGTGTATGGGTGTGTGTCATGTGGAAGACCAAGGAGTGACTTTGGGAATCATCCTGAATTTTCTACCTCCTTCTTACTTCAAGCTGGGATTTTCCAGGCTCCGCCCACTAGGGCCGGAAATGCAGGCCACTCCAGTTCCTGCCTGGTGTTTTTATGTGGGACCTGGGATCCGAACTCAGGACCTTCTGCTTGCGAGACAGAGTCTTAACCCCGGAGCTATCTCTCCAGCCCTGAAAAACATTTTTTTAAAAGACAAGAAATAATTTTTAAAACTGAAGCGTGGTAAGTACTCTGATGCAAGAATGTTCAGTGGCCTGTTGGGCCAGTTTGGGCACCCACATTGACTGATGGTAGGCAGGGAGTTGGCTAGGGAAGACTTCCTGGAGGAGGAGACATTTCTCTGACCATGAAACTTGAGTAGGAGTTGAGGAGACAGACAAGGGGCAATACAAGTTTCTTAGAGTCATAACTGATGGCTGTTTAGCACTGTCTAGTTACGCTGTTGAACACATGCTCTGCTCAGATGTGCCTCCTGCCCCAGAGCCCAGCATAGTTAATAGCAGAGTTGGTGAAACTCCCCCAGAGTGAGTCAGTCAGTTAACAGCTCTAGCCCGTGTCACATTGTACAGCTGCTGTGAGTGTGCATGAGCTCAGACCTTAATCAAAGGCTCAGGAAGAATTCAGAGGAGGGGAAAAAAAGTTTATACTTTCTCCACTCTATCTACCGTTACCACTCAGCATTGACCCAGAATACAGCCTGAAAGTCTTGTCATAGCTTCCTGAGTTATGCCATCTTAGTTTTATTTTCCCATTGCTGTAATGAACAATTTGGGAGCTTACCATTTGGGTTACATTCCATTATGACAGAAGAGTTACCCGAAGGAGCCAAGGGAACTGGTCGTATCATATCTTAGGAAGACCTAAGAGGGGCAAAGACAAAACATACCTTCCGGCTTGCCAGAGTCCAACCAGCTCTCTGTATTTACTTATCTTATCCATCTGCCAAGGAAGTGGTCCTACCTGCTATAGGCTGGTTCTACCCACAGTCAATTAGATAATCTCCTACAGGCTTGTTCAAGGACTTGCCTTAACTGAATAATTCTTTGTAGATGTGCCTAAAGACTCTGTTTTCAATTGTCAAGTTGACACTTGAAACTGTCACAGTGTACATATACCCATAGGTATACATCTATTAATCTTTGTAAATGAGCAATCTTTTATTTAATTCATTTTTAGATTAATCTATTATTTTCAATTTTTTATTAAGAATTCCCCATTTATCCAGGCAGGACTGCGGCATCCAGGAACTCACTGCAGTGAGACTTGTCCTTACCAGACCTGCATAATGACTGACATGCCAACAAACCCCCATAGACTACGAGGAATTCAAGAGAGATAAGAACACACAGTGGAAACCTTAGGGACTAGAGCTGGATGAGTGAAGGGAAACGCCCCTGTCAGTAGAATGCCCCAAGGAGGAATAACTTAGTATGTCACAGAGGCCTGAACCCCAACAAGAATAGATAAGCCAGAAAGAACCCTGGGGTCCATAGAATTAGACAGGCAGGAGGGTGGGAAGGAGAGAAAGGTAGGGAGATGGGAGGGAGGGGGGAGGGAGGGAAGCAAGGATTAGTACTCAATGTGCTTGTAAAACTAAAAAAGAAACTCCAAAAAGAAAAATAATTCTCCATTTATATAGACATAATTAGTGGTTGCTCCTCTTCCCCTCTCCTCCTTCACTCCCCCTTTTCTTCCCTCCCTCTCCTCTCTTTTTTTTTTAATTTTTTTTATTATTTATTCAATTGTGCATATGCATGTGTGCGTATGTGTGTGTATGTATGTGTGTGTGTAGAACCACGGACGAATTCAGGGATTACTCCTGCCCTACCAGGACCAGAAACGCAGGCCACCCCCACCCCCCCACCCCCCCACCCCCGCTTCCGCCTGGTGTCTATACATGGGGTCTAGAATCTGAACTCAGGACCTTCCGCCTGCAAGGCAGAGGCTTAACCGCTGAGCCACCTCTCCAGCCTCTCCCTCTCCTCTCTTAATTTTTTCCTAATTTTATAACTGTATAACTACTTATATTGAGTACTTATCCCTTCCCCCTCTTCTCTTCACCCCTTCCCTCCTTCCCTCCCCTCCCTTCATCAGTCCATCTCACTCCCTCCCACCTTGCTGCCAGTCTGCTTCTATGGACCCCAGGATTTCCTCTGGATTATCTCCTCTAATGGGAATTCAGGTGTCTGTGGCAGAGAGTTCTTAAAGAAAGAGCAGGCCTAGCCCCAGCCAGCTGGCTTCCTATTTAACACGTGACTCCTTGATCCAGCTTCTACTCCAGCCATCAGGCCCTTGTCGGCTCAGTAATGTGCCATTTGGACTTTCAGCCTCCAGAAGTATGAACTTCATAACTTCATAAACTTCCAGTTTGTGTGTATGTGTGTGTGTGTGTGTCAAAGGGCACTGTGTGTCCCTGTAGAGGGCCAAAGGATGATATTGGGAATCATCCTGGATTGCTTCTACCTCCTTCTAGCTTCACTCTGGGATTTCCCAGGCTCTGCCCACCAGGGCCAGAAGTGCAGGCCGAATTTCTGCCTGTTTTTTGGGACTTGGGTTGCAAACTCAGACCTTCTACCTAGAGGCAGAGTCTTAACCCCTGAGCCATCTCTCCAGCCCTCGTTTTAATTTTCTAAGACAGGATCTTCCTCTGTAGGTCAGACTGGCCTGCAAACTTACTATATAGCCCAGGCTGGCTTCAAACTTGTACATTTCATTGCATAGTATACTATACCTTCATGAAGAGTATTTTTTTCTTTTCCTTCACTGGAGAATCATAAATTAATGGGGTGTCTAATAATAAATAGCTTCTTAGAGTTTAAGAAACAGAGTATATTAAAGTACTTTCTTCCTCAAAGAAGGTACCACTTACTTGCCCATTAAGGGCATTCTAAGGTTATTCCCATTATTGGGTTTAAGAAAAAGACCTACGATGATCAAATATGTTGTTATGTCTCCATTAAAAGGAGATACCTGCCAGGACTTGTGGCACAGGTTTATAATTCCAGTTACTCAAAAGGCCAAGACAAGAGGATTTCAAGTTCAAATTTTATTTTTTTTATTTAGTTGTGTGTGTGTGTGTGTGTCTGTCTGTCTGTCTGTCTGTCTGTATATATGTATGTGCCTGTGGAGGCACTCGTGTGCGCCTGGGGATTTCCCAGGCTTTACCTTCCAGAGCCAGAAGTTTAGGCAGTTTCCACCTGGCGTTTTTACATATGATCTGGGATTTGAACTCAAGTCCTCCTGCTTGGGAAGCAGAATCTTAACCTCTGAGCCATCTCTCCAGCCCCGGATTTTAATTTCAAAGCCAGTTTGGGTTACAGAGTTATTTCAAGATCAGCAGGGCCAATTTAGTAGTGAGACTCTGTCTCAAAATAAAAAGAAGTAAAAAGAGGGATAGGACTATAGCTTACTGGTACGGCTCTTACCTAACATGCAGAGAACCTGAGTTTGGACCCAGCACTGAAAAATAAATAAATAAAAGGGAGAGACCTGTTAGGAAAACAGAGCCATTGAGATTATATCAGTTGTGGTGAGCCAAAAGCTTGATTCAAGTCATCTCAAACTATAAAAATAAATTTACAAGCCCATATAACTCAAAAAGTACAGAGGTGGTTTCAGTTGTGTTTTGATTAAATAGCTCTTGAGTTTATGAGCACTCATTGGGGCACGCCCTGTTGATTGCCTTCCCAATACCTATCCCTAGTTTTGTTTGGAATGGTGCCCAAATATATTAACTCCCTCAGATCCTGTGGGTATCACAGATCTGTAAGACTTTATGCTGAAGTCTCTGGGAAGGCTGAGATTCCCTAGCCTTCCAATATCTGGTTCTAATGTCAATGGAATCAATCCACTTTTACCCTTCTTGAAACCAAGAAACAGCTAAGGAAATCCCAGGGGTTAGCTTAAGCAACCCCATCTGAAGTCTATTCCCTTAGGACTGACAGAGAACTTCCAGGGCCTGGGGCCCCTCCCTTAACCCTTGATTGTGGGAGCTCTCACTGCTTCAGTAAAGAGAAGGAAGGAAGAATTGAGGAGTACCCACAGAATGACAATCTCTAGGCTATTCTTACTTGTGTTATAGGATCAAAAACATGCTCAGAGCAGCTTGAGTTATAGTACCAGTGTTCTATCAGAGGCCAGAGAAAACAGGATACCATACTTGGAAGTGAAGTGTGCTAACTCTTATCACTTCTGACCAACTTCTAAAACGAGCTTGGAAAGATCTGGGCATCTCACTTTAGAGGAAGATACTAGCCATGGAAATTCCATCAGTGACCACTGAAGAGGCAAAGCCCTGGAAAGAGTTAAGTCCCAAGAATATCTGTTTCAGATATGTCGAAACATGTAGGTCACACAGTGTGTCACGCCTACCAGCAGCAAGAGCCCGACCTAAGAATTTGTGAGAATGTCAATTTGGCCCTGACCAAACTTAAGATACTCCAAGGAATGAGTTCAGACTCCACCTCCACCCTTGGGGTGTGTGTGTGTGTGTGTGTGTGTGTGTTTAGGTCAGAAGTGGTCAACTTCAGGTGTCATTCCTCAGGAGATATATACGTTGTTTTTTTGAGACAGGACCTCTCATTGGAACTAAGATTCAGCAAGTTCCTGTCTCTGCCTCCCCAACACTGAGATTACAAGCAATTCCACCTTGCCTGGCTTTTTATGTGGGTGTTGGGAATTGAATTCAGCTTCTGATGCTTGCATGGCAAACACTTTACCATGTAAGCTACTTTTCCAACCATCCTCCTTTTCATGTATGTGTGCATCTTGTATCAGAGGAGGACCAAGGGTAACTCTGGGAATCATCCTGGATTGCTTTTATCTCCTTTTTGCTTTGCTCTGGGATTTCCCAGGCTCTGCCCACCAGGACTGGAAGTGCAGGCCGCCTCTGGTTCTGCCTGGCATTTTTCTGTGGGACCTATGTTCCAAACTCAGGACCTTCTGCTTGTGGGGCGGAGTCTTAACTCCTGAATTATTTCTCCAGTCCCCAGCTACCACAAGTTTTACAGAATCCCCATTACTCTTTCTAATTTCAAAGCCTAGTAAAATAGCTGTGTAGCAAGGAGCACAGAGGCACACTCTACTATATCAGAATCAGAAGCAGAGGATTATCTTCATCCATGAAATATTGTGCTTATTGTGTACCAGAGCCTGCTACAGAGATGGTAGAAATTCTTACTGAAAGCCTGGGAATGAAGGGAACGGGTTCACGTGAAGGTTGGAAATGGACACACAGAATTTGGTCTCTTGTGGCTCCTGTGGTCTGATGACACCTTGGAGATGCTCAGCAAAGCACGACTCAGCCTTCACAGTTCAGGAGCCCCACTTCTTTATGAACTGAGTCACCCCCTTTAGCATGCTCGATTGGGTTCTGTGTGCCACAGTGGAGCATGCAAAACACATGGTCCTCATAGTCCAGCTGGGACCATACGGTCCCAAGCCAGTCCATAACCAAACTTTCAAAGTTGAACCACAGAGGCTGGAGAGGTGGCTCAGGGGTTAAGCCTCTGCCTTGTAGGCGGAAGGTCCTGAGTTCGGATCCTAGACCCCATGTATAGACGCCGGGCAGAAGCAGGGGCGGCCTGACTTTTTTTGGTCCTGGTAGGGCGGAGCCTGTGAATCCCAGGGCAGAGTAAACAAGGAGGAGGTGGAGGTGGTCCATGGTGGTTCCCGAATTCGTCCGTGGTTCTACACACACACACACACACACACACACACACACACACAATTGAATAAATAAATAAAAAATTTTTAAAATTCAAAGTTGAACCACAGTCAGCGAGGGGCCTGAAGAGGCTGTATCCCACATCTCTCAGGGCCTAATAGCCACCTGCCAATTTCCTGCATTCGGGAGGTGGCATTTAGTCAAATGCCACAGGGATTCCTGCATAAGAATCCTATCTCACTTCCAACCCATTGTCTCTACTGGAGTACCTCTCTGTCCTTTTCATAATCTTCCACACCCCCATGTCTTTAGCTCCCCAGATTCTGCTATGTGTTGCCTCCATCTCTAGCCTGTACCTGAGGACTCAACTCAGCAAGCTCCCTTGGGCAACATCTCATGCAAGTCCCCTCAATGACAACATATGCTCCTCTTGCTATTAGTACCCCTTAAGAGTGTATTTCAACGAACCTGACATCTGTCAGTCTCCAAAAAGATCCAGCTTAGCAACCCTGTCCTCATATTCTAGCAGGACTCTGATGTTGGGAATTGGAAAAGCCCTCTCATGGGCTCAGGGAGATAACTATGTGTGTAAAAGCTTGCCACACAAGTCTGGCAACTTGAGTTGGAATCCAGATGCCACAAAAGCAAATCAGATGTCATGATGTGCTTCTGTAATCTCATCACTCCTATTAAGTGATGGGGATGGAAACAGGGTAATCATCTGAAAACTCATGGACCAGCAAACATGGAGCAGCAACGGAAACAAGAGAGACCCTGCCTCAACAAAGTAGAAGGAGAGAACCCACACTCAGAAGCTGTCCTCTGACTTCTACACACACAGCACGGCCGAGAGAGAGAGAGAGAGAGAGAGAGAGAGAGAGAGAGAGAGAGAGACCCTCACAGCCAGGATAGATGCTGGCATACAAAATGCCTTCTTAGGCCAGAATCTGACGATAGTGCGTTCTAGTGTGTTGAGGACCATCTGGAAGAGGAATAAGCTGGGAAGGTCTATGACCAACCCAGGAAAGCTCCAAATGTGGTTAAAGCCCCCCACCCCAGCACTCCCAAACCCATCATTGTTGCCTGTAGTCTCATCCCACAACTTTTGTGCAGAGCATTCAATGTTGCATAGATTAAGGATGGTGGATTGTGCCTAGCTCAGTTCTTTCTGGCGATGGATGGGTTCAGGTAGCTTTCCTCAACAGCTGCCCAAAGACCCTGAAAAGAAGAATGGATGCAGACAAGAAGAAACAAAACTTTAGCAACAAATGTCCTAAACTTGTCAGCAGAGGTAATGAAATTCTCACTTCACATGACTCAACAAGGGAGCAGGTGTCAGGGGACTTGGACCAGCCTTCTTTCCCTGCTCTGGGGATGAAGGAGGTGGCTCACAACGCTAGGCCGCTTTGCCTCTCAGAAGTCCAGGACTCGATTCTCCGCTAACTGAATGAAACACAAGGTTTACATCTATGGAACCAAGTCGACACTCATTTCAGAATCTTACCCGATCCTTCCTTCTGATATTCCTTAGGCTTCTGTTTCTTGCCTGACAGCCCAGCCTTCTTAGCAGTAACTCCTTACACCCTGAGTGCGAGGGCCTCATGCCTGAGATCTACATTTAAGGGTTTCCCTTTTCACTGTGTCCTCTTCGCAATCATGCAAATGCATCAGAGACGTTTTGCCCTCACCTGTAGTTAGTTGAGTTTCAGAAATCTCAGAGCCGAGCCCATATGGAAACCAATTTAAGGAGAAACTTCAGACAAGCATGTATTAGGTACACACAACAGGGGAGGGACCAGGTAGCAGGGTTTCATGAGTGATCACAGCAGGAAACAGTAGAAACAGAAGTAACCCACGGTTGAATAAGCCCTTGCTAACTTGTTCTGCCATGGCCCAGAGCTCCTGGAGAAGAGGATACAAGAGCCACTTTAGGTCACCAAACTTTCACTCCTGTTCAATCACAACCTGGGTTGGGCAGATTCATACCTACCTGTACTGGAGGCTTATCAAAGTTCCAGCTGGCAGCAAACACCAGCTGGCAGGCTGGGGCAGTGCCAGCAGCTACTACTGTCCAAGCTCTAGTCCTGTGCGTCAGTCGGCAGCTGTCTTGAGTTACTCTTGGGCTCTCCCTGGTCTCCCTTCCTTCTTCCTGGGAAAACCTTAAATCCTTGTATAGGAAAAGGAGATGGAGCCTTAAGTTCCTATGTAGATAACTTATAATTGCTGAAAATAGGGAAGTATGATTAGGAGTTCAAAGGCAGTGTCCATAGAGGAGAATCAGTCAGAATGGAAGTAGGGGGGCTGGAGAGGTGGCTCAGGGGTTAAGCCTCTGCCTTGCAGGCGGAAGGTCCTGAGTTCAGATCCCAGACCCCACGTATAGACGCCAGGGGAAAGCGGGGGCGGCCTGCGTTTCTGGTCCTGGTAGAGCGGAGCTTGTGAATCCCGGGGCACAGTAAACAAGGAAGAGGTGGAGGTGGTCCATGGTGGTTCCCGAATTCGTCCGTGGTTCTACACATACACACACACACGCACAACTGAATAGAATAAATTTTTTAAAAAAATCTTTAAAAAAAAAAAAAAAAGAATAGAAGTAGGACCCTAACCTACATTTGTGAAGATGGGACCTAGAATTTGGTAGGGTTGTTTGTTTGTGTATATACCAGAGGGCACTTGAGTGTGTATGCCTATGAGGGCCTAGGGGTGACATCAGGAGTCATCCTGGATTATTCTACATCTTTATTTCTTTACTCTGGATTTTCCCAGGCTCCACCTTCTGTGGCCACAATTTGCAAGCCTTGGCTGTCTCCACCCAGCATTTCTATGTAGGATCTGGGAACCGAACTCGGTCCTTCTGTTTTTAAGGCAAAGGCTTTAACCCTTCAGCCATCTCTTGAATTCTAAAACTTGTTTTTATCAGGGATCAACCAAAAAGACTATTGGCTAATTAGTTCCTCTCCCTGAGGCTGAGCCAAGAGCTGTTGGCATGTTCAGGAGTTTTCATGGAGCAAGGCCTCCCCAAGGCCTTTGGGAGGAAGACCTTAAGGAAAGACAGAGTGTTTAAAGTGAACAAGTTTGAGGGTTCATATGTTAGTGAGGAGCCATCCAATCAGGCGCAAACAACCCATTGAAATAAGACAGACATCCCATAGGAACATTTTTGTCTAACCAGGCATGTTCTTGCATCTGTTACTGTCCGGTTCCCTCTATGTCCCCGGCTACACCCACTGGATGCCTTACCAATGGCAGCTAGCAGCTCCTGGCTCCCACTTAAGGAGATGCTTCTTCCTTGGAGCATAATTCTATCTTCCACAGTGATAAGCCACTGCCACAGACAAATGATATGACCCCGGTGCAGGAGCAATGCTGGGTTGCAGTCCCAAAGGATCCCTTGTAGGTCCATCTGTTTATTCCATTAACACACACAGACACATACAGACCCAGACACAGACACACACACACACACCTCTATCGGCCTATCATCTAACTTCTTATAAGTGAAAGAAAACTGCCCTAGATTTATTTTGTTCCACAGAACCCAATCCCTCCACAGACTGTAATCAGCCAAATGTGTTCAGAGCCCAAAAGCTATGTCAATATGTGTGTATAAGAAGTGGGGGCTGTCTGTGTGCACGTATGTGTGTGGACAATGATGCCACAGACTTTATCTTGAGTCTAGGAAAGACATTTATGCATTGAGAAAGATGGAACAACTGGAGACTCTTCAAAAGTATTTGATGTGGCAGGATCTGAATGAATTTTTGTGCAGGGTGTGAGAAGACTTTGAATTCTTACTGTGGGCAAGTGCAAGAATGTCAAAGAGGGGCTGAAGAAATGACTCGGTAGGTAAAAGTGCTTACCTCATGAACATGGAGACCTGAATTCAATCACTAGAACCCATATAAAGAGAAAGAAAACAATTGACTCCACAAAAAGTTGTTCTGTGCCCTTCATATGTGTGTCATGGCCCACACAGACCTGTACACACATCTACACACACACACACACACACACACACACACACACACACACACACACCATAGTAAGATTTAAAACCAAGTGGAAGGAAGGAGAGAAGCAACTCCTGAAAAGTTGTCTTCTGACCTCCACACACATACTATGGCTCGCTCTCTCTTTCTCTCTCTCTCTCATTCTTTCTCCCTCTCTCTCTCACACACACAGACATACATGCTAGTATATACACAATTTTAAAATAGTATAAGGAAGTCAGGCATGTTCTCACACTCCTGTAATCATAACACTTGGGAGATGGAGGTAGGAGAATCAGGAGTTCAGGACTAGTTTCGTCTATACAGTAAGTTCCAGGGCAGCCTGGGTTACATGAGACGCTGTCTAAAAAACAAACATAATTAGAAAGGAATGAGTTGAGGAGACAGCCCAGTCAAAATTAGATGCAGCCTTCAAGGATTCTTCCTGTCTAGCTGGGGAGTATACTTTCATTTGCCGTTGCTAACCTCCCCTAAGACTCTCCACCCCAACTCAAGCTTAGAAACAGGATTACTGGATCACTATCCAAACAGTGCACATATTGAAAACACTAATGGCTCCCAGCTCCTCCATTGTTTGTGAATTTTCCTTTAACTTAATGAGATCCTTCTTGCTCCCCAGGGGTAGACCAGAGCTAATAAAGACCTGATGAGGCCGATTGACAGGCCAGCCTTCTCGCTTCATGATGGGACCAGGAAGGGGGTGTCATTCAACTACAGACCCCCATGCTATCTGGCTGAAACTAACCTCCAGATAAGAACAAATCTGTCTCCAAAATTCTTTTTCCATGCTCTCTTCTCTGTATGTTTCATAATAATGTTTTTTTCTATTTTAATTGAAAGCAAGTAAATGTACGCCCCCTTGTGGTTACATGTTTATTTTCACTTTCCTTTCAGAATCTTCCCAGAGTCTGTCAGTTGGTCTCCTCTGTTTATAGTTTTGGCCCGACAGCTCTGTCCTTCTCTCAGAACAATTCCTGAAGTCCCAGAAAAAAATAAACCCAGGATGTGTGTTTATCTCTGCTCCTAGAGGTCACCCTAAATGGGTAGACATCAGGCAGATACATCCAAACACAGAATGCACACACACACACACACACACACACACACACACACCAGATAGACAGAGGATAGGGAGGGAGAGAGACAGACAGATAGAGAGGGAGAGAGAGGAAGAGGAAGAGAGAGAGAAAGAGAGAGAGACACACACACACACACAAAGAGAAAGACATAGAGATCAGCTGCAGTCACACTGCACAAGAAGAATCCTTGGACATATGTACAACTAGCTTCCAGGTGAACAAATTGCAACTTAATCCAAGTATGTGGATTCTCTCTATTAAACAAATTAGCCATCTCTGTATAATTTTAGTTTAATAGTGAAAACAGGGCTTAATCTTATGGGGTGCCAAGCTCAAAAGGGTCCCACGATTAGTTTCATATTCTACTATTAATGTCTTGAAAGTCATAATATTTTAAATTTTTATTATTATTATTATTGTTTATTCAACTGTGTGCATATGCGTGTGTATGTGTGCGCACGTGTGTGTGTGTGTCTGTGTATGTGTAGAACTACGGACGAATTCGCGAACCACCATGGACGCCTCCACCTCCTTCTGCCCCGGGATTCACAGGCTCCGCCCTACCAGGACCAGAAGCACAGGCTGCCCCTGTTTCCGCCTGGCGTCTATACGTGGGATCTGGGATCCGAACTCAGGACCTTCCGCCTGCAAGGCGGAGGCTTAACCCCTGAGCCACCTTTCCAGTCCAAAACTCATAATATTTTTGAATGAGGCTCTCTGAATATTCTTTTTGCACTAAGTTCCACAAATTGTGTCCTGGGTAAAATGTTCCAAAATCAAGGCAGAGTAAAAATGTGTCAGCCTGAAATAATATCACAGAAAGTGGCTATTCAAAGAAATGAATTTATTCAAAAGTAAGCAAAGGATTATAATCCAGGCTATGTATGCTATGGTGAATTATAGACACGACCTAGAGAAGCAAAAGAAGACAAGGGTGCTTAAAAGGTAAAATGGGGACGATAACAGAGATCATTACAAGGTGGCATCCATCCCAGTTGAAGAGGCTTTTGTTTGCCAGATGTTCTTGTAGAAGGTTGTGGTTTTTTTAGGGAGTCCTTGTAATTTTTATCATGTGCATAATGTGCATAATGAGCACTTTTCCTTTATGTCCTTCTAATTCTATTTTGTTTCATTTTTAAAATTTTTTTTATTATTTATTCAACTGTGCGTGTGTGTGTGTGTGTGTGTGTGTGTGTGCATGTATGTATGTGTGTGTGTAGAACCACGGACGAATTCGGGAACCACCATGGACGCCTCCACCTCCTCCTTGTTTACTCTGCCCGGGGATTCACAGGCTCCGCCCTATCAGGACCAGAAACGCAGGCTGCCCCCGCTTCCTCCTGGTGTCTATACGTGGGGTCTAGGATCCGAACTCAGGACCTTCTGCCTGCAAGGCAGAGGCTTAACTCCTGAGCCACCTCTCCCATTTTGTTTCATTTTTGCATAACTAACTTCACTTTGATTCTACAATGTGTTTTAGTTGTTTTGCTTTTATTGTTGTTGTTTAAGACAAGACCTTACCATGTAGCCTAGACTGATCTCAAAATAACAGCCAATCCTCCTGCTTCAGTCTCGGGAATCTGGTTTGGTTCTCACAACTTGCATGTGCATGAGGGGTAGGGATAGCTGAAGGGTGACAACCGCATTTGGAATTTATTAAATCCTCAAAAGATATTGCCAGATGTGGTGGTGCACACATGTAATCCCAGGTACTTAGGAAGTTAAGGCAAAATGATAAAAAGTTAAAGGCCTACATGGGCGATTTAGTGAGCCCTTGTCTTAAAATTTTAAAAAAATGGCAAAAATAGGATTAGGGATCTAGTTCAATAATAGCATATTTTCCCAGCAGACCCAAAGTCCTGGGACCATTCCTTAGTACTGGGAGAAAATGATAGTTATTGTTACGTGCATTACTAATAATGCTGATAAGAATTAGTGAACTCCTCCAAAGCTGTTTTAAAACTTTGCTTAAGTGTGGTTAATCCACTACCCACATGCCATCACTTTACTTTTTTTCACTGACACATCTGTAAAGCACTTTTTAAAGCTGGGTATAGTGGTGCTCTCCTGTAACCACAGCACTTGTGAGGAAAAGGCAGGATTGTTGAGCCTTTGAGGCCAAACTGGGGCTACATAGTGAGTTCCTAACCTGAGTTATATAGGATGCCCTGCTACAAAACAACAAATGAACAACAAAGAGTTTTTTATTTATTTCCAGTGGTACCTTTGATGGTATTCAGGGAATCAACAGATATCTAGTCTTTAAACACTTACTGAGATGTTACATATTCCCACTCAGATATTAATCCCATTTATTAGTTCCATCAACAACTCCTAAAATCCTACTTTTCCCCACACTCAAAGTTTACACAGCTACACATTCTGATGCATACATAGGCCATCAGACTGAATGTAGCAACATCCAAAAGATTCCCTACCATGTGACAGATAACAAATTCCTCCAGAAATGGCTGATATGGGTGGTTGATATGAATGTTGACTATGTGCAGACTGCTGAATCTAAAGTTTATATTCGAACATTTTTAGAGCATTAGAAATTAGTGTTTGTGTGCATGTTTGTATTTGTTTGTTTGTGTGTGTGTGTGTGTGTGTGTGTGTGTGTGTGTGTGTGTGTGTGTGTTTCTGGTCCCTAAAAAGATTTTTAAAAAATGGCATTTTGAAAATAGTAGAAATTGGGCTGAAGACAGATGGCTCAGAACTTAAGACTCTGCCTCTAAAGCAGGTTCTGAGTTCAGATCCCAGATTCCATATAAAAACTACCAGGCAGAACTGGATGCAGCCTGCACTTCTGGCCCTGATGGGTAAAGTCTGGGAAAGCAAAAAGAAGGTAGAAGCAATCCAGGATGATTCTAGAAGTCACCACTGGTCCTTCACAGGGACACACAGTGCCCTCTGACATACACACACAAACACACACACACACACACACACACACACACACACACACACACACACACTTGAGTAAATAAATAAATTAAATTAAAAAATTTTAGAAAAATAGGAGAAATCTTTTCTAGATGTCTAGGGAGATCCAGAAACTGTCATTATGTGGAAACAGCCAGGAAACAAAGACGATCTTGTGATCTTGCAGGATTTCAGGATTTGGAAATGGAATCCTTAGAAGCTCAGTAAAAGCCTCAAATTGTGCCTCCTGAGATATAAGACTCTGGTTTAATGAGGGCTGCCTAAATCACAGGAAAAACTAACAATTCCACTGCCTCTTGTGATACAGCAAATCAGGGTTTTAGATAAGAAAGCCAGAGCCAAGAGGAGGCGGGGAGAAAAAAGGCGCTGTCTCTGCTTGCTCCAGGTTTCCTGTGCAAACTCCCAGTGGGAAAGACATGCTTGCTGGGTAAATGAGTCATAAGCTTTACAGCCAAGGGAGATGGTACACACATTCCAGGAAATCAGCAAGGAGGAATCTCAGGGAAAGTTTTCAGTTTCAGTGTGAAACTCTCAAGCGGTTCTGCTATTCTGAAAACTCAGAGAAAAACAACATTGAGAAAGAACTAGAGAAAGCATAAAGATCCAAGCAACTCAAGAGAGTGGAACTTTGCACCTTCCGATAGTCTGGAATAAGTGACCAGATGGTACCATCTAGAAAAGGTAAGGAGAAAAGAAAATCTCCCAGTGCCCCAAGCTTCTAGCCATTAATATTCCTTCAAGTATTCACTGAGCATATTATTGTATTAACTGACAAAGTAAGAGGTTCCGATACACAGGGCAACTGTGAGGATTCTAGGGCTGTTCTGAAAAACCTCAAGGAAAGCAGTTTTAGGAGAAGAGGCAAAAGACAAGACTGGATGGGTCCTTTGTGTTCTCTTTTGGATTGTTTGCTTAGCTGATTTGGTAAGGTAGACAGGGCATTTCCTAAGTGACAGGAAGTCTCTTCTGCACTTTCGTTCATTACAGAGCTATTCAGTTCACCATTGTTTATTGAGCTCTCTCTGACCCAGGCAGCTGAAGCCACCCATGGAAAAGGCAGAGCACACAGCAAGCTCAAGGCCCAGAGAGGGACGCTATAGTCTCAGAGAGGACCCTGTTGGGGGACAGGGGGACTGGAGTAGAGTAAGGGTGCAAAGGCCTGAAGGAACATTGGGCTGACCTTAGACTGGTGGGGGGAGAATGAGTCTAGAGAGTTCAGCATATTTTCTTCTGTGTAACACTGGAAATAATTAACCTAGGAACAGCTGTCACCAGCACCCTTGGGAATTCAGGCCCTCCCCAAATGACATGTAGGCCAGCACTCCCACCCCACAGCCCTGTAGAAAGGAATCTCATTATGTGGTGATCTGTGGCCAACTGCACAACTGCTGCTCCCTTGGTTCCTGAGACAGCACCCTGGGCTCTAAAGAGCCCGGGCTCATAGATGTTGTCCCTCTAAGACGGGGTCTTCCAGGACAATTCTCTTCCTGTCAAGGTTTGTCAGACCTTCAAGGATCCTGACTCAGCTCACAATGGACTCTGGGGAAGCGAGGGAGCCCTGGAGAGAAAGGTAAGAATCTGGAGTCCCATCCCAACTCCACCACTGGTTCACTGTGGGGACCAGCAGATACAGCCTTCCTCTGTCTGGAATTCAATAGCTTTTGAGCTCTGGAAATGGTCTACAGACATATGAATCAGCAGAAATGTGGCCGTAGAGTAGGATAACTCTGGAGAGAAGCAGGTCACTTGTTCCAAAAAGAAGCAAACAGATCAGGATAGTGATGAGGGAAATACAGGACACTGTAAGAGCAAAGAAGAAAGTTTTGGCCAAGTCTGAAGTTCACAGAAGCTATCACAAAGTGACTAGGTCCAGCTGAAACCTTACTGGCAAGTAGGAATGCAAAAAAAAAAAAAAAAAGAGGTAGAAGTATTCAAGTGTACAGACCCAGCCTGTATGGAGACATGGAAAATCAGATCAGTCATGGCATACAAAGAAGTTCAATCTGGCTGGATTTGGACCTTCCTGGGGAGGAACTGGTCAAAGATGGGGGGCCAGTGAGAAACATCAGGGTCAGTCCTGTAGAAGGTGGAGACTGAACCAACTCCTGACTGGAAAGTCAGGAAGGAGTTGCAGGTATGTGGTTTGCCAAGGGCAGGGTGGTATACAAGTGAGGAGGAAAAGGGATTCTCTTAGAAGCTGGTGGGATGTCAGGGGGGAAATTACATGAGGACACATGAGAATGGAGTGACCACCGTCCTTGATTGGAACATTCCTGGCATGGGTGCATTTGGAGGATGTGTACAGTTGCATTATGAATACTTTCCACACGGTGGCACCAAAGGTCAGCTCTGTACTTGAGTTTGGATATGGCAGAGCAGGGGTCAGTTTGGAGATGGATCCAAGCCTGTTTAAGTCATGGTCCCATGGTAGGATGAACTAGCCAGCGGCCTGGACCTTCCCACCACGATGCCATAACCCCATGACTCTGTCAAAACACCTCTTCTAGCAATAAGATACTAACAGAAGCAAACTACATATCACACACCACAGCCATCATCAGAGGGCTGACCTGAAATGGTCCTAGGGAAGCAGCTCATCTCATGATCTGGAAGAAGCAAGGACGCCCCTCCGGCTTGTCCTTTAGGAAAAAGGAGTCAGGAAGGAAGGACACCAGGCTCAGATCCAGGGACACACAGTTACCCCACCCTTTGCCTATACCAAATTAGCCCAGCCCTGTTCACAGCTCCCCCTGGAGGCTTGAAGCTAGACCAGTTGGTACGGTTACAGGGTGACAGCCTGTTGTTGGGCATTGGGTGAACAAATCCCCAGGGAAGCCTGTCATCTGTCCAGCCTACACATTTACAGCTCCCAGTGCAAATTCTAGCCTGGAGATGTCCCAATAAGTAATGACCATATTGCTTTTAAAAGTAATGCCAAGTTTACTGCAAACCTTTTATAGTATAAGTAAATACAAAGAAGAAAATCCAATCAAGTGAGGTTATGAAGTTATAATTCAGAGACATGATGGTCTTCTACAACAGGGAAAGACAGACAGCTCTCAGAGCCACTGGATACAGAAACAGGCTGTTTTAGAGCTTTTGCTACTTCTCTGTGCTTATTGCATTGAAAGATCCAAAACTCTCAGCCTGTTCAGAGACACAGTTCTTGCTTGCTACCCTACTGTGCTCCTCTTCCAATCTTACCTCCTTACATTTCCTTTCCTCCAGCCTACAGAAGGCAAATACAGTAAGATCATACCTACCTGAGACCTATCACCCTTGTGGTTTTCCTGGGAATCTTACTCTAGAACATCCCATGTGTTTCCTTCTTGTCATACAGTTCTCCGCTCCAGTGTCATTAACTACTCAAAGACACTCTTAAGTGAAAAGGGTATCTCATACTTTATATCGTGTTGTTTATTAAGGAAATGGAACACCTCCTCAAACTACATTATTTTAATGGTACAGAGAATGGAGCTAAGGACTTTCTGCATGCTAAGTAAACACTCTTATCACTGAGCAATATGTCTAGCCCTCAAATTGTAATTTTATTTAGCAACAGAATTAAAGCAACAGAAAGATGTGGTTCCAGTAACTATGAAGTGGGAATGGTAAAGCCTGGACTTGAACATGGGACGGCAGCCTTAGTTCTTGACCTTTGACAGAAATGATCTAAGCTGTGGTTAGACAGATGTGGAGGATGAATGAATGTAATCTGTTAGGTTACTTTTCTAGCATTTTTGCTTACCTGATTGACTGTTATGTCCTCTAAAAACTATCTCTAGCTTAGATTCTTCTTTCCTCTGCCTAAATGCCCAGCTGCCTTCTGGAAACTTCTCTTTCAGCTACCACTTGCCTCAACTAACCATGTCACTTTCCCCATAACTTCCGCATTGAGCAAAAATCTAGGCCCAAAGTCCTTGAATCATGCCCGCCTCTCTCCAGACCTCACAGGGCACCCAGTCTGCCTTCCACCTACCAACTATTCCTTCAATGTTTCTTGTTCTTTATCTCCACTGACCACACTGGGCCCAGCAACTTCCTTATTGCCCCTTCCTCTATTGTCCAAATGGTTTTTGCAGAGGACAAATATGACATGATTACAAAATCTCCCAGCTTAAAGCCCAGGTTCCATTACCTTAAAGGTAAAATGTTGCTTCTTAGTCGGTGCCTGAGGCCCATCATGACGTGCCCTTCCCCCAGTGCTTAAATGGATAGTTTCTAGCCATACTAATCTTAAGATACCCTCCAGCAAAGGAAGCTACATCTCCCGATGTTATTATTCCTGCCTCAGATGCTCCCCCAAAGACCTTCTGCCAAGGCCCATGTTAAGGCCCCCATTCTTATAAAGTCTTCCTTGCTAGCACACACATACCACCATCATCATACACACACACACACACACACACACACACACACACATACATACATCTTCAGCTTCGGTGGCATAATACAGAAACTCGGGGATGTATCTGTTCTAATCTGAGCCCTTATGAAGAGATTGGTGGATGTATATTATATATTCCATGAATGCTTGGTGAATATCTAGTGAATGAATAACATGGCCAAAAAATAGTAGAGGAAAGATTGCTATTATGTCTCTTCTACTATGTCCCAGATGTCAAGAGGAAGTTGCATACCAAAGAGCTGTAACCTTGGGGGGCTATGAGATTGGGAAAGGGAAGCCTCTGTTTTTCTGAATTTTTGAACTTGAACTGAATAACTTCTCAAAGTGGCATAGGTAGTACATAAATGAGTGTTGTGGGCTCATTAGGGCCCTTACCACCCTCTTTATCTGCTCAGGGGATTTTTTTCTTAGGCCTCAGACCTCCCCTCCAAGAATGTGAGCTCTTCCAGGCTAGAAGTGTTCGTGATTCCTTGGTAAGTCCCAGCTCCTCGGTTAAGTGCATGGTGGGGGATGTGCTTAAGGAGCAATGTCTGACTCAGATACACCAAACAACTGTGACTCAGGGAGGCAATTTGGAACTCAGACCCAACCCTTCCTAACCACATGACCTGGAAAGTTACTGCCTTCCTTGAGCCTCAGGTATCTCTTCTACAAAGTGATTTTCTGCTGTAGTCTTCTTGGATCTGCTTACTAATGATTGAGGAGGCCAAGGCAGCCTCCAGCACTCCATGAACCCCAGATTCACACACACACACACACACACACACACACACACACACACTCATTCATGCCTCTGAGAAAGATGAAAGGACCAAATGACTCAAAGATGTGTGATCTTTTCACTGGTCCTGGTGGTCACAAATATGGTCGCAGACAAGACATTATGCAGTGGATGCTCATAGGAAATGAGTGGGAAACCATAGATTACAGAGGGGAAAATTTTAACTCTTTCCCAAGTGATTAAGGGGTGTGAAGAAGAAAGGTTGGGAGAAGAGGCGGAGACCAGAGGGTGGGGAGCCTGCCCAGGGAACTGCAGGCCAGCAGGGATAGCGGAAGCAGATGCAGCACAGACCTCGTATAGAACAGGTGGGAAATACGGAAGCAAGATCATCTTAAGCCAGATCTCCCTAAGGCCCCGACACACTCTAGATGGCTCTACCATCAAACTACACTGCCAGCTTAACAACTTCCACTTTTAACGGGCAATTTAATTGCTTTTCACAGTCAGACTCTCCATCCTGCATCTAGTCACTTCTGAACATTGTCACCTCTCGTACTTGGCGCGAGGCTACTATTTTTTCTGGTCATCCTATCTTTACTTCTGTCATCAAAAGGTGATATTCACCCAAAAATCACCCAAGTGACTTTTTTAAAGGAGAAAGAGGAGATTTATTTTATGTTTCCAGAGGGTGCCCATGTGATTTTTAAAAATCAGGAATCTAATTATATTATTCTCCTGCTTCAGAGATTTCAATGGTTCCTCATGGCTAGCTAGACTGTTGGGGCCTTAGAGAGACCTAGTTTTAGATGATCTTGCTTCCTAAAGTTTTGAAGAAGGGAGTTTTTCTCAAAGTGGAATTCCAGAATTCCACATATTGAAAGAATTCCTCAGACAGTATTCTTGAAAGCCAAGTGATAGCAAAGGGCAGCTCTATACCATAGTTACCTCGGTGACCAGCATGCTGCCTAACCCTGGGTGCTCAGTGAATAATAATTCACTGAATGAATGAGTGAATGAATAAATGACAGAGTACTTGGAAATAGGGGTATTGATAATAAGGGAAGGAATTAGAACGATGTTAAACACTAAATCTAGAGGACTGAGAGTTAGGCACTTGGGAGGCAAAATCAGGAGAATTGTGAATTAGAGGATAAGCCTACATAGCAGGACCCTGCCTCAGAAAACCAAGGGCAATGTAGTTGTATAAGACAACATATGCATGACATGTGTAAGACCCTGGGTTTGATTCCCAGAGAAGGAAAAAAAAAAAAAAAAAAAGAACCAGAGGACAAATAGGTGAATGAAGTTGGGGATGCAAGTAGCAGAACGGGACACCAAAGGGCTCATGCATTTGTTCATTCACTTATTCCACAAATATTTCTTGAACTCCCACTATAAACAAGAACAATGGAGACAAATACTTCTGAGGTTCCTGTCCCACAGTGCTTAGAGATCACAGTCAGGTTCCTAAGCAGACATGGACCCCTAAGTACACATTGGCTTGCTTGCTACTTTTAACCTGACCCTGCTGCAAGGCATGTATTGAGTTGATCAGAAGCTAGACAGAATCCCCACAGTAGCCTCCATATCCTGGAACAAGGGTCTGGTCTGCCGCAGCCACCAGGATGATCTTTTTTCACCTCAGCTATACCAGGTTTGGGCGGAGAGCACTGAAACCCATCCCCCTCCCCAGGCTCAATTACGTCAGGCCTGGCCCCAAAGCAATTTAGGTGGGCCAGATTTGAAAGATTAGCTCATCTGGGAGGCCTCCTGAACCACCCCTCCCAGTCACCCTCTGCCCATTCCCAGATCTGCCTTCGTTGCAGGTTGTCTATAGAGAAGTTTGCTACAGAGGTGATTTTAGAGGTGGACAGGTGACTAGAAGTACAGGGTTTTTTTGTTTGTTTGTTTGTTTGTTTTTTTTATTCAATTGTGCGTGTATGCGTGTGTGCTCGTGTGTGTGTGTGTGTGTGTGTGTGTGTGTGTGTGTGTGTGTGTAGAACCACGGACGAATTCGGGAACCACCATGGACGCTTCCACCTCCTCCTTGTTTTACTCTGCCCCGGGGTTCACAGGCTCCGCCCTACCAGGATCAGAAACGCAGGCCGCCCCCGCTTCCGCCCAGCGTCTATACTTGGGGTCTAACATCTGAACTCAGGACCTTCTGCCTGCAAGGCAGAAGCTTAACCCCTGAACCACCTCTCCAGCCCCTCCAGGAGTACAGGTTTTGAGAATTCAGGGGGCCTCAACCTTTGACTCTAGGTTCCTGGTAGAAGTGGTACTTTACAGTAATAAGGACAAAGGCCATATTCAAACAATCATGAAAACTGGAGGAAGGGGAAGGGTCATCCAGGATGTCCAGAGATCTGGGACAAGTCAAGGCTCTAAACAAAAGACTAGAGAGCAAAAGAGGTAGCTAAACGGACATATCTCTATTAAGAGCCTGGAGTGGAGAGGATGTGGGTATTCCAAGATTCCCTCCTTTGTCATATTAGATTGCTAAGACCAGTGAAATTAACTCACTGGATAAGGGACCTGTTCTCAAACCTGGCAACCCAAATTCAATCTCTAGAAGCCATATTCATTCTCTCTCTCTTTCTCTCATACTTTTTAAAAAAGACTAGCTCTGAGTCAGGAGCAGAAATTCAGGGACATCTTAAAATTCTTCAAATTATTCCTGGATATGTCTGACCTACCTCTGAAGAGAAGGTCTTACCGGAAAGGACCCAGTGATGTTGGAGAGGCTAAATGGATATGATTAATGGGAAGGATGGGGGCTAGCCCTTTGACTCCACAAGGATCAGCTTTCAACATTCCAACCCTGGCTTTAGAAAAAATGGGGCTCTGCCTCCCATGGCGAACATGGGTCCCCAGTCTGCATATCCAGACCTAGATAGGTTACCCTAACTTATGTCCTAGGAGCAAAATCAGTGACTCCCCAGAAACAAGTATCCAATGAGTGGTGAGCCTGCTTATGAGCCCCGATTTACCATGTAGACGGTGGCAGAACAGGCTATCTGCTCCCACAACGTGCAGATGGAAGTTGGCAGAAAAGGTAGGGAGGGATGAGGAATATTCTGAACCCAGGTGTGAGAAGGATAGACCTCTGCGCTCCTTGCCACCGTCCCAGAAACTGATTCTTTTCTCCAACCAATCCAATCTGCAGAGGCGGCTCCCAAGGACCTGTTTATTTATGCTAGTCACACAGAGAAGGGGCCTGAGGTCTCCAGAGCTGTAGTGAGCTAGGAAGGGAGGGCAAAAGGAAGAGGCTCCCTAGCGCCCCCTGTCACCGTTTTAAGGTCCCCCACGGTTCCCAGGAAGCCGCTCGGTTCCCGCAGACACCCTCCGCTCCCCTAAGATCTCTCCTCCCCACACACTGGTGGCTCCGCAGGCCATCCGCACCCTGCCCCGTTACCCGCGAGGGCGGAGCTAGTAGTGCACGCCTCTTAAGGGTGCCAGAGCCGGGGTGGGGGGGCGCAGGAGGTGGGACCCAGCCGGCCGGCGGCAAGGGAGGGCGGCGGGGCGGAGCGGGGCGGCGGGGCGTGGGGAGGCGCAGGCGCCTGCGGCGGCGACCGCAGCAGCTGCGGCGCGACCAGGCCCGGCACCGCCGAGAGCAGCGACCGCCAGCGCGAGGTCCTCGCAGCCCAGCGCAGCCATGTGAGTGTCCGCGCGGTGTTCCCGGGGCTGCGGCCGGCCGCGGTGCTTCCGATGCCTCCTGCACCCGCGCCGCAGGGTGGGTCCCCGGCATCTGCGGCCGGGTCCCGCTTCATCCCGTTCGCGCGACCCTGGTCGCGCCGCGTCTTTCCTCCCCTCCCCCCGAGCGCGGGGGACGCAACTTCGTCCCACAAAAAGCCGCCGCCTCCGGGCCCGCCGCACCCGGCGCCGCCTCCTTTCCGCCCACCCGCCGTGGCCGTACCCCGGGGCTCTGCGGAGGGCTGGCCCGAGGCTCTAGCTTGGGCCTTGGACGGGCTTCTCCGGGAGCCCGCGCTGCCCACGCCGCGGCGTCGGCGGATCTGGGAATGGGCAGAGGGCGACAGGGGGGTTCAGGAGGCCTCCCAGATGGGCCAATCCTCCCGGCCCCGGGCCACCTAAACTGCCTTGGGGCCAGGCCCGAGGTGATTGAGCCGGGCCGGGTCGGTGCTCTCCGCCCAAACCTGATTTAGCTGATGTGAGAGAAGGTCGTCCTGGTGGCGGTGGCAGACCAGACCCTTGTCCCAGGAAATGGAGGCTAACGTGGGGATTCTGCAAACAGCGGGGACTGGGCACCCTGCAGAACTGGTTTGAGGAAGGGGTTGTTCACCAGATCTGGAGCCCCGACTAAGTCACACTCTGCCCTGCCCCGAGTTACGCCTGAGTCTTCTTGCCTCTTTTACTGACCCTTCGTGTCTTTTCGGATATGCGACTGGTCTAGTCTTTACTGCGTGCAGTCTAATGTGCTAATAACGGTGCGCTGACCACCATCTGTAAGGGTGTGCCCTAGGTCTGCAGCACTTAAGGGATATGCAGCCTTCTGAAGAGAGTTACCACCATCTGGCAGTTGTGAATTCTGGCCCCGAAGGGTTAGTAACATTCTCAAGGTCACACAGCTGGGGCGAAGCAAGACTTGGATCTGAATCCTTGTCCCTGCACCATCCACATCCTTAGTATTGACAGTGGGGGTGGGGAGAAAAAAAACGAGCTAGAGCTACACACTACAGCAGGACAAGAAAGGACTGGCACGGCTCCCTCTTTTCCCTCCTTGCCCTTCCAGGGTCCTGTAGGCAACAGAGGCAGATGAGCTGTCCCAGGGGCCTGCGTTTGGGTGGGAGGGAGGGAAGCGTGCCTTGCACTGGACTAGGTTGTGCCCAGGTGGAAAAGCAGGCAGAGAGGGCGAATGTGAGTCACAGCGTTCCCAATCCGCCACCGCTGGGACCGCGTTCTATTCAGGCCCAACCGGGGGAGGCTGCTCAGCTCCCAGAACGCGGCAGGACAGGGAATGTGACCAGCTGACCAGGGAGGAGGCCGGCAGGAAGTGAGGCCACCCAGTCACCTCCACCCGGTTCCGGGGTGGGGTGGGGGTCCCAGGCCACAGCAGGACCCCTTCCCCTCCTACCTACCCACTGTAAACTGGCGACGGTGGGATGACGTCAATGCCTAGATTTGGGGCAGTTGCCATGGAGACAAGACAAGCTCCAGAGCGACCCCCTTTCTCCCTGTCACCCCTTGCCCGGGTTATTTATAGATTCTATTTACCTCATTCTGGGGTGGCTTTACAGCAGAACAGGGCTGGACCGAGGGACTCCCTGAGAGGCTTGGGTAAATCTGGGATACCACTGAGCTGGACAATGTCGGTTGTTGCAGTCCTCCCCCAACCCAAGAGAAAGAAAGTGAGAGAGAGAGAAAGAGAGAGAGATGCCAGTCTTAGCTTTAGAAGGTATGAGAGTTTCTTGGAAATGGGATTGATACAAGTCCCAGACTTGGATTCTTCCCCACATTCAGAACACAGGGCATACCCTCAGACTTCTAGTCTTAGTAACCAGCACCCATCAATTGAGATGGTTCCACTACTCTGGCTTAGAGGGATCAGTCCTTTCCTGAGTGTGCCAGAGAAAGAAAACTAACGGAACAATCAGTGTACTCCAGAATCCCAGGACACCTCGGGCTCGCCCCAAGCCCAGGAAGCAGACTTAGATGATTATATGACAATCATCAAGAAAGAAGGGGAGAAGTATACATACAGCTGGAGAATCAGGGTGGATGTAGACTTGAAATCTACCCCGCTAGGTTGTGAAGTAGCCCAGCTTCCCCACTCATTTCCCTCCCTCCTTCAGTTCCCAGGTGCTTAGACCCTGGTGGAAGACCCAGGAGATTACTGGAGTGAGCAAGCAGGTAGCCCCCAGCCCCCCACAGGATGAAGGCTGATGAGAAAACAGACCCTAAAGAACTAACAACTAAGTTATATGTCCTCTGAGATCAGATTGAGGAAGCTATAGAGGCGCCAAAAAGGGGGAAATCAACTGAAAGCAGGCTTCCTACAGGAAGAAGTCAAAGGATCAGACTTGAAGAAAAAGGTAGTGAAAGAAGGGCCTGGGAATGTAGCTCAGTGATAGAACACTTGCCTTAGTATGTCCCCAGCAAAACACACATACACACGGAAAAGGGTATGAGAGGCAGGCTTGTGGCTGAAGCTCAGGTGCTAAGGAACCTTGGGGGGGGGTGTCTGGTGGTCAGGGGGTGTCTGGTGGTCATGGTTGATATTGAAGAGGTCAGGGTGGGGGGAAGCACTAGATTTTACTCTGGGACGGGGTGGGGGGTAGCTGTGGATGTTTCATGAGTCTGAACAACCTACCTCAGTGTAATAAGAAGCGTTTCAGTCTCATAAAAGTCTGAATATAGAGAGACATTAAAGATTTATAGTTCTGGGTCAGAAACTCTGGGCTTGAATCTGGTCACTGGTAACAGCTGCGTCATCTTGGTTAAATTAATAATCATTAATAATTTGTTGCGTGCTAACTGTGAGGTAGTGTGCCTTCCACAACTTCCCTTATCCCCACATGTGTACTTCTCTCTTCCTTTTACCGAGGGAGGTATCTCAGTTCATTGTCCTGTGAGACTATACTAACAGAGGTTGTAATTTTTAATATTATCCTCATTTTATGGACATTGGAAGCCCCAAAGCTTACAAAGTGTCATGCCCAGGGTTACAGTCAGTTAACCTCAGCTGTGAGGCAGGGCTAATAGGACTCGGCCCACAGGGTTGTGGCTGAAATTAAATGAGATGGTGTTTGTTTGGTGCAATGTCTGGCATATAGAAAACACTGAAAAAGGGACAGTTTTTATATGGAGTGACTAGAATTTTCTCTTTTTTGTGACTGGAATTTTCAGAGAAATATTGTTACTGAATAAACAAATGCATGATGAAGGGGAGATGAAGAGCCCACTAGGAGGCTGCTGTGAAATTTTATGGGAGAGTAAGTTGATGGCTTCAATGTGAGGTGAGGGTGCAGATTCCAGATCCTCAGTATCCTCCTTTAAATATATATATATATATATATATATATATATATATATATAATTTTTATTTTATTTATTTTGTGTGTGTGCACACATCAGAGGGCATTGTATGTCCTTGTGGAGGACCAAGAGTGACTTTGGGAATCAAACCTGGATTACTTCTACCTCCTTGCTTCGCTCTGGGATTTCCAGGCTCTGCCCATCGGGGCTGGAAGTTCAAGCCCCCATAGTTTCCACCTGGTGTTTTTATGTGGAACCTGGGATCTCAATTTAGGATTTTCTGCTTGTGAGGCAGAGTCTCAACTCCTGTGCCATCTCTCCAGCCCTAAAAAAAAAAAATTATATTGAGATAGGGTCTCCCTAAATTACCATGTTGGACCTGAACTTACTCTGTAGCTCAGGCAAGCTTGAACTTTTTCTTTTCTTTTTTTTTTTTTTAAGTGTTAGAAATTTTATTGAAGTTAACATTCCATAAGGTGAACACTCAGACAAAATTGAAGAAATTCCAGGATACAAACTGACATTTGTGTTAATATAGCATCTTCTTCAAAAGTAAAAAATGTATGATACAGGTCTTTAGAAACTCAAATCTACTGTCCATTTGTGTCAGGTAAGAATCATTTATTTCATGGGATCCATTAAAAGAACCCTGTCTTAGTTGTGAAATATCACAACACTCGCGTATTAATCCATTTTCCTCATTTCCCCATAGTAGGCTGTCATCTTGATTTTTTTTTTTTTTTTTTTTTTTTGGGGGGTACCAAATCTCTTTATTTGAATGAATGATACAAACTAAAAAGCGAATGTTTTGGTACAACTTCTAGAAAAGGTAAAGGTAGCCCCGACATGCATGCACACTGCCTTGGTGACCAGCCGTCACTGTGGCTCTGGGGGTTCATCTTGATTTCTTGATGGGATCCATCTGACACTCTTCAAGCCGACTGGTGTGTTTGGTTCCACTAAAATCTTCCATTTGGCAAGTCCTTCTATTTCATCTGGAAATTCGCACTTTTGTATATAAAATACTTTCCCAAAGGATTTCCTTTATTCTCACAGATAAAAAGTCTCTTGTTTGTCTTCAAAATGGCACACCTGGATAAAAGCTGTATTTATTCAGAACTATCAGCAACTGCATTAATATTAATCTTGTAAATTACCGGGTCGCAATGCCGGCCCCCGCGGATCCCGCGCCGCGAACTTTTTCTTTTTTTAATAAATAACTTCACATTCATTTCATTATTAAATCATTTTCTCTGAAGAAGTAATTGCTTCTTCCTTTTTCTTTTTTAAATATTTCAGAGGCAAGAGCACATACGTGTGGTGATATAAGTGGCCGCATGTCAATTCTCTCTTACTACATGGGCTTCCTCTTTCCACCAATGTTGGCTTTTGGGGATCAAACTCAGGTCACCACGTTTTCGAGTAGGCACTGTCCTAGCTGAGCACTGGCCCCAGGCTTGGAGTTTTGTTTCTACCACCTCAGCCTCCTAAGCAAATGTGATGACATGCCTGTACCCCCAAGACCAGATCCAGAGATATTGAAAACCTAGATCGTGCAGTTGTGGGTGACTGAGTGGAGGAAGGGTGCAACTGACTGAGGCACCAAGAATGACTCCTAGTTTCTGTTTTGATCAGCTGGGCACATAGATGGTGAAGCTGTCATGGACAGTTCAGTCCGGGATCTCAAACTTAGCTTATCCCCTTGTACAACACAGTATGTTGTCAGTTAGCTTGTGGGGAGGCTTCACGGAGACAGTTGGATATGCAGGCCCAGTGCCCATAAGAGTGATTTGGGGGAGGGATAGATAAGAAAGTTGAGCTGGGGCTGGGAGTTTGAAGTCCATTTGAAGATTGGGAGAGGCACAGGACCGCCATGGAAAAAGAAAGTATATGACTAGAGGCGTAGATAGAAAACCAGGAGCATGTTGCCTCTTGAAATTCAAGGAAGGGAGGGTTTAGGAAGAGGAAGGGAGCCACAAAGTCTAATACTTTTTTGAGATCAAGCAGGATACGGACTAACATTAGACACTGGGTTGATTCAGCAGCTAAGAGGTCATTGGTGACCTTGTCAGGGAGAAGGGTGAGTGTGGGAAGCCAGCCAGCAGGGAAAGATAGGTGTGTCAAGGAAATGGAGGTAGACCATTCTTCCAAAAACTGGGTTCATGATGGGGAGGAGCAATGGGGGCGAAGAATGGGGTAGCTAGTGTGAGACTGGACAGAGAAATAATTTCTTTCTGTAGTTGTTCATTGATGTGTGTGTGGATGTGTTGAGATGAGGGGGCACTGGGGATTGAACCCAAAACCTTGAGCATGCTCAACCAACACTTTATCACTGAACTACACCCCAGCCCCCTATACTTATTAAATGAAATTTTATACTGAAATAAATACAGAAAGTAGTTGGGCACACTAGCACACACCTGAAGTCCCAGCTAGTCAGGACACTGAGACAGGAAGACTACTTGACACTAAGAGTTGGAGGCCAGTTTGAGGAATATACACCTGAGACATAGTCTCAAAAAACAAAACAAAACAAATACTGACAGCTCAGGGATTGTCCCTGCCTCAAAAGCAGAAGGACCTGAGTTTGAATCCCAGATCCCATGTAAAAATTCTGGGCAGAAATGGCAGTGGCCTGCACTTCAGGCCTTGGAAAGTGGAGCCTGGGGAACTCCAGAGCAAAGCCAAGCGGAGGTTCTATCAAGATGAGACTCGAAATCAGCCTTGGGGCTCCATGGGCACATGAGGTGCATTCTTGATATACACAGATGCACACACATAGATATTTTAAAAAAATATTTATAGAAAGTATGTATAATCTAAGTGTTCAACTTGATACATTTTTGTAAAGGAAATAGAACATTACCAATACCTTGGAAGACCCATATTTCCCCTTCTAATTAGAATCCAAGGATAACTACTAGTCTTATTTCTACCATTTGTAGTTTAACTTTTACCTGTTTTATGTTTGTTTGTTTGTTTGTTTTGCTCTGGAAGAGGATCTCATGTAGCCTTATGTAGCCAAGATGGCCTTGACCAGCTGAATCCTCTACATCCTGAAAGTTGGGATAATAGGCATGTGCGACCACACCCATCTACTTTTGCTTGTATTTTAACTTTGTTATTGAGGAAATGATAAAAATCTCCTCTTTGTGTTTTGTTTCTTTCACTCAGTGTTACCCCTGTAAGATCCACTCATGTAGTGATTTTTTTTTCTGCACAAAAATTCTGTTATTTATATATGAGCATGTGGATAGTTTTCAAGCTTGTTTTTCTTTTCAATGTGAAAAACTCAAGCTTACTGGTGACTTGAAGAGAAAATCTGAGACCCCTATCTTCTATGAGAAAGGAAAGAGAGACTGGAATCATATCGGATCATTTACCAGGTGGAAAATGAGAACTGGGCCGAGGTTGAGAAATGCTCTGATTCCAGCCAGCCTGCTGTGCCAACCTTTGGCAGCTCCCTCCAGGTTGGGTGTAGGTATAGCAAGAACAGGGAGTTGGGCTGGCAGGGTGGGTTTCTGCCAGGAAGGAAAAGGGTGCAGAGTGCTGAAGATACTAGCAGCAGGCAACTGATAGAGGGGGGCTGTGGATGCAAGCTGGGAGGAGGCTGTACAGGGAAGGTAGGGAAAAGAATGTAGGAGGATGCTGGCAGAGGGAAAGCAAGCAGAGGCGGACTACCATCTCTGTGCAGTGGTGTCTGAAATTTTGGGCTGTATCTCCAGTAACTAACACATATTTCACATGTGGTTGCCATTCAGTGAATAATAGCTGGATAATGAGTTGAGGGCTTTAAGAGACCAGAGATCTCAAGTGACAAGCAGATGAGATAGTGGCGATGGAGACAGTGATGAAGGGTGTGGACAATATGGCTATAGTTTTGGCAAAGGGCATTGGAGAGCAGCCGAGAGGGCTGGGGTGTTGGGTAAAGGAGCTTAAGGAAGCAGAGAGGCTGGTGTTAGGTGGGCAGTTCGTGGTCTCCTGTGGATGCACAGAACCCAATCTTCAAGGGCTAAGAGAGGACAGCATTTCTCAAACTGGGGTCCTCAAACCACCTGCAGTTTATGAGGAGGGAGAGACTGCAAATGAAGACCCCCCCCAGACTTGGGGAGAAAGAAATAAAGTAAAAGGTGGCAGAACTGAGCCTCAAGAGCAGAAGGGTTTTGGTGTGACAGAGTATCGAGATACTCAAGGTCAGGAGATGGGACAGTGGCTTCCGCCTGTGTTGATGGTGGACAAAGAAGAGATGTTAGGGCAAGAAAGAGAGACCACCAAGGAGGCTTATGTGAGCTGGAGACCCCTCAGCTCTAGCTCCTTACTATAGGAGGAGGCCCTGACTGGGCAGTGGGTGGAACTTGATCCTTTTCCCTGGGCAGAAGAGAAAGTGGGGGTGCCAAACTGAGTACCTCTCCTGTGAGAAAAAGGTGGAGGTGATGCGTGGATTGTGGAATAAAGAATACCCGGTTCCATCTCTATGTCTGTCTTAGGACAGCAACAGATAATATGGGCTTGATGTAGCCTCCCACTTTCAGCCCCTCTCTCCTTTTAGATTCTCGAAGTCCTTATACTGAGCGCCCTCCATTGGCACAATCCTTCCACTACAAACCCGCATCTTCCCCCTTTCTGTGTTGGGTTTTCTTTCAGCACCCCAACAACCACTTCAAGCTGTCTACTGTCAGTCTTCCTCATAGCCTTTTATTTTATCCCTCCTTATTCACTTTGGTGCTCTACTCCTTGACAGGTGCCCTCGATCCCAGCCTCTGCCAGCCCCTCCCGGAGGGGAACCCCTAATCCCGCCCCACTGAGGCCAGGCAAGCGGAGGTCTAGTGCCCCCCTAGTCCAGCGACCGGTCCCGCCCCATCCCGGCGGGCTGAGTCAGGCGGCAGGAACTGGGCGGAGGAGAGGGGGGAGGTCAAGAGGAGCCGAAGGCCGAGCCAAAACGGCTGGGATCTAGCGCGGAGCCCAGTGGGGCCGGTACCAAGAGCACTTTGGGGACACGGGGTGAGCGTGGGTCGGGGGCCGTCCGGAACCTACCATGAACGCCAAGAAGAAAGGTACGATTAAGCCTGGGCTTGCAAAGGCTCCGGGGCTGGCACAAGGGATGCAGATGGTATTCCGGGGGCCTGGGGTCGTGTTTCGTTGGAGCTGTTGGGTGGGGTAGGGGTCGGCCGAGCATCAGTCCCTCCTAGGGCAAGCACGTGTCCATGACTCGGTTTCCCTACCGGAGCTACTGGAAAGTGAGGAGGCGTCACTTCTCGTCACTGCCCCCCACTCTGGGAATCCCCCGGCGCACAGCGGGGAGGGTTCTGGCACCGCCGCGCCTGTAAGTTGGTGGGAGCTTCGGGCGCACTTAACGCTCAGCGGACGGAATGCGGGAGCCAAGCCCGCGCCGGTCGGTGCGTCCCGCGGCTCTACGGGGATCCCAACGTGTGCCCCGCCCCGTGACCTCCCGCAGCCTCCGGGGTGGCGGCACCCGAGCTCCGGGTACGCTTGGGGGAGACTGAAGGGGCAGGGCTGGGGACGCCGCCCCGCCCCTGGGTAAACAGGCGCTTCCGCACATTCTTCGCGCGCCCCGCCCCTTTCCTGCCCCTTCCCTGCTGGAGGAGGGTCCCCGCGCGACCCCCCCTTCCTGCCCTGGGGCAGGCGGAGTCCGCACCTCCGCAGGAAGTGGGGGCCGAGCCGAGGCCACGCTGAGTCCGAGGCTGAGTGGCCCGCTGCTGCCCTGTCATTAGCGCGGGGGGCCAGCTAGGCCGAGGCGACAGGCTGGATCCACTGGGGAAGCTGTACCTGGTGACCAGGAAGGGTCTGCACCTCCTCTGCGACCCGGGTGCGGGAAGGGGGCTTCTTTAGGGACCCGACTGGTGCTGGACACACACCCTCGCCACCCCCAGGGAGCCCCGCGCGGACTCATTCCATGATGTCCCTGTCGGTGCGGCCGCAGCGCCGCCTACTCAGCGCCCGGGTCAGTAGAAGCCAGTCCTTCGCAGGTGTCCTCGGCAGCGAGCGGGGACCCAGGTATGAGGCCAGAGGGCTAATGGGGTGTGAGAGAGTCGCACGGGGTTGGCACTGGGTGTGTAGTGAGGGTTTGGGGGATGTTTGCTGACCCGTTTGTAAAGGCAGCCTCTTCTTTAGGAGCTTCCAGGTCTTCAGCCCGCCAGGGCCGCCACGGAAACCCCTCGTGCTCTCTCGGGTATCCAGGATGTTTTCCGTGGCCCACCCAGCCCCCAAGGTGCCACAGCCAGAGCGGCTGGACCTGGTGTACACTGCCCTTAAGCGAGGCTTGACGTAAGCAATTCCCTCCTTGTACAGTGCCCAAATATTCAACCCCCAACCCTCCTCCCTTTCTGCTACTGTGAACCACCCCCAGCCCTATACCTTTTCCCTGCTGCCAGCACTCTTGTCGGCTTGAAGCTGGAGAGATAAGTTAACTCTCATCACCTCTTTCCCCAGGGCCTACTTGGAAGTGCATCAGCAGGAGCAGGAGAAACTTCAGAGGCAGATAAAGGAGTCCAAGAGGAATTCCCGCCTGGTAAGTGGTGATAGAGGATTGTAGAGGATTTCTTTTACCTATTCAGTGCAGAGGCTGGTGGTCAAGGTAGCCTTGCATGACACTGGGACTATTTTTTGCAGTGACTAGGTCTAAATATTTCTACATTAACTTCTTTGCTGTGCACATTTTCTGCTTGAGACCCAGTGCCTGTTTACAGACACTTCCAGCAAAGAAGGTCAGACCCTAGTTGTGACAGCAGGAGATTATATTGTAGTACTGGAAATAGGACAGGGCTTGTCACAGGAGGAAATGCTTCTGTTGAGTCCTGAAGAATGTCTGAGTGGGCACATACCCTGATTGGAGTCTTCCTCATACATCATAAGTATCCTTTCTTATCTCTATCTATAGGGCTTCCTGTATGATTTGGACAAGGTAAGTGTATGTTGGAAATTGTTTCTCATGGGGAGAGGAAAGGGTCCTGGGTCTCAGGCCCCTCTTGACTCAACTTTCCCTTAGCAAGTCAAGTCCATTGAACGTTTTCTTCGACGACTAGAGTTCCATGCCAGTAAGGTACTTGTACAACATGCATGCAGAACGGGATGGGATTGGCTATCAGAGAGAGCAAACCCAGTGGTGAGTCTCAGTCTCCTACTGCCATTCATAGTGTTACTTTTCTAGATTGATGAGCTGTATGAGTCATATTGTGTCCAGAGGCGTCTCCGGGATGGTGCCTACAACATGATCCGTGCCTATAGCACAGGGTCCCCAGGAAGTCGAGAGGCCCGAGACAGCTTGGCTGAGGCCACCCGAGGTCATCGAGAATACACAGAGGTGAGCGGTCAAGGGTCACTGTGGCAAGGACACAGGGTGTAGCAGGCTGGGGATAGGGGCCCAGTTCTTCATTCTTCCTCCTTTTCCCTCCCTCCCAGAGCATGTGTCTTCTGGAGAATGAGCTGGAGGCACAGCTGGGCGAGTTTCATCTCCGGATGAAAGGTACTGAGTTGTGGGTGCAGGTGAGAAACAGGAGTGTGTTGTGCTTAAGGCTCATCTTGTCCTTTTGCATTCAGGGCTGGCTGGCTTCGCTAGGCTGTGTGTGGGTGATCAGTATGAGGTATGAGGGTGTACACAGGAGGGCTGGTATGGAAGGGCCACAACCCAAGAGCTGCTTCACACTGCCTGTTTCCCTAGATCTATATGAAATATGGCCGTCAACGCTGGAAGCTACGAGGCCGCATTGAGAGTAGTGGAAAGCAGGTGTGGGACAACGAAGAAACTGTCTTTCTTCCTCTGCTGATGGAATTCCTGTCCATCAAGGTGATTTCTTTGTCTACAACCACAGGATACCTTGGTCCTATGAACCCCATGATTCTGTTAACCTTGTGACTATCTCTCCTGACTCTGAGAGTCTTTCTTGTGACCCCTTCATAGTTCCATGGCCCATTGAATGTATGACTGGTTCATGACTTCCATGATCCCGCGATTACTTGTGACCTTTGTGGATTTGAAAACAATTTTTGTAGTTCCAATACCTCATGGTTTCCTAAACCTGAGACTTCCTTTTGTTCTTCTGACCCTGTGGATATTTAATCTCCTGAACCTTTATGAGGCTGTGGCCCTACAACCAAAGGGACCCTACCAAGTTGGATTTCCCAAGCTTCAATCTCCGTGACATTGTGACTATCTTATCGTCTCTGTGTAAATTCATATCTCTGAATACTCAGAAGCTCATGGCCCCTGAATTCTTGTGACCCCATTGTGTACTCTTGGCTACAGGTGACAGAATTGAAAGGCCTAGCCAATCATGTAGTTGTGGGCAGCGTCTCCTGTGAGACCAAGGACCTGTTTGCTGCCCTGCCCCAGGTTGTGGCTGTGGACATCAATGACCTTGGCACCATCAAGCTCAGCCTGGAAGTCATATGGAGGTTGGAAGGGCTGAGGGGCTGAGGGATGGGGCCAATAGGCCTGCGACATAACTAATGACCTCTTCTTTTCCCAGTCCCTTTGACAAAGATGACCAGCCTTCAGCTGCCTCTTCTGTCAACAAAGCTTCCACCGTCACCAAACGCTTTTCCACCTATAGCCAGAGCCCACCAGACACACCTTCACTTCGGGAGCAGGCCTTCTATGTGAGTCTTGATCCAGGTCCAGGCTTCACCATCACCCAGAGAATTTTAGGGGTGACTTTAAGTGCTTTTCTCTTTGTCTCTCAGAACATGCTACGGAGGCAAGAAGATCTAGAAAATGGGACAGCATGGTCCCTGTCATCTGAATCTTCAGATGATTCATCCAGCCCACAGCTCTCAGGCGCAGCTCGCCACTCATCAACCCCCAAGCTCCTGGTGCAGCAGCCTGAGCCGCTGCCCATCCAAGTTGCCTTCCGCAGGCCTGAGACCCACAACACTGGCTCCATAGAAGAAGAGCGGACCATGACCCCAGCCCTGGTCAATGGACATTCCCCTTGCAGCCGGACTCTGAGCCACATTAGTGAAGTCAGTGTGGACGCTGCCTTGACTGAGGCTTCAGTAGAGGCTGTGGGCTCAGAAAGCCTAGCCCCAGGACCTATCCCACTTGTCTACCCAGACCCCACCCATGGGGAGCAACTCAGCAGTGTTCCTCCTGCCCCAGACACTGGTCATTCCATCACAAAACTTACCACCAGTACAATAGGCTCTCCTGCCTCCACATCTGTCGAGCCTGTCACATCTGCACAGCTACATTCAGTTCCTAAGGCCACAGACTCTGGCCCTTCTGCATTGCCAAGCTCCACCCACACCACAGGCTCCACTGATAGTGCCATAAGCCCTATCAGCAGTGCTGCAAACCTCACTTCCAATATTATAGGTTCTACACACAAACCCATACTCTCTACCTTCACTACTCCAGGCCCTATTTCCAATGCTACAGGTGCAACTCAGACTACTATAAGCTGTACAGACGCTACACCAAGCCCCATTCATACCACTGTAAGTCCCACTCATACCACTGCAGGTCCTACATATACCACCCCAAGCCCCACTCATACCACTCTAAGCCCCACCAATGCTACTTCAAGTCCTAGCCATACCACTGAAAGCCCCTCTCACACTACTACAAGTCCCATCCATACTACCACAAGTCCCACCCATACTACCAGAAGCCCCACCCATAAAAACAGGATGTCAGCTCATGCCACTGTAAGTCCTACTCCCAATGTTGTGGGCCCAGTTGAGAACACCTCTATCACTGAGAACATTACTATGCTTACCAGCCCCTCCGCAGACGCTATCATCCCAGGCACTGAACCCTTGTCCTGTAATAACCACCCAACCTCCACTTCCCATACTCAGGCACACTCTACAACACCCAGCATCTCCTACCAGAGTCCCAACTGTTCTGATTGGAAACCCATCACGAGCCCTGCCCCAAATCCCCCAGAGCCCATCCTTAAGAGCCCAAGTCCCCCTTCTTTACCTCTACCCTCTGCATCCCAACATTCAGAACTTAGTCCAGCCACTATCGCTCAATCCCCAATCCCAGGAGCCACTGGAGGGGTTGGGGACAGGAGGCTGGAAGAAGCTCTGGGGGGCCTAATGGCTGCCTTGGATGACTATCGTGGCCAGTTCCCCGAGCTGCAGGGGCTGGAGCAGGAGGTGACCCGGCTGGAGAGTCTGCTCATGGTGAGGAGGCTGGGCTGGGCTAAGCTGGAGCAGCACAGGAAGGGGTGGTCAGCCAGAGGCAGAAGCTCAGACATCCTTTATAATCCCAGCAGAGACAAGGCCTGACTCGAAGCCGAGCCTCCAGTCTCAGCATCACAGTGGAGCATGCCCTGGAGAGCTTCAGTTTCCTCAATGAAGATGAAGATGAAGACAATGATGCTTCTGGGGACAGGTGAGGGGGCTAGGCTACGCAAGGCAGGACCAGTGGGCCGGGAGAGATGAAAGATGTGAGGCAGTGCCAGGTGGAGGAAAAGCAGGTGAGCCAATTGGGAGGAAGGGAATGGGTGGAATGTGGTCAGGTAGAGCACACGAGGACGACTTTGTGGCAAGCACACCTGTGTGCATTTTTTCTGTGTAGACCTCATGTGTCCTCAATGCCCATCTGTCCAAACCCATCTATCCCCAGTGTTTCTGGCTGCCCTGATCCTGGTGTCCACAGCGTCTGCCTCCCCTACCAGTCCCCGTCAGTTTGCGAACCTCTTGCCTCTCCTCCTCCCCTTGGCCTCACCTTGGACCTACTTTGTGAAGAATCTCTTTCAGCACCTTCCCATGCGCCCCATGTCCTCCAGCAGCCCCCTCTATCACGGCCCCAAGCCTCCTGGAAGCCCCAACTTCTCAGCTCTCATTCCTGGAGTGGACTTCACCGATTCCGATTTGAAAGTGGTGCCTGTCCACTCCTCCCTCTGCTTACAAAATTACCATCGCATGCCCTGTGCCCCTTGCAGTCTACATTTCATGGACCATGGCTTCATAGACTATCCCACTTGCAGCCCTATTCCCACCCATGTCCACCCAGGAAGTCCCTTCGATCCTAGCTGATAAGATAGCAAAGGGTGACTGGCTATAAAGACCCTTGCTATCCCCTGCTGGCTGCAGCCCCTTCCTCCAGAGTGTCCTCTGTGAACTTACCTATTGTCTTGCCATCCATATATTGTTCTTTCATTCTGGGTGGGAGGAGATTAATAAAAATGAATTTGACCAGATGGTGATGTGTGCTCTAGAAGTGGTTGACACCATTTTTCTCTCAGGCCTTCAAACAGCCCAGAGGATGGGGCTGAGGACAGACTTGACTCATCGAGTGCTCACCCCCTCAGCACAGGTTGTCCAGCTCTGGACACTACCTTGGTCCAACACCTGTATCACTGCAGTCACCTCCTGCTGGTGAGGCAGATAGTATCCTCCCGCCTTCCCTTGGAACCCCTTACATCTTGGTACCCTGCAATCTAATCTTAAGTTCCATATCCGCAATACCTCAAGGTCCCTTAGCTCTTGCTGAATGGGATACCTCCTACACTCTACCTTTCCCAACTCAACCTTTTCCAATGCATGCTGGGATTTGTAGTCCCCAGACTTCATCTTCTCCAAACCCTACCATGAAGTGTGAACTACTTGGCTACCCCTGTTCTTCAGAAACTGGGCACTTTTGGGCCTCTGCGCTGTCAGGAGGCATGGGCCCTGGAGCGGCTGCTACGGGAAGCACGTGTGTTTGAGGCAGTGTGTGAGCTCAACAGGCTATGGGAGAATACTGCCACTTCTGCCCAGGAAGGTAAAAGCCTTTTGGGTTCAGGCTGTGGGGTCTGCCTGAAGTTAATAGCTTAAGTTATCCCATCCACGTGCCTGCCTGCTCCTTTCCCGCCTACTCTGTTGCTTATGGTTCTTCCTCACTCCTCACAGTGGTGCAGTTCTCGGCCTCACGGCCTGGCTTCTTGACCTTCTGGGACCAGTGTACGGAGGGACTCAGCCCCTTCATCTGCCCTGTTGAGCAGGTGCTCCTCACCTTCTGCAGTCAGTATGGTGCCCGTCTCTCCCTGCGACAGCCAGGCCTAGCTGAGGCTGGTGAGTGGGCTGCTTACCTGCCCCTCCTGTCCTTTCTCAGCTTCCCAGTGACAGGACCTCAGAGAGGCAGCTGTGTCAACCCATAAGTCACACAAGCAGAGCACTGAGGAGAAATAGTGGAGGCCGGTGCTCAGGCTGTAAACAGGAGCACCTGACCTGAGCTAGAATGATGGCATCCTCTTATCCCTCGAAGCCTGGGTCTGTCCTGACTCAGGCTATGGCACTGTCTCTTGCAGTGTGTATGAAATTCCTAGAAGATGCCCTGGGGCACAAGCTTCCTAAGAGACCCCAGCCAGGCCACGGGGAGCAGTTTACCATCTTCCAGTTCTGGAGTTACGTAGAAGCTCTGGACAGCCCCTCCATGGATGCTTATGTGACTGAGACCGCCGAAGAGGGTGAGGCAGTGGCACTGACCACAAAATGGTCTGATCTTTCAAGTGTTCTGAGGGTGTGGATGAGGACATGAGAGTAAGATATCCCTCCTAAGAGTCTCCTCGCTCTGCCATCTTGTCCCAACCCCTCACTTCCTCCTTTTTAGTGTTACTGGTGCGAAATCTGAATTCTGATGATCAAGCTGTTGTGCTGAAGGCCCTAAGGTTGGCACCTGAGGGACGGCTAAGGAGAGATGGGCTCCGGGCCCTCAGCTCTCTGCTGGCCCACGGCAACAACAAGGTCATGGCTGCTGTTAGCACCCAGCTCCGCAGCCTGTCACTGGGCCCTGTCTTCCGGGAAAGGGTATGTCCAGGATTCCCCTGCAGGCAAGGGCGGGAGCCCAGGGCTCCCAGCATCTGGCTAAGCCTGTTCTCCCACTCTGGTCCAGGCTCTTCTCTGCTTCCTGGACCAGCTTGAGGATGAGGATGTGCAGACTCGTGTGGCTGGATGCCTGGCCCTCGGCTGCATCAAGGTGACCTCTGCCATCCCACCTACTTTTTCATTCCCCTCCTAACACCTTTAACTTTTGAGCCCATCTCAGTGTTTCCTTCTCTCGTAGGCTTCTGAGGGGATTGAGCCTTTGGTGTACCTGTGCCAAACAGACACGGAAGCAGTAAGAGAAGCTGCCCGGCAGAGCCTGCAGCAGTGTGGTGAGGCTGGGGATGGGAGACTTGAGTCAAGTGGGTTTGGGGACATCTTAGTTGATGGGACTAGGGTGAAAAGATTGGAAGAAGGTAAGGCTACTTTTGACCATATCCTCACGTTATATAGGGGAAGAAGGACAATCTGCTCATCGACGATTAGAGGAGTCACTAGATGCCCTGCCCCGCATCTTTGGGCCCAGCAGCATGGCCAGCACTGCATTCTGAACTCTCCAATCACCGGTCCTAGCACCCCCTTTCCCTCCACCTTCAGGACTCACCAGGCACTGGCAGGGAGGGTGAAGGCTGGCTCCAGACACCCCTCCCCATAGATTCCTATCAATGAAAATCTAATATATTCTCTGTTGTCCCTGGGGTTGGTAGAGCCCACGCCTGAGGTGAAGTGCCCCCCAGCCTTGGGTCTGCACATCCTTTGCCACAAACAGTGTCCGGGGCCTGACCATCTATCTCATTCTGCCTCGACACATCCTTTGGTTTTGTATCTTATTTACAGAGTTTTACAGAAAATAAAAAAGCAAAATGCCTTTCCTACATGGCCTGCTGCACTCTCGGACCCTCTGTGTAACACTCTCTGTTGTGCCCTTCCTGTCACTGGTGTGTCCAGAGCTCCAGCTGTGCAACAGCATGTGCATTTGCCCTGGAAATCCTGGTGGAGGAGAGCCAAGAGTCTGGCGTTGTGCTTGGCGAAGAAGTCATAGAAAGGGAGGGGCACTGAATAGGTTCAGCTTCTGGCTGGGTGTAGGAACTATAGCCCGAGTGGAGCTAAACTCTAGTTCACACAGAGAAGATCCAAAAGATCCTGGACTGACTGGGCAGCCCACAGAAACCAGCTGGAAAAGCCAGCGACTAAGCGTCTTGACACCAGGGGGCAGCAGAACTGCATCAGTGCGTGCCAGGCTTCTGACTGTTTCCTTCTGGTCCTGCGACTTCTTGAAGGCCGAGACGTGTGGATTCCTGCTGAGAGGAGGAGCTAGAGCTTGGGAGGCAGAAGACCCAGATGGCTGCCCTGTGAACCCACACTACAAGGGTTTTCCTTCCCCAGGTGCCTCCTGTAATAAATAACAAACTCACTGAACTCTATGACCCCCAACAGCCAACGGACCTGTGAGGCTTGAGAGAGCAGAACTCCCAAAAGAGGCCTAGCCCAGCTGTTTGTCACAGGAGTTTGCTAATCCACAGTTAAAAGTCCTCTGGGAGGAATTTGAGGGTGGGGTGGGAATTCAGGATGACAGGCCTTTTCTAAGGGCCTGAGAAAGGTCCACGCCCAAAGCTAGAGAAACAAATCCTCCACCCTCTCTCACCAGAACTTAATTATTCAGAGACAGCGTGGACAAGCCCTCCCTAAACCCTGGAGCCCATCTCATGTACCTGTCCTAAGAATGGATAGCACGGTAGCGTGTCTCACTTGCACAGGGCTGTGATGGGGAGTGTATGTGTGACTGCACTCAGGAAGAGTCAACAAGGTGCCAACAGTTGCCCTAGTGTTCTGGGGGTTGGGGGTTTGACCCAGATCCCTGGAGAATCTTACCCACAGTGCTTTAGAGATGTGTATGAAAATGTTTTTGGCTGGGGCCTTCACCACCTGCTGGGGAGCCCACACTGAGCAAAAGAAACGGCAACAGGAAGGAGCACAGGAAACACCTGTGAGTGGATGCAGGTGGCTCCAGTTGGGTGGGGGTGGGGACAGGCAGACAGCCCTCGCACACTGACATAACTTTGTTCACTCCATAACTATGAAGGGTGACCTGGGAAAGACAGGGCAGCTCAGCTTGTTGAGTGGCCAGCTGGGGTAGCATGATAAAACAATCAGGCGACAGAGACCACAGCTAGTCAGTCTGATGGCGGTTGCAGAACCAATACCAGTAAGAGCTCTGCGGGCTTTACTGAGGTGGTGGGAAAGGAGGAAGCAAACAGTACAACTGCACAGCTCAATCCACAGGACAGAATGGAGCCTGGGCAAGAAGTGGAGGATGGAAAGATGTCATCACCCCAGCTTGGGCTCAGTTTGAACTGCCACCGAAAATTCCTGCTTTCCAATGCTGAGTAGGAACAGGACCACTTTGTCCTTTACAAGGAGGGTCCTGAGGCCACAGCCTAGGACTCAGATTTGCTGTGAAGGAATGTGCGAGGCAGGGCACACAGAAGGTACACAGGCCAGGGAAAAGAGTCTAGACCTTTATGCCTTTGCCCTTCAAGCCTTCCTGGCTAGAAGCAATATGGACCAACTCCAATTCAACCATTGTCTTCTCTCCATCTGTGATCTGAAGTCAAGGAGTTGTCTTCTATTGCCCAAGTACAGGTCTTGGTCTGTCAGATGGTGGGGGGCAGGAAGAACTCGTCTTCCTGCTATGCCCTTCCCCACACAAATGTCGCCCTGGAACTCTCCCACCTTCTATCCTGCTGCCATGCTGGCTGGAGTGGCATTTCTTCCTGCTGCCTCAGATGTACAGTTGGGAGACTGCTGCCCAGGTAACGGAGGTTAATGACATCATCTGAAGTCACAGCTATCAGGATAAGGAAAGTTTATGTCAGCTGTCCCATAGAGACTGCTGCCCTGAAGCCCTTAAGAGGCGGAAGACAAAAATGGGCCTCCAAGATTATGACACATTGAAAGGTGTCTTACCATTTGAGTCCACTAAGGCAAAAGTCATGTCTTGGCCGTCATCTTCATGGCTTTGCACAGGAGAAATTGACATGTGTATGCCAGGAAAAAAAAAAAAAAAAAAGAGGCTGAGGCTGAGGTGGTCAGGGATCTAATTTATTATGTTGGTGGCAGATGGAGCTTCCCTTCAGTCCCCTCCTTTCTTCTTGCACTCTTCCAACTTTACCTTTCCTCTTGGTTCCCACTCTTCCTCGTGTGTTCAAATTAAAGCTGCGGAGAACCAAAAAAGAAAGAAAAAACATGTTTGTGAAGGCAAAGCAGCAGATGGACTGGCACGTGGAAAGAGGACTGCTTCTTTGTCTCACCCACTGAGCGGGGGTGCCTTCCTTGTATCTGTGCCTGATATGTGGGTACATCTGCTGAGTTTCAGGCACATGAGATACTCCATCCTTTTCCTCCTTCCTCTCAACCAGCCCTGAAATATCCTTTTCAGGCCATTCAACCCCGATGGACAGAAGGCTCTTGGCCTCGGATGCTGGGCCAGGCTTTTGTGGGCTCGGGTGATAGGGAAGGATAAGGTTGGGATAATTCCTGTGAATGCTAAGGAAGCTCAATCTATCATCTACCAAATAGACTTGGGCCAGTAGACAACCCAGTGTTTAGGCATCAGTGTGCACCTGGTGACCTGAGTTCAATTCCCAGAGCTCACAGGATAGAAATAGAATCAACTGTAACCTCTACATGTGCATTACGGTGCATTTGTGCTTGTTCTTTCTTTCTCTCTTAAATAAGTAAGTAAACGAACAAACAAATAAATACTGTCCTTGGTCAGCAAGAAAGAGGCCTATTGTTCCAGAAGACTGTGATAAGTGCAGGTCACTAGTGTTAAGTTTGGTGTTACAATTCAAGGCCTGGCTGTCTCTTCAGTTGTCCTATATTCAAAGCATCAGGACCTTCAGGAAGTGTTAACTTAGAACGTTGGAAAAGCAGCTGAATTGCCAGAGTTATGTTCTTTTGTAACTTCCTCTCCCAGCATTACTTTCAACAGCACTCCATAGAGCTCACACTCTTGAAACGCACTCCCTGGATCCCCACATCCACTCCTCTGGTGTCCATCTACATACTGAGGCTGCACGTCAGTCACTAATTGAATTTTTCACCTCACTTGTAGACATCTGCCTCCAACTGCTGACGGGACACTTCCTCAGCTCAACATGCTCAAAATCAAACCCAACATCTCAAAACCTGTTTCTCCTCTAGGGCTTGAGGTTACCAACTACTAGATACCAAAGCCACAAAATGGCATCTCTGATTCTTTCCTCTGTCCCCTCCACCCAACTACCAGAACCTTCACAACTAAGTGTTCTAAAATAGAATATTTCTAAACTCAATTTGAAATCAATTTCTTTATGTGTGTGTGTGTGTGTGTGTGTGTGTGTGTATGGACAGTCACACAAGCACATGTATGTACATGTGTATGGAAGCCAGAAGAAGCTGATGTCAGGTGTCTTCCTCATTGTCCACTTTAGTTTTGGAGACAGGGTCGCTTACTGAATCTGGAGCTCATTGATCTGGCCAGGCTTGCCAACCAGCAAGCCCCAGAAATCTCTCCATCTCCCTGGTACTGGGTCACAGGCAAGCACCACTGTGCTTTTTACATGAGCACGGGGAATATAAACTCAGGCAGGTCCTCATGCTTGTACAGCAAGCATTTTGCTGACTGAGCCAACCTCCCATTGTCATTGCTGGTTAAGCATTGCCATTGCTATCCGCCTCACTTAGACACCAAATCTGTCTCTGGTCTTGCCCCTCTTGGATCTATTCTCCATTTTCCCAAGTTAGTTCTAAAATATGAATCTACTGTTACAGTCCCTCTTTAGTGAAAAGCCTAGTTCATTCAACCTGGCTCACAAAGCCCTTTGTGTTTATTCCAGTCTCGAGCCTCATTTCTGGCCCTGAACTGCTAGTTCTGCATTGCAGCTTTACTTGCAGGGTCTATCTCCCTCTGAGCTTGGGATCACTCCTACCATGTTCCACTATTCCCATCCCTAAATGTTATCTCACTAAATAGTTAGCTAACCTTCAACCTAAGCATCACACATTTTTCTAGGAATTATATCTTCACTGGATGTAGTGGTAAAATCCTAACACTTGGGAGGCTAAGGCAGGAGAATTACTTTTGAGTTCAAGGCCAGCCTGGACTATAATCCTACTTATTCTTGTCAAAGAAGTCTGCACTTGTCTTATTACACTGCTACATCCCATTGCAATTGATAATTAACTTCATAACATTTGCTGTAGCCATAATTATACTGACTATTCTAATTAGTAACAGGTACCACCCAGGTCTGTGGACACAATGAGGCATTCCCTGTGGAACTGACCATGTTCTTTTGTTTATTAATGTATTTATGAGGTGCTAGGGGTTGAACAGGACCTTCCACCCATTATTATTTTACAAAGTTTCATTGATTTCACTATTTAAAGTGTATAAGAGCTGAGGATATAGCTCAGTGGTAAAGCATTTGCCTAGCATGTACTTAGTCCTGGGCTCAATTCTCAGTACCGGGAGAAAAAAGTACAGTTTGCCCAATGTGTTAGTGCATGCCTGTAATCTCATTAGTCAAGAGGCTAAGGAGTCTAAGGCATAGCAAGCTTAAAGTCAGCCTGGACTACATTCAATACCATCTCAAAATAAATAAACAAACAAATAAATTGTACAATTCAAATTAGGACTGATGGTAAAAACTTATAAAGCAGCTAATTGGGAAGCTAAGGCAAGGGCACTACAAATTCAAAACTGCCAGGGTTATAAAGCAAATTCAAGGTGACCACCCTGAACAACTTAGCAAGACCATGTCTCAAGTAAAAAAAAGTTGGGAGAAGGGGCTCAGGATTAGCTTAGTAAAGTACTTGCCTAGCAAGTACAAGGCCCTAGATTCAATTCCCAGTACACAACTTTAGAATATTATCATCAACCCATAAAGGAACCCTGAACTCCTTAGTTACCATCTGAAGGACCCTTGCATTCTCCCATCCCACCTCCAGTTCTAGACAACTACTAAACCTTATTTTTTTGTCTCTAGATTTGTTTATTCTATTTTTTTAAACAAAATTAGGTTTTATCTTTCTAGCTTACTCAGTTCTAAGATTCATCTGTGAACTTTCTTGTAGATTAAAATTCAGTGAGTCTTGGGTTAGAGAAATGGTTCAGGGGTTAAGATTCTGCCTCGCCAAGCAGAAGGACATGAGTTCGGATTCCAGGTCCCATGTTAAAAAATGCCAGACAGAACTGGCAGTGACTGACACTTCCGGCTCTGGTGGGGAGGAGCCTGGGAAGTCCCAGAGCAAAGCAAAAAGGAGGTAGAAGCAATCCAGGATGATTCCTGAAGTCACTATTGTTCCTCCAAGGGACACACAGTTCCCTCTCACACACACACAAATACATAAACATTTTTAAAAAATTTTAAATTATTTATTCAATTGTATGTGTGTGCGTGTGTATGTATTGTGTGTGTGTGTGTGTGTGTGTGTGTGTGTGTGTGTGTGTGTATGTGTGTAGAACCACAGGCAAATTCTGGAACCACCATGGACTGCCTCTACCTCCTCCTTGTTTACTCTGCCCCAGGATTCACAGGCTCCGCCCTACCAGAACCGGAAACTCAGACACACACACACACACACCCGCCCCCATTTCCGCACGACGGCTATACGTGGGGTCTAAGATCCGAATTCAGGACCTTCAGCCTGCAAGACAGAGGCTTAACCCCTGAGCCACCTCTCCAGCCCCCCTATTATGCAATTCTTAACTGTTTTCCTAGTCTTATCTCAAAGTAACCTCAAAATATTGTGAGGACGAAAGTACCATGTTTGATGGAGAAGCCTGGAAATTAAAAACATCTCCCCCCCCAGGAACATCATGAACTCGCTCCAGTATTACCTTGCCTACAACATAAAGCTAGGTCACAAGAAGTTACTTAGCACATACTTACAGATTAAAAAGTCATCAACCCAAATACCTCTGCTATCTACCCAAGTTGCCTGAAATTTTCATCATTAAAGGCCTCTTTGTAATTGAAGCAATGCTATCCAGCTCTATTTAGGGAAAGAAAACCTTTTACCTCCCTTAACAAGTCACATGGAAGCATGGGTTTCAGAGGAAGAGCACATGTCTGAAATAAATGAAGCCCATGTTAAATCCTGGCCTGTTTCAAAGTGTCCTCAAAGCTAAAGCATCATCTTGTTGCAGGGAACTGGTCTCGACCATCCCAATGTCGTGGGGTTCTTGTGTTCCGGAGTCGAAGATTGAAACCAGAACACGTGTAGAGGATTAAGGTTGAGTTTATTAGAGAAGAGAAAGGTTGGGACTCATGGACTCCAGATGTGGAGTGCCATGAAGGGCTAGGAAGCCCATGAGAACTCATGGTGCCTAGGCATGGAATTCATGAGGAGCAAGGAACAAGAAACAGACTCATGGCACTGGAGTGCCATGAGGGGCTAGGGAGCCTCCAAGAGAAGTAGGCAGCTGGAAACAGACTCATGGGACTAGAGGGCCATGAGGGGCTAGATCGCCAAAGATGGTTCCCAGGGCTAGGTATATTTATACACCTAAACAAGCACGGGAAACTGGCTTTTTCCGCATTGGTTAATACCCATTGGGACCCAATCCAGTTGCTCTTGGGCCCATATGGGTTAGAGGCCAAGTTGTTTGATATGGAGAGCTCATCTCCATAATCACTTCATGGGGAAGATGGCCATCTTATCTCTGGGAGGACTGGAGTCAGTTCCTCAGCAGGAGTGTTCCTTCAGGGTGATTCCTGCAGCGGGGATGACCTTCAGGAATTCCAAAGACCTTCAAAGACCTTGAGAGACCCATCCCAGCATGACTGCTCTGATCCTGCCTCAATCTCTAGGGGACTGCTATAAAACAGAAAGGTTGGAATAGGTGTTGTGGTGCACACTTATAATTCCAGTACTCAGAAGATTGGATAACATATCAAGACAAAAAAAGTAGAAGCTGGGCTACAATTCTAGTCACTCCAGAGGCTGATGTAGGATAATCACAAATTTAAGGCCACTATGGAATACCAGAATGTACGTGGGCATGTATGTACAAGGGGATACTTGAGGGGGCTGGAGAGGTGGCTCAGGGGTTAAGCCTCTGCCTTGCAGGCAGAAGGTCCTGAGTTCGGATCTAGGCCCCACGTATAGACTCCGGGCGGAAGTGGGGGCGGCCTGCGTTTCCGGTCCTGGTAGGGGGGAGCCTGTGAATCCCCGGGCAGAGTAAACAAGGAGGAGGTGGTCCATGGTGGTTCCCGAATTCGTCCGTGGTTCTACACACACATACACACGCACAATTGAATAAATAATAATAATAATAAAAAGAGGATACTTGAGTGTGTGTGTTTATGGAGCCCCAAGGGACATGGGAATCACCCTGGGTTGCTCTTCCGCCTTGTGGCTTTGCTTTACCTTCTCGGAATTATAAGCCACTGCCATATCTGCCTAACATTTTTTAAAATTTATCTATTTTTTGTTTGTGTGTGTATCAGAGGACACTGTGTGTCTCTGTGGAGACCCAAGGATGACTTCGGGAATCATCCTGAATTGCTTCTAACACCTTTTTGCTTCAAGCTGAGATTTCCCAGGCTCTGCCCACCAGGCCCAGAAGCGCAGGCTGCAGCTGGTTCTGCGTTTTTTTTTAAATGGGACCTGGGATCCAAACTCAGGACCCTCTGCTTGTGAGGCAAAGTCTTAACGCCTGAGCCATCTCTCCAGCCTCTCACTAACTTTTTTTTTTTTTTAATGTGGGACCTGGGATCCGAACTCAGAACCTTCTGCTTGTAAGACAGAGTCACAACCCCTGAGCCATCTCTCCAGCCCCACTAACTTTTTTTTTTTAATGTGAGATCTAGGGATCTAGACTTAGGACCTTTTGGTCGTGAGTCAGAGGCTTTAACCACTGAAGCATCTCTCCAGTACCCTTCATTTTTTTCTTATTTATTCATTTGTTTGTTTGTTCATTTAGTATAGGGCCAGAAGTGCAGGCCACTGCCGTTTCTATCTGGCCTTCTTTTTCATGAGACCTGGAATCTGAACTCAGGTCCTTCTGCGGGCAAGACAGAATCTTAACTCTTTAGTCTCCCTCCCTCCCTCCCTCCTTCCCTCCCTCCCTCCCTCCCTTCCTCCTTCCCTCCCTTCTTCCCTGCCTGCCTTCCTTCCTGGTTAGTTTCAAACTCACAATCTCCTCTTGCCTGAGTCTCCTAAATGCCAGGATTATAGGGTGGCTCATTCTCAAATTTAAAACCAAACTGGGGGGCTGGAGAGATGACTCAAGAATTAAGACTGCCTTAAAACCAGGTCCCACATAAAAGCGCCAAGTGGAAATGGTGGAGGACTGCCTGCCCTGGTAGGTAGAGGCTGGGAAACTCCAGAGAGAAGCAAGAAGGAGGTAAAAGGATGATTCCTGAAGTCACCCTTGGTCCTCCACAGGGACACACAGTGCTCTCTGATACACACACACACACACACACACACACACATAAATAAAATATTTTTTAAAAAGAAAGAAAAAGAGCACTGGGCATCACTTGGAAATGCAGACATGAAGGTACCATGCAAGATGATAAAATGGATTACAGAAAGGTAATCAGTGCATGCTTGGAAAAAGCAGATAGGAGCACAGAGAACAGAATTAACCTACTTCTAAGCCAGGTATGCAGTTTTTTAGACTGTAAAGAACAGTCATTTAAGCAGGGAGGTAAAAAATAAACATGGCTTTTATAGGGGATCTGAAGAAAACAGACATTAATAAGGAAAAAATTCTTGTGGTCTTGGCAAGAAATGATGTGGAAATCTTTAAAATGTTAGAAGAAAGTAGTTGGTTTTGGCAGTTGATTTCGGTAGACACTTCAATGTGTCCAAATGTTTTATAAGGCTTAACATGACATTTATCCCTAGTTCAATGGTGTGGGTTGACCTGCTGTCCTCAAATACTCTTATGCACTTTTATGCCCTTAATCCTGGCTCTTTACCTTATATGCTTTTGTCTCATCTATTAAAGTACTAATCGATACTTTATTTTTGCATTCGTGCGTGTGCACTCACACATTTGTGAGTGTATGTGTATCAGAGGGGACTACATGTCCCTGTGGACAATCAAAAGTGAACTCGGAAATCATCTTGGATTACTTCTACCTCTTTCTTGCCTCACTCTGGGATTTCTCAGGCTCCTCCCACCAGGGCCAGAAGTGCAGGCTGCTACCTTTCCACCTGGCCTTTTTATGTTGGACCTGGGATCTGAACTCAGGACCTTCTGCTTTTGAGGCAAAGTCTTAAACCCTGAGCCATCTCTCCAGCCTGACTCTTCAATACTTTAGATCCTCTGAAATGAGATACTAGTAGAGAATGAGATAAATCAGTAGAGAATGATTTCTTTCTTTTTCTGTGAATTCATTTCTTCCCACTATATCAATTTATACATTTTTTAACCAAGTTTTACTAGTGAAACTTTGAGGGTTTTTTTTTATACATTTTTTTTACCAAGTTTTACTAGTGAAACTTTGCCTAAAATAAGGAGTTTGTACATGTAAGTACTCAGGTATTTGGTTAACTGGAGCTGAGAAAATGACTCAAAGGTGGTAGAGTGTTATTCTAGCATCCAATCATGAACAAAACCCTTGGTTCAATCCCTGTATTGAAAGAAGTAAAAAAGTAAAAGAAGAAAGGGGATAGAGATGGAGGGACGGAGGAAGAGAGGGAAAAGAAGGTATAATGAATTTCTTGAACTGGATTATGTCATACCTCATACATGTATGTCCTCAATGGGTACAAAGGATTCATGTGTAACCTTAGGCCCTGTACCAAAGTGAAGATTCTTGTCAATACTGGGGATTGAACCAGTGACTTCATGTGTGCTAAATAAGCATTCTACCACCAAAACACTTCCTCTAGTTATATTTACAAATAACACATTGCCCTTTCATTTGTTGATTCTCTGGTACAGAGGACACACACACACACACACACACACACACACACACACACACACACGAAGAAAAAAAAAGTCAACACAACACCTAAATCCAGGCCAGTCTGACTCCCATACCCAGGGACTACGATCTTAATTATTTGAGTTATATAACTAACATCTAATGTCTCTAATTAAAGCTTTCTACTCTCTAGCTTCCTAGGACACTCTCCTGTAAGGAAGCAATGTTACAACTGCCTCCTTTGCCTCCTCCTTTTGTTTTTGAGGCAAGGTCATCCAATCCAGCTCAGGTTGGCCTGAAAACCACTATGTAACCAGACTGGTCTCTAATCTGTGAGCCCATCTATGCCTCAGCCTCCCAAGTGCTGGGATTACAGGTATACACTATTATACCTGGCTATACACATGACTTTTTAATTTGTTTTTAGAAATATTTCATTGGAGAGAAAGATGCCATGGGGCACAGGTGAGGTCAGAGGGCAACTTTCAAAAGTGCGTTCTCTTTTTTTATCATGTAGGCTTCCAGCGATCGAATTCAGATTACCAGGTTTGAAATTTTTTTATTATTTATCCAATTGTGCATGTATGTGTGTGCGCGTGTGTATGTGTGTGTGTGCGTGTGTATGTAGAACCACGAATTCGGGAACCACCATGGACCACCTCCCCCTCCTCCCTCCTCGTTTACTCTGCCCAGGGATTCACAGGCTCCGCCCTACCAGGACCAGAAGCGCAGGCTGCCCCCCGCTTCCGCCCGGCGTCTATACGTGGGGCCTAGATCCGAACTCAGGACCTTCCGCCTGCAAGGCAGAGGCTTAACCCCTGAGCCACCTCTCCAGCCCAACCTGACATTTTTAAAGTATATTGTGTGTGTGTGTGTGTGTGTGTGTGTGTGTGTGTGTGTGTGTGTGTGTGTATCCGAGGGCACCGTGTGTCCCTGTGTAGAACCAAGGGTGACTTCGGGAATCATCCTGGAGCGCTTCCACCTCCTTCTTACTGCACGCTGGGATTCCCAGGCTCCGCCCACCAGAGCTGGAAGCGCGAGCTGCCGCCATTTCTGCCTGGCGTTCTACGTGGGACCTCGGATCTGAACTCAGGACCTTCTGCTTGCGGGACAGTCTTAATCCCTAAGCCATCTCTCCAGTTCCCAACTTTTTTTATTTTTTAATTTTTTTATTATTTATTCAATTGTGCGTGCGTGTCTGTGTATGCGTGTGCGTGTGTGTGTAGAACCACGGACAAATTCGGGAACCACCATGGACACCTCCACCTCCTTGTTTACTCTGCCCCCGGATTCACAGGCTCCGCCCCACCAGGACCAGAAACCCTGGCCGCCCCGGCTTTTGGGGTCTAGGATCCGAACTCAGGAACTTCCCCGCCTGCAAGTCAGAGGCTTAACCCCTGAGTCACATCTCCAGCCCCCGATTTTTTTTATTTTTTAAACTGGGGATTGACACCCTCCGTCCCCCAGTGTCATGAAAGCAAGGTAAATATTCTACCAGTGACTTACAACATACATTTTGCCATCATGGACATTAATTACCGTGATGATTCACTTTCTATTTACCCATCAGGCTCCTGGGCACCAGACCCTTGACATGTTTGCGCTCATGGTTCTGGTCCTGCCTGGAGGGCTGACAGCTTGATCTAAAATGTGATGATTTTACCAAAACTATGAGGTAAGGTGGGTAGCCTTCTACAGAAAGACCCTGAACTTTCTCCATAGACTCTAAGTCTAATTGACAATCCATGGAAATGATCCTTACATTCTGAAAAAGATAACTTCTTTTCTATATGATAATCCTAACAACACTAGATTAGTCAATCAACTAATCTATCTAGCTGTCTTTTTTTAAAGTTTATATCATGTCTTGATAATGTCCAAAAACTATCCTTTATAAACTAGGCAAGGTGGCTCATGCCTCAAATCCCATTAGAGGAAGCAGAATTGTTACAAATTTGAAGTCACCCTGTCTACTAAACTAACAGGTACTGGCCAGAACTACATAGCAAGACAGTCTCAAAAAAACAAAAACCCAGTCAGAAAAAAACTCAGTATCTTTCATAAATCAGGGTATGCTCTCAGTTCTGAAGTGTTCTGGATTATCACTTGAGGGAACAAATCTGACTATTTATTTATTATTTATTTCAGTGCTAGGGATCAAATCCAGGATTTCACACATGCTAAGCAAACACTACCACTTGGAAACATCCCCAGTTCCTGACCTTAACTTTATCAGCTCAACTATATTTCATCACTACTCTCTCTTAGCTTGCTTCTTTCCAGTCTGAAATGTCTTATTCTTTGGTTTGACTTTTCTCTTCTTACTCTTTGGAGATGATTATACAAGAAAAGACATAAGGATTTCCTATAAAAAAGAAAATATATCCTTTTGTTCATTCCTAGTGGTTTTCAGCATTTCCTCAGCTCCATGACAGACAGTTCCTTGTCTTCAAAAAGCAGTTCCCAGGCTAATGGACATCATCTTTGTCTTCTGATACCTCAAAGGTTATATAGCTGGAAAAATACTCCATACATATTGTATATATATAGTTGTTTTGTTTCTCTCCAAATATACATTTGTCTACATTAAAACTTTAGATGGTATTAATGTAGGTCACTCTTAAAATGACCTAAGATAGTGATTTAGAGAAGCACTTAGAAGAAAAACAGGCTAAAATGTATTTTTTTTATGATTACGATAGATTTTATTTGAGGAAAGAAAGAACCGAACTCACAAACATTGAGTCTGTGAGGGGCAAAAGAGCTATCTGATGGATGCTCCAAAATGTTGTGTTCTGGGCTGGAGAGATGGCTCAGGGGTTGTGACTCTGTCTCACAAGCAGAAGGTTCTGAGTTCGGATCCCAGGTCCCACGTTAAAACAAAACAAAACAAAACAAAATGTTGTGTTCTTGTGTCCGGGGATTGAGGTGGGAGAGTAGCACAAAAGGATGAGAAGAGAGAAAGAAAAGAACCCATAGACTCCAGACATAGAGTCCCATAAGGAGCAAAAAGCCTGAAAATGTATTTTTATTTGTAGTGGTACAGAGCAAACCCAGGTTCTTGCACATGCTAAGCAAGTACTCTACCACACAGCTAATGATCTCATATATGAAAGTCAGCATCATTACTGTCTCTTACCTAAATTCCAAAGTGAACCAGCACTATTATCTTTAGTAAAGGTAATGCAAATATTTTTATAGTTATCTGTTTGATAACTTAGTTCTCTAAATCTGCCCTTTCCTTATGCTTGATTCGTACATAAGAAGTAAATAGAACAAAAGGACCTTATGTAAAATTTTCAAATATCTCATATATTTCTGGAGTAGTATCTAATCTAAGAAAAGTAACTGGAACTAGGAGTGGGAAATTTTGTGTCCAGGTGCTGAAAAACCAAACTATTCCTTTTCTTCATGTCTTGATTCAGCAGCTGAATACTGCTGGAGATGAATTGCCAACTGGACCACTTTGAACCACTTTCTCAACCTTGAACTCAACATAAAACTTCAAATGGGCACCCAGTGCCACCAAGGCAGTCCTACTAAGGATTTATTTTCCCTCTTTCTTACATTTGCACCCACCTTCATTGTTGTCACCTATCAGAACCATTCTATCCAAAGTCAATCCTCCCTGCTTCAGTCCTCTATGGTCAAGCAAGCCTTCTTCTTCTATCATTCATCTTTCTTTCCTATTATATCACTTCCAATGGTGCATTAAAATGCTCAAGAATCAACCATCTTTTTTATTATTATTTATCAATTGTGTGTGTGTGTGTGTGTGTAGAACCACGGGCGAATTCTGGAACCACCATGGACTGCCTCCACTTCCTCCTTTACCCGGGATTCACAGGTTCTGCCCTACCAGGGCCAGAAATGCAGGCCGCCCCCACTTCTGCCCCGCATCTATACATGGGATCTGGGATCCGAACTCAGGACCTTCCACCTGCAAGGCAGAGGCTTAACCCCTGAGCCACCTCTCCAGCCCAAGAATCAACCATCTTTTTATATATCTCTACTGAGTTGAGACTAAGCTCAATGGCAGACAATTTGTGTGTATATGGAGAGGAATGGGCTTCCTACCACTCAAAGGAATGAAAACTCCCACAATTACTCCCTTGAACCCACATTCTTTTGCACTTATCTCATTGCTTTCCTGTATATACTGTCTATTTAGGTCAACATCCCCAATACCATATGCAGCTCACATGAATCAGACCATGGCAAATGACAATCTCCAGTTATCTCCAAGGACAACCAACTCAATAGCCAAGTCTCTGGCCCAAATTTACTAGAATTCTCAGGACAAGCGAAGTCTCCCCTCTTGCCTAGAACTTCTATCCTTGAATTCTATAAATTGACCTTCTAGATGACTTCCTTGTCTCCCTATCTGCTCCCTTTCATCCTCCTTTTCCATCATTCTCCCTCTGTTAAAGTTTTCCATGTTTCCAATTAAAACAATATTTTATTTATGTATTTGAATGAGACCATGCACGTGTGCCATAGTGCATGGGTGGGGGCCAGAGGACAGTCAGTTCTCTTCCTTTACCATGAGGGCTTACTGTTATTGAACCCTGGTCGCAGGTTTGAGTGCAGGTACCTCACTGAGCTGTCTCCCTGGCCCAGGTTTCCCTCTTGGACATTCTCTTCTTTTCCCGCTAAGTCAGGATCGTAAGGTGATGACCCCACAGTTATTGAATCGGTTCATGAAGTTCAGAAACATCTGATTTAGTTGTCAACATTTGAAAATCTGGAACTTTCATTCTTTTAAATCCAGATTTTATTTTTGGGGGGGAGGGGGGATAAACAGTATCTGTCAATAATGGGCCAGCATTCTTACAACGGGGCAGCTGGATGAAGCAGAAAGTTTCTTTGAGGCTAGGAGAGTTTGTTATCACAACATCGAAAGCAAAGGCGTTGAGAACACAGTCCTGAATCATTCTCCAGAGATCACACCACCTGGCAATTAGGTCTCTAGCAACTTCCCAGCTGTTGGACAGGACCCCTAAGCGCCTCCTGGGGAAGGGAAGGAGCTGAAAGATTCGGACTACGGGGAATTTAAGTTCTCAAGCAAAGACAAGAACTACGTGTTTTAAAATATAGAATTACACGGCCCCAAATACTGTTAAAGACGATCGCTGTGGGGTTTGCGGAGTACTAGCCGTCTGGTGTGTTCCGCTGCCGCTCCGGGCTGAAACGGCCTGGGAGCATCCAGAGAAGGTGTCTTATCTCACATCGAGTTTTAGAAAGCTCTTTTCTAGGGCGGAGAGAACCAAAAGCCTTTAAGCAAAGACAGTCCTTCCGGCCGTGGCTCCTGCGCGTTGGACAGAGTCCCAGAGCCGAGAGCGCGCGGGGACCCGCCTGGTCTTACTCCGTGGCGGGCCACCGTGCAGAGTTGAGCGCGGGTTGGGCCCAGTTGGGGCGGAGACTGGGCGGAGCCGCGCCGGGAGCCGCCTCGGTCCCACGGCCCGGCCCCGCGCGCGCTTCCTCCGGCCACCCTTACTCCTCCAACTCTTCCCGGCTCAAGGGGACCAGAGAACAGCAGTTAGGGAACCAGGTCAGCCGGGCCGAGATCCGGACTGCCCAGAGGCGGCGAGCCTCCGCCCAGGAAGCCCCACCCAACGGGAACCCGGACGCCGCCGCGCCCGGCCGAGCCCACGCGCGACCGGGCGAGGGCGCGGGAGGGCGCGTGCGGAGTGACGACGCGACTCGCGGCGCGTCCCGTGACGCCATCGCGCCTGCTTTTGAAAGTTGGCGCCCGGGGCCGCCTCCCATGTTGCCCTGCGCCAACCCCTCCCCTCACCTTTCCTCCCCCGCCCTCTACTCGCCGCCGGCCGGCCCCCCCACCCTTCCCTTCCCTTATCAGCACCCGCGGCCCCGGCAGCGCCGACGCAGGCGCACTGCACCGCACCGCCGCCATTTTGTGTCCGAGCCCGTGGAGCGATTAAACCGTGCGCGGAGCTGCTTCTTTGGCGGCAGCGACGGCAGCGGTAGCCGGTGCAGGCACGCGGAGCTGGCTGGGGACGCCGGGTGGCCGGAGCGGTGGAGCGGCGGCGGAGCGGGCGCTGCGGGGGGTGTGGCGCGAAGGTAAGGGGGACCGGGGTGGAGGAGGTTTCGCGGGCCGCCTCTAGGTGTCACGATGGGGCCGCTCCGGTCGGCGCTGGCTGCAGCCCGGCGCCAGCGCCGCCGCCGGGGGGTGTTTGTCTCCCTCTACCGTCCCTGCTGCGGCGCGGCCGCCGCCATTGCCCGGCGCCGCCGCGACCCGGCCACCCCCCTCCACACCCTCCGGCCCTGCTCCCTCCCGCCGCTGCACTAGGCCTCTGGTGGCGGCGGCGACGGGGCCTGCGCGCTCGGCGACTCCATTTTCCTTCCTTTGTCTCTGCCCTCGAGGCCGGCTCTTGGCCCGGCCGATCGCCCGGCCGCGGCCCGCCCTCTGCCCTCCGCCCCTCCCGCGGCCAGTGGCCCCAGCCGGAGTGCGAGCGCTTGAGCCTCGACTGCGGCGCCCCCCTCGCTCGAGGGTCCGGACCCTCTGCCGCCGGGTGGGCGGCCGGGTCCCGGAGCCTTGTGCGTGTCGGGATCCGGCCGACGCGCGCCTCGGGCTGCCCATCCTCCAGTCCACCCGGTCCCGGAACCTACCCGGCCGCCCTGCGTTGCTTCCCCAGCAGCTGGGCTGCTCCCCGGTTTGGTGTCGGTCCGAGCGCCGCCGCCGCCGGTCTCCTCCTCCGCGGAGTGGCGCAGGCGGCGCTGCTGCGGCTGCGAGTCGAGGGACCCCAGAGCTGCCGAGAGCTCCCTCTGCAAGGCTGGCTGAGTGGCTCGCGCCTCGACGCCGCCCGAGCGGGCGGGGGAACGCGCGCTCGCCGCCCCCGCCGGGCCCCACTGCGCCCCCAAACTCACGCCAGGGCACCGCGCGGCACCCGAACGCCGCGGCCCCGCTTGGCGGGCGGAAAAGACGCTAATTTCCGCCCCAACTACTTTTTCTTCATCCAGGCTTGCCCTTCTCCAGCCCCTTGGAGGGGTAGCAGCCTGACTTTGTGCGCTCAGAGATCTCAAAGGGACTGAAACTTAATTTGACTCTGATCTCAAGTGACGTGATAAGGTCCTAAATTCGGGAGTGGGGGCTGGTTATGTTAGTGCAGGCGACACTGGAGTTTGCCTGCCATTTCAAACGTCCTGACGCTAACTTCGTGCAACCACTTAGTACCTGATTTGTGTGGGGCTAGAGTAAGACGGTCTCTCTGGGATTGTGCAACCCGCTCTGAAGCACCAGTAAGGCAGAATGAATTTATTCTTCATTTTACTGGTAATTTGCCTGTTCACTGAATTGTGAGGGTTGATGTTGTAATTGGATCTTAAGTTACTAGCGCAGATGGTTTATAAATATCTGCGCCTAAAGTAACTACTCTTTTGTAGCTGACTTCCTGTATTCCTGAGTTTAGCATTAAGTAAACATTCACATAGATACTTCTCGAGTTTAAGTCAACTAAGAAAGTTACGATCCCCTATCCTCCTTAGGCAGGAAAAGAAGTTACACAGGATATAGTTTACTCTGTCCCTTAAGTGTTTTTTTTTTTTTTTTTTTTTTTTTTTTCTTGGAAAAGCCTCTATTGAATTGTTAGGTTAGCTCTTTTTTTTTTTTTTTTCTCATAGTCCATTACCATGTAGCAATTGTTGTGTCAGCATAGGTCTTTTAGTAGAAAAGAAAGTCTAGAATGACAAGGAAAAAAAGATATTTAAATTTATGAGATTTATAGACATAGTGCTAAGAAAATGTGTCTGATCCATTGCATGAAATGTCTTCATATGCAAATCTTTCTACACCTGTCTCCACTCCCCACACTTTCAAAAATGAACCTAGATTTTTTTTTTTTTCAAATGAACCTAGGTTTGAAGTTTGTTAAGTCTCTCTAGCCAAAGTGAAATCCTGTGCAACTTTATTTTGTGTGGTGCTTAACCATGCTAGGCAGATGTTCTACCACTGTTACTTCCTCAACTAATTCAACACCCCTTCCTTGAAACGTTCCTGTTCTCCCTCTTCCCAACACTAAATCCTTGTAGGTTGATGGAATGTCAACAACCTTGTAGGACCACTTTTTATTTAGTGTCAGTCCAGTTATGTAATTTATTACATTCCTTGCAGTTTTCCTTTCCAACTTGTATATAACAAATGATATATTTATTAAAATAAGCTCCACAAATTGATCATGGTGGCCCACATCAGTACTTGGGAGGTAAAGGCAGGATAATTGGGAGTTCAAGGTCTTCCTAGGCTATGTACCAAGTTCGAGGTCAACCTGGGCTACATTACTTAAAAAAAAAAAAAAACCTTCATAAAGAGTAGTTTGGGTTCTGTTTGCTTTTATACTGGTGAGAATTAAACTCAAGTCCTTGAATAAGCTAGGCAAGCACTCTACCTCTGATCCCCCTTCATAGCCCCTTTTTATTTTTTATTGCTGAGATGGTCTTACTACGTTACCGATGTTTGTATTCAAGTTTGCCTTAAACATATATATATATATCCCAGATAAGCCTCAAATTTTAAGTACTTCTGACTCCCAAGTAGCTGGGAGTGCAGGCATTTAAAAAGCTAGACTATGAATTTAAATCTTCAATACTGCCAAAACATGACAAATAGCAGAGTGCAGTGGTACAGCATGGCACAATGATACCAGTGTATGAAAATGATGTAATAGAACTCAGTATTTTGTATGCTAACATAACTTCAGAAATGGGAAAAAAATTGTAAGAAAAACTGAAGATGAGTTTATGCATCAAAGTAACTCAAAGAGCCTACTTATTTGCATTAGTAATGTGAAGATTTACAAAAATGTCTTCTGGGCCTTGCAAGTTTGCTTAATAGGTATGCCTTGAGTTCAATGCTTGGAACCCACATAGTAAAAGATGAGAACCTACTCCCTCAAGTTGTATGGTCTACTACGCATGTGTTTTCTAAATGTAAAAAAAAAAAGTGCCTGCCTACAGGAGAAAATACCACTTAAAGTACTTGTAACATCTTTATTTGTATCTCTTCAATTTACAGAATAAAATGTAGATATATTGGAAGAATTAGAGTTTTTCTCTTCAGATGTATTTATTTGAGGGGGGAGGCAGAACACATGCATGTATATACCATAACAAATTAGTAAAGGTCAGAAATAGGTTCTGTCCTTCCACCATGTGGGCATTTGAGGATCAAAGTCAGATCAACAGGTTTGTGAGCAGGTGCCTTATCTGATGAGCTAGCTTACTGCTCCAAGATAATTTATAAAGAAGTGTACTCAACTGGGACTAATGAGTGACTTAGCAGAGGTCACATGAGGCTAGATTCATAAGACTGAATCTTGTGGCAGACTCATGCTCATTTGTGCCTACTGGTTGAACCTTACCTTTTGAGACTATTTTTCGCAGGGGAGTTAGTTATTTGGCATCACAGCCACCCCATGTTTACAGGTTCAAGTTCTCTCTCTCTCTGTCTCTCTTTTTCTTGCTCTTTTCACTCGCGCTCTCAATTTCTAACTTCATTTTTCTACCCTATTTACCTATTTTAGTTCCAGGTGATTTCAAATTCTTGCTAAAAATTGGTTCCTTTAACTAAAATTTGTGAAAATTTTGAGACTTCGAAGTAAGTTTCGAGGTTTAGAAAGAACAGTAAAAGTAAATAATATGTCATTGAAAGCAGTGGATCTCAATTACACACAAAAATTTGTTGTGCCACATTAGTCTTTTAAACACTTAGAGGTAAGACTGGTGGCGCATGCTCATGATGCCATCACTCAGACAACTGAGGCAAAAAGATAAGTTTGAAGCTGGTTTGGGCTACATAGCAATATCCTGTCTCAAAACATCACCAAAATTCACATACAAGTACATATACTCCACTCTCTCCCCTACACACACACTCATTCTCTTTCTCTCTTTCTCTTTCTCTCTCTCACACACACACTCAGGGGTGTTTTATTTTGAGAGCTATATAGTCCTCATAGGCCAGAAACTCCTGGTGTAGATCAAGCTGGCCTTAAACTCGCAGCAATCCTCCTGCCTTTGCTTCTCTACAGTTGTGCCCCACCACAAGGGGTAGGGAAGATTATGGAGATTATTGGAAGACTTCTAAATTTCTTTAATCACTCTCTTTAGAGTGATTAGAGTTTCTCACAGCACAGTAATTTTTTCAGTAATTTAATATTTGAATGCAAAGATGTGGCATTACCTAGTAACATTATGTAGACTGTTAACATACAACTCAAGAGTAGTAATAACTTTCCATTCACTTGATCTTTATTTTGGAACACCTTTAGGATTTCAGAGATGTAAAATTCCATTCATTTTGGAGCATAGTTATATAAACTCAAATTTGAAATTGTTTCTTTTTTGTTTGTTTTTATTTGTGTATAGGGTGTGTAGGTGTAAAAAAGGGCACTATGTGACCCTGTGGCTTTCCAATGGTGACTTTAGGGATCATCCTGGATTGTTCTAGCTCCTTTTTGCTTTTGCTTTGGAGTTTCCCAAATTCTGCTTTACAGAGCTGGAAGTGCAGGCCAAAGTCGTTTCCGTCTGTGGCATCTAGGATCTGAGATTCTTCTGCTTGTAAGGCAGAGGTTTAACCCCTGAGCCATCTTTTCAGGCCCTGAAATTGTTTCTTGCACAAAATGACACTAATCTTTTACTTTTGTTATAAACTACTTTATCTTGGCAAAGTAGTGTATCAGCTCAGTTAGTTGAGCTAGTTAATTAGGAGATGTATCTTTTCTGGTTGTACTTTATATGTCAAGTTATTTGTATATTTAAAAAAATTTTTTTTATTTGAAAAAGAGGTGCATATGAGTCAGGATAGCTTTCAAAAGTCAGCTCTACCATGTGGACTCCAAGGATTGAGTTTAGGTTAAATGGTGTGTATGCAAAGGCATCTTTAACCACCTAGCCATCTCACAGGCCCAGAAATTTTTTTTTAAGAGAACCGATGTATGTACATCTTTTCTTCCTTTTTCTTTTCTGTTTTTTGTTCTCTGTTTGCTTGTCTCCTCTTCGCTTTTTTTTCTCTTATCTTCCTCTTTTTCTTTCTCCTCTTCTCTTCTTCCTCCTCTCTATCTTTCTCTCTCTTCTCTTCTTTCTCTTTCTTCTCTTCTCTTCTTCTGCTTCTCTTCTCTTCTCTTCTCTTCTCTTCTCTTCTACTTCTCTTCTCTTTCTCTTCTTTCCTCTTCTCTTTCTTTTCTTTCTTTGTCAGAGGGCACTGTATGACCCTGTGGAGGATCAAGGGTGACTTTGGGTATCATCCTGGATTGCTTTTATCTCTTTGCTTTGCTCTGTGATTTCCCAGACTCCACCCACCAAGGCCCAAAGTGCAGGCTGTTTTTGCCTGGCGTTTTTTTTTTGTTTTTGTTTTTGTTTTTTTTTTTTGCCTGGCGTTTTTTTATGTGGGACCTGGGATCCAAACTCAGGACTTTCTGCTTGTGAGACCATCTTAACTCCTAGGCCATCTCCAGCCTCCAGAAACTTTTTTTTTGAATCTTACATGTCAACACTTGGGAGGTTTTTATTATAGTTCACTTGGGATTTTCTTTTTCTCTATAGAGATAAATTCCATTCTGTGGTTACTCAACACTTGGCAGTATATTCGGTAATTTAAGGATGAAAAATGTCAGTTAAAGTATTCATTATTTTATTGAAAGTAGTATTTGATGAGTAGGTCTCTAGGATTTTCAAAGGCAATAAAAGCTTTTCCCTATAGTTACTTTATTAAACTTAGCTTGTAGTATAGACTAACTTAATCAGGAATACTACTCAGTACTAAAGATAAGGAAATAAACTTACAGGACTGTTACTGCAGCTGTAATAATTAATTTTTTGGTAGTTAAGTATATGTACCATGATTTTAACAGTTACAAATCTTTTTAGTCCTTTATATATTCCATAAATGTTTAAAAGTAAATGAAAATTTTTATTTTGATCTGATAGTGTATGGAATTTAATAAAGCGATATATTAACAGTTGATTACCTGTGTGTGTGTGTTTTGTTTTTGAGATGGGTTCTTGCTTTGCAATCAAGCTACCTTTGAATTTTCGGTAAGACTTTTGCCTTAGCCTCTCAAGTGCTGACATACAGGCATGCACTACTGTAATCAGCTAGTTTGTATATCATCTTGTTTTCAAATTATATCACTGTTCAATTTGCCCTCATTTTTTTCATGCTATATGGTGCATTTGTGTTTAGTGTTTCATTAAATGATTTTTGCTTCTTTTAGAATGACCAGAGACCTAGAACCAAAGAACATGATGCACTAGCAGACAGACTTCCAAGTAGGGACTGGAGAGCTGTATTTGGTTTTTCTTCCTCAAACTGACTTTGCAGCCACGGAGAGGTAAATGTCATTTCTAATTTTCTGCTCTTAAAAATGGTAACTAACTAGGGCCAGCATGATATCTCAGTGATAAGTTACCTTCTTGAAAACCTAGTGACCTGAGTTCAATGCCCAGAATTTCGCATGATAGAAGGAGAGAACTGACTTTTGAAAGTTGTCCTTTGACCATGCACTGTGTTGTAAACCCCCATAGATAGATGATAGATAGATAGATGATAGATAGATAGATAGATAGATAGATAGATAGATAGATATTGATTGAGTCATTGCTTGATTTTTTTTTTTTTTTTTTTTTTTTTTTTTTTTTGATGGAACCGACTAAACCTAGTACTGCAGGCCTATAATCCTTGCTACATAGGAAACCCAGGTTGGAAGATCAGTGCTTAATTGGGTTACAGAGTGAGTTTAACCAGCCTTTGCCACTGGTAAGACCCTGTCTCCAAAAAAGCAAAAAGTGGAAATTAGGCATAGTGGCATATTATTAATACTTTTTTTTAATTGACTGTTTTGTATGTTCTACCATTACTAAGCATCGTTATTAATTTATGTTGCTTCATTGCTGGTTTTTAAAAAGCACTAAGGACTGGAGAGATGACTCAGGAGTTAAGCCTCTGCTTCCCAAGCCTCTGCTTCCCAAACGTAGCCTACTACTGAGCTATGTTTCTAACTCTACTGTATTGCTTTAATTTTTGTTATTGTTTTAAGACATGTTCTCACTCTGTAGCCCATGCTGGCTTGATAACTTGATTTGTGGACTACTTGTAACAATGCTGAGATTATAAGCCTGGGCCATGACACTACCTTCTAAAAACCTTGAGACTGCAGTATTGGGACATTGCATTTAGAGTCTTGTGTGTTCTAGACAGTCATCCTAACTCCCCCCCCCCCCCGCCCTTTGAAAACTGGGTCTCACATATTCATATAACTCAGGCTGATATGGAACTAGCTTTGTAGTTTAGGATGACCTTGAATTCCTGATGGTTATAAATATATGCTACCATACCCAACTCCTGGTACATTGTTCTTAATGAAACACCTAAGAATTATATTTTCTACATAAGTTAGGGCTGCAGCAGCCAGAATTGGACTTTGCCTGACCTGTACAATGGCTGACATGTCAATGACCCCTCCCTCTCCCAAAGTCTAGCATGGATCACAGGGTAGAAGGCTCCAGGCAGTAAGATCCTTAGAGACAAGGGATTAACAGTCATAATAGAGTTCCCATACTAATGGGAGCTCCCCAGGCTATGCTACTGAGTCCTGAACCTTCACTGGGGTGGAGGACTCAGAGGGAAGTTTGGTGTTCACACAAAAGGATGCTCCAAGGGATGGGAGGGAGGAAGGGGGAGGCACTGGGAGAAGGGAAGAGAGAGGGGGAGGTGAAAGGAAAGGGGAAGTAAGGAGAGTACAAGAGGGAGATGAGTGGAGAGGGGAGGAGGGAGGGAGAGGATGGGGTACCTATTGAGCTTGTATGATTAGGAAAAAAAAATAAAATGTGAGAAAAAAAGAAATATTTTTTTTTAATTTTTTTTATTATTATATTTATTCAACTGTGTGCATTGCGTGTGTATGTGCGCGCGCGCGCGCGTGTGTGTGTGTGTGTGTGTGTGTGTGTGTGTGTGTGTGTGTGTGTCTGTGTGTGCGTGTGTCTGTGTATGTGTAGAACCACGGAGGAATTCGCGAACCACCATGGACTCCTCCTCCTCCACCTCCTTCTGCCCCGGGATTCACAGGCTCCGCCCTACCAGGACCAGAAGCGCAGGCCGCCCCCGCTTCCGCCTGGCGTCTATACGTGGGGTCTGGGATCCGAACTCGGGACCTTCCGCCTGCAAGGCGGAGGCTTAACCCCTGAGCCACCTCTCCAGCCCTGAATAAATAATAATAAAAAAAAGTTTAAAAAATATTTTAAAAAAATTTCTGCACTTGGTAGGTAGAAAAGCAAGGAGGTCTTAAAGACAAACAAAAAACTATATTTTCTGTTCTTTGAACCTAATTGGTTCTAAGAATACTAAAGTATGAGTTTTTCTGAAGTGATGTGAATTGAGTCAATCTGGAATTATGTGTGTTGTGTCTGTAACGTTTATTGATCCATGTAATGTGTTCATTCTATACTTTGAATATTTGCTTTTCTACTTTGTGCCAGTTACAATACCAAATTGGAAGATTCAAGAATTATTTTTAAAAAGGTCACTCAGAAGTGGTAGCACATGCCTGTAATACCAGCATTTAGGAGGTAGAAGCAGAATTGGTAGTTCAAGTTGATGGCTAGTTTGAACTACAGAACAAATTCAAGACCAGTCTACACTATATAGTTAGCTCTGTTTCACACACACACACACACACAGAGGATGGTAGTTCAATAGTACTTGCCTAGATTGCAAAAGGTTCTGACTTGATCCTTCAAAAGATGCCTCTCCCCCACAAAAGATATGTGGGTGGGGGTAGAAAGCATCTTCATTGTGAAGGTTTTGAATAGAATAAGAGGCAAGAAATCTGTAAGTAAGTATTATTTATGCTCCAACCAAGAGAAAGGGGTATTAAGGTGCTCCAAGACATGGTCAGTTATGGATTTGGTTGAAAGATAGTTTTGGAGGACAGACTCTGATCTAGGTGTAACAGGAAAGAAGTGTAACTGATTTTAATGTTATTAATCATTTAATGATATTAGGACAGCAAGGTCTGGCCTTGTAGTTTAATAGCTGTATGTCTATGGGCAACTTTTTCAGGATTGACTTCCTTGAGCTTCCCTTTCCTAATATCTAAAATGACATATGTCATATAATAGGTTTATAGTCTTTTTTCTTTCAGTGGGAATAAGTAATAATCTTTTTATAAATCATTCCAGATAAAATCTTATGCAAATATACTTGTACATATGTATCTATATTTAAAATATAGCCTATTATATGATTTTGTTATAGTCATTTGAATTATTTTCACGTCAATATCCTTTTTATCCATAAAGTAAATTCATACATGTTGAATTGTTTGTATTTTCCTAGAAGGAATAACATATACAAAAGACTGTGGTCAGGGTAAGAGAAAGCTAAAAATAATTCTGGATTTGAAAAGTTGCTCACTGTAATTGAAGTAGAATAATACATGAAGCTGGCCATAGTTATGCTTTTCTGGGTTGGAAGGACCTTATGGATCATATGAAAACCTAAGAATTTTTCTTATCGGGTATTTTAGTATATTTTTTTATTTATGTTTATTTTGTTGTCCCAGCTGACTTGAGATACTCTTGCCTCATCCTCCCTACACATTGAAGCTTAGCATTATATTTAGGAACTTGTGACCCCATGTGGAAAATTGGTGGTAAGTAAGCAAGAGAGGAGTAGGAAAAACTTAAGATACCATCATATTGATCCAGAATGAAGTAATGCGAACTTAATTCGATATAGAAGAGTTTGCTAGAATTGTTTAATATAAACATGTTGAAATCTTGTCCTCCTTACAACTTTCCTTTGAGTTTTACTTATTTTTTAACAATTCTAACATCTTTCTTTTTAAAATTTTTTTATTATTATTATTATTTGTTCAACTGTGCGCATGTGCGTGTGTATGTGCACGCGTGTATGTATGTCTGTGTGTGTGTCTGTATGTGTAGAACCACGGACGAATTCGCGAACCACCATGGGCCGCCCACCTCCTTCTGCCCCGGGTTCACAGGCTCCGCCTACCAGGACCGAAGCACAGGCCGCCCCTGTTCCGCTGGCGTCTATACGTGGGATCTGGGATCCGAACTCAGGACTTTCTGCCTGCAAGGGGAGGCTTAACCCCTGAGCCACCTCTCCAGCCCCCATCTTTCTTTTTTAAAAAAAAATAATAATTCATTTTGTCGTGTATATGTCAATGTTCGTGTGTGGGTGTGTGCACCTGTGTATAATACTTTTGTTTGCTTACTTGCTTGTTCTCTTGTTCAAACTCAGTGATCCCTCTTACCTTAGCCTAAAGAGTGGAAGTTTTCACACCCAGTCTTGTATGCATAGATTTTTTTTTATTAACTCATTTTTTTCTTAGGTTTACAAGTATATTGAGTACTTATCCCTGCTTCTCTCTATCCCTCTTCCTTCCCATCCTCTTCTCCCCTTCATCAATCCATCCCACTCTCACCCTCCCGCCTGGCCGCTTCTATGGTCCCCAGGGTTCCCTCTGGCTTGGTTTCAGGCCTCTGTGACATACCAAGTTGTCTTTCTTCCGGCTACCTCACTGGAGTATTTCCCTTCACTCATCCAGCTCTAGTCCCTAAGGTTTCCACTGTATGTTCTTATCTCTCTTGAATTCCTCTATAGTTTTTTTGGAGCATGTTGGTATGTCAGTCATTATGCAGGTCTGCTAAGGACAAGTCTCAAGTGAGTTCCTAGATGCAGTAGTCCTGCCTTGATTGGAATGTTTTGTCCAACAGTGGGTCATCCCATCTTTAGGTTCTTACAATCTTAACGCCCTCTTCCTCAAGGTTCTCTAAGCCTTAGGATGGGGAGAAATTAGATTGGCCTGATTCTGGGTGAGCATTGCTGGGTCACTGGTATTCTGCATTATAGCTGGCCATTGTTGTCCACCTCACTGCTCCTCTACTGCCCTAGGCTGCAGTGTGCATAGATTTTGAAGTGATAGTTTTATCTACTTGGAAATCTTGTTTGAGTCTACTCTTGACTGTGTTCTCAGTAGTAGATGTTTACTTGTTTAGTGGTTTCTATATAGGCATACATCTTAGCTAATAACTAACTAGATTATCTTACTAATTGCATTGCTGTACGCACTCCATACATTTTCACACTGAAAATAAGTTTCTTTGAAAAAAGTAGATGCTGTGTATTAACTTCTCAAATAAGTAGATAGGTCTTATTTTTGAAACACTTTTAATGTATTTATTTTGTGTGGAGGCACATGGTATGTGTATAGAAAGAGAACAACTTTGAAGAGTTAGTTCTCTCCTTCCATGTGGATTCTAGGGATTGAACTCAAGTCATCAAGCTTGGTGGCAAGCACCTTTATCCATTGAGCCATCTAAAAAGCCCAAGAGTAGATATATAAATGCTCTATAGGAAGAAGTGCCTTTTCTAGTTTGAAACATGTTTTCTTTTCTAAAGTTTTGTGGGGATTTAACCCAGGGACTTGAAAGTACTTTATCACCACTGAGCTACATCCCTTATCTGGTCAAATGTTCCAGACTGTATATGATGACACAGCCTGTAATTTCAACCTGCAAGATGTGGAGGCAAGAGAATGGCAAATTCCAGGCCAGACTAAGCTACAGTAATACCCCCACTGTCGTCCCTCCCCCAAATACAGCCAGGCATGATGGCCCACACCTACAGTTCTCAGCACTCAGAACACTGAAGCAGAATGATTATTGTGATTTCATTGCCAGCTGTGCTATATGGTAAGATTCAGGCCAACTCAGACTGCAGAGTAAAACACACACACTTAGAAGATGGGGGTAAGAGAACAAGTAGTTTGGAATCAGTCTGAACAAAACAAACACACACACCATATTCTAGTATAGAGAAAAGAACCAGTCTAATAGATTATATCTTCTTGTTGTGGCTTTTTAAGAGTCAAGGTTGGACTAGAGAGATGGCTCAGTGGTTAAGGCTGCCTCAAAAGCAGAAGATTCTGAGTTCAGATCCTAGGTCCTACATAAAAATGCCAGGCAGAAATGACAGTGGTCTCCACTTCCAACCCCAGTGTGTAGAGCCTGAGAAATACCCATGCAGAGCAAAGAAGGAGGTAGAAGCAATCCAGGATGATTCCTGAAGTCACTGTTGTTCCTCCAAGGGACACACAGTACCCTCTGACACATACACACAAAATAAATAAAGGTTAAAAAGACTTCTGAGAGAAAAAAGGGGCAGGGTCTATTGACTGTCCTCTATCCCTCTTCTGCCTTAACCCACTGAAATTACTGGGTTGTAGCATTATCTGGACACACAGCTTCCTCTTTAAATCTTGAATTGCAGATATGTTGATCAATCAGTTGAGTGACTTTTGATATCCATCCTCATCTAGCTAGGCTTTGGAACTGCTCTCTATTCCAGGTTATACACAAGGAGACGACAACAATCCTGAAAATAGTTACTGTGTGTTCCATACTTGTGTATGGTCACACTGTGTGCAATTGTTACCATTTCCTAATTTTCAGCTATAGAATAGCAGTCTATACCTATAAAGATTTATTTAATTAAGGAAGAAAATTTAGAACATTAAATGTCCCCCAAGTTTTAAGTCATCTGTCAATTTCCTTACATTAAAACAAAACCTAAGAAGCAAAATGATTTACCCAAGGTCCTAGAGGTGGGCTAAATATATCGACATTGTTTTTTTGAGACAGATCTTCTTTTTCTGTATTTGTGTGTGTGTGAGGATACTGTGTGTGTCTTGAAGGCCTAAGGGTGACTTCTTTAGAAATCATCTTGGATTGCTTCTACTTTTTTTTTTTTTTTTTGGTTTCACTCAGATTTCCCAGGCTCCACCTTCCAGAACTGGACATGTAAGCCCGCCATTTCCGCCTGGTCTTTTTACATGGGATCCAAGATTCGAACTTAGGTCCTGCTTATGAGCCTGATCTCTCTAGCCTGGGACAGGATCTTAATATGTAGCCCAGGATGCCTTGAACTCTTACCCTCCTGCCTCATTTTCCTGAGTGTTGGGATTGTAGGTGTGTATTTTTCTTTAGGTATTGTTAATATTATTATTCCCTGAAGTAACTCTGAATACTCACTGAGTTATATAGAATTTCCTGCTGCTTTTGATTCCTTAGCTAGTTACATCATGTATATTCAGGTATTTTTAAAAATTACTTTGAGAGATTGTATCAGTGTGAATATTAGGAAAAATAATGTAGAGACTGTACAATACTGCTCTTGAGTATAGAACAGCATTAGATTATCAATATTTGTCAGTTTTTTTTCCCCTCGTGATGATGGGTAACAAATTAAGGGCCTTGAACTAAGCATGCTAAGCATGAATTTTGCTACTATATCCCTGTCTCTAAGCTTTTACTTCCTTTTTCTTTTTTTTTCTTTTTTACTATGCCACCAACTTAAGTTTATACAAGTTGGTGCATGTCTATAGTTGCAGCACTCAGGAGGCTGAGGCAGGAGAGTTGTCATGAGTGCAGGGTCAACCTGTACTAATAGTAAACTCTTTCAAAATAATAATAAAAAGAAAAGTCTTGGAAGATAGCTTAGTTAGTAAAAAAAAAAAAAAAAAATGCTTGCATGAGCACCTGACTTTGTTCCCAAAATTCATAGAAAAAAATGCCAGGTATCGTGGCACATTTATAATCACAGTGCTGGGCAAATAGAGGCAAGTAGATCCTTCATACTTACCGCCTTGCAAGCCCAGTCTCTTGTTGAATTAAATCCAGCCCAATGGGAAAACCTATGTCAAAAAAAAAAAAAAAATAGACAAACTTTCATATGCATACACGGACACAAGAGTGGGCTTGGGAGATTGCTCAGTGGGTAAAGTACTTACTGTGCAAGAATAAAGACCTGATCTTTCATTTCTATTATCCACATAAGAAGCCAGGTACTATAGTACACAAATCTGTAACTCCAGTACTGGGGGAGAGAGGTAGACAGGTGGTTCCACAGAGCTTCTTGGTCAAAAAATCTAGCCAAATCAGTGAACTTTAGGTATGGTGAGACCCTGTCTCAAAAACTAATGTGAAAAATGGGTAAAGATTTTCTTACAATATTGACCTTTAGCATCCACACCCATGTATATACACATACTCATATGAACATTTATGTATATTCACAACTTATGAGAGTTTGTTCACGCATCCAAAGCATTACTAGACTTTAGCTCCTGGCCATTGCTAATACTAAAGCGCCATACCTGCTTGGAGAGCTGTTAAGATTTTGAGCTTTTTTATTTCTTTCTTTATAACCCATGCCTCTTCTGACTCAATAATCACCTTGTTCTAAGAACAGACTGTTCTTGAGGGTAGGTATTGATAACATCTCCTATTTTTAATGTAGTCCAATTGAACCACTGTAGGTTCCAAATTATTTCAATGACTATTTTTAGTGTGTGTATATGTATGTACTGTACATATGCATGTTCTTTTGTATGCGGGCAGAGGTCAACCTTAAACAACCTTTGCCTGTTGTTCCTTGGACCACATCTATCTTTTTTTTTTCCTCCATTTAATTTTTCTCTGAAGGTTACCTTATTTTTACTCAAAACATTTATTATGGTTTTCATTTTATAAAAATGTATATTTTTCAAAAGAGAACTTCATGCTAGGTAGACCTTATTAATAAGAACCCCTCCCTTGTAGTAACTTCCTCCAGTTGAGTGCAGGGCACATACGTAAATATCCACACATGCTGCTTTGAGGGCTAAGGAAGACAAAGTTAAGCTACACATGGTTAGGCGTCTGGTGGACTCATTCAGATTGCTCAAAAAGAGAGCAAATGGTTCAATTCTCTCTGGCCTCCCTTCAGAGACCAAGAACGCTATAAAAGATAGTTAGATTCAACTTCTAACAGCAAGAGGCATCTGTCTGAGGATGCGGGTAAGCAAAGTGTGAGAAAGAATGGAGATAACAGCATCAAACACTTTTAGCTGGAGTTATTTGTTGTCATCTTAAGAGGCCAGGGGACCAAGGGCAGCATTCATGGTTATGGAGGAGGGATGGTGCTCTGGCATGGCTTAGAGTTCCTAATAATAAGAGTTAATACAGCAATAGGAATTGATCATTTTGGGGACAAAAGAGGGGCATTAAGAAAAAATACACATTTTGGAATTTTTGCTTTTTTGCCTCTCTGCACTGTCACTAAATAAATCTCCTTTCACATATCCTTGTCCAGTAAAGCTTCAGGCCACCATCTTATTCTTTGATACAGAGTTTGTCACTGATTTGGGACTCACTGATTTAGCTATCTAGTCCGTATAGCCAGTGACTTTCAGGAATCTGCTCCTCTTCACCTCCCCAGACCTGGGGATTAATAGAGTACCCACCACTGCTGACATTTTTACATAGGTTCCAGGGATGGAACTCAGATCCTTGGACTCCAGTTGCAAGCACTTTACTGACTGAGCTCTCTCTAAAGAGGTCCTTAACTATTATCTTTTATCTCCTTGTTTTGTGATGCTTTCTCTTCATTGTCTTGGATAACTTGGCCCCTGAATTTCCTCTTCTTTTTCCTCTTCTTCTCTTTTTAGGGTTTGACTGTGTAGCCCAGACTGGCCTCAAACTTGTTACCCTTCCTCAGTCTTCCTAATGGCTGAAGTTGCCGGAGATCACCATCATGCCTAGTCCACTTCCCTTTTTATTTCATTTACCATATTTTTAAAAAAATTATTTATTGCCTCTGTGTGTGTGTGTGTTGTATTGTGTGTGTATATTTCAGGGTACTGTATGCCCTGTGGAGGACCAAGGGTCCTTCTGCCTCCTTTTTGCTTTGCTGTGGGATTTCCCAGGCTCCGCCCACCAGAATTCGAAGTGCAGGCCCTTGCCAATTCAGCCAGGCGTTTTTGTGTGGGACCTGGGATCTGAACTCAGGATCTTCTGCTTGCAAGGCAGAGTCTTAACCCCTGAGTCATCTCTCCAGCCCTGTTACCATATTTTTCAATTAAAAAATTTTGTAGTATGTACATGTATATAAATAAATCCTGATACAACAAAGTTCTACCATATCATGATCACTAGCATACCAAAAGCTAAGTACAAGGTATAAGATTGATATTTTAGGAGCTGAAGAGGTGGCTCAGGGGTTAAGCCTCTCCCTTGCAGGTGGAAGGTCCTGAGTTCGGATCCTAGACCCCACATATAGACGCCGGGCGGAAGCGGGGGCGGCTCTGCGTTTCCGTTCCTGGTAGAGGGGAGCCTGTGAATCCCGGGGCAGAGTAAAAAAGGAGGAGGTGGAGGCGTCCATGGTGGTTCCCGAATTCGTCCATGGTTCTACACACACATACATACATACACACACGCACACACATGCATAAATAATAAAAAAAATTTTAAAGATTGATACTTTACATTCACAATCCTTTTAGTATGTTCTGTCTGTTCTGTCTTCTAAATTTTTTTCTTTAATTTTTTTATTGTTTATTCAATTGTGCATGTGTATGTGTGTGTATGTAGAACCACAGATGAATTTGGGAACCACCATGAACTGCCTCCTCCTTGTTTACTCTGTCCTGGGATTCACAGGCTCCGCCCTACCAGGACTAGAAGCAGGCCGCCCCTCGCTTCTGCCCAGCGTCTATACGTGGGTCTAGGATCCGAACTCAGGACCTTCCGCCTGCAAGGCAGAGGCTTAACCCCTGAGCCACCTCTCCAGCCCCTTAAATGTTAATTTTATTTTAGTTTTTTTTTTTTTTACATTTTTTTTTTTTTTTTGTTATAGTGTGTGTGCGTATCTATTAATCAGAGGCACTGTGTGTCCCTTTGGAGGACCAAGAGTGACTTCAGGAATCACCCTGAGTTGCTTTTTTACCTGGTATCTGGAATCCAAATTCAGGTTCTTCTGCTTTAAAGGCAGAGTCCTAATCCCTGAACCATCTCTCCAGCCCCTTAAATTTTATTTATTGTCTTGTGCCTGGTGGGTGTGTGAGAGAGGAGTCCCGTTATGTGCCATAACACGCTTGAGGACAACGTGGAGTTTTTCTCCTACCTTTGCCATAAGTTCTGATTCAGGTTATTGGGCTTGTGTGGGAAGTGCTTTTACCCACTAATCCATCTCACAACCCCTAGAATATCTATATATCTGCAAATATTTCTCTTTTTTCACTTCCTTCCTTTCTCTTGACAGATGTAGTGTGCTATTTTCCCCTTATCTTGTTTTATGCTACCATTGCTCCATTGCTACCATGTGCTCCATTGTCTTGTTTAGGATGGTCCCTGTATTTCCTTTCCTTTCCCATCCTTGTCCTCTTTACATAGTTTGGCTAGGCAGTCTAGGCTTACCTCAAACTGTTGATCCTCTTTCAGTCTTCCTAATTGCTACGCAAGGGAGCATCATCATGCTTAGCTAATGTCCTTTTCTGTATTTGTTACCATATATGTTTTTCTTTCTTTTTTTTTTTTTTTTTCATGTCAGATGAGTAATGTGCCGAGAGGCACATGTCATGCATGCTTATGAACCGGAAAAGGATCTATATTTTTCATTAAAAAAATAATTATGCTGTATGGACCTCTATAATATGTATGAGGGCAAGGACCTGCCATAGTTCATGTGTGAAAATCATGTCAGAAGACAACTTGGCATGGAGTCATTTGTTGTTCTACCTTCATGTAGTTTCCAGGGAATGGCAAGCACCTTTACCCTATGGGCCATCTTGTTAGACTTTCTCACCTACTTGTTGTTTTCAAGGCAAAATCTCTTGTAGCTCAGGCTTATCTTGAACTCCTGTGTAACTAAAGATAACCTTGAACTGCTGATCTCTTGCTTTCACCTCCCAAGTACTGGCTTACAGGTGTGTTTCACCAAACCTGGAACTTCTGGATTTTTTCCTTTTCTCAATTTTTTAAAAATTTTACGTGAGTGTGTGTGTGTATGTGTGTGTGTGTGTATCAGTGTATCAGAGGGCACACTGTATGTGCTTGTGGAGGCTCAGCGATGACTTCAAGAAGCACCCTGGATTGTGCTACCTTCTCTTTGTTTCACTCTGGGATTTCCCAGACTCCACCTTCCAGGACCAGTGGGACCTGGGATTAGAGCTCAGGATGTTAACAAAGGTTTAACCCCTGAGCCATCTCTCCAGCCCTATTTCACTTTTTCTTTTGTTTGCGTGTGGGTGTTACATGTGGGTGAGTGTATGTGAATATGCATGTACATGAGTGCACTTGATACATGTGCCCCAAGGGTGATATGAGGAATCATCTCATTGCTCTTCCACCTTATTGTCGTAAGTCTGAGTCTCTAATTACATCCAGAGCATGCTCTTAAGGATAGTCTGGCTGGCCAATTTTCTCTAGGGGATCCCAGGCTTTACTTTCCTGGGTTAGAATTAACAGGTGGGCTGCTATGCCCACCTGTAACCATTGAATCATCTCTCCAGCCCTTTATGTCATTTATCTATAAGACATTCTCTACAGATATATATCATGGACTACTACTTTTTTTGAAGGAGGGATTGAACATCTTGCTGGTGACTGTTGGCAGTCTCCACGCAGTACTGAAAAGTTTCTCACTTGGCATTTCTAAACAGAACTTTCCTTCTATATTTTTAAGACATTTGACAAGTTATTTGTTTTAGAAACGCTCTATGTGTGTAGGATGTGTGAGTGAGTACAGGTTTGTATGCCACAGTGCATGTATACTGCAGTGAATGCATTGGAAGGCAGAGACCAAAACTTTGAGTGTTGTTCCTCTTTTCCTACCTTATTAAACATGAGCTTCTGGAGATTTTCAGGTCTCCAGGATCTTTTAGGGGCACTGGGATTAGATATGCTTACATGAGGGTGTTTAGCTTTTAAGTGAGATCTTGAGCTCTAAAAGATTGTCAGGCTTATACATACAGCAAACACTTTATCCACTGAACCATCCATCTTTCCACACCTTCTAAATCTGAATCTTTAAGATCTCTATTTCTTAAATTTCTGTAAGTGATTCTGGTATAAGCTATGTCTAGAAACCACTGTTCAGTAGTGTCTGCTAACAAAATCTATAGATGTAGTATCTGATAGATGTATGTAAATCCTGCATTGTGTATATGTGCAGTTTATTCCTGTATGTACCATTATTTAAGGTGATAAGACTTTCAGATTCAGCTATTTGTATTCCAAGAAATGAAAGGCTGTAGGACTGATTCCAAAGACAGCATAACTCTGAATTGGTTCCAGGGCTAGGACCTACAGTGAGATGAGAAAGGATTTGGTGGTTCTTGCCATAATCACCCTCAGGAAAATAAGGAGAAACAGGAAATTAGGTTACTTTCTACTAATTAGGCTGTAGAGAGCAGAGGAGGACAGCATATGCTCAGGGACCAGTCTGTGATTGTTTCTATGGCATTAGGGTTGACCTTCTTGTAAGCCTTGTCTTCTTCTTTTTTAATGTAAATGTTTAGTAAGTGAAATAGATAGGCGGGTCTTGACAAAGAGCTGGGGCTAGAACATAGACTCTGAAACCAGACCACAATAGCAATAATTTTTTGATACTAGGGATTGAACCTAGGGGACCTCACACATGCTAGACAACTGTTCTGCTACTAACCTTTATCACCAGCCTCACAACAGTAAATTTGAGGTCGCTTAGCATAATTTCTGTTCAATTACACTGAATTTTTCACAAAAATTATTTAATTATAGGTTTTTCTCTGAATTCAGTTTACTCTGCTAGAATGTGTCTGTCTGGTAGTTTGCCTGGCAAGATCTGTCTCAACCTTTACGATCCAGCTTTAGATGGTATAAGCATTTGTTTGACATATATGAGACTGTAGGGTCAACCCCCAGTACTACTACCACCAAGAAATCCAAATGAGGAGCTGAGAACTGAGCCCTACTTAGAATTGAAAGCTTATCTGCTAGTGAACACATTACAATTGGAGGCTTCCTTCAAGAGCCTGTGCTTTCTCTGCTATATTTGCGACCTTACCTCACTTTGCCCATAACTTGGAAAAGAGCTACTAGGTCTTTTCTCTTTTTTGAAGATCTTAGACCTTGTATCAGGACTTTATTGAAGAATTGCTCTTTGAACATTTTTGTAGGGGGAAAAAAAAAACCTCAAATTTCTTTCCATATTGTTTCACTGCATTTGCTACGACAAATACTTCATTAGTATTTCAGTGGGTCTGTTTTCTCCAAGTGGCTATTACGATATCTGTTTTATTTTGACCAGTAGTAACCTTTATTATTAATAAATGGGAGCCAGGCTATAATGAAAGGCTAAAACAAGAGAATTACAAATTCAAGGCCTGCCTAGTTTTAGAAATCATCTCAGACAGCCCAGTGAGACCATCTCCTTATAAAAAGTAAAAGTAGGACTTGGGATATAATTTAGCAATAAAGTGCTTTCCTAGTCCAGTACTGAACTTAGGAATAGGAAGAGAGTTGGTAATAGAACACTAAGATAATGGTGACTTTTTTTTCTTCAGTTTTTTCTTTTCTTTTTTTAATTTTTATTTTTTTATTATTTATTCAATTGTGTGTGTGCGCGTGTGTGTGTAGAACCACAGGCGAATTCGGGAACCACCATGGACGCCTCCACCTCCTTGTTTACTCTGCCCCAGGATTCACAGGCTCCGCCCTACCAGGACCAAAAACGCAGGCCGCCCCCACTTCCGCCTGGCGTCTATAGTGGGGTCTAGGATCCTAACTCAGGAACTTCCGCCTACAAGGCAGAGGCTTAACCCCTGAGCCACCTCTCCAGCCCCTAATTTTATTTTCTTAAGAAGGTCCAGGAGGGCAAACATGGATATGCGTGCCTTGGCATAGGAGTAGAGATCAGAATGCAACTTTCAGAAGTCAGTTCAATTCTCTCTCTCCACCACATGACCTTCTGGGAATCAAACTCAAGTCTTCATGTTTGTGAGCAGGTGCTTTACCCACTGAGTTATCTTGCCTACCATTCCTTCTAGTTTTTTTGAGACAGTGTCCCAAGTAGTCCAGTTTGCTTGAGCTTTGAGCTTTCTCTAAAGCCTTGAGTTTGCTCTATAGCCAAGATTGGTCTTAAACTTGTGATCCTCTTGCCTCTCAAGTGCTGGGATTATAGTTGTGTGCTCCACACTCAGTTTTGCTGTCTTACTATGAATGAGTACATCTATATTTTATAATAACAATTTCTCCATATATTTGCTATATAATCATAGATGATACATCACTGAAATTCAGTGTATTTAAAATTTGGTAGTTGAAGCTGGACATTGTGGCTTGTACCTGAAATCACACCTCCTGGGAAACAAAGGCATGAGGATTTGCAAGTTTCATGCTAGCATGGTTTGTTTAGCAAGTTCATTGTTAGTCTGGGCTATACAGTTTCTCTAAAAAGGGAGGAAAATGACATAAACAGTATAGTATGATAAACTCATGCATTAGGTTGTCACTTAACACAGGTCAGTGTTTTGTGTTTCCATGTTCCTCCTGTATTTGTCCTATGTAAAAATTTATATTTCTTGTGACAATAACTAATAAGCTGTTATCTGCTGTTTACCTAACAGTTTTGTGTTCATTGTTTTAGAGCATACGGAAGTAAGGCATAATTCCTTCCCCTAAAAATGAGTAATTTGTTGGGGGAAGATGCAGATGTAGAATATCACATTAGAAGTAAAACAAGACAAAGTAAAACATGGTGTCAATCTATATTAGTCATGGTTGAAAAGATTTTCATGTAGGAGATAATTTGAACTAGGAAAGGACAAGACAGTAGATACTGGTATCTACCGGTAAGTACTGGGGATGCGCAGCAGGGAGTATTCAGAGTGGTCGAGTGAGTGGAAGTTATGGGAACAAACTATACAGAGACAGTAATGAAGTTAGAAATGATTTAGTAAGCATTAACCATCGTGAGAAGTTTGGTATTGTTGATGATGATGAAATATAACTGGGGGGTGAGGGGGACGCAAGCGAGTGAGAGAGCGCACAACTGTATAACCCTTGGTCTCCTAAGTGCTATGATTACAGGTCTGTTTGGGTTTTAAAAGATTTTGTGTTGCCCAAAATGCGCTCACACTTCTAGGTTCTTGCCTCTGTCATACGTTTGAAGCTTTTTTTTGGTTTTGTGCTGAGGATGGAATTTGGGGCTTCAGGAATGCTAAACAGGTATTCTGTCACAGAACTACCTCCCTACTTATTTGGGATTTGTGGGGGGGCAGAGGGTAAGGAAGAACAAAGTCTCATGGAGCTCAAAATAGCTTTGGATTTACCATGTAGCTAAGGGTGGCCTTGAAATCCTGATGATCCTGACTCTAAAGGATTATAGATCTCAGGCACCATGTATGCCTAACTTCCCAAGTTATAGTATCTATTTGTGTTCTTTGCCCAGCTTTTTCTTTTGGTGTTATGTTTCCCTATAAATTTTATATTTTATAGTTATTTATGTAACATAAATTAATGTATATCATAATGTATTGTGTTTTAAGACAGGATCTCTTTCCCAGACTGGCCTTTAACTCCCTGTATAGCTAAAAAGATAACCCTGAACCTTGCTCCTCCTGCCTCTGCCTTTAGAATGCTAGGATTACAGGCATGAACCACCACTGGGTTTATGCAGTCCTGGTATTGAAGTTTCAGTACAAATTAGACAAGCACTGTACCAACTGAATTACACCCTTAGCTTGTTAGTTCCTTTAGTTTTATTTAACATGGATTTCGTACTGAGATTGAACTTGGGGCTTTACACATGCTAGAATTCACTGAACTACATCTCTAGTCATCTAACTGTGATTTTTGTCTTTTTTTTTTTTTAATTTCAGATTTGTCCTATTTTCAGTGTTTAAGTGCAAAGCCTTTCATTCTTAGGGAACTATTCATCTATCTTTTTGTGCCATTATGTTTGTTTTTCTGATGCTAGAGATAGAACTCAGATTTGTATATGCTTAGCATGCATATGTCACTGAAGTAGTATAACTTTTGGTTTTGTATGAGTTGTGATGATGTGCATATGGTGTACGTGCCTGGTGCTCATATACAGAGATGAGGAATACATGAGTTGTCTTCCTCTATCGATCAGTGCTCACTTTATTCCCTGAGACAGTTTCTCACTGAACCTAGAATTAGACCCATGACTAGTTTTTCTGTCTCTACTTCCCTTCACCCTGTAGCTGGGGTTCTGTTTTTTTTTTTTAATTTTTTTTTTTTAACGTGGGACCTGGGATCCGAACTCAGAACCTTCTGCTTGTGAGACAGAGTCACAACCCCTGAGCCATCTCTCCAGCCCCTGGGGTTCTGTTTTTTTACATGGGTTCTGGGGATTTGAGATCAAGTCCTCATGCTTGCATTTACCCACTAAGCCATATCCTTTGTTTGCTTATCTGTTTTTTTTGTTTTTGTTTTTTTTTTTTTTGAGAAAAAAAAAAGTCACAGGACAACTTCAAACTCTTGACCTTCTGCCTTAGTCTGCCAAGTGCTTGCCTAAGTGCTAAGATCAGACATACACCATTACTTCTGTCTCTGAGAGTTGTATGACCTTGAAATAGTTGCTTAGCTTGGATTTTAGTGTTTGGTGGGTGGGCGGGTGGGTCTTACTCTGTAGTTCAGAATGGCCTGGAACTCACTTTGTAGCTTAGGCCTCAAACGCTCTGTCCTTCTGCCTCAGTCTTCCTGGTTGTTGGGATTGCAGAAGACAACCACTATGTACAGGTTCAGGCTATTCATTTTTTGTTATGAATGGTGTAACTTTTACTATTTCTATATATTTTATTTTTCTATAACTTTTGTTTATTGAAAATACATAATACAATTTCAGGTCATGGGCCAATCAGTTTCTTCCACAAAGAACTTGAAAAACAAAATAGTATAAGGAGGGTGGGAGGGAGTAGGATGGATTAATGAAGTGATGAGAGGAAGGAGGAGTGGAAGGAAGCAGGGATAAGTATTCAATATGCTCGTAAAACTAGAAAAATAAAATAATAATTTCTTAAATAGTGTAGAAGATGCAAATAATTTTTTTCCAGTACTGGGAACCTTGTACTTGCTAGACAAGTGCTGTCTGTACCACTGAACTAAATCCCCAATCGCATAGAAAAATAGGTTTTAAAAGTAAAAAAAAAAAAATAAAAATTATAATAAGTGTTTTTTAAGGGGGTGGGAGTGTGCCTGTGGAGGCCCTAAGATGACATGGGGAATAACTGTGGATTGTTCTGCCTCCTTTTATTTTTTGCTCAGGCGATTCCTAGGCTTTGCCTTTAAGGGCATGAAGTGCAGGCCACCTCTTTATCCACCCGGCATTTTTACGTGAGATTTTAGATCTTTTGCTTGGGGAACAAAGACTTTAACCCAGGTCATTTCCCAAATTTTCACCTTGAAAGGCAACAAATTGGTCAAGGTGTGGCCAACTGAAAACTGATAACAAGATCTATAACGTAAGTCTCACAATGAAAAAAAATGCTTTTGTTGAAGAAAAGCTTTCCTAAGTAAATATTAACTCCAAATGAAATTTCATCCGTATTTGATGTCAGCCAAAACAAAACTCAATGAACGAAGTTCTATAAGGGATGAGAGTATTTGGCTCATGTATATCTAGCTTTCTAGATGATGTGGCATATTCCATGATAAAGCTTAGGAGAGAATGCTGAATTTCATGGAAAGGTCAGATCAGATAAGGACAGAAAAATCTTTGGATTTACCTATTAGCAACTGTTGCTGGTGTCAATGCAGTTCAGTAGAGTTCTAGGGTATAGAAACCAAACTGGTGAACTGAGGAGCAGAAGAGAAGTAAAAGGCTGGAGAGAACAAATATGGCCTCCGAGCATTGAGGAAATGGATGACAGATACTAAATTGTGAAATGAGGTTTAAGGGAGATTTAATATGAGAAATAAACAGCATAGAGCTGGCAGAAAAGAAGCTGAGGGAAGAGAAATGGCAGGACTGATCCAGCAGGTCCCCTGAGGATAAGCAGATGTGGGATAGGAGCATGGACAGGCCACGTGTCTCTGTTAGATGCTAGGCCTTGCATCCTCTCTGTGAAGAAGTCAGTGAAGTGCTCAGATACCATCTTCCTTCTAGCTTCCTGCCCCTGTTGCCTTGATCTGGTTCAGTCTGAAGGAAGCTTCCTTTCTTTCTCTTTTCTGTATCAAGAAGTTGATGGAATGCTAAAGTTTAGTGTCTGTGTGTGTTGCCATCTGGTTTTATGGAGGTTCTGGGTATCAAATATAGGGCTTTGCATATGCTAGGCAGCTACTCTACCAACTTAAGCTACAGCTGTAGTTCCTGTTTGTTGTCGTTTGTTTTATTTTCACTTTTCTATCAAAGTGACAGGATATATTGAGTACTTTTTAAGGATTGAGATGTAGCTTAGTGGTACAATACTTGTTCCACATCTGCAAGGCCCTGGACTCAAACTCCAGCACTGCATAAAAAGATGGGGAGAGTACGATCTTTCCCTTCCTTCCCCCCTCCCTTTTCCCCTTCCCCCTCTCCCCTTCCCCCTCTCCTCTTCCCCCTCTCCCCTCCCCTCCCTCCCTCTCTTCTTCTCCCTCTCCCCCCCTCCCCTCCCCTTTTTCCCTCCCTTCATCCCCCCTCCTCTTTCTTCCCTTCCCCTCTTATTGTGATACTATGAACCCAGAGGACCAAGCTGCTTTGCTGGGATTCTTTACTTTTTTGTTTGTTTATTCATTTATTCATTTTGGTTGGTCAGTGATGGGTTGGAGACCAAAGTCTGTCTTTATCCCCTGTTGATGCCTTTGAATTGAAACTAATATTTGGAGAGAGATCCTTTAAGCAGATTGCAGATAGGTATTTGAAAACATGGAGATGAATGAAAAGATTATTGTCAAGAGTGGCTGCAGGGAAAGAGGCAGGCACAGAGAGCCTTGGTGTGCTCTGGAGGACTGGTAGAGGAGCTCTTAGAAACAAAGGGGAAAGGTCCAAGGCTGGCAGGAGCCAAAGGAAGAGGAAAACTTAGGCTCAAGGAAGGTGAGTTTCATCTTGTCAGGTGACAGAGATACTAGAGTTGGTATAATAAAAGAAAGACCTTTGATTTAGCTAGAGGTATGATCTTATTTACATAAAAACTACATAGTGGAAAACAGAGAAAACCACTGTTGTATTATCTCTAGGTATAAGAATTCTAAGTATCTTAGGCTGGAGAGATGGCTCAAGGATTAAGACTGCCTTGCAAGCAGAAGATCCTGAATTCAGATCCCAGATCGCCAAGCAGAAACAGCACTCCATCTCTAGGGGGCAAAGCCTGGAAAATACCAGAGTGAAGCAAAAAGGAGTTAGAAACAATCCAGGATGATTCCCAAAGTCACCCTCGGTCCTCTGATACACACATGCGCAAAAATAAATTTATGTAAAAAAAATCTTTAGTGTCCTTTATCTTTTATGTGCTTTGTATTTCAAATGTCTGTGAGCAAAACCGGTAATTGGAGTGGGGTTAGGAGATGCCTGAAGGTAAATGTCATATACCCCTTTTTAGTATCAAATCACAAAAGAGATTTAATGAACCTAAAAGGTATATGGAAGACACAAACACGGAGAGAAATAAGAGGAAAGGAGAGAGGTTTAAGCAAACAGGAGCTTGAGTTTTTGAAAACAAGAGTCTAAGGAAGGAGGGAAAATTGGATTGGAGCTGTTAGTTATGGCAGGACAGCTAAGAATGCAGCCCCCTAGGAGTGGGGAGAAAGGCCTGGTCTAGCCTATTGGGTTAGTTATTGATTCTGAGGAGAGATTGACTTCTGAAGAAACTTAGGTTAAGGAATATACTGCTTGTAGAGATGCACTAAGATTTCTAGTAATGTCTGGGAGAGACTGGTTACTTGCTTTTATGTGATATTTCCCCATGAAAATAGAAGTTTCTGCTTTAAGACCTTTGTAGATACTAGTGTCACAGACTCTAAGCCTGTGTTCTTTTCATTGAGAGAGTACTGTCAGCTCAGCTTGACAACACAGTGGTTTCAATTTGTATTTATTTTATACCAGTTCTCTTTGTTACAATTCTTTGACCTTTTTTTCAGGTTGAGATTGTAATTTATATGATCTTTTAACATTTTAAGTTTTCAGTTTGATAGGGACAAAGTTCATTGTGTGTGTGTGTGTGTGTGTGTGTATGTGAGTGTGTGTGTGTGTTCCTTCTTCAAGTTATATACTGCAAATACCAGAAGGAGAAAAGAAAAGACAGTTCATCAGATTATTTTGTTTTGTTTTTTCCCTCTACCAATGTTGTTTGCTTTGGTTTGGTTGGTTTTGAAAGTCTCATCTAACCCAGGCTGGTTTCAATGGTTTTTTTTCCTCTGTTCCTAGCATTTGGACTATCATCCTCTTTGCTGGGGTGCTAACATTGGAGCTTTCATGGCCTGCTAAATTAAACACTTTTTAAAAAAAATAGGCACAGCTTTTAATGGCCATACGTTTAATCCTATCATTCAGGAGACTGGAGAACTCTAGGTTCCTTTATAAGATCCTCTCTTGGGGGGAAAAATAGTAGAATAAAGTTAGGAGTGGTGATATAATATACATTCTTGTAATCTCAGTACTTGGGAAGCTGAGGCAGGAGGATTGCCTTGAATTCAAAGCTAACCTGGGCTGCAGAGTGATACCCTGTATCCAAAAAAAAGTTAATGGTATATTATTTATGTATTTATTTTTATGTGTATGTGTGTGAGTGAGTGAGTGAGTGAGTGAGTGGGCATTATGTGTGCCTACAGAGGCCCAATCTTGGATTACATCTCTTTTTGTTTTCACTCTGGGGTTTCCCAGGCTTTACCTTCTAGAGCCAGAAATTCAGGCCACTACCATTTCTGTTTATTGGACCAAGGTTGACTTCAGGAATCATCCTGGATTGTTTCTACCATCTTTTTGCTTTGCTCTGAGATTTTCCAGGCTCTGTCCACTAGAGTCAGAAGTGCCTTGGTGTTTCTGCCTTGTGTTTTTTTACATGAGGCCTGGAATCTGAGTTCAGGACCTTCTGCTTTCGAGGAAGAATCTTACCCCTAAGTCATCTCTCCAGTACTGTTAGTAATTATTTTTTAATATCATCAAATATCCTGAGTTGAAATTTCTAATTGTTTAGTATCTTTTTGTTGTTTTGAAACTAGGTCTCAACTGTACAGTCCAGGCCAGCCTCAAACTCCATTCTTCTGTCTCACCCTTGTAATTATTTGAACTGTAGTCTTGTGACACCAAACTTTTTTTCTTTCTGACCATTCTTTATAATGGAAGACTGATTTGTGCTTTGTGTAGTATTTAATAGTTTCTTTACCCATCTATTGCCAGTCGTGACAATCCCATTCTGTATTAACAGCTAAAATATCCACAAATGTGAGTTATTCCTGGAGGGTAAGTCTCCTCTGGTTGAGAACTTTGGGTCTATAGATTTTTGCTTCAATCTCCTCTTTTTTTCTTTTAGCTATTTATTTGCAGAAGAAACTGAAGTTGATCCTACAGTGTTTCCCTTTGACTGGGTTTCACTGATTTCATCCTTGTAATGTATTTTAATATCCTCTTCATCAGTGCCCTGTTAATTAGAAATTGGATATAGAAGCTTGCTTATGTTCACATCTTTTTTTTTTTTTTTTGGTTTTGATTGACAAAATTCCATCATAGGTAGGGCTTTTTTCTTAGAATTAAGGGACAAATAAGATCTTTTGGATAACTATTGATGCCTAATTCATTCTTTGGTTTTAAAATGTGTATGCTTTCATTTAGGTTATCCTTATCTTAAGTAACAATCTGCATTCTCCCTTAAAGGAAGGGGAAATGGAAGGTGAGGCGGTTGAAGCCATTGTGGAGGAGTCTGAAACTTTCATTAAAGGAAAGGAGAGAAAGACTTACCAGCGACGCCGGGAAGGGGGCCAGGAAGAAGATGCTTGCCACTTACCCCAGAACCAGACAGATGGGGGTGAGGTGGTCCAGGATGTCAACAGCAGTGTGCAGATGGTAATGATGGAGCAGCTGGATCCGACCCTTCTTCAGATGAAGACTGAAGTAATGGAGGGTACAGTGGCTCCTGAAGCAGAGGCTGCAGTGGACGATACTCAGATCATAACCTTACAGGTTGTAAATATGGAGGAACAGCCCATTAACATAGGAGAACTTCAGCTTGTTCAAGTACCTGTTCCTGTGACTGTTCCTGTTGCTACCACATCAGTAGAAGAACTTCAGGGGCCTTATGAGAATGAAGTGTCTAAAGAGGGCCTTGCAGAAAGTGAACCAATGATATGTCATACTTTACCTTTGCCTGAAGGATTTCAGGTGGTGAAAGTGGGGGCCAATGGAGAGGTGGAGACACTAGAGCAGGGGGAACTTCCACCTCAGGAAGATCCTAGCTGGCAAAAAGACCCAGACTATCAGCCACCAGCCAAAAAAACAAAGAAAACCAAAAAGAGCAAACTTCGTTACACAGAGGAGGGGAAAGATGTGGATGTGTCTGTCTACGATTTTGAAGAGGAGCAACAGGAAGGTCTGCTGTCCGAGGTTAATGCAGAGAAAGTGGTTGGTAATATGAAGCCTCCAAAACCGACAAAAATTAAAAAAAAAGGTAAAATGAGTTTATACATTAATTGTCTCAAAATCTTTTTGGGATAAAGTATGCAACAGTCTATGTGCAAGTTATTTTGTTATATTAAATGTATTTCTTGAAGTAATTATAAGAGTGCTGGTCTTTTTAACCAATTCAAAAGAAGGATTTTTTAAAACATACTAAATACTATTTTCTAAGTGATAAAGAGAAGTAAGTCTGTTAGTGAGGTGAGATATTTTTTACTGTGGTTGACTTAGTTATAACAAGCTGCTGAAGTATATTTGTAGAAATTCAAGATTTGGAATTAACTTAAATACTTTGACACACTGCAACAAGTAACTGTTTTGTTTTACATATAGGTGTAAAGAAGACATTCCAGTGTGAGCTTTGCAGTTACACGTGTCCACGGCGTTCAAATTTGGATCGTCACATGAAAAGCCACACTGATGAGAGACCACACAAGTGTCATCTCTGTGGCAGAGCATTCAGAACAGTCACCCTCCTGAGGAATCATCTTAATACACACACAGGTGCTGGATGTGAATGTGGGGGCTACAACATGTCAAAGGTTAAAACTTGGGTTTTAAAGTCACTCAACCAAGCTGATTACAATGCAGAATTGGAGAAGAAATATCTTTGTTCCTCCTTCCTGTCTGTGGTACTAGGGATCAAACCTAGGGTCTTGTACATGCCAAACAGTCTACCAACTAAACTTATCTTTTATGGTATTCTTTTTGTAATCTTGCTTATATTGTAAGTAGATGGGCTTACTTGAAGGAAAATGACAAATAATTAAATGGGAAATATTTACAAATGCTGTAAAGATGATATGCAGGTGGGGGAAGTTATCTATGGTCAATATCTAAGGTAATTCCTAAGGACTACTATTGTGTTGCTGAGGATTTAATAATGACACAAAATGAACCCAGAAATTCCCAGGTAACAAATGAGAAAGAACATTAGAAATAGAAGTAAAATCCAAGCTTTATTAAAATTATGGGTTTTTTTTTAATATATATCTGGGGTTTTATTTTTCCTTTTTTTTCCCCTGTCTCTGGTTGTTTTACCTTAAAGGAGGTAAGTAATTTTACATCCTGAGAATATAAAGCATGAGGATCATTCTGGCCATCATTTATCTATTCAGCTGTACACTACATTAGTGTAGTATTTGAGTATTCTAATAATGAGCTTCATATTGGTTATGGTCAATTTCAGGGAAGGGGTTGTATACCCTACTTCTCTTAGGCTATCTTTCAGATGCTGTCTTTTTAGCTTAGGTACTTGATAGTTTTTCATGCAAATTGGTTTCTTTCCGTATTCTTTACCTCATGCAGAATAGTTTTTCCTTTATCCTTATGTTCTGTCTCATTTCATACGGTATCTCTTGGTTTTGATACACTGGTTGTCAGAAAAATATTACCAAGCAATTATCACCTGGCTTACAAAGCAGTATGCTATATATTAATATTAGTATATTCCTTGTTAATGTGATATACATTATACATTATAGTTACATTATAGTATCCCCCTAGTTTTTATTCACTTGATAACATGCTTTATTTGGTACTTTGGAGAAACTAGCATAGGTTTATGAATAAAAAGTATTTGGCCCTGAAATAGGATTTGTCAATATGGATGTGCATTTACCTGAGCACTCTGTCCTGAGTTGCACCTCAGCTTTGAGAAGAAATTCATTCTATCTGATTATCCAGAGCTGATTTGTTAAGAGTCAATTGCTGCTCCAGAGTGCCAGTTTATGGTGAGGAATAAACCTTTTCATTTTCTAAATGCACTTGTATTGCATTCTAGGGGGCGCTCTTGCCTATGTCAAGTTGTAGGAAATGAAAGGTCACTTGGTGAGCATGAACCTCCAGCAGAAGGACATAGGTGGTCATGTGGTACAGCCTGATGGAAATCCCTGCTCCACATCAGTGTCCTCTTCTTTGATAATTGCCATGCTTATTTCTACCAGAGGCAGACCTCTTTCTCTCCCATAGATAATACTAGGTAAACAGCAGAAGTTATTTTTCAGCTTAACTTGTCTTATCTGAAATGAAAACTGCTTTCCTTCTCTTGGTAATTGCTTTATATACTTGTTTGTACCACCAGACTATATAGTCTTAACAGAAAAAATTCTCTCCCTCCTACTTCAGTGTTACTGAAGAAAGCAATTTGAATGAAAAATAAATGTTCCTTTGATTAAAAGGGAAACATAACTTTATTTAGTGTATTGTGTAAGATTACCTTGCTGTCATCTTTTATTGCTATTTACAATTAGAAGCGGACACTCGTTTCTGAACAGGTTCAAAAATAGTACTGGGCTATACTGTGCGCTTTATTTGCTTGATGTTGTCATTTGCTAAGATATTTCTAATGTAACATTAAGTATATAGAGTGACTGGAGATGCACTGCAGTGCTCAGTTTTGTTAAGGCATTGTTACAGTAAGATTAGAAACACTAAAATTCTTTAAACAAAAGGCAAAATGGGAACATAGAGAATATATCAATAGTCGATAAAATGTTTAAATGCTATGTTGATATTCAGATCAAAATATTAGATGTGGATAATTAAGAACTCATGTGTTTAAGTCATATGAAAGGCAATGCTACTTCAGTAAAGCCTGATAAGCCTCTGGAATTCCTTATCAAAACAAATTTATACAGAAAATAACCCTGTGTGTTTGCAGTTTTATTGCAGTTTATTGTTTTTATCTGGACAACATATATACAAACTATTGTTAGAATCCTTTTTTATAATTACATGAGCTTTAAAAATGGGATAAATAAGTCACTAATATGTACAAAAAACAGATCTCATTAAACAGTGGTTAAGTAACCTTAGGTATTACAGATCATTCATAAGTTATGGAAGAACATTTTGATCAATCTGATGGTTTTTGAGACAGGGTCTTACTCTGTACCTCATGCTGTCCTGGCATTATGTATACTGGCTGGTCTTAATTACTGCAAGATTCCAGCTTCTGCTTCTTGAGTGTTAGAATTATAGATGTATACCACCATGACCAGCTGTGTACAGATTCAGTAAGACTACACGTGGTGGCACTTAGGATGCTGAGGCCTATGTCTATGTGGTAAGACACTATAGTGGAAAACCATCAAAAAAGGCAGAAGTCTATTCTTGATAAAGCTTCAGGGTATAAAAGTTGTTCTGTTTATTTAGTAAGAATTGAAATAAGCCAAAGTTTCTGTTAACGTTTAATCAGTGACCAAGATAATCACAAAATGGGGATAAGCAAGATTTTTGTATTCAAAAACACTAGATTCAAATGCATAACAGAAATAAAGTTTAATATATGTTTGCAGATCTTGGAAACTAAGCTTATAAATTTAGCTAGGCTTTCCTACAACTTGTAAGCTTCTCACCAGCTAGTACAGAGTCAATAGAATGACTAGGGTTCAATGTCATACAGTAACTTTGTGTCCTTGACATTGAAGTCTGTCATTAACTGTGCCCTTACTCTTCCTTTCTTTTATCCCCTCCTTTCTTTAGGTACTCGTCCTCACAAGTGCCCAGACTGCGACATGGCCTTTGTGACCAGTGGAGAGTTGGTTCGACATCGACGTTACAAACACACCCATGAGAAGCCATTTAAGTGTTCCATGTGTGATTATGCCAGTGTAGAAGTGAGTGTTCTGTTTGTTGATAGCTTTCTTAGGTCATGCTTCTAGTATAAAAATATAACAACTTTCTATTAATGATCAGATAGATAGAAAGAAAGGTCTATCTAATGAATTGTTAATAGTCCCCCACTACAAGGACCTTCCCTCCAGAAAATTGAATGTGAAATATGTACTTGCATTTAAATTTTTTATTTATTTGTTTATTTATTTTTGGCCTGGAGAGATGGCTTAGGAGCTAAAGCCTTATCCTTGAAAGCAAAGAGATCTGAGTTCAGATCCCATGTAAAAATGCTAGGTGGAAATAGCAGTGGTCTGCAATTCCCATTCATAAAGAGTGGAACCTGGAAAACCCCAGAGCAAAACAATGAGGAAGTAAATCGATCCAGGATGATTTCCTACGTCACCCTTGGACCTCCACAGACACTCTCACTCATTGCCCTCTGGTACATATGGGAGTGTGGTATGGAGGGAGCAGTTCAATGTTAGTGCAATCAAATTCTGTATATTGAAAAAATAACTACCTGTGTCATATTTAAAAATAGAAGATTTGATGGCAAAATCCTTTAATCCCAGAACTGGACAGGCTGAGAATTGTGAGTTTGAGACTAGGCTGGATTGCATAGCAAGTTTGCAGTAAGCTGGGTTACATAGCAAGACACTGTCTCAAATTGTGAGATGTAATAGTAAACTCTTTATCTACCATTCATGAAGCTGAGTTTGATCCCAAGCACAGAATGGTATGTGAGTGGGGGGTAAAGTACCTCTCCAGATTTTTTTTCTACTTAAATTAGCAAACAGCCAAATCTAATATACAAAAGAAGTAATTTTTTGTAAATCCAAACACAAGAATAATTCAACAATTAATAAATTATTGTATTGTATGTATTACATCAGGGACTAAATAAAGGATGGATGGATGGGTATAATAATGATAGTATACCCTTGTGTGCCTTATCACCCACCTTAATCATTAGTGATGATAATCTCGATGCATCTGTACCCCTGTCCGTTTACTCCTTTCCTTGGATTATGTGACTTTAAGAAACAAATGCTGCAAATAAGAAATACTATCTTTTAAACCCTAACTTTAGTTCTCCAAAACTAATCTTTTATATCAAGCCTTTAGAAATCATTATAGTCTATATTAACAGATGTGTAAAAGGTTTGATTGCTTTCATGTTTCAGGTCAGCAAATTAAAACGTCACATTCGCTCTCATACTGGAGAGCGTCCGTTCCAGTGCAGCTTGTGCAGTTATGCCAGCAGAGACACATACAAACTGAAAAGACACATGAGAACTCATTCAGGTAGGACTTCTCCCCTGATAGTATTAATGAACAACTTTTCAGTAGATATTAGAGTACCTTGTGTGTTACCACATGCCCTCATTTATTCCCTGAGTGGAAGACTTTTAACAAAGGCTCTGTCATATCTCTGAATTCATTATTCTGAAAATATACTAAAGAGTTACTTTATTTTATTTAACTTAAGTCTTATTACAACGTGTAAGCAGTACTTTAAAGAAAGAAAGCAAATGAAATGAAAAATCTAGAGTTTTTACTTTTTAAGGTCTAGGTAGACTAGCTATTAAGTTTTCCTAAGTTAGTCTACCCCAGTAAGCCTTACCATAGGAACTACCTTCTTCCTAATACTGAATATTATGTAGAGAGCAGAGCAGAAGTTTAGGATTTGTATACGATTTTTAAAGATAGTCACAAGTTAAGGATTGTATCTTGCCTCAGCTTTCTCAATTAAAACTTTAGCCTCTGTATGGCCTAACTTATGTGTCTGCCACCTCAGTTACCAGCTGTCTAAATGATACTTATTTATTTAATTTGTTCATTCTGTATTTCCTTTTTAAGGGGAAAAACCTTATGAATGTTATATTTGTCATGCTCGGTTTACCCAAAGTGGTACCATGAAGATGCATATTTTGCAGAAGCACACAGAAAATGTGGCCAAATTTCATTGTCCCCACTGTGACACTGTCATAGCCCGAAAGAGTGATTTGGGTAAGTAGATTTTCTAAAGCAAATGAAAAATCATTTTAAAACATGGATGAAGATATGAGGATTATACAATACTTCACCTTCTTACTCTTAAGTTTTTCATGTTTATGAGTAGCCTGCCTCTTGGTGTGAGCCCTTTGTTTAGCCACTATTTTCCCCCATGTCTTCTCTTTATTGCATTCCAGTTGTGGAATTATATATCCTGAATATAGATCATATTGTACCTTAATAGGGATTGTAATAGGAGGAAACAGTCTGCCTTTAATTGGTAGCTTTTATTCCCCAAATGAGGAAATATCATAGTATGTTTCAAACTAAGGTCATTGCATTTAAGGTCCCCTCAGAACATTTGTATTTTAAGTAATTGGACTATTTTATTGGCTCAGTGGTAACTATTCTTGTGTATAGTTAAGCTAGAATTTACATAGAGTTCACCTGTAGAAATTTTAAAGCTTAACCCATGCTTACAGATAAGGTTATCTAGGTTTTTCTTTCAAAATTAAAAAAGATACAGAAGCCAAGGGTAGTAGTGCGTGCTTATAAATCGCATTGTTTGGAAGGCAGAAGTAGTAGACCAGGAGTTCTAAGTCATCTTCAGCTAGATAGTTCAAAGCCAGCCTGAGTTACAAAAAGTAACTGTCTCAAAAAGTAGGGAGGGAGACTGGGGGGAGATAGCAAAAGGAGCTGTGCTCAGACCTCCAAATCCTACGTGAAAATGGCAGGTGACTATAGCCACAGCTTGTAGTTCTACCCCTGGAAGGCGAAGCTTGGGAAAGCACAAAGCAAGCAATAAGATGAAATAAAGGCAGGATGGTTCTCGATATCATGCTTGAGCCTCCACAGTACACTCTTGTTTACACATGTATACCCACCCACATACAAATACATCTTCGCACATGCATTCATGTATGCACAAACAAAAAGAGAATACATGCTGACTTATTGGAATAGACTGATCACAGCTGCTGAGAGAACTGAAATGGGAAAGACCTTGGATTTCAGGAGTTTAATCCAACCTCAACCAAATTAGTGAAACCCTGTCTCAATAAAAGAGAAAAAAAAACACAGATACTGCTTAGTCTGTGTTCTCTACCAAAAATACAATGCTTCCTGAGCATCATTCTTTTCTTCTATTATTCATTGTTTGTTTTTTTCAGTGGTGGGTGTGAAGCTACTCTTAGAATTTTTTTTAATTTTGTTTTTTTACTCATGGCGTGTGTGTCTGTGTGTCAAAGGGCACCATGTGTCCCGGTGAAGGAACAAGGGTGACTTCAGGAATCATTCTGGATTGCTTCTACCTCCTTTTTTGCCCTGGGATTTCCCAGGCTCTGCCTTCTAGAGCTGGAAGTGCAGGCTGCCAACATTTCTGCCTGGTTTTTTTTGGGGGGGGGCAATCTGGGATCCTACCTCAAGTCCTTCTGCTTGCAAAGCAGTCTTAACCCCTGAACCATCTCTCCAGCCCTAGAAATTTTTTTTACTTAATGACATTTTTATAATTTACCGGTTTTTCTTTTACTTCTTGTATAATTGATCCTTGCAACAATCATATAAAGTAAGGAAAAGCATGTCTTATTCTAGCTTTATTTTAACTGTTAAGCCTAAAGCTCAGGGAGAGCTCTTTAGCTGTATAGCACAATTTATGAGTGGCAAAGCTGTATATAATGAAGTTCTCTTGGAGCTGTTTCCCACCAGGATCAGAAACGCAGGCCACCCCCGCGTCCGCCTGGCATCTATACGTGGGATCTGGGATCCGAACTCAGGACCTTCTGCCTGCAAGGCAGAGCTTAACCCCTGAGCCACCTTTCCAGCCCAATTTTTAAAAAATTTTACTCTTGCATCATACAATTTAATGCCTTCCGATGTTTCATATTGCCATACCTTAGTGTTTTTTTTTATTTGAGATGATGTGGTGACATATAATGTGTGTGCTTTGGTGCATAGGTGTAGGTCAGAGGCCAACTTTTGAAAGTCCTATTCAAAGTCCACTCTGGAAAGTGGAGCCTGGAAAATACCAGAGGAAAGAAAAAAAGTCGAGCAATCCAAGATGATTCCTGAAGTCACCCTTCAGCCTCCATAAACACACATGCATAGGCACATAGAGAAGTATACACAACAGGCTCTTGTTGAGGTTCTTAATTGCCTAATAGTTCGCAAATAATATCTTCACAAACCAAAAGGAATTTAAAAGGTTGTATGTCCGCCCCTTGGTGCTTTGTTGCTTGCTCTACCACTGAGCTACAGCCTTAGTCCCTATGTTCCCTCTTAAAGCCTGATTCTATTCCAGTAATCAAATATAGAAATCAAAAATTGCTTTACCTTGTTTTCATCCGTGAAATTGGCCCTTTTTTCTTCATCTTCCCCCTCCTCTTTCTTCTTCATGTGTATTTGATAATGCCTTGATCGAAAATTGTTTTGAGGGCTGGAAAGGTGGCTCAGGGGTTAAGCCTCTGCCTTGCAGGCGGAAGGTCCTGAGTTCGGATCCTAGGCCCCGCGTATAACGCCGGGCCAAAGAGGGGGTGACCTGTGTTTCTGGTCCTGGTAGGGCGGAGCCTGTGAATCACGCAGCAGAGTAAAAAAGGAGGAGATGGAGGCTGTCCATGGTGGTTCCCGAATTCGTCCGTGGTTCTACACACATACACAAACACAATTGAATAAATAATAAAAATGATTTAAAAAAAAAAAAAAGAAAATTGTTTTGAAATCCATAGATTCATGATTCTAAGGGCAGCTGCATCCACATACTCTCGAGCACCCTATTCCCTTGTCAAGGATATTCCTATACTCTTAATAAGTTTATTCATTTTTAATTCACTCAATCATTCGTCACACAAATTTTGTTGATCCCATGGAGGCAGTGTGTGCTACAGTGTAGAATTGGACAGATACCTTTTTTAACATTATTCTTAGTTTTCAGAAGTAAAGGCAGCAGTGAAACTCCAAATTTCCTGTTATTATCAGACCAACTAACTTCATGACATCTATACTTTCCTCTTTCCTATATCCCCCTAAAGTTGTTGCTTTCCTTATCTGTGCCTTATTCTTTATTGTCATTATATTTACCGTCACAGTCTCACTTCTTGATCTTTCCTTTCTTTCAACTCAGTGGTGCATCTCTGTCCTATCCAAGCCTACTTAAGAAGCTGAGAAAGGAGAACTGAAAATTTCAAGACATGCCTAGGCTGAGTGATTTAAAATTATTAGGCCATCATGGGTGGGCAGCATAGTGAGCCCCTAGGTTCAGTCTTTAGTACCATTAAAAAAAAAGTTTTAAGTTTAACTCCCCCTCCACATCCACACATTGCATTGCCATGGATTCAACTCAGGACTTTTCTATAATAGGTGAGCTCCATAAATCTACCTAGACCCCCAAGCACTAGGTTTAACACTTCTTTATGGCCAACTCTGATGAACAATTTTGTCCCATCTAGTCTTTCCTTGGCTTCTCATTCCCTTCCACATTTATTACCATCACCCTAGTAGTGACTTGCCAGTAACCCAACATGTGGACTACAGTAAACAGTTCCCTTCTCTCACTTGCTTCATTGGCAGTATTCTTAAAAAACAACACTGTTCTCCCTGAAATACTTCTTTCCTTTGACCTCTGACATCAGGTCTATTGGATTTCTTCTTTTTAGACTTCTTTTTCCCATACCTTCTCTGATTTTAACCCTTTTTTTCTTTAATGACCTTAACTCTTAGCTTTAAAAGCTTGTTTCTTTCTACTTGTAACTTTTCAACTTGTAACTTTTCACTTTAGTGATCTCATCAATGTCCATGGTTTTAAGTCAAGTCTTAATAACTCCTAAATTTATGTTCCTACTGCAAATCATATAAGCATCTATTCCTTCCTTATTCCTGTCTCAGCTTTACTGAAAATAGCTTTTCAAATTTAACCTGTATGAAAATGAAGGTTTATAGTGCCCCCCTCCCACCAGAACAGGCACATGCAGCTTGGTCTTCATCCCATTCCACTATTCCTTATCTCAGTAAGTGTCCTGTCACCTCCTGGTTTTGCAAGCCAAGCCCAGAAAGTCAACCCTCATACCCATTCTACTCTTCCTCTGTTCACATCTAGTCAACGCCTATTGATTTTATTCCCTGGATTTCTCATTGCTTATTCAGTCTCCTGCATCCTTGTCATTCTCTTTATTCTGGCTTCCATTTTCTCCTACTTACCTATTTTACTGATCGCCTCACAACTGTTAACCTTTGTTAGGAGGAAGAGAACACAATATATGGTGTTGAACCCAGGCCCTCACACATGCCAAACAAACGCTTAGCTTCTGAGCTTACGTTCTCAGCCTCTTGAATGATTTTTAAAGAATTTTTTTAAAGTCTGTATTAATGTTTTGAAGTATTTAATTTTTTTCCCATAAGTATCTTTTTAAAATTTTTATTATACTTACTTATTTTTCCCCAATCATACAAGCTTAATAGGTACCCTGGTCCCCTCCCTTCTTCCATCCCTTCCCAGTCCCCCTTGTACCCTCCCCTCCTTTTTTCCTTTCACTCTCCTCCCTCCCCTTCTCCCAGTGCCTCCCCCTTCCTCCCCTGCTATTCCCTGGAGCATCCTTTTGTGTGAATGTCAAACTTCCCTCTGAGTCCTCCACTCTAGTGAGGTTTAAGGACTCAGTAATATTGCCCAGAGCCCTTTCTCAGGCTTCCCTTTAGTATGGGAACACTATTATGTGAAGTACTTAATTTTTGTTTTCTTAAGTTCATCTTGGCTTTGTATTTTACTTTCAGGTGTCCACTTGCGAAAGCAGCATTCCTATATTGAGCAAGGCAAGAAATGTCGTTACTGCGATGCTGTATTTCATGAACGTTATGCTCTCATTCAACATCAGAAATCACACAAGAATGAGAAGCGTTTTAAGTGTGACCAGTGTGATTATGCTTGTAGACAGGTAGGTGCTGCCCTAGTTAGAAAACTGTTGATGTCCCATGCATGGCAAGCATTATTGGAAGACTTGTAGACTTGGTGTGATGGCTACTTCTAAGAAGTATTTTCAAGCAGGAATGAGGACCATCGTCAAAATCAAAGATTATATTCCTTGTCAGTTATATCTGGGTCTCCAGCCGGAGTATTTTCAATCATAGCTAACTTCTCTCTAAAGCCAACTACAAGCTTTATTCTCAAAATCACATGACGAAACACTCATATACAACATGTAGCTTGGTGACAGAGCACTAGCCTGGCATGCATGAGGTCCCAGATTCAATCACCAGTGTGTAGAGACATAAATTGGAAAAAAAATCAAATATATGAACTTTTTGCCAACATTACACATGCCTGTGATCCCAGGACTTAGGAGGAGGCAGAAGGATTAGGAATTCAGGGTCACAGTTGGCTACACAGTGAATTTGAGGATATCCTGGACTATTTGAAACCAGGACTAAGAGAAGACAGCTAAAAACTTGTGCTGATACCAAGTCCCAGACAAAAGAAAGGAGTCTGGCCATAGGGCGTTATGCTTGCAGGGAAGTTGAAAAGCAGCCCAGCAGAGGTGAGCAGCTTTCTCTGCTAGAACTAGGGATGCACTTTTGTGCCTCTGTAAAGATATTTGATATAAGATCCTGCTTATCTTGACAAGCACTGTTGAGTTAACTCCTTGAGGATGAAAGACCTTTGTTCTTCATGCACAGCATTTATGGAGGCCGCCCTGTGACCAAGCCCGGTAGGTATTTCCAACAAGTCGTTTTGTTTCAGGAGAGGCACATGATCATGCACAAGCGCACACATACGGGAGAGAAGCCTTATGCCTGCAGTCACTGCGACAAGACCTTCCGCCAGAAACAGCTCCTCGACATGCACTTCAAGCGCTATCATGACCCCAACTTTGTCCCCGCCGCCTTTGTCTGTTCTAAGTGTGGGAAAACATTCACACGTCGGGTAAGGGTCAGAACATCGCTTTTCCATGCTTGATCTTCTCCTGCAGAGTAATGGCAGTTTTTAGTTATAAAGACCTTTACCGTTTAAAAGGATAGTCATTCCCATCTTGAGTTTTCCCATCTATTTATGAACCATCCTAATAGGAACTCCAGTGTCTTTGAGTAGGCTGTTGATAAAAACTTTTCTGAGGCTGTTGAGATATTTGCTCCCAAACCTGGTGACCTGAATTTAATCACCTGAAGTCCACATAATGGAAGAAGAGAACTTACTTCTGAAAGTTGTCCTCTGACCTTTGTCTGTGTACATAACATCTGTCTGTTCTCTCTCTCTCTCTTCTTTGCCTCCTCTTTCAGATAATTTTTTTCAAAAAAGAATTTCCTAGTCCCCATTCTTCCAGAAGCTAATCTGAAACTAGACCTTAACCACAAGCTGCTAATCCTTCCCTGAGAGGACCAAGCTTTATCTTTTGATAGTCTTTTCTCCCTCTCTTCTCTTTTTCTTCTTCTCTTTCTTGTACCCTCTCCTGTTTCTCTTTCTAACTGTGTTCCAGGTAGTTTATATTCCCTGAATTATGGGGAACATGATCAAGGCATAGCAGAACTTTGGGCCTTAATCTATATTCTTTAAGGTTTGATTTTATAAACTAATACAAAGAGAGTTTCCAACTGATCTTAACTTTTTTAATAGTGTTAAACAAGTTCTGCTCCTTTTGTCAGAATACAATGGCAAGACATGCTGATAATTGTGCTGGTCCCGATGGTGTAGAAGGGGAAAATGGAGGAGAAACAAAGAAGAGCAAACGTGGAAGAAAAAGAAAGATGCGATCTAAAAAGGAAGATTCCTCTGACAGTGGTAAGAAGTTCATTCGATGATTGGTTACAGATAGCAGATTCTGGGACTCAGTTTCCAATAAATGTGTGTAGAGAATAGAAGTGGACAAATCTGCTTTAACTTTAAATTTGTAATCTTTTTTTTTTTTTTTTTAAAGTGTGGTGTGTGTGTGTAGGTATCAGTGTGTAGGACACTGTGTGTCCCCAGGCCAAGGGTGACTTCGGGAATCATCCTGGATTTCTTCTACCTCCTTCTTGCTTTGCTCTGGGATTTCCCAGGCGCTGCCCACCAGGGCTGAAAGTGCAGGCTGCAGTTGTTTCTTCCTGGTGTTTTTACATGGGGCCTAGGATCCAAACTCAGGACTTCCTTAAGCTATCTTTTCAGCCCTAAATTTGTAATTTTTCTAACCAGGCTTGGTGCATACTCATAATCTCAACACTGAGGATGTAGGAGGTAGGTGAACCAAGGCCTGTCCAGACATCAGTGTCAAAAAAAAAAAAAAAAAAAAGAAACACAAAAAACCCAGGTGTCACAAGTGATGATAATAACCATAAATTTGAGGATCCCTGCCGTTTTATTCATTGCAGCACTTTCTTGTTGCCATAGACTCTGTCCTGAACCTTTTCTTCTGATACTGTTGTGTTCATGTTCTGCTGAAGAGCTTATTAGTGACTCCTAATAGGTTTCTTTTGTTTTTTTGTACTGATGTTTGTTGCAGTGTCAATTTAGTCTCCTAAAACATCATGTTTAGTCTAGACTGCTTCCTATGCCGACAAAGGCCATACAGGCTTATTTCCTCTATCTCAGTAGTTCTGCCTATTGATCATTTGCAGAGATTGAACTGAAAAGTCTACTTCTACTCTCAAAACCTTTTCCAAACTCTCGACAAGCTTTTGGCCTTGTTAGCCTCCTTTGTGTTTTGGCCCTGTTAGCCTCCTTTTTTTTCCCCCTGATTCTGACTGACTTTGTTTAGTTTTCTAGGCATTGAGCCAACTTAGGCAATAGGGGGCTTGACTAAGTTCAACAAGGAAACAGTGTGTTCTTGACACACTGCCACCTACCAGTGTGTTCCCCACGTCTTAGCATTTCAGTCACTTGAGAAGTGAGGCATTTTGTCCTGATGATGAAGCATTTCCCACAGATCTCTAACTTTAAACATTTTGTTCCAGAAAAAGTGAGTGTATGTTAATCACCTGTGTGTTTTGGGGGAAAACAGACTATAATCTGTGTTACAGGCACAGGGAAAGCATTCTTTGGCTGTCTGCAAGTATGGACAGTAGAGCATCCCCAGCCTGTACCAATTTAGCTATGCCTTTAAAAATGCAGCTTTTCACTGTTCCTGTAAATATGGATTACTCTCAGGTGCGCAGGGGTATGCATTGAGACAAGAGGTCAACCTTGAGTGTTGTTCCTGTTTCAAGGGGGAGAGGTATGCATGCATGTGATAGTGTGTGTGTGTTCATATGTTCTTGATCACGTTTACAAGTGCATTTGAAATCCTAAGGTTCATCTCAGCAATCTTTCTCAATTTCTTTCCGCTCTAATCATTGAGACAGTGTTTCTTGGTTGAACCTTGAACTCACCAGTTCTGGTATTCTCCATAGCCAGTTTTTTCTGGTCATCTCGTCTTTACCATCCAATTCTGGAATCGTAGGTGGGCCACCATACTCTCCTGGTATTTTTGTGGGTTCTGGAGATCTAGATTCATGTTTATTCAGCAAGCACTTTAAAAAAACTACCATCTCCCAAGCCTTACCTTTTTGATAATGTGGTTGATGTTATTGTTTTTCGTTTTTTAAACTTCATATATTTGTGTGTGTGTGTGTGTGTGTGTGTGTGTGTGTGTGTGTGTGTCAGAGGGTCAGAGGGCACTGTGTGTCACTGTGGAGGACCAAGTGTAACTTCCTGAATCATCCTGGATTGCTTCCACCTCCTCCTTGCCTCACTCTGGGATTCCCAGGCTCCACCCATCAGAGCTGAAAGTGCAGGCTGCAGCTGTTTCCGCCTGGTGTTTTTATGTGGTGGGATCCGGGATCTAAACTCAGGACCTTGTGCTTGGGAGGCAGAATCTTAAGCCCTGAGCTATCTCCAGCCCACATTTCTGTGTTTTTCTTTTATATACTATACACACTCTTACCTCTGCTCTAAAGCAAAAACTGAAAAGTAAAACTGGTGCATAAAATGTGAAGAATAGTGTGTAAATGGACTTGAATGCTTTTGGGCAATACCAGTTTACTTAACAATATTGGTAGCAAAAATTCTGTTAAAAGGACATTTTTAAGGGGCCTTTTCTTAGTGAAGAAAATAAACAGGATGAAACTTCTCAGAACATTTAATTATTTCTTTTCTTTTTCTTTTATCACTCCTCTTGGACCACCACCTGCACTTCTTGATTTCATGAGAAGAAAATGCTGAGCCAGATCTGGATGACAATGACGATGAGGAAGAGCCAGCTGTAGAAATTGAACCAGAACCAGAGCCTCAGCCTGTGACCCCAGCCCCACCACCCGCCAAGAAGAGGAGAGGACGACCCCCTGGAAGAACCAACCAACCCAAACAGAGCCAGCGTAAGTCATTTGCCTCAACTCAGAAGGCTGGCATCCTCCAGCTTGTGAGGGAGCCAGACGGTCTGTGTTCTTGGGAAGATGGGAGCTAAGCCATGGAAACAAGTTAAGGTCACATTGGCAAACAAACTCAGGAAGCAATTTTTTTTTTTTTACAAGTTTTTAGTGAGAAACATCTGAGGCAGTCTATAAAGGCATGTTACATTTATTTTCAGGAGAAAAAGTCCAGAGTAGAAGGCTACTTATGTTCTACAAGATGGGCACCGTCAGTGTAGGAGGGCTTTGCAAAACAACCAAAATCATAGTCAGCTGGCTGAACTGATATGGTAATGAATATAAAAGAGCCAAATTTTCAAATACAAAAGGATAAAGAAACTCTTGCACTGAGATTGTCCCTCTGGAGAAGAAATGATTCCTGTTAAACAAAGATTGGTGGCATCCATTTATAATCCTAACACTTTGGAAGTCTGAAGCAGAAGGATCTCAGGACTGGCCTGGGCTACATAGTATTTGAGGTCAGTCTGGACTGCATTCCAAGACATTGTTTCAAAAAAAGAAAGAGAGGACTGGAGAGATGGTTCTTGTCTCAAAAACAGAAGTTTGGGTGCCAGGTCCCATATTTAAAAAACACAAAACAAACAAACAAAAAAAGACAACAAAAAACAGGTGGCCTGCACTTCTGGTCCTGGTGGGCAGAGCCTGGGAAATCAGCACAGAAGCAAAAAAGGAGGTACAAGCAATCCAGGATGATGCCTTCACAGAGACACACAGTCCTCTGATACACACACACACACACACATTGAATAAATTAAGGGGGGGGGCTGGAAAGATGGCTTGGTAAGACTGCGTTGTAAGCAGAAGGACCTGAATTTGCATCCTGGATCCCACGTAAATAATACCAGTTGGAAATTGCAGCAGCGGCCAGCACTTCCAACTTTTGGTAGAGCTTGGGAAATCTTGGAGCAAAGCAAAGAGAAAGTAGCTCAATCTAGCATGATTGCCAAAATCACCCTTGGGCCTCCACAGGCACATACAGTGCCTCTAATACACACACACACACACACACACACACACACACACACACACACGCTAAAAGAAAAAAAAAATTAAAAAGAGATGCAAATAAAGGAAGGGAGAGAAAAATAATAGGTAAAGGCACCCTAAATACAGATCTGTTGAAAGCTTCTTCCCCCCCCCTTTTTTCTTTAACAAATGAAGGGCTTGTTTTTTATGTTTCTCCCTGAGCTCCATGTGTACATGTCCATCTCAGAAAAGGAGGGCAGCTCTACATCCTAGAACCAGCCTCCTCTGTTCAGCTGCACATAACTGAATGAACAAACTGGTGGGAGAGCTGCAGCATCAAAAATGTCAGCTGCGCCATCACTGAAGTGTTCCTAGTCACATGCCATGTGGGGTTGGATTTTTCTTTTCCTGCCTCACAGTACTCGTAAATCTTAAGTTTTAGAGGCATAAGAAGATGAATTTTTGCCAGTGATAACTTGTCGATTTCTAGAGTATTGATACTGTTTTACGTGTGGGCACAATGTTAGGTCCTTACTTTTTGGTGGAGAGAGTGGGGGACAGGAAAGGAGATTGCTATTTGTCTTTTTTTTTTTTTTTAACTGATTCTGTATCCCTGCTAAGACTTACTGTTGTTGCCATCTTGTTCACTGTAAACATCTGAAAGGATCCTTGTAATCCCTGGGGGTTTTAATGTATCATTTGTTTTGTTCCTGCTTCTTTGCCAGCAACAGCCATTATTCAGGTTGAAGACCAGAATACAGGTGCAATTGAGAACATTATAGTCGAAGTCAAAAAAGAGCCAGACGCGGAGCCTGTTGAGGGGGAAGAGGAGGCTCAGCCAGCTGCCACAGATGCGCCCAATGGAGACCTCACGCCTGAGATGATCCTCAGCATGATGGACCGGTGATGACAGGGCCTTGCTCATCACAGGACTGTTTGGGGCTGTGTTTAAACGGCCTGAATCTTAATTTTTCTCCCTTCTTTCTTTTGGCTTTGGGAAAAGCATCATTTTACACCATTTTACCAAACATACTGAGAACGAAAACTTCAAGGATAATGTTAGAAAAATGTGATTTAACTAGAATTTGCTGTTTGATGTTAGCAAATCATGGAATGTTCTGAGTCCCTGAGGGTTTACTGTGAAGTGCTGAGGACGGTGTTGATGCCTAACTAGTTTTCTTAGATGGAAACAGAAACATTGAGCCCTCTCTCTTGATTTAGTAAACCACTCCAGAATGGCCACGGGTTTCCCAGAGTTCTATGGTCTTCTTCCCAAGAGAGTTTTTAATTGTAAATGCAGACTTGGGAAAGACTTAGACTTTTAACCTGTTTTTTTTTTTTTTTTTTTTTTTTTTTTTGCTTTTGCTTTTCCCTGACTCCCTTTGCTTGGAGTCAGCTGCACACCAGTAGTATGGCATGCTACGATCAGTTTCTGTCCTGAAAGCTTTGCCTCTTTCTTGGCAGAGTTTCTGATATGGTCAAGCTTGTAAATAACCTTTTTTACATTTTAATCTTTTCCATTAATTAAGAGGTTGAAAAGAAGTACAGTGTAAGAAAACCCAGCATTTTAATTACTTGCAAATTAAGTTACCACAGACTCCGTGGTACATAAATGTCGAATCAGATCACAATCATGTAGCAGAAGAACGCCCAGACTGCTGCCTGCCAGTGACAGACACCGCGTGGAAGGAAGGTTGTGATTTCTAGCCCATGGAGCCAGCATTTGAACCTTGTACAATTAACTTTCATTTATGATTTCCCATCGTTTTCTTTGCTCTGTTTGTAGCTAAATGTTGTATTTTATAAATCCTCTGTTAAAGCCAGAAGGGTGATTATGAATGGGTCACAGCAGCCCTGACAAGCTGGGCCAGAAATTTCACCAGGTCAGTAATTTAAAACTTTGGATCTGCAAAAAAAAGAAAGAACAAAAGAAAGAAAAAAAAAAGTAATAATAATGTGAAGCAAAACCAACTTAAAAAGTGATTCTTGCACATGAACTGTCACATGTTGAGTATGTATTTTTTAGAGAGCCTCAGTCTTACTGATTTCAAACACTTTTTTCTTCTGTGTATTGCTTTTAAGAGCCATCAGTTAGCTATCAGACTCTAGGTTGATGCATTTTGTACTTAGCTGTACTGTGTGATATTTTTCATTATTTTAGGACGCCAACATGAGACCTGTAATAAAGTATGTAATGGGGTTGAAAGCTGGGGAGGAGGATCTACTGCTGTACAGCTAATAAATCATAACGGATTAACAGGCACTCTGAAGACTCCATCTTGCCTGATTCGTTTGTTGGGGGGGAGCCAAGGGACAGATTCTTGACTCCAAGTCTTGTTCTTTGACACGGTGCTTCACTGCAACAGACAGGGGCGATGGATTGATGATATTGGCCTATGACAAGATGCTGTCAGCAGAGCAGGGTTGCTCTGCTGCAAGTGTTAATTCCCCGTGAGTGTAGGATATGGCGCAGCCACTTTCTGCCATGCACTCCTGGAATTCAGCCTCATACGCAGAACAAGTGACCACAAGCTGCTTGAGGGACTGAGAGAAGACCGCCCTGGAGATCTCAGCTCAAGGATACTTGGGGTCAGCTCCTGTCCTCAGCCATACAGAGCAGAGAAAATCTGGGCCCAGTCTGCCTTGGACAAGAAGTTCAAAGAGGAAATAAAACCACTTGCCTGAAAGGACAACCTCCTAGGCAGCAGACCAGCCTCTTAGCACCATACAGTGATGTTGCTGGAGCTGAGTGGCATGCTGCGTGCTGGTGAGGTCATCCTGCTGCCACCAGTCGGTTTGGGCAAATGGCTCTGACAAACCTATTTTAGCTTCAGCAACATGAGCGTTTATTTCACCAAAAGTTCATCTTTCTGGTTTTCAATGAGGAATAACAAAAGATAAAATACTTGTAGCTCTTGGTTGTGTTATGTAGTCTGTGCAGGTGGATCGCTGAGGAAAAAACAATAGAGGCTTTCCTGGGTCTAGAGACACCAAGCCTGGAAGTCTGAGGCTGAATGGATGTTTGCCCCAGGCTGTTGGAAGACAAATCCACCGTACTGCTTATAGGCTAATCCTTTGTCAGATTCAGTGTTTCATTTCTTTGTAATGAAAATGTGCGGAGTTGTAAGCTATGCTTGCTTGCATTGGCAGTATAGTGTCTCGTTTTTAATTGTATATGTTCAAGTTATTTAAGGGCTTAAAGGGCAGTTATTTGACTGGGGTGAGGAACAAAAGAAGTGATGGTTTGATAGAGGTAAGGATAGGAAACAGTCCTTTTGCATGGAACATGGTGCATCACTTGTGGGTCTATCAAACATCAACATGCCAGGGGCTGGACTGTGACTCGGGCTAAGACTACCTTTTAAACAGGAGGTCCTGAGTTGGCTCCCAGGTCCCATGTAAAAATGCCTGGGAAATCCCAGAGTGAAACAAAAAAGATTTCTGAAGTGACCCTTGGTTCTCCACAGGGTCACATAGTGCCCTCCGATACACACACACACACACACACACACACAGAGGCCCCTGTTGTGTAAGTTAGTCACCACCGCCACCCTGCAGAGTAAACACTGGGCCTATCTGCAACCTGTCATCCGCATACTCTTACCCTGCTGGTAAGCGAGCCCTCCTTGGCCTTGGCAAGGATCTTACCTTTCAGAACGTGGTGTGTGAGCTACATGCTCTGCCAAGAGGCCCTCTAGTGCTTCAGGACAGTGGCCGGTGTCAGGAGCATCCACATTCTCACCCTTGGGGTGCTGCACTGTCCAAGCAAATGGGACCTTACTTCAGAGTATCACGTAGAGAAGCTCAGTGTTTTCAATTTCTGAGACCACTTAGGTTTAGTCACTACTGCTCTGACCAGCAGTTGTGCAGCTATCCTACTTTCCTATTGTTACCTTTGCAGATCCTGATGTTTCCAGAAGCTTTTGCCTGCCCAAGCAATTGGCACAGTCTTGCTTTTGAACTTGACCTCCAGCTCCTTGGGAGCTGCTCAGCCCATTAACAATTGTTCCCTTTGCTTATTATTTTAATCAGAAACTTTCTCGTGAGGAGGTTTCTCCGTTCAACTTTTGAAGACTTAGGTTTGTCATGGCAGGCTTGGCAAATGCAAGTACTTACTGAATGCCAGGCCCTGCTGTGAGCATGTCTTAAACATTGACACTAGGCATGGTGATGTATCACTGTAATGTTAGCACTTAGTAGGAACAGGCGGGAAGACCAGCAATTTGAGGTCAACATGGGTACGTGAAACCCTGTCAAAAAAAAAAAAAAACTGGAGGTAGGTATGGAGGCTTGTGTTTATAATTTTAGCACTTGGGCCAGTGCAGGAGGATTGGCACAAGTTCAAGGCCAACAGTCACAAATACCTAGCACTGTTCTGTGTCGAACATAAGTCATCCTGAAGCAACACCCAAGTGAGTAGACAGTTCCCACTTAAACAAAAACCCCAAAGACCAGCAAAGTCAAGGAACTTGTTTAGTGTCAAAATTGGCCTACGCTGCCTTAAGAACTCGTTTTTGGCCATACTGTGCATGAGATTTGTCACCCTAGAAACCAGTTTCAGGGACTGGAGAGATGACTTGGGTTAAGCCTTTGCCTCAAAACCAAAAGGATCTAAGTTCGGGTCCTAGATCCCACCTAAAAGTGTTGGGCAGAAATGGTTGCAATTTGCACTTCTGGTCCTGGATGGCAGAGCCTGGGAAATCCCAGAGCAAAATAAGAAGGTAGAGCAATCCAGGATGATTCTCAAAGTCACCTTTGGGCCTCCACAGGCACAGTGCCTTCTTACACACACCCCTACACATGCAAAAAACAAGAAGAAACGGTTCCAGGAATTTTTAAAGTTCAACTATCATTTCAAACCTGGTCTGGGAGGCCTCTTGCCTCTGCACATCTAGGCATCCTCTCCAGTCTAACACTCCCTTGCCATCCCTTAGCTGTGTGGAAATGGCAGAGGCTTCTCCCAAGCTGTTACTATTCAATTTCTACTTTCCACCTTATCTTTTTGTTGTTCTATTTGAGAGAGCAAGTTATGGTATATTTGGTCACAGGTACCTTTACTTAAGAACCATCTCACCAGCCCTTGTCCTGTCTTTTTGGTGGAATTCAGCAAGTGGGCGTTAAGGTGGTTTGTGATTATTTTGTTGTTGTTGTTCAAAGTGTTGGAGATTAAATAAACTTAGTTATGTATGAGGAACAAGTGCCCCTAGCACTTGGCTAGTTTGTTCTTAAGAGACATTATCTAGCAAGGTACTATTTAGGCTCAAGTAATCCTACCTCAGTCTTTGAAGTAGCTGGGACTGGGGGGAGGGGTCACGTCTGGAGCATGTTTCCAATCTCAGCCCCAAGTGTGGGAGAGGGAGTTACAGATAAGAAAGAAATTCAAGCACTACCAGCAGTATCTGATCTCCCCTGCTTCTCAGGACTTCATTTCTGCATGGTCGAGCTGTGGATTTAATGGTGGGGTGACTGTTAAGATCATCTGTGAGTATCCTGCTTTAGTCTTTTGTAAGGCAGCATGTTTTGGCCATGCCTCAAGCCTTCACAATGCTAAAGACTGGCTTCCCTCTGGGTGGATTCTCTTCAAACTTGAGAATGCAGATACGCCAGGACACATGTACCTGGCCTGTGGAGTTTCAGCCTTCCCTGAAGTGCCTAAGGTTCAGGCCATCTCTTAGCAGAGGCTACCCTGCTAAGAGCCCTTAGTAAACCCCACCTTCCAACTCTGACCCCACCTGAACCTGATGAAAGTAGGAAACTGCTATAGAGACTTTTTTTTTTTTTTTGCAACAGGATAGGAACTGGGGTGATTTGTTTTGTTCTTGGAGACAAGGTCTCTTATAAAGTTCAGACATCCATATTCCAGATTGTCCTCAAATTTGTTATACTTCTAGGCTGGACAGATGGCTCAGATATTAAAACTCTGTATCAAAAGCAGGTCTTGAGTTCCGATCCCAGGTCCCACGTTTTCTGCGGCTTGCCTGCACTTCTGGCCCTGGTAGGCGGAGCCTGGGAAATCCCAGAGCAAAGCAAAATCGAAGTAGAAGCAATCCGGCATGATTTCCAAAGTCACTCTTAGCCCTCCACAGGAACATATGTGCCCTCTGATACACACACACACACACACAATGAATGAATGAATGAATGAAGTTTAAAAAATTTTGTTATCCTCTTGCTTCTGTCTCCAGAATGCTGGATTACAAAGATGATGCCACTACCTCTACTTACTTACCTACCTACCTACCTGCTCACTCACCCTCCCTCCCTCCGTTCCTTCTTTCTTTTTCTACAGGCCAAAAGAGATGGCTTAGGGGTTAAACCTCTGCCTTGCAAACAGAAGGTCCTGAGTTCGGATCTCAGATACCACGTAAAAATATCGGGTGGAAATGGTGGCGGTCTGTACTGTCCTGGAAGACAGAGCCTGGGGAACTCCAGAGCAAAAACAAAAAGGAGGTTGAGCAATCCACGGTGATTCCCGGTCATCCTTGGGCTTCCCCCCTCCCCCACACACAAATAATAAAAAAAATGAGGACCCCACCCCGATGGAGTCATAGACCTCAGGTTCCCAACCGGAAAAGACCCTGTGTGAAGGATGAAGCGAAACTTCTCTTCGGCTAGGCGCCTGCCCCACCTCCGCAACCTGGGCTTTGGGACAGGCAGATCGGGCCTCGGGGATGCCCGGGAGGGTAGTGCCCCCTGGTGTTCGTGTTAGGGACTGCAGGGAGGGTGAAAATGCAGTGGGACCGCAAGAGGCACGAAATCGGCAAGACTTTGCCTGCCTCACGGTCCTCCACACCCGTGACCCTGGCGGAAAAGCCCGCGAGCGACAGCGGCAGCTAGGATTCATTCTCTGTCTCACAACCCGAATCCGGGCCAACTCAGCCAGCAGGCACCGACGGGGAGGGCCCTGGCCGGGGGCGGCCTGGCAGGAAGCGGTGCGTACCTTCCGCTGCAGGAAGAGCAGGTGGCTGCAGTGTGGCCCGGGGCCCCAAGCTTCCTGTGCGAGCGCCCGCCGGCTCCGCTTCCCGCCAGAGTTCATCAGGCCTCCCCGCGGGTCGGCCAGTCCTATGGCTCAGACCTCGGACGGCATATCCTGCGAGTTGCGAGGTGAGTACCGGCTCGTCCCTCTTCCTGGGAGCCCACTTGTCTGGGAGGAGGCAGCCTGGCCCCAGATCATCGATCCACCTATCCAGCGCCTTGGGTAACTCGAGGTTCTCTGTTCCTCTGGAGGATCAGCACCCCGAGATCCACTCCACTTTCTCCTGGTTGGTCCATTGATGAACACCCAGCACCCAACCTAACACAGATCTTGGCCCTGATGGGAAGACCCAAGTAACCCAATAGACTGTCCTTCCACAGCTGAGATCACCCGCTTCCTGTGGCCCAAGGAGGCAGAACTGTTGCTGAAAACCTGGCTCCCCCAGGAGGGTGCTGAGCAAAGTCACATCTTGGTATGGCAGGCAGGAGGGCGGCCAGGCCCAGTCCACTCCAGGCTTTGCCCAGAGTATCAGACTGTCTCCCCCATCCCACCCCCAGGCATTGCTGCAATGGAGGGCCTACCTGCTCCATACCTGCCTCCCCCTGAGGGTGAGTCCCCGCACTGGCTACCCCTTCCTTTCCTTCCAGGTGGCTGCATTTGTCATCAGCAGAGTTGTCCTCTTACACTTGCTGGGCTTCCTGTAGCAAACAGGAGAGGGATTGGGGCAAGGCTGGCTCCCGGCTCTGGGCTGCACACAAGACAGGACTCCTGAGGGTGGGGCTACTAGGCTGGGTCCCCGGCTGATGCAGAGCTTTGCAGGTGGACTGCACGTTCAGCTACCTGGAGGTCCAGGGCATGGTGCTGCAGGAGACGCCGCCTCAGGTGAGTTATCTGGAGCTGCGCTCTGGCCCGCAGCCTGAAGAGACACGCGCCTCTACACACGGAGCCGGAGTCCAGCGTCCCTGCCTTCCCCCAGGTTGTCTTTGAACTGGAATCTCTGCCTAAACTGACTCTGGAGTTTCCTGGCATCGCTGCCCTGGAACAACTGGCCCGGCACGTGGCTGCTGCCATCAAAAAGGTTTTCCCTCACTCCACCCTTGGGTGAGGCCGGGTAACCAGGGGCTGGAGGAGGCGGTAGAAGATGCTCCACATGGGCATCAGTGAGCTGCTTTTCACCTCTGGGGGGCTTGAAGTCCCTTGTCACTTCTTCATCCCTCCCCCAGGAAGCTGTTTCGGAAGCCCACCCCTTCCTCGCTGCTGGCCCGGCTGGAGAGCAAGCATCCCTTAGAGCCCACAATGCCCCGCAGTCCCTGCGGTGAGGGTCAAGGCAGCCACACGCCTTCCAGTTTCTCCCTAACCTCGCGGCTCCTGACTCTTGGAATTGGGGGGCTCGCTCGGTGCTGCTTGGATCGCAGCCACCATCCACTTTGGATCCAATCTTCCTCCATCTGACTTTTTGTTTCTCTCCCAGGTGGCTTCTTGGAGACGTACGAAGCTCTGTGTGACTACAATGGCTTTCCTTTCCGAGAGGAGATTCAGTGGGTGAGGGTAGGGCCCTTTCTGGGTGCCCTGGAGATATATGGTCCCCCGTGTGTGCTGAGTCCCTCCCTGCCCTCATGGACCCAACCAACTGTTGGACTCTTTCTTCTCATCCAGGATATAGACACCATCTACCATCGTCAGGGCTGCCGCCATTTCTGCCTTGGAGACTTTAGCCACCTTGCCAGCCGGTATGAGACTTGCCAGGACTGCAAGGGGAGGAAGATCCAGGACTCGTATTCTCGGCACCTCTCCACAGAGGGATGCTGGGCATCTAGGATCTAGCCAGAAGGCTCTGGGTTCTACTCCTCCCTTTCCCCCCACATGCAGAGACCTGGCTTTGAGTGTGGCTGCTTTGTCCTACAACCTGTGGTTCCGGTGCCTCTCCTGTGTGGACATGAAATTGGTGAGTCTATGGGGCAGGAAGGGCCACGGGTACAAAGCCGGGGTTCTGCCTACTAAGTCCCCACTGTCTGGTCTCAGAGCCTGGAGGTCTCAGAACAGATCCTGTACATGATGAGCCAGTCATCCCACTTGGAAGAGCTGGTTTTGGAGGCCTGTGGCCTGAAAGGGTGAGGAGCTTGAGTAGAATTAGGATCGGGGGCTTAAAATCCAGGATCAGGGGCTGGAGAGGTGGCTCAGGGGTTAAGCCTCCGCCTTGCAGGCGGAAGGACCTGAGTTTGGATCCCAGATCCCACGTATAGACGCCAAGCGGAAGCGGGGGCGGCCTGCGCTTCTGGTCCTGGTAGGGCGGAGCCTGTGAATCCCTGGGCAGAAGGAGGTGGAGGCGTCCATGGTGGTTCGCGAATTCGTCCGTGGTTCTACACACACATACACACACACACACACACACACACACACACAGACACACGCGTGCGCGCACATACACACACATATGCACACAGTTGAATAAATAATAATAATAATAAAAAAAAAATCCAGGATCAGATGGGAGGGAGGGGGGAATAGAGGGAAGCAAGGATAAATACTCAATATGCTTGTAGAACTAGAAAAATAAATAAATACACAAAACCCAGGATCAGTCTTACAACTGAGGTCTTGGTCCTCAGAGACTTTGTTCGTCGGCTGGCCCAGGCGCTGGCAGGACATGCCAGCTCTGGCCTGCGTGAGCTCAGCCTGGCTGGGAACCTCCTGGACGACCGAGGTATGACTGACTCTAGGGGAACCCCAAGACCGGCAGGTGAGAGAGGCCCGGTTCACAGAGCTGCTCTATGCCTAGGTCTGGCTGCGCTCGGCAGTACATCTAGAACATCGTCCAGGAGCCCTGAGGAGGCTCAGCCTGGCACAGACAGGACTGACACCTCGAGGTAGGTGGTCATGTGAGGGGTGGAAGAAGGAGTGGGGGTTGTCTGCCTGATTGCTGAGACCCTCCCTTCCCCGCCAGGAATGAGGGCTTTGGGCCAGGCACTGGCCGCCAATGCCGCCTTTGACTCTGCCCTGACCCATCTGGACCTCTCTGGGAACCCTGGGGCGCTCGGAGCCTCCGAGGACAATGGGGTGAGTGGTGGTTTTCAAGATCAACGATGAGGGTTGCTCGCCACAGATGTCGGGAGGCCCTAGACAGACCATCTCTGATTCCCTCGCACCACCATCCTCCACCAGGGCCTCTACAGTTTTCTGAGCCGTCCCAACGTTCTGACATTCTTGAATCTCTCAGGCACGGACACGGCGCTGGATACTGTGAGAGGGTGGTCATGGGGGAGGGGCGGTGGTCAGTGGGGCTCAGTAGACCCGGCAGGGTAGACTGGATGGCAGAGCGAGGATGGGGAGGCCAAATAATCCCCTAAGTATCCCCGACGCTCCCTTTTTGCAGCTATTTGCAGCATTAGCCGGTGGCTGCTGCACCAACCTCACCCACCTTGATGCTTCCAGGAATATCTTTTCCCGCACGTAAGGACGATGGGTCCAATCAGGAAGGGACAAGGCCACGGGGAACCATCTCCAAGTGCCGGAAGCTCACTTCTTTGCTCCCTATCCCAGAAAGTCTCGGACCCCACCGGCCACGCTGCAACGTTTTCTCTGTGATGCCCGGATGCTGCGGCACCTAAGTCTGTCAGGCTGCAAGCTGCCATCTGAAGCACTCTGGTCAGTATTGATGCACATACAGTATCCGCCCCATGCAGTAACCACCCAGCCGAGCCTCCGGTGCCTCACCCCTCTATTGCAAGCACAGCCTCCTCCAACTCCACCTCGGTATTCCTTGGCACCCTGGGTCCCCCTTTCCCAGATTCTGCTATCTCTATGGCATCCTCTCCCAGGGCCCTTTTAGATGGCCTCGCGCTCAACGTGCACCTCCATGACCTGCATCTGGACCTCAGCGCTTGTGAGGTGGGTTCCCTATCCTAGCTGTCTGCCAGGGGCCACGCATTTGGAGGGGGACCCAGAAGGAAGCTGGGATGTTGGTCGCCTGTCCGTCCTCCCTCACCTTGGCCTGTGTGTCCCATGCGTAACCCACCTCAACTCGCAGCTGCGCTCCGCTGGTGCCCAGGTGATACAAGACTTGGTTTGCGACGCAGGTGCCTTGAGCTCTCTGGACCTCTCCGACAATGGTGAGGACACCCGGGGTCCCCTCCTCCTGCCCTTACCCACTCCATTCCCAATGCCCATCCCACCTCTGCAGCGTCGACTCGCACGTCACCACTAGTCATCCCTAGGCTTTGGCTCAGACATGGTAACTCTGGTGCTGGCCATCGGCAGGAGTCGGTCGCTGAAGCATGTGGCCCTAGGAAGGAACTTCAATGTCCGGTGCAGGTGAGTCTTCGCTCCAGACCTGCGCCTCTCAGACAGCGCTCTACCACCCTGTCAGTGGCCCCTAACGGTAACCTCTGCCCGCAGGGAGACCCTCGATGATGTCCTACACCGGATTGTCCAGCTCATGCAGGATGATGACTGTGTGAGTTTGGAGGACCTCGTGGGGTCCTCAGGAAAGTAGACTTTTCCTCCCCCTTTTCTTCTTGCTTCCTCACACCCCGAGATCTGCCCCCTTTGCTGAACCTGACTCCAGTCTCTTGACCTCAGCCTCTGCAGTCTCTATCCGTGGCCGAGTCAAGGTTGAAGCTTGGTACCAGCGTCTTGCTCCGGGCCCTGGGGACCAACCCTAAACTGACAGCATTGGATATCAGTGGCAATGCCATGGGGGATACTGGAGCCAAGATGCTAGCCAAGGCGCTGCGTGTCAACACACGACTACGGTGGGCAGGATCATTATAGTGTATGGTGTAGAAAGCTATACTGGACTAAGAGGACCTAGCTGATGGGAGAAGTCAGTGGATAAGGCCAGAGGGTGGAGTAGGATTTCGCACAACTTCACACTGTCTGAAACTTGGTATGATTGGTGCAGTTCTGTGGTCTGGGACCGGAATCACACATCGGCCCTAGGCCTCTTGGATGTGGCACAAGCCCTGGAGCAGAACCACAACCTGAAGTCCATGCCTTTGCCACTGAGCGATGTGAGCCAGGCCCAGCGCAGCCGCCCAGAACTGACAGCCCGGGCTGTCCATCAGGTTGGGGTCCCCTCCTGTTCAAACCTCATCTGCGTAGTGGCTCCACCCCCCTGCCATTTCTCAATATCTGTTGCCCTCAGATCCAAGCCTGTCTCTTGAGGAACAACTGTAAAGACGCTGCTTCTTCTGACTTTGAGTCTCACCTTCAACCCTTGGGTGTGATTTTAGACCTCTCAGAACAGGTCAGTGTTCATGTCTCCAACCTTGACTTTTTGGGCCCTCCGTGACTTTCCTGGGGCCCGAGTCCTGTGCCCAGGGTAATTTCCTCTCCTGAGTTTGGATCATTCCTGAAATAGCCCCCCCAGTTAACACCCTTGAATGCCGTACATTAAGCATATAAATGGGCTCTCCTGAGCCTAAGAGACAGCTCACTGGGCGAAAGCTCTTGCCACACAAGCCTAACCTGAGCACACAAAGGTAGAAGGAGAGAGTCAGTTGCACAGTTGTTCTCTGACCTCCACATTCACAAAGCTATACACACGCGGACACACACATAATAACAATAGCAGTAGCGATAATAATACATTTTAAAAATTAGATACTTCTATTTTTATATCCATCTCTGACTTGCCATCCCCAAGGTGCCCATCTCTGCCCACTTACCTCTGTGTGGACAAACCCAGCAGTCTTATCTCTGGCATCTGTCTTCCTCTTAGTTCTCCAGTCCCAAACCTTGATTCTCAACTAACTCTGAAGTTTAGCCACCTTGATCCAGATATTGTGAATGAGGCAGTTTTCATGCTCTGCCTAACTGAGTGATCTTAACATCTTCCATAAACTCTGTTCTCTACCCTGGAGCCCAATTTCTCTGGTGCCCTCACCACTAATTACAGTGATCAGATTTGGGTACCTTTTCCTTTTTTTTTCTTTTATCTTCTCTCTTTCTTTCTTTCTTTCTTTCTTTCTTTCTTTCTTTCTTTCTTTCTTTCTTTTTTTCTTTCTTTCATTCTTTCTTTCTTTTTTTCTTTCTTTCATTCTTTCTTTTTTCTTTCTTTCCTTCCTTCCTTCCTCTTCTTTCTTTCTTTCTTTCTTTTTTCTTTCTTCTCTTTTTTTACTGTGTGTGTGTGTGTGTGTGTGTGTGTGTGTGTGTGTACACAAGACAGCACTTGAGAGTGTGTGACTGTGGATGCTTCAAGGGCATCATCCTGGATTGCTCTACCTTCTTCTTGCTTTGCTCTGGGGTTTCTCAATCTCCACCCTCCAGGGCCCAGAATTACAGACTGCCTCCATATGCACCTGGCATTTTCACATGGGATCTGGGGACTGAACTCAGGTTCTTTTACTTGAGAGGCAAAGGCTTTAACAAGCCCTAAGCCATCTCTGCAGCCATTGGGTTTTTCTCTAGGTGCCTCCTGGCTACACTGGAACCTTCATAGTCTTTCTTGATCCTGCCTCTAGATCATCTGTTAAGCATACAGAGTCCTCGCCACACTTCAAGCATCCTTTATTCCCTAGTTCCTCCTCCATAGCTCCTCACCATCCCCCTATTTCACAGGCAGACAGACAGACAGACAGACAGACAGACACACACACACACACACACACACACACACACATACACACACACCTACCTATCTTTTGTACAGAAAGTAGGCTGAGATTTTATTTTTTTTTATTGGTGGAGGGAAGAGAGAAGAAAATACTGTGTGGGCCTGTGGAGACCCAGATGACTTCAGGAATCATTCTGGATTGCCCGACTTCTTTTTTGCTTTGTCCTAGGATTTCCCAGGCTCTACTTTCCAGGGCCAGAGGTGCAAAGCCACTACCATTTCTGCCTGCCATTTTTACATGGGATCTAGGGATCTGAACTTATGTCTTTCTGCTTCAAAGGCAAAGGCTTAACCACTAAGCCATTTCTCCAGTCCCAGAGCTTTTTTTTTTTAAATGTATTTATTTGTTTATTAGAGAGAAAGAAAAGACAGGGGGCAGGGTGCCCATATGCATGCTATGTGCACAGGAGGACGTCAGAGAACAACCTTCAAAAGTCATTCTCACCTTCCACAATATAGTCTTCTGGGAATCGAATTCAGGTCTCCAGGTTTATGACCTTATCCACCGAGCTGTTTCACCAGCCCAGACTGAGTTTTACAGCAGAATAGGGACCACAAGATGGCTCGACAAGGAAAAAGACAAACCTGAAGAACTGAGTTTGATTCCCCAGGGTCCGTATGTTGGAAGGAGAAAACTTGACTTCTGGAAGTTGTCTTTGACCTCCCTAGGCCCCTCTCTTTCATATAAAAACACCTCAGTGTGACCAAAGCTCCTTTCCCTCCTATTTTAGGCACTTAGAAAATATCAGGTTCCTAAAATCACCAGAAAGAAGAGGCATAGCTTTCTCTCTTTGAATAGACAGAGCCTCCCAAGCAGCTGGCCTAATAGTTGGTTTCGAGACTCTACCTGCTCTGTGGGAGACCCTGGAAAGGAAGGGGGCAAGGCCAGGAGACTGACAGGAGATAAGCTGGAATTGATCCATGATTTTCCCCCTTTCTCCCACCTGCAGGAAGTAAATGAACTATGTCAATCGGTGCAAGAGCACGTGGAGCTGCTGGGCTGTGGGACTGGGCCCCAGGGTGAGGCCGCTGTGCATCAGGCGGAGGATGCCATCCAAAATGCCAACTTCTCTCTCAGTGTGAGCGCTCCTCCCCCTATGAGGACCTTTCTGCTCCTCCTGGTCCTGTGTCAACTTTCAACCCCCTTCCTCGTTCATCTTCAGATTCTTCCCATTCTGTATGAGGCTGGGAGCTCCCCAAGTCATCACTGGCAGCTACAGCAGAAGCTGGAGGGTCTCCTGAGAGAGATGGGTGAGATCTGCCGCCAGGACATTCAGGTGAGTGTCCCCTTGAGTCAGCGGTGTTCTGTGTGGGGATCGTACGGACGCTCAAGCCAAGGCTTGCCACGCCATTGTTTTTGCCTAGGACTTCACTCAAACCACGCTGGACACGACGAGGAGCCAGTGCCTACAAATGTTACAGGGATCTAGCTGGAGGGAGCAGCTGGAGGGGGTCCTGGTGGGCTCCAGGGGCCTCTCAGAATTGCTTCCAGAGCAGCTGCTGCAAGATACCTTCACTAGGCTCAGGTGAGAATGAGATTGGTCTGGGCAGGCTGGACAGAGCCAGCACACTAACTCTCGCCCTGTCCTGCCCTCAGGGACATGCGCCTGTCGGTTACAAGGACCCTGGCAGAGAGCATTGTGGCTCAAGCTCTGGCGAGTCTGAACATAGCCCGGGACCGACTGGTGAGGGGGAGACGGGGACATACTTGCACGGAGTGACGTGGCCGTCATTTCTCAAGGGGCTCTATAATATATTCTGGGATCAGCCTACTAAGCGAGCTACTTCAGGACTCCTAACTCTATCCATCTCTCGGGGGGCTGGTATTGCAGGTGGAGAGTCTCGCTCAGCAGGCCCCCGTGCCTCCTGCCGTACTGGCACTAGGTGTAGGTGAGCCCAGCCCCCTTGAGCCTGGAGAACTGGAAGATCTTTTCTTCCTTGTGGAGAAGGAAGATGAGGGAGAGAAGAAAGTAAGTGATTCTGGAATTCCAGGCCTAGAACTCCAAATCTTCCCAACTTGCTGCGGAATCTGGAGGACAAGCAGCAGCTCTCCTGGGATTATGCCACCCCCCCAACCCCAATGCCCCAGGCTGAGGCTGTACCTTTCTCACCAGGGTGAGGGTCCTCCCCAGGAAGAGCCTGAGCACAGCCAGTGTCTTCACCTGGTCTCCTGTGATGGTAAGTCGACCTAAATGAGGGGGAGGGGGCCCTTCAGCCGAAGCCGGCTGAAACCGTTAAACCTGGGAGCCTAGACATTCGCTCTGTCCCCCATATATCCTAACCTTGCCTGGACCAGGCAGGACACTGCACAAGCCGCAAAACCGGGGTCGGCTGTTGTCAGCACCAGTGAGATGTGAGCGGGATAAGCCAGGACACCTTGTCAGTCCTGTGCCTTCGCTCCCCCTCTCCTCCCCTAGCCGGGCCGCGCATGCTTGGCGGCCCCGCGGAGCCGCGCGCTCGGGGCCGCGCTCAGCACCACGGACAGCGGCGGTGGGGGAGGGGCGGGCGCAGCCGGGCCCCTCCCGCGCCCTGGGCGGGTCCCCCGCGCCCCAGCGCCTCCGCCGCCACCTCCCGGAGTTCGACGCTCCGTGCTCCTCTGGTGCCTTCGCCTCAGGTGCTGCTGGGGAAGCAGAGCCGGAGCCCGAGCTGGCGGCTCCGGGAGAAGATGCGGAGCCGCAGGCGGGGCCGTCCGCGCGCGGCTCTCCAAGCCCCGCGGCCCCGGGGCCACCGGCCGGCCCGCTGCCTCGCATGGACCTGCCACCCGCCGGGCAGCCCCTGCGCCATCCCACCCGGGCCCGGCCGCGGCCGCGTCGCCAGCACCACCACCGCCCGCCGCCGGGGGGTCCCCAGGTGAGCGCGCCCCAATATTCTGAAGCTCATGGCCTCGGAGGATGGAAGACAGGGAGACAGGTTGTAGGGGGACCAAGGCCACTTCATTGCGCCGTCTGCTTCCTGCCGGTGCTCGACCACAGGGCACGGCCGAGAGAGGCCGCGGGTTCCAAGTGAGATGCGCCTGGAGGCAGGACTTGCCGTGCAGTGGCTGTGCCCGGGTGAACGTGCGAGCTGGTGTCCGCCTTGCCCTCCCTCCCGAGCTTGCTGAAAGACCCTGGCAGCGGCCGCCGGGTCACTCCTGCGTCTGCTGCGCGCCAGCGGTGGATGTGCGGAGGTGCTGCTGCGCGCAGGCAGGGGCAGGGGCACTGGCAGAAGGCAGCAGGAGGCGGCCTGAGGCCCCCTGAGGGTCTGACGCAGCAGCAGCCGGCGCCACCGAGCCGGGAGCAGGCCCGGTGGGGTGGGGGTGGGGGTGGGTTGGGGTAACTGTTGGGAGCGGTGGGGTTAGCAAGTGGGAAGCATGACCCACGGGTCACATAGATGCTAGTTTACTGATGGCCAGGTGGCTCGGGGTACAGCTTCCTGTGAGGCAAGAACGGGTGTGGACCGGGTGTGTGTTCCGGAGCACAAGTCCAGCAGTCTCCCGGTCCTGGTGTGCTACCCAAGTCAGGCTGCTGGGAAGGCTCGGGGGGAAGCCACAGTTGCACTCAGCCTGACTCCTAACCTCCCAACGTCTCCCAGGTGTCCCCAGCCCTGCTGCAAGAAGGGAACGGGCTGGGTGCCCGCGTGGACGAAGGTGTGGAGGAATTCTTCTCCAAAAGGCTGATCCAACAGGATCGCCTGTGAGTGAGGGGCAGCGGCTGAGGGTGGAAGAGGAGGGACGTCAGCGGGTTTCCACCCTCACTGATGCTTGTTCCCACAGCTGGGCCCCAGAGGAGGACCTGGCCAGCGAGAGTGGCGCCACTCCTGTCCCCCGTACACTTCGAAAGAAGCTGGGTACCCTGTTTGCCTTTAAGAAGCCTCGTTCAACACGGGGTCCTCGGCCCGACATAGAGACCAGTCCTGGGGCAGCAGCCCGAGCCCGAAAAACCACACTTGGGGACCTGCTGCGGCCACCAGTTCGCCCTGGCCGTGGTGAGGAGCCTGGAGGGGCAGAGGGGGGCACCAGCAGCCCCGACCCTGCCCGTAGGAGCCGGCCTCGCTACACTCGGGAAAGTAAGGCCTACTCTATGATACTGTTGCCTGCCGAGGAAGAGGAGGCAACTCTGGGTGCCAGACCTGACAAGGTAAGGCCTGAGGACAGGGCAGCGGGCTCTTCAGGAGCAGAGGGCAGTGGGCTCTCTCTCCACTCAGGCACCTCTGTCCCCAGCGGCGGCCCCTGGAGCGGGGAGACACAGAGCTGGCCCCATCTTTTGAGCAGAGGGTACAAGTGATGCTGCAGAGGATCGGTGTGAGCCGAGGCAGTGGGGGTGCCGAAAGCAAGAGAAAGCAAGTGAGTTGGGGGTTCGTGAGCATGAACGGAGGGGGAAGGTGGCATGGGACAGTCTGTAGGTGACATATGTGACCAGAAGGGAGGAAACTTGGGGCACAAATAGACCTGTCAGTTATGCTCTCTTCCCTCTCAAAGTCATTATTGGACTGAACTTTTATTACTTTTTTATTGTTGGATTGCTTTTGTCTAGATCTACACAACAGATACAGTCTGTTAGGATCCAGGAAACACCTTTCTCTACAGAAATCTGACACCTGTACCTGTAACCCCTAGTCCTCCAGGACTTAATCCTGCTCCAAGGTCCACAGGGCCTTGGTCTTGGCTACTTTAGACCTTCTTGCTTTCTCATGGGGCACCTTATAGCCTCGTGCATTCCACATCCAGCCCTATCCTGGGTGATGCAGGTTCCTGCTCAGCTAGCTCTACAATTTCTTGTGTGCCTTTCCTGACCTCCATGGCCATCCTGCCAGAGTCATTCTAAACATAGCGCCTAGTAAGAAACGGCCCAACGAACCATCCACTTAACAGTTTTTCAGGAAGAATACATATGAAATCATATTGCTTGCTGGGCTTGGTGGTACAAATATGTAATCCCAGTAGTCAGGAAGCTGAAACAGGAGGACTAGCAAGGGTCACATAGTGAACTCCCCTAAAAAGACAAATAAACATAAGGAGATCATAGTATGTATGTATCATGGATGTGCATGCATGTTTCTATGTACTATCTGCCATCCCTTCTGAAATGTCAGACAGCAGAGGCCGAGTTTGCTGTGTGCTTGCTAGACCAAGGTGGTGGGTATTCTGTAGCAGGTTTTAAGAACAAGATGAACAAAAAGACAAGGCCACAGTGAGGGTGACGGGGCTGGATTTTGACTGACTTGTTTCCTACAGAGCAAAGATGGTGAGATCAAGAAGGCAGGCTCAGATGGTAAGTGGGATCGGGGAATAAGGGAACCAATCCAGGGGGAGGAGGTGGCTTTAGAGATAGTCCTCAAGGTACTTACAGGCTAGGTTTTTGGGTTTTTTTTTCTTCCTCTCACCCCTAGGTATGGTTCCTGAGCTCCAGCTTTGTCTTGCAGGTGATATTATGGACAGTTCCACGGAGACCCCTCCTATGTCGATCAAGTCCCGCACTCACTCTGTGTCTGCTGGTGAGTGAGGGCTGCCGTGTTGTTTGCTGAAGTGTCAAGACCATTGCTCAGATCCATCTCCAAAGCAGACCCAGGTTTCGGTTGATATTTTTATGTCTCCCTGTAGACCCCTCATGCAGACCTGCTCCAGGGGGCCAGGGTCCTGAGTCTGCCACCTGGAAGACCCTGGGGCAGCAACTGAATTCAGAACTCAGAGGCCGTGGTTGGGGCCAACAAGATGGTCCAGGGCCTCCATCCCCTTGTCCCAGCCCAAGTCCCCGAAGAGCGGTCCCCTCCCCAGACATCCTGAGCCTCCCAGAGGACCCTTGCTTAGGCCCCAGGAATGAAGGTAAGCACTCCTACCCCAAATGTAGGGTGGGGACCAAAGAAGTCCCTGTCGGGAACTCAGCTCCTCTGGGGACCCTGAAAGGGGGAGGCAAGGGCTGGGTACGTGCAGTTATCGGGAGCACATCCTGATATCTTGGCCTCCCCCAGATGGCCACCTGAGGCCGCGGCCACTCTCGGCAGGGCGACGAGCAGTGTCTGTGCATGAGGACCAGCTCCAGGCCCCTGCTGGTGAGGGAGATACCTCCATGTGTGCTCGAGTGCAGAGATGGGGGCGGGTGGGCTCCTGGACTTCCATCTTGGTTCTGGTCCTCCGATGGGACCACCAGTGACGCCAGGAGTAGGGAAACCAGGAAACCCAAAAGCCCAGTTGTAGGAGTCTGACGAGTGCTTCCTAGCGGCCCTGGCTCCGGCTCCTGAAGAGCCACCTGTGCCAAGGGGGGACGCATCAGCCGGGGAAGCTGAGTCAGCAGCATGTTCTTGTTATTGTGTGCAATGGAGATAGGTAGAAGGGCTGGAAATGGCCAGACAGAAAGCATTTCTGTATCCTTTAGAACGACCCTTGCGGCTGCAGCGCTCTCCTGTCCTCAAGCGCAGGCCAAAGCTTGAGGCACCCCTGTCCCCGAGCCTAGGTAAGTGGGGGCTAGAACCCAAAGTTGGGAGAACGACAGGGCTGCTCAGCAGCCCCAGGATCTTCCTCTCTCTCTATCTCCAGGATCTGGCCTTGGGACTGAACCTCTGCCCCCACCCCCTACAGAGCCTTCCTCCCCTGAGCAGAGCCCTCCCTCCCCAGTCACAGACCAAAGAGGCGGCGGCCCCAACCTCTGATCCTCTCCTCTCCTGCCGCATGAGATTATTTTATTAAAAAACGTGATGGAAACACTGTGGAACACTGTTTGTGAGCACAGACCTGCGTGCCTGCGTCCTCGACGTACCGATGTGAACCTTCACACCTGCGCTGACTCGGACTCTGGCTCCATCACCAAGTGCAAGGCCCAGGCCACAAGCTGAGGAGGGAGCCTGGGAAGAAACTGTGGTTGTAGGTCAAGGTTACCAGGCCTAGTGATCGACAGAGTGGTCAGTCCCCGGCACTCACCTGGCAGCTTGCACCTGGGCACAGAGGGAGGCGGAGGGTGGCCCATACTCATACTGGAAAGCAGAACCGTCACGATGCTTTGCTGGGGGATCCTGAAAGAGGTGTGGTCTGAGGAGAGACGCCTTCTGGCTCCCTCCGAGCTCTAGGCAAGGCCCTCCCCATCCTCTTTTTCCAGTTGCTTACCCAGACAGGCACAGACTCCTGGGCTCCCTTGGGTCTGGTCCTTGGAAAAAGTTGCTGCTTCTTGGGGGGCAACCCTAACTCCTTGATCTCCAGACTAAGCTTCCGGGCTCTGGTCCCATGGGCCTCGTGTGGAATAGGGACATAGCCAAGGGTTGAGAGACTGGGAGTACATTTCTGGACTGGCGTGCTGGATATACAACTGGAAGATGGGGATGTAGGGAACTGGAGGCCGGGGGAAGACGAGCAGAGAGCTGACGGAGGCTGGGAGTTATCCCCTGGCCCCGGATCTGGAGCAGCCAAGGCTGACAGAAGGCTGATGCTGGCACCACTTTCCTCCAGTGGCACGTGGCCGGGTAAGGCAGGCGTTCCTGAGGAATAGGAGACTGAATGAACACGATTCTTTTGACTCAGGCCAGCTGAGCGGAGATGAGCTCCGGGAGGCCTGAGTCCACTACCCAAATGTTTTACAGCAACCTCAATCACAGCATTGAGTGTTTATGATCTGAGCCTGAGAAACTGGGTGAAGGGCAGAGATGGACCCAGTAGAGCTGACTGTGGTTGCAGCAGTTGAGGGGCTGAGGGCTCTAGAGAGGCTCATCGATACTGTGGACACCCGGCCCCAAAGATACCCCTTTTAACCCTTCTAGCTCTCCTTACCCTGTGCCTTCTTATTTAAGTCCATTGAGCTCAGAATTTGCTGGTCATTCTCAGAGATGTGCAGCAGCAAGCTGGGGAGAGAGTACACAGCTTCTCCCTGTGGGACGCAAAGTCTCAGCACTGCTGTTGTCCATCACCCTGACACCTCCCAAGGGAAACCCCACACTGACTGTGGCTTGGCAGCGGGTGGCAGCCCAGTGAGTAAGGGGCATTGCTGTGCAAGGGCCTGCCAGTGTGAGGCAGCTCTCAGCCAGACGCACTAGGGCCCCCCGATGTTCCTGGTCCTCCTGCACTTCATCCAGAAGCTGAGACAGTGTTAGGCCTGGAGACGGGGTCAGGCAAAAAAACAAAACAAAACTTATGGAAAAAACATGGTATGAAGTAACTCCACAGGGTTGGGGTCACTGGACGACCTCTACAAATACCTGCACTGGAAGAAGTAGACTCAGAAAGGTGGTCCCTACAGAAAGAATAGACGGTCTTCAGGGACAGTCCTGACACCCGTCTACCCACATTTGCCACCCTGACCAGCCACACTCAGCCCGAGAACTCAACCCTAGACTCACTCAAGGCAGTCCAAGAGCTTTTTCTGCACTTCTGAGTCCTGGTTGCTGGGGAAAGAGAAGGGTGGTAGGCGGTGTTACTGCAGCCAAAGCCCTCTAACCCAAAGCCCTGTGCTACCGACAATGAAGAGGTAGGAGGCTTCAATTACTTTCTCGGAAAAGGGGGTGCTGGGGTTAAACTAAGTCGGTTCTGCTAATGGGCTCTATCCCGGCCCTCGGAGGCGCGCTTACCAGCCAGTCACCGGGGCCCGGGGTTGCTCCATGGGCAGCAGGTTGAAGCGGTCCACCTGGAGATAGAACTCTGCAGGCTGGAGGGGGCGGGGAGGCTGTCTCAGAAGCTGTCACTAAGGCCTGACGGCACCAACCTGCTCCAGCGAGCCTCGCTACTCACCGCACGGCCCTCGGCGACTCGGATGCGGACCTCGCAGCCTTGCAGCAGCAGCAGGCGGCCCTCCGCTCCGCAGAATCCGAACTCCTTCTCCTCCCTGGGGAGGCGGGGTCCTCACTGTCCAGCCCCTAGGGGCGCACCTCACGCACCTGGGCCCCCACCTCCTCTCCAGCACCCGCCCGCTTCGGGCTCACCAGTCGGAGGTGTCCAGGGCCTCGCGCGTTACCAGGCATCGGACGCTGCAGGTCCCGTCAGACACGAGCAACGTGGCCCCGGCGCCAGGGGTGTCAGGGGCGCGCGACGGGCCGGGGATCTGCACGTCCTGGAGAACCTGGGGGGTCACTCGCGTCAACGCACTACCCTGGCCCCCGCGGGGTACTCTGGGCCCTGAAGTGGCCTGTTCACCTTAAGCAGCTGCCCGGCTTGAGGACTTGAGAGTCTTTCCGAACCCAGGATCAGCTCTCGAATCCAGGGCCGCAGCGCCAAAGCTCCCGAGCCCGCCATGGCCGCGGCGGCGCCCGGGCCGGGGTTTCCCGCGGGAGCGGCCGCTCCGCCTCCGCTCGGAAGAGGAAGCGCGCAGGGCGCAGGCGCAGCCGCGGGGAAGCCCCGCCCGCGGGCACGTCCGCGCACGCGCGCGCGCACGCCCGGGTCCGAGTCCGGGGTGCAGGATGCTGCCATCTGATCCGGACGCTGGATGCTTAATTCTTATCGAGGCATCTCCCTGAAGCAGCAGCCCAGCGTGCGAGCTGCTCCGCAGCGCTCTCGCAGCACCGGAAAAGGAAAGGGAAGGAGTGGCCGGGATGGGAGGGATTCTGGTCAGGAGGTTGAGGCTGCGTGAGCCTAACGAGTCGGCTCGAAGCCACTTCGGCGCTGTGACCCCCCGACATGCTTCCCCAAGTATTATGATTTAGTTTCCTCATCTACAAAATACGAGGCCTTTTAAGGCCAGTGGAAATGACAGCGCAGATAGCGCTCCATAGCATTTCCTTCATTCTCTCCTCGGATTGGTCGAATCCGCCTCTGACATCCGGGATGCGCGAACCGTAGCGTAATGATGTAAAAGCAGAGGAAGACTTCGCCACCACCATCTCCGTTTCCTAGGAAACGTGGACTCCGCGTTCCTCTGTGTCGCGGTCCCCTTGACGTCATGGTCGGGGTGGGAGGGCGGGGCGAGTGCTGCTGCCAGGGGCGGGGCGGGGCGGCGCGGGCCGGCCGGCCGGGCTGTGCACCTGCGCCTCGGCCGGTAGCCTGGGGCTCGGTCCCCGGCCGGTCCGGTCCGGCCATGGCCAGGCCGCAGAAGACCCCGGCGCGCAATCCCGACAGCATCGTCGAGGTGAAGAGCAAAGTAAGGGCTTCTCCGCTTCGGCCTCGGCTCCGGCCCTAGGCGCTCCTAATTCCCTCGCTCTCCTTTCCTGGCTCCTTGGTTCTATCATCCCTTTCTGTCTTCCATCCTCCACGTCCCATTCTGTTTTCTGTCCGTCTTTCCTCATCCATCCTCATCCCACTGTCGACCTCCAGAGCCCCGTGGCCTGGGTATTTGGAGGGCGGCGAAAGGACCTTGAACAGCGTCCCTTGTAGTGGAGCTGAGGTGTGGGCTGAAGGCTGCAGCTTTTGAAGCAGCCCTTTCCCACCTCTGTCAGCCTCAGACCTGTGATGAGAAATGGCGGGGGATTCTGTCCTGACCCTCTTCTCTCCTTCCCCTCCCGTCTCCAGTTTGATGCCGAGTTCCGACGCTTTGCGCTGCCCCGCGCTTCTGTGAGCGGCTTCCAAGAGTTCTCGCGGCTGCTGCGCGAGGTGCACCAGATCCCTAGCCTGGACGTGCTGCTTGGTTACACCGACGCTCACGGCGACCTGCTGCCCCTCACCAACGACGACAGCTTGCACCGGGCCCTGGCCAGCAGGCCCCCGCCACTGCGCCTTCTGGTGCAAAAGCGGGGTGAGGATGGGGTACAGCGGGCAGCCTCCTTGGGACTGGGTGACAGGGCAGGTCTACAAGGGTTAGTCCATACCCAGGGCTCCCAGACTTTACCTTCTGCAGTCCCTGCCCTTGATCTGACCTCCAAGTGGCAGCAGACAGTGACATTGCCCCTTGTAAATGGCCCAAGTGGGAGAGCGTTCTCTAATTTCAGCACCCCCCTCTCCTGCAGCAGAAGGTGACTCCAGCAGCCTGGCTTTTGCCTCCAACTCTCTGCAGCGACGCAAGAAAGGGCTCCTACTGCGACCAGTGGCACCCCTGCGCAACCGGCCACCTCTGTTAATCAGCCTGCCCCAAGATTTCCGCCAGGTTTCCTCAGTCATAGATGTGGACCTACTGCCTGAGACCCACCGCCGCGTGAGGCTGCACAAACATGGTTCAGACCGCCCCTTGGGTTTCTACATTCGAGATGGCATGAGCGTGCGTGTGGCTCCCCAAGGTCTCGAGCGGGTTCCTGGCATCTTCATCTCACGCCTGGTACGTGGGGGCCTGGCTGAGAGTACAGGGCTGCTGGCTGTCAGCGATGAGATCCTCGAGGTCAATGGCATTGAGGTGGCTGGGAAAACCTTGGACCAAGTGACCGACATGATGGTTGCCAACAGCCATAACCTCATTGTCACTGTCAAGCCTGCCAACCAGCGTAATAATGTAGTACGAGGGGCATCTGGGCGCCTGACAGGGGCTCCCTCAGCAGGGCCTGGCCCCACTGACCCTGACAGTGATGACGACAGCAGTGACCTAATCCTTGAAAATCGCCAGCCTCCCTGTTCCAATGGGTTGTCTCAGGACCCCCTGTGCTGGGACCTGCAGCCTGGCTGCCTACTTCCTGGTGTAGGCAGCTCTCTGCCTTCCTTAGATAGCCAAGAGCAAGCCAGTTCTGGCTGGAGGAGTGGTATGCGAGGAGACGGTAGTGGCTTCAGTCTCTGACAAGCAAAGATGTAGCCCCTTGTTACTTTAGAATGCTGGAACTGGGACATGACAGGGACTTGCCAGTTGGAGGGAGGGGTAGCTTGCTCACAGGGCCCTCTGAGCCTGGGAAACATTAAAAGTTTTCTACAAATGCAGATATGGTCTTTCTGTGTTCCAGCCCCAGCCTCTCCCCTGATCCCATAAATCTGCCTTTTGTCCTGGACATGAGGCAGGAATGATAAGGGCACTGGAGAGACTGGGAAGGGCACTGGAGAGACTAGGAAGATCACTGGCTTTGGCATTTCTGAAGAAAAAAAGCTCTTTTGGAAATACAGCCATTGTGTACAAAAAGTTTAATTTTGACAAAGGCACTGAAAGGCTGAAACGGCCCTTCTGCAGCCACTGGGGACTAGGAGGTGTGTTCTGAAGACACTGCCACTCTAGTGCTTCCTGTCTTTGGAGCTCTGCGCTATGAGAGGGTCTGACCCTGCCCTTTGCATGATCTCCCCCCACTCTGCTCACAAATGGACTCAGGCATCCATTTTCACAAAGACTTTGGGTCTGGAAAAGATATTAATGGCCTCTTCTATTTGCACCAGCTTCCGGTCCAGCTCAGCACGGTGGTTCTTGGCTCTCAAGGAATCTGCGCGAGCAGGCAGTAGTATGAGTTCCCGCAGCAGCTGCCTCTGGTCTGTGGGGGTGCAAGAACACCAAGTGCTGGTAGAGATGCACGAACGCCAGCAGGCTCCCCTCGAGCCACCCTCACCCAAGTACTCACTCCGAAGTAGGTCGTTCAGTGTTTCTAGCCTCTGATTCTCAGGCATGAGTGTATGGCCAGGGGGCATGGCAGGGTCCGGCTGACTATGCTGGCGGGCCTCAGCCTCTCGCCGCCACAGATCCCTCCGCTCCAACAAGCTGAGGATACACAGTCCCTCGTTTGGTCACACCAAGACAGAGAGACTGGTTCCCACCCTCTACATTGTCCCTCACTATAGGTGTTGGACCCTGGAACTTACTAATGGGGCATATGGCCCTTCTGTGTGGTGTTATAGTGCTCCTGGGCTTGCCGCTGCTGCTCCAAAACCTGTGCAAGGACTTGCAGGGAGCGGGAATGGCGCCGAGGGGCCCTCTTGGCAGCTCGAGCATTGTGAGTAATGAAGTCCACACCTAGGCTCTGCAGGGACAGGACAAGCATGGGGGGGACCTGGTAGCACTGTTCTAACCCTGCTCCCTACCCCCAATAACCCTGTCCAAGGACCTACAATCCCCCACCGATACTCTCACCTTAGCTTTGGAATCTGGTGTGGTGACCTGAGGACTGAGGACACGGGGTGGTGGAAGCCCAGGGCCACAGCGGGAATGTGCCCGCAGGAATTGGGCAGGTTCTGTCCCAGGGGCAGGACCAGGCTCCTGCAGGGTAGGACACAGCAGAGGAAATCATTCAGGCTGAAGCTAGGGTCTCAAACCACAAGACCATGCGTCTGTTCTCTAAAGACCTTCCTATGCCCATCCCACGGGCCTCCTTGAAGGAGTACTTCTCAACAGCATCTAAGTGCTTGTTTCTTACAGCTCTAACAATCTACCTTAGTCCTGTTCCAGCAACCACTCTTCCTAGCCAACTTCCTGCTCTAGCCCCTCTAGGTCACTAAGAGCTGACTCTTAATCCTCAAATGGTCTCACTGTCCTTAACCTGCTTGTCGATAACACCTTGGTCTCGCTCCTTTGGTTCAGGCTAAATATCCATCTGCTTCCTGGACATAGTCCCACCCCCTGGAAGTTCCACAGATGCTTCAGCCTCAATACAGCCTCATGTGACCTTGTCTTTTCTCTTAATCCTTCTGAGTATCTAGATAGAGGGTGCTTACCTAAGACAGAAGCCCACTACCCTAATCTTATTGCTGCCCTCTTCTCTGTCCTCAGAAATTAATGATGGTTGTATTCCTATACTTCAGTATTCAGGAGCTGAGGAGAGAGAGAGAGAGGAGAGACAAGGAAGGAAGGGAGCTGGAGTGGGGAGCACACACTTGTGATCACAGCTCTCAGGAGGACTTTCAAGAGATCAAAGCTAGTCAGAGAGAGAGAGAGAGAGAGAGAGAGAGGAACAGGAGGGTGTACCCCAGTCATCCCAGCAGTGGGACACAGAGGGAGAAGGATAAGGAGCTCCAGGCTAGTTCCATCTACACAGATCTTTGAGGCCAACCTAGGCTACAGGACACCACTCAGAAAAAAAGTAAAGGTCCAAGGGTAGTAAAAGAAAAGAGAGTTAGTCAAAGGACTAGCGTACCTTTAGCAGTAGAGTGTATGCCTACATGCATGAGGCCCTGGATTCAATCCCCAGCACCATAAATAAAAATGTCAATAAGTAACTTAGGTAGTTCTTTCACATGTGAGTCCAGTACTGACTTTTTGGCCTAATTTATGCTTTTCCCCATAAAATAAGCTGTATCTAGTATCTCCAATGTCCATGCTCCCTCTGGTCTTCGGACTTAGTGGCGTTTCATCTTTATGGAATGTTCTCTTCCACCCTCCTTTGGCTTAATTTCTGCTTACCCTGACGTCATCACATCAGAGAAAGCCCACCCAGGTGTCTTGGTCCTTTGTGATTTCCTTGCTCTGTGTTAGTCAGACCATGGTATACATAATTGCTGACTGGCCAAGATTTTCATTACTTCTACTCCCAGAGATGGTACCTCCATCCGGGCCTTGACTCGAGACTCCACCTTGTCATACTTGGGTGAGCGCCACAATGCTTTCAGGGGTGTGGGCTGGCTCCGCTCCCGGCTGTGACGCTCCTGCTCTCGGAAGCGCTGCTGAATCTCTCGGATTCGCCTCAGGTTTTCCTTCTCATAGTCTTTAGGGTCCTTACCTGGGGGAAGGATGCTGCTAGCTAGGCTCTCTCCTACATGTGGTCCATACAATTTACACCAGATCATTCACAGGGCCTGTCCTGACCTTCTGTGCAAAGATCCGCCATTTGGGGTTGAAGTATAAAACACTTAACTAGTATATGAGAGCTCCTGGGAATTGAACCCAGGACCACAAATAAATGAAATTAAAATATTAGGCTGGGGAATCAGCCAGGCAGGTAAGACACTTGCTCACAAATCTGGCAACCTGAGTTTGATCCTAGGAAGCCCACATAGTGCTTGATCTCTCACATATATAAATAATTGTTTAGATATATCTAAAACATCTCTCTGACCTTCGTCTAAGTTTCTACATACATACCACCACAGCACCTCATTCTCTTCCTTATAGTTGTCTTCTGGCTATTTTCTACACCTTTATAGCAAAACATATCATCAGGCATCTCAAAACTTATGCTCAATGGTGCCCATGCTTGTCTTTAACCCTGTTTTCCTGAGCACCTATAAGGCTTGGCACACAAAAAGCAGGCACCAAGTAAACGATGTTTCATTACCCACTGTTGAAGCCAAGACCTCGTGGGGTCTTCTTAACTCAGCCCCTGGGTGAAGGAACTGCATTTCCCCCTTCTTTTATGCTGGGGAAACAGACCCAGAGAGATTAAACCTCGGCTTGTGGCAGGAAAGAAGCAAATAATTTTGATCTTGGTTTTGGACCTTCAATTGCTTCTCTGCCCCTTCTGGTAGGGACTCACTCTTGGGAGGGACCCCTGGACCGAGGGAAATGCCCCTCAGTTGCAGCAGCACGTCCCCCACGCCTTGTCGGCCTCGCTCTAGGATCTTTCGGGCTCCAGGCCTGATGCGGGGGCCTCGGGGAAGGGGGGAATCCAGATCGCGATCAGAAGTCAGCAAGTCCAGCTTCAGCGTATTTCCTTCAAGGCGCCCTTGGGCTGCCGGACAGAACAGGGGGGAGAACTCGACTTAGAGGTGGGGCGGGCTCTACCCCCCCTGTCCCCGCCACCGCCCCCAGCTACTCACCCGAGGCCGGTCGCCGGTAGTACTCAGGACAGAGTGTAGGATCCGGGGGGATGGGCCCCGAAATGCGGGACGGACCCTCGCACATGCCGCCGTCGTCGCCCTGCAACAGTGCACCCCGACCTGCTGCGCGGCGCAACTCCCGCCCCCACTCGCTTTCCCTGTTCTGTGTTTCCACCCTCGGCAGGAACGTTGTAGTCCCGCAGTGCCCCCCATTCCGACCCCATCCCACCCCACGTGGTCTCCCGCCCCGGGTGCAGGAAGGGTCTGCGCCCGCCGCCTCGCGACCGGGATCCCAGCCCACTCCCTGAAAGGCTCGCGGCCCCTCCCCGCAACGCCCGGGCCAAGGCGCTCACTGGAGCAGTTTTACCGCCAACTGCTGCAAGCCTGAGAGTTACTGTTGCTCGGCAACAAATGGCTTCCGCCCCTAAGGTCAAGGGTTAACGATCCGGGCGGCGAAAAGCCTTCTGGGGTTTGTAGTTCTAGATGAAGAACAACAACTACAAATCTCCCTTGTTGGCCCTCAACTTCAGCCTTGTCTCTCCTGCCAAACGCAGAGTTCACAAGATCAGCCCCTCCGGGACCGCCCTCCTCTCCTAGCAACCGTGGAGGGATGCGCTGACCTCTGCGCAGCTATGGCCTCACCAGAGGCCAAGAGGAAACCAGAAGCTCAGAATGGTTTAGCTCAAGTCCCAGAGAGCCCTGAGGTGACGCAGGCCCTCTAGCCTACGACTCTTGGGGATGGGGCAGAACATCAGTAGACTCGATCCTGTAATTCTCAGGTCAAATCCTACAAATACAGAAGGGCCTGAGCTTGTGGCCTTTCATTCTTCAATTTAGCAGCTAATATTAAGCTTTGAATGATCCTCCCGTCCTTTGCTTGGCCATGGTGACTGATTCCCTGTGCGTTTCTTCTAGTGTCCAGGGACAGAAGACAAGTTGGTGCCAGCACATGAGGCTTCCTGCAGAACCCCAGGTGAAGACCAGTGTCCAGTAGGACACAGCTCAGAGCCCGAGCTTCAAGAAGGAACCAAGCTGGAAAAGGAGGGGCTCCATCCAGATGTGGAAGCAGGAGAGGAGAAAGGTTCCAGGTCTATAGCCTCGGTCGGGAGGCCCAGTCATGGACCCAAGAGGAAGCCAATCAAGTGAGGGGGCTTTCAGAGGGGAGGAGATAGCAGGACTGGTGAGGTGGAACTCACACCCCCAAATTCCTAAAACCTGATTCCCGCAAGGCAGATCCTTGTCCCCTGCCCCTATTATCATTCTCTAGTGTCTTTGAGAGTCCTGGCAGCACTAAGACAGATGGAGCCACCAGGTCTTGTAGGGAATTAAGCTTACATTAGTGCTGGGCCCCTGTTAGCCAAGAAAGTGATAATTATCTAGTCCTAGGTTGGTGGGCAGGCGGGGGTAAGACTCAAGTCACAGGAGCCAGAGACCAAAGGCTGACTTCTCAGACTTCTCCTTATCCCTGGTTTGGGTACCTCACTCTTCCCAGAGTCCAGCCACCATCCCCATTCTAGGGCTGAAGGTGAACTGCCACCAGGGTCGCTGCTGCAGAAGGAGGAGCCAGAAGGCAGCCATAGTGAATCCTCGCTGCCTGCCAAACAGCAAAAGAAAGCAAAGAAACGCAAGAGCGTAGGAGCGCCTGCGCTCCCAGCTACAGCCAGCCCAGCATCTGCACCCGTGGAAACCTTGGGACTGGAGCGTGAGTGGCGTCCCTGGGTGGTCCTTTCATGCCCTGTCTGCTGGGTCTGACATAGCACATCCTGGTGCTCCAGCACTTGCCCTGCCTCGGATTCTTGCAGGAAAGGCTCAGCGCCTGCGGCCACTATACCAATACATCAACTATTGCAACCCTGAGCTGAACCAGGCAGGGCAGGGAGAAAGGGAGACTGAGGTGGAGCCGGAGTCCCAACTGACCCTGGTTCCTGAGGAGGCAGGTGTGGAACAGATGCAGCTGCAGACCTTGCTGCCTGGAGCAGGTGAGCTGGGCTTAGGCCTTGGTCTGCCCTGCCCTAATGTGTCAGTGCCCCTCACCAAATCTCTCGTTGCCCCCCTGGGAGAGGAAGCTGGGGAAGAGTCTGGAGGTTTGTCCAGCCTGAGGATGAGTGGCAGCCTCAAGGCTGAAGTGGATAAGTCAACGCAGGTGGACATTGACAAGATACTGAGTGTTTGTGCTGCTCCTCTTGTGCCCCCACTCTCCCCTCAGTACAAGTGACCGTCTTCCAACTGGGGGCGCCCCTCCTCCCAGGCCTGAACTAGGGCTTGAAGCTGAGACCATCAGATAGAGGAAGGAATTTGGTTCCGTTCCCCTTGGTAACTTGGACTTCCTGAAAATAAACATTTTTCATATTATGACAGTGATTCCCCAAATATGATGCCTGAATGGGGAAAGGCCGGGGATGAGTGTGAAGGGTACGCCATACAAGGTTTGAGGCTGGACTGGTCATCCATCTCAGTTGGAACCTTGACAAATGAGACTCCTGGTGCCAGCATAGGCCTTGAGTCATAAGTGAGTAGACACAGGGCCCAGCTATGTATTTAGTCCAGGTGAATCTGAGAGTTAAGACAGGAAGCGGGGGGCATGAATAGGGAGGTAAACTAGGGACAAAGGAAAAACAGACATAGGAAGATGTTTGATCCTATTCCCTGTGTCTTTGGAGAAGGATCTACATTTGTCCTCACCTCAACAGGATCAAACTGTATATCCCATGCTACGGCCTGCCCCAGGACTGGCAGTTTTAGAATGATTTCTACTAGCCAGGCATGGTGGCACACACATCTGTAATCCCAGTATTTGGAAGGTGGAGACAAGTGGATCAGTTTAAGATTAGCTTCATCTATACACGGTGAATTCAGGATCAGCTTATGCTACGTGAGAACCGGCTGTCTCAAAAATTTAAAGCAGAGGGAAGGAAACAGGGAGGGAGGGAAGAAGAGGGAGAGAGAGAGAGAGAGAGAGGAGAGAGAGAAGGGGGGAGGATATGAGAGTTTTCTTGTCATAGAGCAACTGGAGTAGACCTTGTCCACAAAAGGACCCTAGTGACAGGGGTGGTGTATGACCAAGTTATTAGATGAGTGTTGCCTCTAGCCCATAAAGGTCACTTGGAAGAACCAACACTTGATATTGTGTGCCCATGCCTCCTGTTCTGTGTGTTCTCCAAACACTTCAAACGCAGGGTGTTTCCATATGAAAAGATCATTTTTCCTGTGTCCAATCGGTTTTTGTCCGCCTGTTTCATCTGTGCAATTGTTGAGGCTAAAATTGTGTGTCACTTCTGACCCCATCCTGTCCCTTGCTCCCTCTTACGAGTGAATCAGACGTGCAAGCCAGTGATCCTACTCTCTCATCTGAAGGCGAGCTTGTAGTCCTAGGCATTCCTAGGCCACAGTCATCTCGGTAGCAGCCTCACAAGTCTTCTGCCTGTGGTCCCCAGACCCACAGACTTCTGTAGTTACCTGTCGTATATACACCTGTACCGCGATGACCTTACCGAATTCCTGTGGCATCCATCCTGCTCCTCCCGCTCCAGGGATACAGTGTGCTGAAGCAAGAGGCCTGCCAGAAACCCAGCTGGACAGGTCTGGGGGTGACAAAGAATAGTGCAGTAGACAAGTCGGGGACTTGACCTGACATTAGTGTAGTGGTTGGTTGGGCAGCAGAAGAGTGAGACAGACAGGAAGATGAGATGCCATGTCTGAAGGGTATAACGTCTATCTTAGCTCAGAGGTTGGCAACTATGCAACAGATTTTTTAAAAATATATATTTTATTTATTTAATGTGGTGTGTGTGGGGGGGGATCAAGGTTGTGACTTCGGCAATCATCCTGGATTGCTTCTTCTGCCTTCTTGTTTCTCTCTGGGATTTCCTAAGCTCCGCCCACCAGAGCCAGAAGTTTCTGCCTGGCGTTTTACATGAGACCTGGGATCCAAACTCAGTGCCTTTTGCTTGCAAGACAGAGTCTTGACCCCTGAGCCATCTCTCCAACCCCTTGAACAGATATTTTTTTTTTTTTTCCGGTGCTGGGGACCGAACCCAGGGCCTAGTGCTTGCTAGGCAAGCGCTCTACCACTGAGCTAAATCCCCAACGCCTTGAACAGATATTTTTAAAAATATTTTGTAAAACTTTCTGTGTGTGTGTGCGTGTGTGTGTGAGTGTGTGTGTGTAGAACCAAGAATAATTTCAGGAATCATCCTGAATTTTTTCTACCTCCTTTTTGCTTTGCTCTGGGTTTTCCCAGGCTCCACCCACCAGTGAAGGCTGGCCAAAAGGGGTGAGGGTGTTACGTGGGACCTGGTATCCGAACTCAGGACTTTCTGCTTACGAGGCAGAGTTTTAACTCCTGAGCCATCTCTCCACTCCTGCAACAGATATCTCTGAGCTTCTTTTCTGGATGCTTTATCAAAGAAGAAAAGCTAATTGGACTTTTCAATAGTCTAGAAAAACTTTGACTTGAAATATTTGTAAGCATTAAGATTTGGAAAACGGGTCCTGCCTTCTTCCAGGAGAGGGCGCAGCAGGATAAGCCTGGAACTTGACCAGGGTATCTGGGCCTCAAGGCTCAATTCCCCTCATTCCAATGACTGAGGCTCTGGGTCAGACAGACAGTTGATAGGAAGATGTCTGCGTGGTGGTATGGACCTAGGCTCTGGAGGCTTCAGAGGACCTTGGATCCTCATGAAAGTAGTCCTGCATTAGACCCACTGACACTTTGAGAATCTCTAAACAGCAAAGTTCTCTAAAAACCTAAGTACTGGGCTGTGGAGATGGACGGTCAGTGGGTGAGATGTCTGGTAACCTGAATTCTCTTCCTAGAAACCCACATGGTGAGAGGAGAGAACTGAAGTTGTCCTCTGACCTCCTCCTTCCCTCTTACCCCCATCATGCACACTGCATGTCCCCACCTCTTTTTTTCTAATAAAATACTTTAAAAAAAAAAACCTTAGGTACCACTCTAGATAATCAAGGTCTTCTCTTACAGGAGCATCGTGTGTTTTCTTGGTCATTCTCAATGTTAGGAGGGATCTTGGCATTGATACACAGGGAACAGCTGGAGTTAAGCTGAGTGTCCTAGAGACAGAGGCAGTCTCTCCCTCAACTGTCAGCTTCCTGCTGGGGAGTGGGGACCCTACAGTTATTCTTCTAGTTTAGGCCAGGCTGAAACCAGCTGCTGGAGGAACAGCCTGGGTGTCTGATAAGTGCAGGATAAAGGGTAGGAGCTGGAGGCCCACTATGGCTCCATTTTCTGATCTAAATTGTGTGTGTGTGTGTGTGTGTGTGTGTGTGTGTGTGTGTGTACAGGGTCTTGCTTTGTAGCTCTGGCTAGTGTGGGACTCAATGTAATATAGGTTATCATTGAACTTGGAGTGATCCTCCTGCCTCTGCTTCTCAAGTTCTGGGATTACGGATGTGCAGTCTCACATCCTGCTCTAACGGGCATATTAACAGTATCTTTTATAGAGTGGCTTGTAGAGTAAATGAAATAATATACATGAATTATTTACTCGGGGGGACCAGCATACTGTAAGCACACTTCAACCTTATTTTACCTCACAAAGACAACATTTGAAATCAGGACACTACAGGTAAACAAGCCTGTGACTTTGCTACAAAGAGTGCCAAGAGGAAGAGGAAGGCTTCCTTGGGCCATTTTGGCTAGGAGCCCAGGGAGAGAGAGCAGCAGGTTAGAGATGAGAACAGAATTCATCTAGCTGTCACAATTCAGCAGGCTGGCTAGGGACACAAAAGGGGCAGATGTGTCCTTATTCCGACCTGTCCCTGTCTACAAGTCAACTAACAAGCATGGCTGATTGGCTCAGTCAGTGGCGGCCAAACCTGCTCCAAAGGGAGGCAGAGGCCCCTTCTTTAAGCTCCTCCCCTGAGGGTTCTCCTGGAGCCATAGCATGGCTTCAAGAACAGAACCACTCATCACCTCCAGCCTAGGAAGTACCAAATTCTCTTCTCATCTGCCTGAAACAGCAGGTTTGGCAGCAGCCTGTTGGGAAGCCTTGAACCCTGTTCTCTTACGAAACACTCTTATTATCTGGAGAACTCCTGGGACTGGGTCAGCCTTAGCAGAGAAAGCCGAGGAGGAGGGTGAAATCCTATGTGGCCCGGCAGATGGTGACAGACCTACAGCAGGCTGGGGCTACTATGCAGTCATGAGGAGCAATCATCTGCAGGCACGAACAAGCCTTTCGTTATTCAGGGAACCCAACCACCAAACAAACAACCACATGCCATGACGTTGCATTTTCTGACTTATTTACTGACGTTTATCAGATGTTCTATAGCTTCCTTGTCTCCTCTCTGCCAAGTCTAGGGCCCTGCCTCGTAGGCCCACAGCCTATCAGCGGGCATAATACAGAAATCCCCTTTTCTGCAGGAAGGATCCGCCCCGGGGCTAAAGGGACCCCTGAGGGACGACTGCTGCCCTGGCCATTCCTGAGATGCCCCAGCCAGAGGGCAGGGCTTCTTGCCATCGCTCCTCGTTGGGCTTTCTCATCCCGTCTGGCTACAAATCAGGCTGACAAGTCGAACAGCCCACGAGTTGATCTTTCGCTGGCCTGCTCAGTGGTAGAGTTTCAAGAGGTCAGGCAGCAGCCCCACCCTGCACTGTGCTAGCCTGGGCCGTGGCAGCTCCATTTGCTGTCCTGGAAGTCTGAGGAGTCAACGAGTGGGTGGCCAGGGTGTTTTCCTTGGCCATCTTCAATCTTCTTCCAGCCTTAGCTCAAGCCGCTTTATTAAAAGACACTGTCTTTGCTATATGGCCGCTCCGGTGGCTCTTAGTGCCCTCCTGGTCCCCCTGCCCTGTGGCAGGAAGCTCATGTGCACACTCATAGGTTGTTTCGCTGAAGCGCTTCACACAGGTTCTGATTGGCATCCGGCTCCTCGGTCAATATCTCCACCGTTTCCCACTCTCCGGATCGGCTCGACCTTTTAATTGCGTCCACCACACTCTGCATATACAACCCGTCCTCAAATGAAGCAGCCATGGAGACAGGGGTACGGTCCCAGGTGCGGCGGTCCCCCTGTCCCTCAAAGGATTCACGCAGGGCCTGCACCATATAGACCATGCCTTTCAGATAAAGCAGCGGAACGTCCTGGGGTCCCTGGACAGGCAGCTCGGCACCCACAGCCAGTGAGTCCCTTACCAGCAGCTCTTCCTGTGTGGCCGAGTTCTTCTGCCCATAGAGATCAGCTCCCCGGGCAACCAGGCGTCCCGCAGAGCCCACCACCATGACCTCATGCACGAAGGCACCTGGCATGTTGAAGTTGAGTGTCACTGTACTGCACACTCCTCCACCCATGAGCATTTGGAAGAAGCAGAAGTCGTCGCTGGTGACATGCCTGATGCCCCTGATGGCGGCATTCTGCCTCACAAAGGTCTTGAGCAGCCCGTGCACCTTCTCAGCTTTCTGGCCAGTCAGGTGGGTCAGCAGGTCCACAATGTAGGTGCCCATGGTGTGCAGGCCCCCGCCACCCATGAGCTCATCACATATCCAGCCATAGCTGGGGCTGAGCAGGCTGCCCGAGTAGACGCGGGCATCACAGATCATCACTGCGCCCACATAGTGCTCTGCAATCAGTTGCTTCATGCGCACAAAGGCAGGCAAGAAACGCAGCACATTCCCCACCAGACTCATCAGCTGTGGGTAGTAGCGAGACGCTGTCACCATCCGGAAGGCATCCACCGATGTCGCTGCTTTCTCGCAAACCACATTCTTCCCAATTCCTACAAATAAAGCACAACAGGACATCTCAAAGCCAAGGGGTTTACATTATAGGGTGAAAAGAAACAAAACAGTTATTTCTCAAGCTTGGCCTAATGGCATATGTCTGTAATCCTGACACTTAGGAGGTGAAGATGTAAGCAGAAATAAGAGTTTGAGGCCAGCTCAGGCTACAGGACACAAAAAAAGAGAAAGAGAGAAAGACAGAGAGACAGAGAGAGAGAGAGAGATCCAAGGCAGATGGACCCAGGAAAATCTTATGACACCAGAAGGTGGTTTGGCACAAGAGAAAGATGAATCAGTAAAAGTTAAATATGGTCTTCATGAGTAGATAGAAGAAAGTTGTGAGCTGCAGGTTGGAAAAAAGCTAAGTGGTTTCACTGCCATCCTAAGCACCAGTAGTTTGGCAGTACTGGGGATGGAACCCAGGTTTTCAAAAACGTAAGGCAAAAACTCCTTCTGAGCCACAGGCCCAGTCCACAGAGAAGGTTCTTAAGAGAAAGAGTCAAGGCAGAAGACCACAACTCAAGGTTGGGAACTGAGGAGTATGACACTCAATTTCACCTGTCAACTTGACTATGCTATAGGCCCCTCAGACACTAGACCAGATATTGTTGTGGAGATATTTTTAAGATATGACTAACAAGGGGCTGGAGAGATAGCTCAGGATCGCTAAGACTCTGCCTCAAAAGCAGAAGGACCTCAGTTAGGATCCCGGGTCCCATATTTAAAAATGCCAGATGGAAATGGCACAGCCTGCCCTTCCCACCCTTGGAGGCAGAGCCTGGGAAATCCCAGAGCAAAGCAAAAAGGAGATAGAAGCAATCCACAATGAGTCCTGAAGTCACCCTTGGTCCTCCACAGGGACACACAGTGCCTTCTGAGACAATAAACATGCAGAGAGAGAGAGAGAGAGAGAGAGAGAGAGAGAGAGAAGCAAGCAAAAGAAAAAAGATTTGACCTAACAATTGAAATCAGTAGGCTTTGAATAAAGCAGATTATGTTCCATCATGTAGGTGGGCCTCATATGATCAGCTGAAGGACTCACAAAACTGAGTTTCTTCAAAAAACAGGGAATTCTGCTTCCGGGTCCAAAATAGCAAAAGACTCTTGCCAGAATTTCTAGCATATTGGTCTGCTGCAGATTTTGGATTTATCAGCCCCAGACAGCATTGTGAACAAATTTTTGAAAGTAAACATATTTATCTCCTACACTTCTCCTTCCCCTACTGGCTCTATTTCTGTGATATTCCAACTGATACTGGTGGGCTGGATGGAGATGGCCACATGCATGGGCTTACATCATTATGCATTTATTAGATATCAGCTTGGTGTCAGATAATTTACTCTGTATTCTAAGAGATAGGCTTGGAACTCCAGAAAGGGGTTTAGGATTCCCACAGATGGTTTTCTGAAAAAGTGATTCACAAGTTAGAGTGGTCAAAAGGCCACAAATACTTGCCCGTAATAGGAGGGGAAAGAATGAAAACATCCATTCTGGGTACAGTGCAGCTAGAATATACTCAGAGAGCAAAACAGCTAGACAAAGCCGTGGAGAACCAGAGGGCCAATCAGCTTCCATGACAAGGAAACGTAAAGGATTAGCACTCTTCCTGGTTTCTGATGAAAATTTATGAAGGTGTGGAGAGCTACAAGACACTAACACCTAGAATATTCCTCCTGGCTTCAGTGTGTGGCTTCAGTAGAAAGATATTCTATGCCAATAGCTTCCACTGAAAACTTTAAAAAGCCCAAGAAGCAATATGCATTCACTCAACACAAGTTTATATTTATTTATTTATTTTTATTATTTATTCAGTTGTGTGTGTATGTGTGTGTGTATGCGTGTGTGCGTGTGTGTGTATGTATGTGTGTGTGTGTAGAACCACGGACGAATTCAGGAACCACCATGGACCGCCTCTACTTCCTCCTTGGTTACTCTGCCCTGGGATTCACAGACTCCGTCCTACCAGGACCAGAAACGAGGCCGCCCCTCGCTTCTGCCCGGCGTCTATATGTGGAGTCTAGGATCCGAACTCAGGACCTTCTGGCTGCAAGGCAGAGGCTTAACCTCTGAGCCACCTCTCCAGCCCCCCAACACAAGTTTATAAGTCAGTCAGATACCCCAGTATTCCATTACTCATTTTACAGATACTATAACAAACTTCAGGTCTGACTGGGGCACTGAGAAATTCCTATACACATGGTGGGATCAAGAGAGGCTTCATGGGGGAATGACACTGAAATTAAGGGACCAAGGGGCAAAGGACATCTGGTCTGCAGGTATTGCATGTGCCAAGGCACCAAGGCAGTGAAAGCCAAGAGATAGAATTGCTTAAGCCCTGGGTGCATTCCAGGACACAGGACTAGAGATTACATTGTGCCTGTAAGTAAAGTGGGAAATGACAGAGGGCACCACCACATTCCAAGACTTCTCACATCTTCACCATTTAAATCATCTCCTCAGCCAAAAATCACTGGAGTCGTGGTCTCTCAGGCGACTTTTTTCGTTTGTAGTTTTATGAGTCTTCTGGTAGGCATGAAGCATGAATGTGGAGGCCAGAGGTCAGGATCAGGTTATCTTCCTCTTGACACTCCACTTTATTTTTTTTTATATATCATCTTTTGGATAGTAAGATAAAGACTTAAAATAATTTTTTTTTATTTATTCAATTTGTGTGTGTGTGCGTGTGCGCGCATGTGTGTGTAGAACCACAGGCGAATTTGGGAACCACCATGGACCGACTTCACCTCTTTGTTTACTCTGCCCCGGAATTCACAGGCTCCATCCTACCAGGACCAGAAATGCAGGCCGCCCCTGCTTCCATCCCGGCGTCTATACGCGGGGTCTAGGATCCGAACTCAGGACCTTCCGCCTGCAAGGCAGAGGCTTAACCCCTGAGCCAGCTCTCCAGCCCCTCCACTTTATTTTTTGAGACAGGGTCTTTCGATGAACTTGAAGTTCATCAGTTTAGTTGGACTGGATGGACAGTAAGCCCAGAATCCTCCTGTCTCTGCTGCCCCAGTGCTAGGATTACAAGCACACGGTGCTGGTAATCAGAACTAAGGTCCTCAGGCTTACACTTTATCATAGATACAGTTGACGGCTCAGAGCACTAGGCACTGAAAAGAATTGGAAGTTGAGTTAAGCTCTGCGCATGCCTGCAGGAGATCGTCTGAGTGATGGGAAGCCCAGTCCATGTGCATGAGGCTAGTCCCTGGGCAAGTGGGTAAGATGGAGGAGCTGGTTAAGGAAGCTGGCATCCTTTGGTATACTTGGCCGGACATACTGGTCTGGCAAGTAAGAAATGTTCCTCTCTGAACAGTCCTGAGGATATATGGATATGGTGTGGCCAGTTCTCTTCGGTCCTGGACTCTTCTGTCAAGCTGGATTAAGAAGTGCAATACAAGTCAACAAAAGAAACCCTTATTCCCTTAAGCCCTTTGGTTATGAATTTATCAGTAGCATAAAGATTAATTATAACACACTTTAGCAAAGGAATCATCTCTCCAGCCCCTATATATCCTAACCTCAATAGATTCTGTTGTCTTCAAACAGCATCTAGACTCTAACTGATTCAACAAATCCTATTGGCTTAGTCTTCTAACAGCATTCAGTAGGTAACTGATCCTCATTGCCCCCTTCCTAATCAAAATCCACCATTGTGTTTTATCTGGGTTATACCAACAGTCATTTCTTGGAAGATGGAGGTAGGAGGATCATAAGTTCAAGACCAGTCTTAGCTACATAGCAAGTTCGAGGCCAGCTTGGTTTCTGTGAGATTTGTCTCAAAACAAAAACAAAAACAACCCCCCCTCAAAAAACAAAACAAAACAAAACAAAACAAAACAAAAACCCTCCTCCACCCAAGTCACTGAATTGGTCTCCTTGCTTCTGCTCTGGTTCCTTCAGTCTGTTCCCAGCATGACAATTAGGGTGGTTCTGCTAAAGTTTGCTATTATTTACATATTGAACATTCCCCCAAAGGTTCGTGTGTTGAAGGCTTGGTTCTGCTGGGAAGGGGAACCTTCAAAAAGAAGGTATGCTGTAGGCCATTGGCCTCGAATGGGATATTGGGGACCCTCCCCCAGCCCCTTTCCCTGCTGCCAAGAAGTAAACAGTTTTGCTTCTAAGTCCGGTTGGGTAGCACATGCCTGCAATCCCAGTAACTGGGACATTGAGACAGGAGAATTGAGATTGAGGCCAACCAAGGGAACATAGCATGAGATTGTGTCTCAAAACAAAAACAAGAGTCATCAAAATGGCTTAGCAGATAAAGGCACTTGACACGCAAGCCTGATGACCTGAGTTTGATCCCTGGAATTCAACTAAAGGTGGAAAGAAAAAAAATGAAAAACAAAAAACCTCCATAAAAATTGCCCTCTGTAAGGGACAACTTGGTATGCCACAGAGGCCTGAACCCCAACAAGACTAGGCAAGCCAGAGGTAATCCTGGGGTCCATAGAAGTGGCCAGGCAGGAGTGTGAAGGAAGTAGAATGGATTGATGAGAGGAAGGGAGGAAAATGGGAAGGAGAGGAGATGAGGGAAGTAGGGATTGGTACTTAATATGCTTGTAAAACTAAAAAAAAGTCACAAACTATAGGATGGATATATAACAATGAATTATATTGCTATTAGCAGCAAGTAACCCAATTCAATGATAACTGCATTATATTTATCATAAATTGTGATATCATATGATAAATTGTCATTGCACTCAGATCAAAGTTTTACATTTAACAACAAAAAAAGATTTCATATTGGAAAAAAAAAAGTTGTCTTCTGTGGAAGCAATCCAGGATGATTCCCAAAGTCACCCTTGGTCCTCCACAGGGACACACAGTACCCTCTGATACACACACACACACACACACACACACACATGCATGCACGCACGCACATGCACAAAAAAGTTGTCCTCTGACCTCCACATGCATACTTCCATACACACTTCCACACACATAATAAAAAATAAAATGAAAAGGAACAGCTTTGCTCCACCCTATGCTCTTTGTCTTACTGTTCTATTTCACCATGTTTCATGGACTGAAAACTCTGAAACCACGAACTCAAACAAACTTTCCTGCTTTTTTTTTTTTTTTTAATTTTTTTAATTATTTATTCAACTGTGTGCATATGCGTGTGTATGTGCGCGCGCGCGTATATGTCTGTGTGTGAGTGTGTGTGTGTGTCTGTGTATGTGTAGAACCACGGACGAATTCGCGAACCACCATGGACGCCTCCACCTCCTTCTGCCCCGGGATTCACAGGCTCCGCCCTACCAGGACCAGAAGCGCAGGTCGCCCCCGCTTCCGCCTGCCATCTATACGTGGGATCTGGGATCCGAACTCAGGACCTTCCGCCTGCAAGGCGGAGGCTTAACCCCTGAGCCACCTCTCCAGCCCAGACTTTCCTGCTTTTAAGTTATATATCTCAGGCATTTTATTCCAGTGACAGAAATCTACCACAAAATTAAGACCAATCAGTTTGTTTTCTTCTTTGTTGAAAATCTTCCAGTGTATTCTCCTGACTCAGAATAAAAGTCAGAGTCCTGGCATAGGTGTGATATCACATTCCTGTAAAAACAAAGTGCTAGGGAGCACTGTGAAGATAGAAACAGGAAGATGGTTGAGTTGGAGGCCAGCCTGGTCTACATGACAAGACTAACTTGTCTCCAGACAGACAAACGAACAAACAAATAAGATAAAATGGGCCTGGTAGTATAAACCTATAATCCAAGCTACTCTGGAGCCTGAGGAAGGAGGCTCATTCATAAAGTCAATGCCTGCTGGCTATAGAGTAAATTCAATGCCATCTCAGAACGAAAAGTTAAAGAGAGCTGGTAATACTCTTTTTAAAGGGGTACAGCTCCAGGTTTAATCCCTAGTACTGAAAAAAACAAAGACACCATATCTCAGTAGTGATCACTAAGACCTTGATTTATTCTCTGAAGCCCTTCCAAAGTTTTTCTCTTAAGCTTTTTCCCTGCCATGGTCCCTCTTCTGCTCATCCTGCAGTGGTCACGCATTGTAAGCGGTGCTGCTATGCAGGAGGGTCTGGTGGTCAGGGACAGGCAGTGATGACCAATGTCAGTGCCTAGGACTGACAGTGGATGAGACCAACTTGTCCCAACTCTGGGCTTGCCTTCTGGGCTTGCCCACCACAGGTGCTGTCTGACAGTGCAGCCTGCAGACTTTAATGCTCCTTATCTGGTGTACACTGCCTTCCCTGCATCTATACATCTCTAATAACCCTAGGTGCTCATTTTACTCAGTCCCTTGAATGTTTTTGGAGTGTTTTTAGATGGGGTGATAGCTGGGGTGCTAAATGATCTGAAATTTCTGAGTTTCGGTTTAGTGCTATAAAATCAATCACATCTGCTTTATAGGGAAGAGGAGAAGACTGAGGCAGTGTAGGTAAGACACAGCTCATCAGCGGTGCCTTTTTCCCCATCACAGAAGTTGATACTATAAAACACATATCAGACAGGCTTATCACGACACAGAGTCACACAAAAATTTCCAGGCAAATGGTTTCTGTGTTTAACATTTTGAAAATCTGTTTTGAGAAAGATGTTTTAAAGTCAACACAAATATACTTTATTTTTGGGGGGGGGAGGTATAGCGGGGTAGAAGGAGGACTTGAGACAGGATCTCACTCTAACCCAGGCTGGTCTCAAACTGTCAACGATCCCCTTGTCTCTTGAGCACTGGGATGATCAGGTATAACCACAACACCAGCTTCAGAGTTTTCTTATTATATATACAAGCAGGCCCAGCCCAGCCCTTTGGAAATGTACGTCCTGACATAGGCCACAAGCAGACAGCTTGGAGCCTTTGAACAATCTGCCAGCTCCTCTCTTACTTCCTACCCCACCCTGGCCACTCTGACCCTCAACAAGTCCACAGGACATTGATCAGACACAGGAATCTCAGGCCTAAACTGCCAGAAAGAAACTCGGTGCTATAGGCAGGAGCACGCGTGGAGCAGCAGCCTGTTAACATCATTACATCACTTCAACTTGGAACACTCTTCCATTTCTTGCTGTTCCCCAAATAATGCAAGTTTTGCAACAGGTGCTGGCAGGAGGGGAGAATGGCTAGCTCCACGCCACATGTCAACTCAGGGAACTGTGAGCAGGGCAGGGTGGTCAAGGCTCTTGCGTAGGGGCCGGTGGGAGGGAAAGGAGTCCGCTGAGTATTACTGCTGCTGCTTCTGGAGGGGCTCCACTGCTGTCCCACACCTGCGATTTCTAGACGGGGGCAGGAGAGTCGCAATACCATGGGTAACATAACTGCCATTTGATGGATGAACACGTGTAGCTGGTCACTGAGGTAAGTAGGTTCTGAGACAGAAACCCCTAGTGAGACCTGAATTTGGCCCCATGGACGCTTGCTAAAACTGCTGGGGTTCCCATGGAAACTGAGGTAAGGTGACTAGAGAGGAAAAGAACTTTTATGACTGCTGGGAGTTTGGTGATGATAAAATTAAATATGGAATCCCCGTTTTATGCTACCTGAGATCAGGGGAGAAAGCAGAGAAAACTCATTCTTGAGCATGCCCAGGAGAAGAGTTTTTGAACCCCAGAACCAGGAGGAGTCTGATCAACATGGGCATCAAAAGCACTTGGAAGTAATCAGGCTGCTGTGGGCTAATTGTGCAAGCTTCACCTTTTTTAGGATTGGGTTGTCTTGAAAGACAAGTTCATTTATTCAGTCTTCCTGCCAGGAAGGTGAAGAAGAGATTACAGAAGCTGAAACTGCTTTTTGCCTCCTGGTAGTGGAAGACATAATTGTTTTCCTTCGGGATTGGAAGTTGAACCCAGGACCTCCAGCCTCCTGAGTATTTTTTCACTCAAGGTTCTAGAAGGCAAACTCCCTTCAAAGCTCAAGCTCCTTTAGCAAGACCTACAGTTCCGAGAGCTCTCAGGTCACTTTGCTGCTCAGTAACATGACAGGGCACAGCTTTCACAGCCTGGACTCTGGCATAAGGGCATTTCCCTGATGCTGTGGAGAAGCCTCCAACAAGATGAATGATTCACACAGGTAGATGGAGTAGCAGCCCAAGAAGAATATCACTTCTTTGCTTTACATTTTATAAAATCTAGTGCTCAGTGGCACATATACTAAAATTGGAACCATACAGAGAAGATTAGCATGGCCCTGTGTAAGGATGACACACAAATTCATGAAGTGTCCATATTTTTCAGAATTAAACCAGAACAAAAAAAAAAAAAAAAACCTAGGGAGTCCCCTAAGTTAGTTAGTTTGTTTGTTTTATGAAGCTCTTGACCCTAGAAGTGTAAGTTTGAAAGTCAGCAGAAGAAACTCTTGTTCTTGACCAAAGCCGGGTCTCCACTCTTCTGGGTCATAAGTACACATTAGCCCCCTGGCTCTACCAGCAGGATAGACTAGATGGGTGGAATCTGTGGATGCCTCATTTATTCTTTTGCATTTACTTACTGATCTTGGAAGGTGGGTCGTATGTGAGCCACAGTGCACGTGTGGAGGTCAGAGAACAACTTTCAGGAGGCTGTTCTCTCCTTCCACAATGTGGGCCCTGGGGACCAACTCAGGTTGTCAGACTTGGCAGCGATGGCCTTTTTTTTTTTACATCCACTCAGCTATTTTGCTGGCTCCTTGAATGCCTCATTTAATCAGTGTGCCAGGTCCTGGGCCAAGCACTATAGATATAACATCGGGCTCGGGTTCATGCCCATGTGTGCGTATGTGGATTCAAATGAGAGACCTTGCCTCAATATATCATTGGAGGAAGACAACCAATGTCATCTTTGGGCCTCTAAACATAGCATGCATGTACAGAGACCCACACATACACATGTACTCACTCCCACATACACAAAAACGCAGATCAGCAGAGTGCCATGTAAGGTCTGTGGGAATCCTCCTGAGCATTGTTACATACATGGCATTTTCACAGTTGTCAGTATCTGCGCCTGCTCTGTTGTCCCAGATCTTCACAGGTGGAAAAGATATTAGGTCCTGTTTTCAAGACATTTACATGATACTGTGCAGAAAAGTGTTCCACCCCGAAAGATGATTTGCAACATTTAGCTTTCTTTCCAGATTATGTTCAACTCACCTAATAAAGATCCAGAGGAAAATCCTACTTTTTTATATTTTTATTTATTTTTAAAAAAATTTTTTTATTATTGTTATTATTATTTATTCAACTGTGCGCATGTGCGTGAGCGTGTGTGTGTGTGTGTGTGTGTGTGTGTGTGTGTGTGTGTCTGTCTGTCTGTCTGTCTGTCTGTCTGTGTATGTGTAGAACCACGGACGAATTCGGGAACCACCATGGACACCTCCACTTCCTCCGCCCCGGGATTCACAGGCTCCGCCCTACCAGGACCAGAAGCACAGGCCGCCCCCGCTTCCGCCTGGCGTCTATACGTGGGATCTGGGATCCGAACTCAGGACCTTCCGCCTGCAAGGTGGAGGCTTAACCCCTGAGCCACCTCTCCAGCCCCTATATATTTATTTTTTGTGGGTATAAGGGCACACATGACACAGCGTGTACGTGGAGGTCAAAGGACAGTTTGTGAGAGTTGGTTCTTCCTTCCACCATGTAGATTCTAGAGACTGAATGCAGGTCATCAGGCTTAGTGACAAGCACCTTTATCTGCTGAGTCATCTCACTGCCACACACACACCCCCATTCTGTATGACATCAGCAGACTGCCTGCCAAGTAGGAGGTGCACGCACACAAAACAAACCTTTGTAAGTATTTACCCATTTGTTTTCTTACTAAGTTAGATTCTGATTTACATAAAATGAAAAGAAGGACCAGTTAACAGGAACAGTTAATAAGAAGGAGAAGCCCACCAGGAACTGCAGAAGAATAGCTTAGTAGGCCACACCCGGCCAGGGCTGGAGGTCCCAAGCCCACAATTTCCTAAGAGAGTAGATATGTGAGCAGGCAGTCCTTGGATCATGTTAGGGAAGTCGGGGTGGACAGAGAACCTTCCTGCCGCCTGGCAGTGTGAGATTGCAGTTTGCCAGGAAGGGCAGTGCTCACAAAGGCTGACCAAACATGGGAAACAGTAGCCTGCTAGACAGTCACCCCTTCTTCCCATGTGGCATGCCACAGCATGGAAGAACGAACATGCCAATCATAATTAATTTCTCAGGGTCCAGGAAGAATGCTGACTTCCCAGAGGCAGACTTAACTTTGAAGCATAACCTCTTGATGGGCCACTCTTAAGTGTACTTTCTAAGTTTCGGCTCAGAGATTTACGAATGATGGAGGTAGAGAAGGTTGGGTCCTTTTTTTCTCTTTAGTTCTAGCAGAACCTTCAACATGCCTGTTCCCAGTCCTGTCCCAAATGCAGACAGGGGAGGGCGGTCTGCCTTGCAGAACTGCCCAGAGGGAGATACTACCTGCCTGCTATGGCCCAATGGTGCCTACCTAGAGCCTTCACAGAAATCTGCCGGGTTAGCGGAGGAGGGATGTTGATGCACACCAGGTCTACATCTTGATGCAGCAAGACGTCATCGGTGCGGCTGGTGTAGAAGGTGATGTTCATTTCCTCCGCTAGCTGCTTGGCCTCCTCCTCCGTCTTCCCCCACAGGGCCTCCACGGTAAACCCCTCTGCCCTGAGCAGGGGGACGAGAACGCGGGCTGAGCTGCCAGTCCCGAACACACCCACTCCTGGCAGCATCTTCATCCCAGCTTCTGCTCAACGACTCATCTCCTCACAAGGGCCTCCAGCATGGAGCTGATCTTCCCACAGTCCTGGTCAAACATGGCTCCTAGAACGGCAAGACATGCACTGGTTAGAGATGAAGTGTATGCCCAGCTAAGGTTTGTTTAGAAGCCACAAGTTCTCTGCCCAAAAAGCACAAATGAAGTATTGTTCCAAAATAAAAGGTTGCAGATGGTCTTCCAGGAACACTGAAGGATACCAGCAAAGCCATTTACTAGACAGAGAGATAACAGGAAAGTGAAAGTGGATAAAGCAAGGTTCACGGCTCTGTTCTGCTAACATTCTGTATGACTATGGTCAAGCTATCTATCCTTTAGCACCTCAAATGTAAAATGAGGGTGACTGACTTTTCTTGTTGTTGTAAATGGCTTTATGACATTGTAAGAAAAAGCACTAGAAAACAAAAAAAGATATAAAAAGAAAGGAAGAAAATAACGTAGCTTCTGATTGACCATAAATACAAACATTTGGGGGTAGAGACAGGGTGTAGTTAGTGGTAGAATATTTGCTTTGCATATGTGGAGACCATGGATTTGATTCCTAAGATCCCTCGAAAAGGTTTTTGTTTATTTTTAAAAAAATTTTAAAAACATTTCACTTATTTCGTTTGAGAGAAAGAAAGAACACACAGAAACAGACGAGAACATACATGCATGATACAGTGCATACATACATACATACATACACACACACACATGCATTGGTGGCATAAACCAACAGAATGGATTAGATCTTTAAATAATCTGTTTTACTTCCACTGATCCAGGGCCAGCTTCATTAACACTTATAAAGGGTATCAATGAGCTCCTGAAGAAGCCAGATGGCAGAAGCTAGGCAAGCTTGATGACTAGATATTTCCTGTTTAAGCAGGTATAGCTGGTTTTTCTGGTTAATTACTGTGGCTACTCTTTCTCACCCCTAAAATTTCCTTACTCTTAATCCCTAATATCCTTGCCCATACCTTTCATAGGCCTCTGAAAATCTGAACTGCACCAGCCCTGCCAGGCTACATGAATTCCAATTGTTACATGCTAATCAAGAATAAAGAGTAGGGGCTGGAGAGGTGGCTCAGGGATTAAGTCTCTGCCTTGCAGGCAGAAGGTCCTGAGTTCGGATCCTAGACCCCATGTATAGATGCTGGGCGGAAGGGGGGGGGGGCGGCCTGCGTTTCTCACACATACACACAGGAGCACACATGCACAATTGAATAAAAAAAAACTTTATTAAAAAAAAATAAAGAGTACAAAGTGCCAGGTTATTATAAAAAAAAAATAGAGAGGTCAGAAGCCTGGGTTTAAATCCTGATCATTTATAAACTGGATGACCTCAGGTAAATCTCTTTTCCTCTCTCTCTCCTTCCCCTTTGACTCTGCCCTCTTTTTCCCCTTTGATCTTAGCCTCCTGGTTATTGGGATTACAGATATGAGTTACATGGCCCTAGGTCACTCTTTTAAAAAAAAATACCTACATGGCTTAGAGGTTAAGATTCTACCTCAAAAGCAGGAGGTCCTGAGTTCCCATCCCAGATTCCATGTAAAAACCCCAGACAAAAGGCTTGCACTTCAGTCCTGGTGGGCGGAGCCTGAGAAATCCATAGCAAAGGAAAAAGGAAGTAGAAGCAATCCAGGATGTTTGCCAAAGTCACCCTTGATCCTCTGCAGGCATGCACAAGTATGTGTACACACCCACACATACACTAAATAAATAAATAAATAAACAAACAAACAAACAAATAAATAAATAAAGTTAAAAATATCTAGGGCTAGTGAGATGGCTCAGCAGATAAAAGCACTTGATGCCAAGCCTGGCCTGGCCACTTAAGCTCAATCCCTGGAGTCTACATGGTGGAAGGAAAGAACCAAGTCCTACAAGTTGTTTTCTGATCTCCATACACAAACTGCACATGCTCACAAGTGACAGATTTTTTTTTAAAGCTTTTTTTTAAAATTTTTTTTATTTATTCAACTGTGCGCATGTGCGTATGTATGTGCGGAGCGCTCGTGTGCGTGCGCGTGTGCGTGTTGTAGAACCACGGACGAATTCGCGAACCACCATGGACGCCTCCACCTCCTCCTGCCCCGGGATTCACAGGCTCCGCCCTACCAGGACCCGAAGTGCAGGCCGCCCCCCGCTTCCGCCTGGCGTCTATATGTGGGATCTGGGATCCGAACTCAGGACCTTCTGCCTGCAAGGCGGAGGCTTAACCCCTGAGCTACCTCTCCAGCCCACTGACAGATTTTTTTAAGCATCTTGGACTTAGAAGTTTCTGCAAAAGTTGTGTTGTGTGTGTGTAATATAAGCAAAGTACAATCTTATATATATGTCAAAAATGTCATAATGAAGTCCATTATTTTGTATGCTAATAAAATTTTAAAATAAAAGAAAAAAGACTTGTTGTTACTATGTACAGACAGAAGACTTTCTGTCACTAATGACTAATAAGAAAGCTACAGGGAAATAATGAATAATAAATAATGTACCTTGTACATTATTTTTAAGGAAGAGGGTTTGACTTGCCAGAGGATACATTTCATCATATTCTATCACAGCAGGGAAGGTATGGTTGCAGGAACAGGAGGTAGCTAGTTGGTCATAGTGATTCATGTGAAGACACACAGAGCAGTAATTTTTAAAAATTTACTTATTTTGCGGGGCTGGAGAGGTGGCTCAGGGGTTAAGCCTCTGCCTTGCAGGCAGAAGGTCCTGAGTTCGGATCCCAGATCCCACGTATAGATGCCAGGCGGAAGCGGGGGCGGCCTGCGCTTCTGGTCCTGGTAGGGCGGAGCCTGTGAATCCCAGGGCAGAAGGAGGTGGAGGCCTCCATGGTGGTTCCCGAATTCGTCCGTGGTTCTACACACACACAGACACACGCACGCGCACACACACACATACATACGCACACACACAATTGAATAAATAATTTTAAAAAATTACTTATTTTGTGTGTGTGTGTGTGTGTGTGTGTGTGTATGTGTATCAGAAGGAACTGTGTATCTTTTTTTTTTTTTTTTGGAACTGTGTATCTATGGAGAACCAAGGGTGACTTTGGGAATCATCCTTTTGGGCTTTACTCTGTGATTTCCCAGGCTTTGCCCACCAGGGTCAGAAGTGCAAGCTGCCATCCTTTCTGCCTTGTGTTTTTTATGTGGGACCTGGGATCGGAACTCAGGACCTTGTGTTTGAGAGGTAGAGTCTTAGCCCCTGAGTCATCATTTCAGCCCAATTTTTTTAAAGAATCTCATATGTTCTGGGGCTGGAGAGGTGGCTCAGGAGTTAAGCCTTTGCCTTGCAGGAGAAGGTCCGAGTTCGGATCCTAGACCCCAGGTATAGACGCTGGGCGGAAGCGGGGGGGGGGGGGGGGGGGGGGGGGGGGGGGGGGGGGGGGGGGGGGGGTGGCCGGGGGCGGCCTGTGTTTCTGGTCCTGGTAGGGTGGAGCCTGTGAATCCCGGGGCAGAATAAACAAGGAGAAGGTGGAGGCAGTCCATGGTGGTTCCCCAATTTGTCCGGGTTCTACACACACACACACACACACACGCATACACACACAATTGAAAAAAAAAAAAAAAAAAAGAATCTCATGTATTCTGGACTGGCCTTGAACTCACTATGTACTTCAGAAAAACCTTCAACTACTAATCCTTTAGGCCCTGCATCCCACGTTTTGAGATTACAGCTCTGTACAACTACACCTGACTAAAAAACGGGTTAAAATAACCCCTGAAACAGTAACACCTCATATTCAGAGGCAGAAAAGCAAAACCAAAGGCAAAGTGTGAGGAAGGGGGGAAGCAGCAGGTATGCAGCATGTAGTCTGTCTTTAAGTCTAAGAAACCCTGTTTTAAAATTGAGAAAACAAACTCAGAAGAGACCATATAATTTTCCCAAGATTTCACAATTAGCTGTGTACAGTGATTCTGCCACAACTAGTGTGAAACCTTCTGTAGGTTACTTAGCTTCCCTGAGCTTTTGTGGAGTTGTTTTGTAACATGTGCACATGTGGAACAACTCTACTTCCACCCTTAGTGACAGTGTTGGCTAGAAAGGTTCCTTCTGCTACCAGGCTTGGTAATCACCTCATGTCTACCACTCAAACCAATACAAATCTGTTCCTGTATCACATCTTTATGGGGCGTTTAGCAGAGGGTGTAGGATACAAACAAATGAAAAGTCAGAAAGATGAACAAGAGTCAGAGCTGGTGACATCAGAAGCTAATCCAAGGGTTTGGACTCTGACAGATGGGTGTTGCCCGGTAGCTTGGTGTGTGGGGCCATCCTCTCCGATCCTCTGCATGCTGCCTGTGTCGGGATTCAGAAAGCTGATCTCTAAGGGCCTGGTCTCCAGGTCATCTGGCTTCCATCTGAGTCATCAGGAAGAAATTTGAGAACAGAAAGGTTAAGGTGGTTATTCTTTGACCTCTCTCCCTTTCAGATGTGGTTGCTTGATGTGGGGATCTTATTAAGGACCCTGTTCCTCAATCATAGCTGTTGCTGGATTCAGTAACATTTGCTTTTCCCCCTCTGTAACTGGGGCGGCAGCTCATCTGATTACCAGTCCTTGGTGCTCTACTATCTCTACAGAGATACTTTACTGCTCACGTGATTACAAATTATCCTTTTATGAAAGGTGTTTTAGTTGTTTCCTGTAAGCAGCTAAGACCCATTTTTTTAAGTTATAAGAAAACAGATGGAATAGAATTTATGAGGCATTTGACATAAAGAAGCTACAATATCAAAACAAAGAAGGAATCATGACAAAGAAGTGATAGGCAAAGTGCTTGTCACACAAACATCCAAATCTGGATTTAGATCCCTAGTAATCACCTAAAAGGTCAGTGCAGCAACATACACAGGCCTCTAAGTCCAGGGAGGAGAAGGTTGAGATAAGAGGATCCAAGGGGCTTGCTGGCTAGTCAGTCTAGCCCAACCAGTAAGCTCCAGGTTTAGTGAGAGACCTTACCTCACAAGTTAAGTATACAAAGATTGAAGGAATTACTGCCTACCTCAGACCTCTACACACACATGCACACACACATGAACTTGCACATACCAGACATGTATGAAGGAGGGAATCCAATGGAGCAGACAGTTACCAGCAGGAGCTGAGGTAATGAGACAAACACTAAGCTCTACATCAACATTTCTCATGAACACAGGCACAAAACCCCTCAAAATATTAGCAACCGAATTTAGTAATGTGTTCAAGAACAATACATCATGATCAAGAAAAATTGTTATTGTTTTTTTATTACTTTGGTATTATTACTATTATCACTAGTGGATCATGTTTGAGTGTGGACACGCAAATACTAGAGTGCAGGTTGGAGGTCAGAGGCAACTTTTGGGAGCTGGTTCTTTCCTTTTACCATGTTAAGGGTCTCATTGTTCCCACTATAGCACATTGAGTACTGGCTGAGTCTTCTGACTTCCTCTGCCTTCCAGGTCACTGAAGGATGCAGACATTATTGACAGAAGACACCACATCTGGGGCTTTGCACCTCTGTCTCTCCTGGCACTCCATAGATAAAGCTGGGTTTTAGTTTGCTCTGTTTCTGCTTCCTTGGAGCTAAGATTACAGACATGTGCCACCCACCCGGCTTATCTTCAAGAGCTTTTTTTTTTTTTTTGGAGAGCGAGAGAGAGCACTGTGTATCCCTGTAGAGAACCAAAGGTGACTTTGGGAGTCATCCTGGATTGCTTCGACCTCCCTTTTGCTTCACTCTGAGATTTCCCAGGTTCCGCCCACTAGGGCTGGAAGTGCAGGCCACTGCTGTTTCCGCCTGGAGTTTTTTTTTTTTTTTAATGTGGGACCCAATATCCAAATTCAGGTCCTTCTGCTTGTGAGGCACAGTCTTAACCCCTGAGCCATCTCTCCATCCCTCAAGAACATTTTGATAGCCTAAAGCTTTTTTCAAGCGTCACTACTTGTTCTAGGAGGGTCTCTTTGACTCTATGAGAAACAGAACTTCGGAAATTTACAGGTAGATGGAGCTGGGGTGGTTCCAACAAACTATTTGAAACTGCATCTGTTATAGCTTGCCCTGAAACTATGTTTTTTAAATTATAAAATGAGCTTTCGGTTTTCAGTGCCGGGTTTTAAAAACATTAGGGATTTCGACAAAGTTACTGCCTTGTGATACTATCTTTACAAGCCCCACAAATGTAATTAATCGATTTTCAGCCAAAGCATTAAATCAACTCAGTGGAAAAAGAAAACCCTTCATAAGAAATACTTGTGGAACAATTGGATAGTCCATATGGCAAACACTGCATAAACAAAGATTAAATCAAGATGGGTCAAAGTCCTAACTTCAAAAGTTGGAACCATAAAGCTTCTTTAAAAGGGGAGGGGGGGCTGGAGAAATGGCTCAGAGATTAAGACTGTCTTGGAAGCAGAAGAACCCGAGTTCTGGACACCAGGTAAAAATGTCAGGCAGATGTAATGATCTGCACTTCAGGCCCTGGAAGGCAGAGCCTGGGAAATCCCAGAGCAAAGCAAAAAAGGAGGCAGAGCAATCCAGAGTGATTCCCAAAGTTACCTTTGGATCTCCATAGGTGTACAAACACACACACACACACACACACACACACACACACACACACACACATACATGCACACGCGCGCGCGCGCAGAGACCAGAAATCAACCAATGCTAGATGTTTTCATCAATCACTTCTTCTCATTTTTAACAAAAATATTTTGAGAGCGAGCAGCTATGCATATACCATTGGGCATGTATGGAGGTCAGAGGACAACTCGGAGAAATTGGTTCTTGACTTCCACCAGAGGGTTCCGGCGACTGAACTCAGGTTGCCAGGTTTGTGCATAGGCACCTTTATTGGCTGAGCCATCTCACTGGTCTCATTATAAACCAGTCTTAAAAAACACTGTGTTGGGGCTAGAGAGGTGGCTCAGGGGTTAAGACTCTGCCTTGCAGGCAGAAGGTCCTGAGTTCGGATCCTAGACCCCACATATAGACGCCAGGCAGAAGCGGGGGCGGCCTGCGTTTCTGGTCCTGGTAGGGTGGAGCCTGTGAATCCGGGGCAGAGTAAACAAGGAGGAGGTGGAGGTGTCCATAGTGGTTCCCGAATTCATTCGTGGTTCTACACACACACATACATACACACACGTGCACACACGCAAAACACTCATAATTGAATAAATAATAAATAAGAAAAAAAAAAACAAAAAACGTTGTGTTGACTGAAAGATGCCAGGCACATACACTGTAGAATCCTGTTTATCTGAAAAACAGAAACAGGCGAGCTTTATTTTTAGCTGTCGTAGTCTGAAAGTAGCCACGGTAGCAGATGAAGTTAGAAGAATCTAGGGAGGAAAGAGCAAAAGGAAACACACCAGAGTCATGGAAATAGCTATTTCTTTAAACTTTTTTTTCTTTTTTTTTAAACTTTATTTGTGTGTGTGTGTGTGTGTGTGTGTGTGAGAGAGAGAGAGAGAGAGAGAGAGAGTGAGAGTGTGTGTGTGTGTGTGTGTGTGTATCAGAGGGCATTGTGCGTCTCTGTGGAGGACCAAGGGTGACTTCTGGAATCATCCTGGATTGCTTAAGATGTGTATACTTAATTGTACATGAATTATTTCCTCAATTTTTATCTTAATTTTTTCCCAGTGGAATGGAAGGGTAGATTGCTTTTTTTCTTCTAAAACCTTATCGCTTCAAAAGATTTAAAATGGGAGGACATTTTACAAAAAGTTGTATAGGAAATAAAATTCCTAAACTATAAATAGAAATACAACATTACAGAGTATTTTATAACATGCAAAGACAGAAATAAAAAGGGCTGTAAATTTTTAAAGTTTTTCTGGGGCAAGGTCTTGGTATGTAGCTCAGGCAGGTCTTGACCACACCAAGTAGCCCAGGCTGGCCTCAAGCTCAACAGTACTCCTGTCTTAGTTTCCAGAGTGCTGGGATTATAGGTATATGTCACCATGCCTGATACATACCTTGATTTTCAGACATCGTAAATGGTGTGTTTAAAGACATATAGCAATGTGCTTACAATTTGTAATTTCAGGTCTACAATCAAGCTGAAAAGATGTGTATAAATTAAAAATCACTTTCCTTTAAAAGGATAGCCGACTTTTGGTTATATCAATATACAGACAATGGTAGAGTTAAGAGAACAAGGTTTCTGAGAAAATAATTGAAGATCAGTGATCTAATTAACCTCGGCAAGTACACAGAATACACAAAAATGGCACTTTTCCCTATGGTCAGAGGTGAAGTCAGAGCCCTAGGTTAGTAAGATAGGCGCTCAACTTCATTTTAAAACAGTTTGTGACACTAGCTAATATAATTATAGGATGTGTTTCAGGTCCTTATGCATAAAACGACACCTTTAATTTATGCAAATGGATTCACTGATGTTCAATTATCAAGTTACCTGCCATGGACAGGGCTGGGCAAAGCACAGGATGCATTGGTAAGGGAAACAGATATAGCTTTTGCTGGCACGGAGTATATGTTCTAGCAGGAAAGGTAAGACAATCAAAAACCACATAGGTATGTCATGGAAATTTGAGATAAATGTTATAAAGACAACAAGGTGTCCAGAATATTTGGCTGGATATAAACCAGCCTTATTTAAAGAAGTATTAAATGAAGGGAATGGAGAAATGGCTCAGCAAGTAGAGGTGCTTGATTGCACGAGCCTGATGACCTGAATTTGATCCCCAGAACCACATAAAAAAACCAGATGCAGCAACATGGTTCTGTGATTCCTTCACTCCTGTGGGAAGCAGAGGCAGGAGAATGGATGGAAACAGGGGGCCAGCTAGCTTGCAGCACTCTGCTCAACAGCAAAAACAAGGGAGACCCTGCTTTGCAAGGTGGAAGGTGAGAACCAACTCCTGAAAGCTGTCCTCTAACCTCTACATGCACCATGGCTGTGGTATGTGCGCGTGCACACACATACACATACACAGAAAGAGAGGAAAGAGAGAGAGAGAAAGAAAAGAGAGAGAGAGACAAAGAAAAAAGAGAAAGAAAGAGAGAGACAAAGAAAAAAGAGAAAGAAAGAAAGGAAAAGAGAAAAAGAGAAAGGAAGGAAGAAAGGAAGGAAGGAAAGAAAGAGAGAAAGAAAGGAAGGAAGGAAGGAAAGAATTAAATAAATGTGTAGAGATAGTAATACAATGCCAACAATCAAGAGGCTAAGGCAGAGGGTTTAGAGTTCAAGGCCAATCTGAACTACACAGTGAGATTCTACGTCAAAAAATGAAAAGAAAAAAAGGAAGGAAGAAATGAAGGAAGAAGGAAGGAAGGAGAGGAGAGAAGGAAGGAGGAAAGGAGGGAAGGAGAGAAGGAAGGAGACAAGAAGGACAAAGAAATATGAATAATATATCTGTATGTACTTTAAGTTCCAAGTGACAAAATTATTATATACAACCTGGGTTTGAATGTGACAAAAACAATGAAACTGGTAGCCAAATAAAGAAATAAGCACAGCAGCCTAATGAATGTCATTAGAAAACTAGTTTGAAGGACTAGAGAGATAGTTCAGTGGATAAAATGCTCACATGCAAGCATGAAGAATTGAGTTTGATCACAGAAACCACATAACAAAGTGGGACTAGGGAGATGGTTTGGTGGGTAAAAGAAATTGCCACATAAGCCTGATGACCTGAGTTTGGATCCTAGAACCCACATAAAAGCCAGACATGGTAATACAAACATGTACAATCTCAGGATATGGAAGGCAGAAATAAAAGCTCATGAATCAGTTAGTTTGGCTTATGAAGTGGCAGAGAAGCCTAAAGATTGTCACACACACACAGCCTGTCACACAAACAGCCAGGCAACCAAGTCTACTAGATGATTTGACCTCTGTCTGTCCACCTGTGAATGTGTATATGCACATATCCACAGAGCTAGATGGGGAGGGGAACAAGCCACTATGAGTGGAGGGGCATGTACTAAACACCTCCAACACTTTGTGATTAGCAGATATTCCCTCTTCCAAAGCAGTTCAAGTGACCATGTCTTCAATATGAAATGGGTCCAAAAGGGGTAAAAAAGTAAAATGTTCAAAACCTCACATTTCAACTATGCAACTTGTCAGGTTGGCGTTTTGTCATGGATAAAAACCTACACTTACAGGGCTGGAGAGGTGGCTCAGGGGTTAAGCCTCTGTCTTGCAGGCAGAAGGTCCTGAGTTCGTGATCCTAGACCCCACATATAGACGCCAGGCAGAAGCGGGGGCGGCCTGCGTTTCTGGTCCTGGTAGGGTGGAGCCTGTGAATCCGGGGCAGAGTAAACAAGGAGGAGGTGGAGGTGTCCATAGTGGTTCCCGAATTCATTCGTGGTTCTACACACACACATACATACACACACGCGCACATACATACATGCACAATTGAATAATAAAAAAACACCTACACTTACCTGATATTTGTCAAATATAGTTAAAATGCCACTAAATTGAGGTGTTAGTTCTCCTGCTTGTTGTACTTATATCTACCAGCAGCATCTGACATCGTAGTTCCCACCTTCTTTCAAACAGTTTTCTTCACTTTGTTTCTACAATACAGTCTTCTTGGTCCCCCCCCCCCTTCTCCTGATGACAACTACAGTTGACAAACCAAGTCTTGGCCCATTCTCCTTTCTAGTTATAATCCCTCGGTGAGTCCCCCAGTCTCAGGGCTTTCTTTACATACCATCTATTCCCTGACGACTCCTCAAGTCATTGGCTAGCAGCTCTCCCTTGACGCCACGATTGCCTATTTGGCATCTCCACTTGGATGCTTAACAGGCATCTGAAAATGTGGTTTCATTTCTGAAACTGGGTAACACAAATGTTCCACTGTCAACCAAATCTTGGTTACCCTTGATCTTTTTTTCTCTCACCTGACATTTGATCCAGCAACAAATCTTTTGCTTTCAAATTTCATCCTGAATCCTAATACTTTCCATTGCTTCTATTACTACTTTAATTTAAGCTCTATTATTGCCCTCCTGAATTACTGTAATAACATCACTCATCTCTCTCTATGCTGTCCCTTTCCTCGCACTGTACCCCAAACTACTCATTTAGTAAAGAAAGTGATTGTCATAGTTAGGCACAGGTGTCAACTTGACAGTTGTGAGTTTGAGCTCTGGGTACCTTTGTGGAGAATTATTAGCTGAGTTAAGCCCAGAGTGAATCTGCAGGAAATTGTCTAGCTGATGGAGAAGGCCCAGCCCATGGTAGGTGGGATTAGGTCCGAACAGATGAATAAAATACTGAGAGCCGGTTGAGGAAGTTGGCATCCTTTTGTATACTTGACCAGACATACTGGTCTGGCAAGTAAGGATTGTACTTCTCTCAGCTGTTATGTAGAGATGGTGCAGCCAGTTCCCTCGGCCCTGGTGTTGGTGCGTGTTGTCCCGTCAAGCTGGACTGAGAACTGTAACCAGACTGTCGTAAGGAAATAACCCCTTGTTCCCTTAAGCCATTTGATGGTCATTTATCAGCAACATTGCAGGCGAACTGCAACAGTGACCCAAACAAAATATCATTCAGATCAAGTTTATCCAAAACAACCAAAGGTTTCTTATGTGTTTTGGAGTAAGAGCCAAAGTTCCTCTACTGACCTATGAAGCCCTACATGACCTGTCTATATCCCTACCCTTGATGCCTGCTTTTAACTTTTCTGACCTCGTATTCAACTCCAGTCACGGCATTTCAATGACACGTCTCAAACATGTGGGGATATTCCTGTCTTGAACTTGAATGCCCTCTATCAAATCTTCTTCTCTCTTCCTTCAGATCTCCCCTTAAATACTGTCTTTCTTTTCTTCCTTCCTTCCTTTTCCTTCCTTCCTTTTCCTTCCTTCCTTCCTTCCTTCCTTCCTTCCTTCCTTCCTTCCTTCCTTCCTTCCTTCCTTCCTTCCTTCCTCCCTCCCTCCCTCCCTTCCCTCTCTCCCTCCCTTCTCTTCTTCCTCCGTTTATTCTTTTTTTTGGACCGAGGGACTTACCCTACGACCTCATACATGCTAGGCATAATCAGTGAGTTACATCTCCAACCCTTGAATATAGTCCTCTAAGAACAGGTTTTTGGTTATAGTGTTTTGTTCCCTTACCACCCTGCTAGAATATAAGCTTCTTAGGAACAAGAAATCTTGTAGGGAAGGTCTATCTTTGTTCTCTGTTTTATCACCAGTTCCTGATACACAGTGAGTATTTGTTAAGTATTTTCTGAAATATTAAAAGATTTCAGACCTTGCCCCACGTGGTTAATCAATAAACTAAAACATATGTAGCGAGCTAATCAAAACTATATGGAGAGATGGGGATGGCAATGCAGGCGTATAACCTGAACACTTAAGAAGCTGAAAGAGAAAGATGTAGACTTCCAGGCAAACCTGGGCTACATATTGACATACTATCAAAAAACAAAAGAAAAGTTGCATAAGACTTGCAAGATGGCTCAGCAGGTAAAAGTGCTTGCCGCCAAGCTTAACAACATGAATTTCATCCCCAGAACCCACGAGGTGGAAGGAAAGAACTAATTCCCACAGCTATCCTCTGACATGTGTATATGCATCATGCATGCATGTATACACATGATAAACAAGTGTAAAATATACAGCTTTTCTTTGTAAAAAAATTATAATTTAGTTGGGTCTGGTGATGTTTACAAGTGCAATTTATAGATTAGTAGTGGATGTGAGGGCAATCAAGCAGCAACATCTGTCACTGCGCTGATCACCAGGGTTGATTCCCAGCCATAAAAATGGGCATGGCACATAAAAAACGTTGGGCGGAAATGGTGGCAGCCGGCACTTCCAGAGCCTGGGAAAAACCCAGAGCAAAGTAGAAAAGAGGTAGAGCAATTCAGGATGAGTCCTGAAGTCATCCTTGGGCTCCACAGGCACACACGGTTTTTCTGATATACACTTACACATGCACACACACGCACACACAACTACATAAAATAAAAACAGACATGGGAGCACATACTCAACTATTTCTTTCACCCCTTTTTCATATGGCATGACCCACTTTTCACTAATTACCTTAGTCCTCTTGAGGAGCATAACATCAACCTTGAAATATAATGTCAAACCTTGAAGGATCACAATGACCTAGCACAGAGAGCTTCATTCAAATGACAACAGATCAATGTGAAGGGAAGAGAAGTGACACTGGACCCAAATAAATGCTAGTGGATTAAACAATCAATTCATTGATATGATGAAGTGTCCCTGTCCCTATCATACGCCCCATCAACAGATCATCCTGCTGTCTTCCACTGCTTTGGTTTTCAAAGATACCCAACAATTCTCCTAGTCCTATTTCCCTCCCTAGTCTCTAAGTGCCCCAGGATAAGTATCTTGACAGCGCTCCGTGCGTAGCCTCCTTCAGTCCTCTGAGAGTGTAGGTCCACGCTGGCTGCTCTGCCTGGAGCATTCTTCTGTAACGCCCTCTGGCTGGCAGGTCTTCATTTAAGCACCTCTTCCTCAGGAAGCCTGGCCCTTTGCCTGCATCGCGTCCAGCTCACTGATCCTACAGCACCCAGGATTTGGCTTTCATGGAGCTCACCAGACTTCGCAGGGTTATCTAGTATCTGTCACGAAGCAGGACGTGACATGTCTCTATTGCTGCGTCCCTCACGTACAGCACAGCTCCGGACACAGAGTAGGTAAAGGAGAGCAAGTCATTGAAAGAATGAGGGAGAAAATGAATCAAACCAGTCTATGTAGATGACACACTGATTAGAAGGCTCTTTTTATTTTATCTTTCTGATTTTAAATACAATAGTTCATACAATATGAACTATCTGAATAGTATAAACTTCCTTGAATAATACTGTGAAACTTCACCCCAAGAGAAAAGCACCATGGTTTAACATCCAGTTGCAAAGAAATCAAGAGCATACTTCTTGAGTACAATAAAGGAGATTAAAAAGCAACAACAAAATTAAGGATGTAACTTAGTGGTAAAGTTTGAACTTAGCATATGTGAGCAACTGGGTTCAATCCTCAGCACCAAAATAATTAAATAAATAGAAAAATAAAAATATTTAAAAGGTCAATGTTTACAAAAACAGGAACTGGTTGGGAAATCAAAAGGAATGCCTTCCACATGGCCTTCAGCAAGTCACAGGCCAAGAGTTGATAGGTCTGTGTTCCTTCAGTCCTTCCTATAACCAGAAATGAGCCAGTGCGACCTGGACCACAGCTGGACCCAGAGAACAAAGCAATCACTGAGCCTCCTCAGCGCTGAAGTCAGGAGCAAGCTTTCAAGCTGCAGACCGCAGAGCCAGTGAGATGGTGCTGTGGTTAAGGCACCTGCTGGCAAACCTGGCAACCTGAGTTCAATCCCCAGAAGTTCACATGGCGGAAAGGAGAGAAATGACTTGTGCAAGCTGTCTTGTCCTCTGATCTCCACCCATGTATCATGACACATGTACTTTCTTTCTCCTTTTTGCTCTCATGCTTTCTCTCTCCTCCTCTCTAATAAATACACAAATTGTTTATTTATTGCATGTGTGTCTGTGTGTATATGCCTCTCTCTCTCTCTCTCTCTTTGTGTATCTGTGTGTATCACAAGGGTACTATGTGTGCCTGTGGAGACCCAGGGGTGACTTCAGGAATCACCCTGGATTGCTCTAAACCTCCTCTTTGCTTTGTTCTGCAATTTCCCAGGCTCTGCCTTCCAGGATTGGAAGTTTAGGCTGCTGCCGTTTCCTCCTGGTATTTATAGGATCTGAACTCAGAACCTTCTGCTTGCTTAACCCCTGAGCCATCTCTCTGTCCCAAATAAAATATTTTAAAAAGCTTCAAACTGAAAGTTCATAACCAAGGAATTACCTACAGTATGGTCACAGGTTTCAACTAATCAATTTGCACTTATTGTCTGAAATGGCTCACATATGACTGCTTTCACACAAATTTGAGAATATTCACCTACACTGAAAAGTGACACATACCTATAACATGATTGGGAAGCTGAGGCAAATGGCTCTCCAAGTTTGAGGCCGACCTTGACTATACAGCCAGATCCTCTTTTTTTTTTTTAATTTTTTTTATTATTTATCCAATTGTGTGTGTGCACATGTGTGTGTCTATACGTGGGGTCTAGGATCTGAACTCAGGACCTTCTGCCTGCAAGGCGGAGGCTTAACCCCTGAGCCACCTCTCCAGCCCCCAGCCAGATCTCTTAAAGAACAGAAAAATAGCGAAGAGGAGGGGAGGAAAGGAGAAAGTAGAGACAGACAGGGGCAGGAACAGAAGAGAAAGGAAAGGAGAAGGAAATGGAAGTAAAATAAAGATCCAGAGTAGGGCTAAAGAGAAGACTCAAGGGATAAGCCTCTGTCTTGCAAACAGAACATCCTGGAGTCCGATCCTAGATCCCATGGAAATACACCAGGCAGAAATGGCAGTGGCCTGCACTTCTGGTCCTGGAAAATGGAGCCTGGGAAACTCCAGAGCAAAGCAAATAGAGGGTAAAAGCCCCCGCCCCCATACAGACAGACAGAAAGACACACACACACACACACACACACACACACACACACACACACACACACAAGAACCACAGTAAAGAAACAAGTATTGACCCTTACTAATTAGTTATAATAAATACTTTCAGGGCTGGTTTTAAAAGATCCAGAGACCTGTGCTGGAGAGATGACTATGGGATCCTAAGGTGAAGTGAGAAGGTAGAAACAATCCAGGATAATTCCTGAACTTTGGTCCTCCACACGGACACACAGTGCCCTGTGACACACACACACATCCACACACACATACACACACAAAATAAATAAATGAAATATTTTTTAAAATCCAGAGGCCTATGAAGAAAATGTAGTTTTCCTATAATTTGTTTATTCAAAACAGTGCTAACACTCCATGACATGGTCACAGATTTCTACGTTCCCTCTGGGAGCAAAAACAGATACAGGACAAAGGACAGAAATGCTATTCCCCAGCTCCACTAGCTGACATTGCATTGAAATGAATGAATGAATGAATGAATGAATCAGAAAGCAGAAGCATCTACTCCCCAGTCTGCCCATCTGCACACACGTCCCCAGAGGGACAGTAATGTCCTGTTCTGTGAAGTATAACTTTCAAATGTACAGAAGGGCCAGCTAAATTGCATTATAAAGAAGAAACATCTGTCTCACTATTATATTTACAAAGCTTCAGCTGATAACAGGAAACGCATTCATTGATGAGCTACACAAAGTTTTTATTGTTTTTAAAAATCTGGCAAGGGCTAGTGAGATGGCTCAACAGGTAGAGTCAGTGTGAGACTGACACTAGCCTAAGAACAGCTTCAGCAACTTATCTCACTCTTCGACTTTACTACCATCTCCGACTTTCCAATCTCCAGCTCTGACACTGCAGCTCCAGCTCAGGTTCCATCTTTACAAAAGTCTCGTGGAAATTCCCACCAGATGACCACCAGCTTTCTCCAACAGGAATTCCTCTTTCCTTCAACCTGAAAGCCCGCCTGTAGCGCCCCACCCCCACCCCCACCCCACGGTCACCAGTGTTCTTTCCTCACTCACTTCCTAATACTTTTAAGCACTACAATGAATCAGGCATTATGCCAGCACACGGGCACACAAGAGACCATATCCCTGGAGCCCAGTTTCCACTTCTTTCTTCTCTAAAGCTGAACAAGAACGGATCTGACTCAGGAACAAAGATACGGGAAGGTATGTAAACAAAGACTTCTCTTACTTTAAGTCACTGTGGTAAACCCTAGAGAGAAGTACCTTACACGGTTTGGTTTTACTTGTGGTGTCAAGAACAGAGTAAGGTTTTGATTATCATGTTTTTCAATGAACAAACCTAACCGACATAATCCTTTTTTGAGTTTTTCACCTTCTATGTGGATACAAGTACTTTGTTCTATCACAGCAAGACACTTCAGGTTACCCTTTGCCTTCCTTCCTGGTTCCAGCATAGGACATTCCTAGGGGACTCAAGAACATAGCTGATGGGAGCTCTAAAACTCTGGGATATGTGGCCTTTGGTTACTAGGAAAGTTAAGCAGCTCCCTGGTAACTGAGATTTTCTTTTTTTTGAGACCGGGTCTTATTATGTAGCCTAGGCTGGTTGAATGTCACCATGAAATCCAAGCTGACTTGAACTGTGATCTTCCTGCCTCAGCATCCCAAATGCAGGAATTATAGACCTGAGCCATACATGCTCTTACATGCAGACATCTGTTTGTCATGGGTCAAGACCAGGCTCACATCAACCTAGTTGCTAACTGTGGGGTGTTTTCTTTTGTTACCGTATAATGAAGGGGCTGGCTGAAAACAAACAAAAAAGGTTATGTATAATGTGCCTAATCAAAAATGCCTATTCATTTTAGAATTTTCTGGTTATTATTTAAATGTCTTGTCTTCTTACTGAGACTCTAGTCTCCTTCAGAACCAAGACTAGGTTTTACAGTAATACAAAGCAAATACCAAGTCCTTGAAAATTCACACTTGTAGATATTTTTGTAGCACTCCTGTATAACTTGGAAATTATAAAAATACATTTAAATATTCTTTGAACAACAATATCAGGAATAGTAAGCATTGAACAGAGGGAAATAAAATCTTTTTAAAAGACCAAACACTACCATCAAAAGCAAGTTCAGGGCGAGCAGAACCAAAAGGACTATTTAAATACAATGATTTATTTTGAAAGTAACATCAGATAAGGGACACTATGTTAAGTCACTTCCTCCACTGCTCCAAAACACAAGCTGTGTGTCTCCTGAACTTTCCACACAGGAATATGAATGGAAAAGGCTGAAAAGTAACAGGAAGTACAGCTGACCAACCATCCCCCTTTCCGTGTAAGACAAAAGCACCAATCTGTAGCCTCTGCCAAAGGGGCCCGCCTCAGAGATAATAATTTCCTAGCAAGAACCACCATGGGGCTGCCAAACCACTAACCACATGGAATATACACTGCCAGTTAATGAGCACCAAAGAGCTATTGGGTATGGCATAGCATGTGCAAAGTCCTGGGTTCAATCTGAACCAAAAAAAGAAAAAGAAAAAGAAAAAATCCTAGTGGTCCAAACCCTTGAAGAACCAAAGAAAGAGAGGTCTAAGAAGAAACTAGCACAAAAGCTGGGCATGCAGCTGGGTGGCAGAGCCCTTGTTTAGTATGCATGGTTCGCTGGGTTCAGTCCTCTGGATCACCAAAAATAAATAAATAATAAAACCTCGAACATAAAATCTGTACAGTCATCTTTCAGTTTTACACAGCGATATGCAATACCTGAGTAATGTCTTCTTCACTGCTTGGTTCACTGACACCTGAGATAGGAAATGTCAGTGCTGCCCAACCTTACCACCGCTACCATTCCACACCAATTTATTTGTTTTCACTCAGTCTTAAAAGACTGAGAAGTGGTTATTTATTTACTTACTGTTGAGATGTTGGAGATGAAACTCAGGAGCCTCATGCATACTGCACAATGGTTCTACCACTGAGCTCAATCTCCAGCCTTTCACACCAAATTTTAAGAATGAAAAGAAGTGAAGGCCCTTAGAATAAGTGAGTTCAGTAGCCTCATTTATATCAACTGGAAATGTTAAGACTTGTTTTTAAAAATGTATACTCAACACAGAAAATCAATGTCTTTTTTAGAGCGAGAAAGAGAGTAAGACAGAGACAGAGAGAATGTGTGTATGTACATCTGTGTAAGTGCTTGTCTGTGGAGGCCAGAAATTGACATAAGGTGTCTTCCTCAGTTTGCTCCCCAACTTATCTTATTTTCTTTTCTTTTAAATTTTTTTTATTCGATTGTGTGCGAGCATGTGTGTGTGTGCGTGCGAGCGTGTTGTGTGTGTGTGTGTGTGTGTGTGTATGTGTGTGTAGCACCAGAGGTGAATTCGGGAACCACCACGGAGGCCTCCACCTCTTCCTTGTTTACTCTGCCCTGGGATTCACAGGCTCCGCCCTACCAGGACCAGAAACGCAGGCTGTCTCCGCTTTCTGCCTGGCGTCTATACGTGGGTCTAGGATCTGAACTCAAGACCTTCCGCCTGCAAGGCAAAGGTTTAACCCCTAAGCCACCTCTCCAGCCCCCTTATCTTATTTCTGAGACTGGGTTATTCACCAAACCTGGAGCTCATGTGAGCTAATTATTCAAATTGAGCTAATTTGGCTCAGCTGCCTGGCAAGACCATCCAGATCCTTCTATTTCTACCTCCCTAGTGTTAGGATTACAAGCATGCACCACTGTGCCTAGTTTCTTTGTGGATTCTGTGGATCCAAATTCTGGTCCTCATACATATATAGTGAACACTTTACCCACTGAGTTACCACCTATCAGCTTGAGTTCTTTTTCATGCCGTTTTGACATTTATTTGATACATTTTATGTGACCAAACTGTACTACAAATTGTATACTGAGTGTTTTACTGCTTTGACATAAGCATTTTTTCATGATTTGCCAGCTATTTGAACCAGCTTTTTCATTTCTCTTGTGTTAGACAATGATGTAGGTTTCATTTTCTTGGTATAAAGTATACAGGTTAAGAAATAATGGTTCAGAAGTTGATTTGTCTAGGGTTATCACTCTAAGCAAGACATAATTGTGAAAATAAGTAATAAGGTTTTGTTTGTTTGTTTTTGAGACAAGGTCTCCAGTTCAGCTAGTATCTAACTCCCTATGTAGCAGAGGATAGCCTTGAATTTCTTATTTTCCAACCTCCACTTTTTGTGTGCTGAGATTAAAGGTATGTGCCACCATGCCCACTGATAATAAAGATTTTGAAGTTGCAAAGTGCTATGGCAGGCTGGAAATGTAGTTGTAAGAGTACTTGCCTATTATATATAAAGCCGTGGGTTCCATCTCTACCAGTGTAAAAACCAGGCATAGTTAGCTCTTGCCTATAATCCCAGCACTCAGGAGTTTAGAAGGGTCAGGAATTTAGGAAAAGAAAAAAGGTGATATGCTAAATCTCAAAGTCTAACAGAATTAAAGTCATTCTGGGTTGTATTTTGTAGTTATCTATTCTCACGAGAAGAATGGTTTAAGCGAAACAGCGACCTCAGGCTAGAAATGAACCATGTGCCCAAAACCTTTTCAGAGCCTTCATCTTTAATCCTTTGTAGGAAAGAACTGACAGAAACCTTACAGAAGGAGCTTCTGGGAACAGCTATGACTAGTAGTGAAGAGAGACCAAGAGCAGGAACTAGGAAGAAGTGCTTAAGGACATGGTCAACCAAGTACACTTAAGTAACGGAGAAATACTCATTCCTCTCTCTCTCTTTTTTTTTTTTTTTTTTTTTTGTAGGGTTAGGAATTGAATCTAGGGCCTCATGAATGCTAGGCAAACAAATCTATTGCTGAGCTATATTCCTGGCCCTTCATCTCTTCCTTAACATTTAGTCTCTTTTCTAAATGTTACTTTTCAAAGGCTAGAAAAATTTCATCTCCTTTGCCCTGCTTTGATGAGATGGTACTTAGTGAGCTTATTCCTCATTAAATGTCTAATGTACAAGTGTTAAGATTATAGGGAAATCTTATTACTTTTCGGATTTTTCTCATTATCTCTTATTTTAATTTTCATGACTCAGCTTAAAGTTTTTCTTTTGTTCTATTTCCATTTTCATGTATATGGTGGGAGGTAGACATGTGTGTGCATGTGCTCACATGCATGTAGAGGATCAAGGTTGATATCAGGAATTATTCTTGATCATCCTTCCATCTTATTCTTTTGAGACAGGATCTCTAATCAATCTCAGAGCAAGATGATAGGACTAGTCATCTTGCTCTGGGGACCCCTAGATTCTGGTTCTGAGGCTAGAATTACAGGCATCCCACCATATCCATCCAGCATTTTTAGTGGGATCTGGGGGAGATGAACTTGAGTTCTTTTGCTTCTGCAGTAAGCACTTAGCTGCTGAGCCCTCTTTTCTTTTTTGATGATATTGGAGATTGAATCTAGGGCATGCACCTGTTAAGTGAGCGCTTGACCTCTGAACAACTATATTCCCAGACCTGTTCACTTCTTATTTTGAGGCAATTATCTTACTAAGGTCTAGTGTAGCTAGGCCTTAAATTTCTGATTCTCCTCTCTCAGTCTCTCCACTTTTTCTTTCTTTCTTTCTTTTTTTTTTTTTTTTTTTTTTGCATGAGTCCATGTGTGTGTCTGTGTATTTCAGAGGGCACTATGTGTGACTGTGGAGGTGATTTCAGGAATCATCCCGGATAGCTCTACTTTCTTTTTGCTTTGCTCTGGAGTTTCCTAGGCTCTGCCTTCTAGGTATGGAAGGGCAAGCTGTGAACATCCTTCTCCCCTCTAGGTGTTTTTTTGTGGGATCTGGGATCTGAACTCAGGTTCTTCTCCTTTTCAAGCAGAGGCTTAACTCCTGAGCCACTTCTCCAGTCCACAGATGAATTTTTTAGGATGAATTTTAAGATGAATGGTTTTTAAAAAAGCATTTTTTCTAATTAGTGGTATCTGTGTCCTGCTTTCTAAACATTAACCTTTGTCTCTCGAATTCTTACTGCAGATGACATTGCACAATCACTTCATTTCTTATAAAATAAAACTAGAAAATCAGTTCAGTGAAAGTAGGTCCTGTTAACATTACTGGTCTATCTGGTAAGAGTTCCTCATAGTTGACCTGTCAAATCCTAGTGATTACTTTATTGCAGGCAAGATCTGATAATTGCCCTCAGATACCCTGAAAGTGGAACGGATGCTAAGTAATTATTTGTCAAAGGTTTCATTGTCATAGCAACTTAGAAACAATTTCCAGGACTGGAGAATGGCTCAGAGGTTAAACCTCTGCCTCACAAACAGAAGGCCTTAGTTCAGATCTCAGATCCCACATACAAATCCCAGTTGGAAATGGTAGTGGCCTACACTTCTGAACCTGGAAGGCAGAATCTGGGAAACCTCAGGGGAAAGCAAAAAGAAGGCAGAGAAATCCAGGATGATTCCCAAAATCACCCTTGGGCCTCCACAGGTACACACAGTGCCTTCTGATACACAGACAAAGAACACACACACACACACACACATACACACACACATATGCAGGTTAGAGCATGAAAAAAAAAAAGAAAAAAAAAGAAACAATTTCCAAGTCTCCTGTAAGTCAAGTCTTTTCTGAAAGGAAATGTCTGACTACAGGACTCAACATGAAGCACATTGTAAGTCCTCCGTGTTATCAGGACATTTTTCCAACACTTCACTCAGTAGTAGTTTCTCTTACTTTCAAAATATGTTTCCATATCCTATCTGGTTCAGAAGAAGCCAACTATTCCTTTCTATCTTAAAATCATTGTGGCCGCTTGTCTTACTTATACCTGGGTCAACACTAAAGGAATGAGTGTTTTTACCCACAATACAATGATTTTCATGAAGTCTTCCTGACTGAATTTGGTTAACAGTACTGATTTCCCCTATGGATTACATAAAGTTTGCCGATATCTCATTCTATCTCTTGAAGTATCTTTACAAAATAATTCTACAGATGATAAATTTAAATTCAGCTATAGCTATCAACTAGAATTGATTTATGAACCAAGACAAAGCTTTCTACTTGAAACTGACTTACCCTATTTTCACAATTATATTGCTTTAACCTATTAACAAAATTTCCATATATCTTATCATCAGTCTGGGAAGGGCTGATGATTTTGTGAAGGCAAAAATGCATTGAAAATAGTTATCAAGCTAGCACGAATTGATTTTTAGAATTAAGAATCAACTTTTAAGAATTATGCTTATGGGGGCTGGAGAGGTTGCTCAGGGGTTAAGCCTCTGCCTTGCAGGCGGAAGGTCCTGAGTTTGGATCCTAGACCCACGTCTAGGCGGAATCGGAATCGGGGCAGCCTGTGTTTCTGGTCCTGGTAGGGCGGAGCCTGTGAATCCCGGGGCAGAGTAAACAAGGAGGAGGTGGAGGCGCCCATGGTGGTTCCCGAATTTGTCTGTGGTTCTACACACACACATATACATACTCACACATACATACACGCGCACACCACATTCACAATTGAATAAATAATAAAAAAATTAAAAAAAAAGAATTATGCTTATGAGGCTAGGGATGACTCATTGGTAGAATTCCTGGCTAGCATGAGGGCAAGAGTAAAAGGCCGGCATACATCATGCATCTGTAACCACAAGGTTGTGGGGACAGAGACAGGCAGACCCCTGGAAGCTTGCTGGTCAGCTAGCCTAAACAACTGAACTCAGGTTCAATGAGAGACCCTGTCTCAAAATTAAGGTGGAGAGTAATCAACCACATGCCCACATATACCCTGCAAATCCCCCATTATATTTATGACAGGCATAGTGGTGATGTCATGGTTATAATTCCAACAATTGGGAAACTGAAGCAAAAGGATTGCCAAGAGATTTCCAGGCTACAGAATGAGATCCTACCTAAAGCAGGAGCTAGTCAGATGGCTTAGCAGGAAAGGTGCTTGCTATGCAAGCCTGGCAACCTAAGGGTCATGCTAGAACCCATATGGTAGAAGTATGGAATAAAAACCTATTCTTGAAAAGTTGTCCTTGACTTCCATATGAGCACCATGGCATGTGCAGGCTTACATTCACGTATAGAAACCAAATAAAGTTAACATGGGTGTAAAACAGGAGGACACAGAAGACCAACCATACATTCTAATGTTTCAGTTTTTCTTTTTGTTTGTCTGCTTATTTGGAGACAGGTCTCACCATGTAGAACAGGTTGGTCTTGAACTTTCTGCAAACCTCTGGCTTTTGGCTTCAGAGTGCTGGGACGATATGCATGAACCACCATCACTTGACCTTTTTATTTTGTTTTTGCTTTTTTTGTGACAGGGTCATGATATGTAAACCTGAAATTTGCCATCCTCCTGCTTCTGTCTGGGATTACAGGTATGTTACAATCATGTCCAGCTTGAATTTTCTTTGCAAATAAGAATAATAGAGGGCTGGAGAAATGTCTCAGGGGTTAAGCCTCTGCCTCACAAACAGAAGGTCCTGAGTTCCAATTCTAGGTCCCATGTAAATAAATGCCAGGCGCAATGGCAGAGGACTGCACTTCTGGCCCTTGTGGGTGGAGCCTGAGAAATCCCAGAGTGAAGCAAAAAGGAGGTAGAAGCAATCCAAGCTGATTCCCGAAATCACCCTTGGTCCTCTATAGGGACTCACAGTGTCTTCTGATACACACACACAAATAAATAAACTAACTTGAAAACAATAATATAATAGAAGGCTACAGATGTAACTCAATTGGTAGAGTGTGTGCCCAGCATTCATGAAGCTCTGGGTAGAGGGTGCACACCTGGAATCCTAGCACCTGGGAGACAGAGGCAAGAGGATCAGAAGTTCAAGGTCATCCTCAACTGCACAGTGAGTTCAAACCCATCCTGGATTATAAGAGACACTGTCTTAACCAACCAATCCATCAAACAATAAATGATTAGACCTAGACCAGTCATTTCATAGGAAAATTGGGACAAGGTAAAAGAGAACATTCTCATGCCAAAATCTTTATCTATATAAAGGGGATTCTATCAATAGAACTAAAAACTTTCACTTTTTGATTCAAATGGCTGTTTTAAATTATCAATCCTGAAGAATGCTTTCTATAAAATGCATTTTAAAAAAAACAAAAAACCTCTTGTATTCTCTGGTGTTGCTTTTCAAAGGAAATGAGTTTCCTTATCAAGAATGAATGTAGCTTCCCCTATTCAAAGACAACCATCTTTTCCTTATTGCTTTACATCATAATAACTCTGAGTCTTTTTTTTTTCTTTCTAATTTAAAGGTAGTCTCTTTCAACTAAAGGTTCTTCTTTTGGAGGCTTTTGTGCCCAAGCCACCAGGGCATCTCGTGGTCTGGGTTCCGATTTCTTTCTCGTATCTCTTGCCCTTGCTTAACACGACGCCATAGGAACAATGAACGAGATGGTTTATACACTTCGTTAGATGCAGTTTTAAACTTTTCCATTCTTGTCGTGTTCTTTGGATTCTGGTGCAGTCCAGAAGATAAACTCTTCGCATAACCCTTTACGAGCGAGCCCTCATCTCCCGCCATCTCTCCTTCGCTCCCGTTCAAATGTGATAAGGTGGTGGTGGCAAGGAATACTTCACTTCACCTTTTGTCTGCGCACATCCACCTGCTTCTTTCCCGAGTGTCAAAGGTAGGCCAGGGCCAAGGCGGACGCGGTCGGAGTGCACTCCGAGCTGGTCGAGCCAACCAAACCCCTCTGGGATGATCTTTCTTCAACTTGCTACCTGAACACCCGCTTCTTAAATATTTGCTGCCTCAAAGTCTCGTCTCATCTGCAAGATAATGGGCCAGCTAGCGACTCCCCGAGCCCTTTGTCTGAAGCTTCCACACCTCACACACACATCCTCGTCCACCGAGCGCTCATCCTCACACCCAGGGGGTCTGCTGGGCACGAGGGGAGGAGTCCAGGTTTCCGCATCTTTAAAGGGATGGGTTGGGTTCAAGGTCTTCCCCGATCCAGAATTCTACCACCAAGCGTGCGGGTCCTGTCCCTGAGCTGGAGGAGAACCCGGGGCGACCCTCGCACTCAACGCCGCCAGCCCACTGGCACTTAGCAAAGCCCCTCTCCTCCCGCTCGGGCCACCGGGCTGGCGAATCCGCGCCTCGCATCTCAGGCGCCCGGCGACAGAGGCCCGGCCAGCGCCGCTCCCGGCCGCGCCATGCCCTCCTTCGCCCGCGCCCCGGCCGCCTCTCACCTGGCACGCTGGCATCGCCCGCCCTGCGCCGCACCGGAGACCATGGGTTTGGACGGGTCTCGGGGCGCACCCGGCCGCCTAGAGGAAGGCTAGCGGGGGATGCGCGGGCACCGGAATCCAGCGCACCCACACCGGGAACACGCCGCCCGGTTTCTAAGGAACAGGGGGCTCTGCAAGGGAGGGGCGGGACGTCAGAGGACAGCGCATGCTCTGTGACGGGGGTGGGCCCGCGCGGGGCGGGGCCAGGGTTGCGAGTCGCGCATGCTCGCTCCAGAGGGGCGGGGCTCACGAGCCCCGGTTGAGATGCTCTGCGGCTTCCATTTTCGCCGTGGGGGCGCTGGACGCGGATGGTCGTCCAGTCTCAGGTTCCTGCGACTCCTCCGCCTGGCATCAGGACGGTGCCAGGCTTGGGAAACGTGGGCGACCTTGGTTTTCCCGGAAGGACGGAAGTTCTCGTGTTGGACAATGACCTATCTTAGAAGTACAAATGCTTCGATCTGGTCGGACTTCGCCTTTTCTGATGCTCAGGTGTCTGGCCTCCACCTCCTTTGTATGTTCTTCTTTGGTTGTTCCTTAAATGTCAGTTCTCTGCTAACTGCGGACCTTAGTCTCTTTGATCTCTTTTCGGGAATCTGTGCTCCCCCAAGTAAATAATATTTTGTAAGGAGGATATCCTAACCTTTGTTTGACCGGACTGCTAGAGTAGTGAAGCCAGTATGTATGTCTCGGGGTGAAACTGACTCTACAATAGGGGTGTGAGTGGAAGTTATTTTTAAAGTCTGTCAGTGACTGTTGACCAGTTGCAGGATCATCGCTGCATTGGACGGAACTTCTTACTATTTCCACCAAAACATGAGTGGCTTTGAATGAAAAGAAAGTGTAATCTCTAACCCTCCTCTTCTGATGGAGTTTTATTTCTCCCAGATTAAAGACAGATGAAAAGGAGACAGAATCAAAATGTGCATGCTTTCAACATTTATAACCATGATCAACCCTCCAATAGGATTTTTTTGTGTCTGTGTGTCTGTGTCTCTGTCTTTGTGCATTTTTGTATGTATGTACCAGCGGACACTTGAGTGTGTGTGCCTCTGGGTGACACTGGTAATCATTCTGGATTGCTTTACCTTCTTACTGCTTTGCCGCGAGGTTTTCCAAGCTCCTCCTTCAAGGGCCAGAATTGTAGGCTGTCACCTTTCTGACCAGCATATTTACATGGGATCTGGTGATCTGAACTCAGATCCTTTTGCTTGTGAGGCAAAGCCATCTCTCCAGTCCTCGAATAGGATTTTTTTTTCTTTTACCTTATTTTCCTTTTTTTTCTCCCACATTTTTTTATCCCAATCATACAAGCTCAATAGGTACCCCCCTCCTCTCCCTTCCTTCTCCCCTCCCCAGTTCCCCCTTGCACTTTCCTCCCCCTTTCCCCTTTACTTTCACCCCCCCCTTTCCCTCCCCTTTGCCCAGTGCCTCCACCTTCCTCCCATCCCCTGGAGCTCTTTTTTGTGTGAATCCCAAACCTCCTAGTCCTCCACCTTAGTGAGGGGTAAGAACTCAGTGACATAGCCTGGAGCCCTTCTTGGGCTCCCCGTTAGTATGGGAACTTTATTATGTCTGTTAATCCCTTCCCTCTAAGTATCCTACTGCCTTCTCCCCTGTGATCCATGCTAGATTTTGGGGGGGTCACTGACATGTCAGCCATTGTGCACGTCATGCAAAATCCGATTATGGCTACTGCAGCCCTAACTTGTGTGGAGTATCTTGCATATCGTTGGGCCTTCCCATCTTTAGGCGCTTACAATCTTGCAGCCCCTTCTTCCGCAAGGTTCCCTGAGCTTTAGGATGGGGAGAGATTTGGCTGGTCTGGTTCCAGGTGATTAATGTAGGATCTTTAATGTTCTAAATTATGGTTTGTTGTTGTTTTCAGTTTTGCTTTCCTGCACCACCCTTGGCTCCATCCTGATTAGTATCTAAGATCACCTCCTGAGGAGCAGGGAGTCTACCCTGGATTGGGTCAGGGACAGAAAGGGGTTCTAGAACAGGATTTTAAGCAGCAGCACCACTGACATTTAGTGGGGAAAGCTGTTTGCACCATAAAATAATTAGTATCCCTGGCCTGTATTGCCACAACCACCTTAGGTGGTGTCATAGTTAGGCACAGGTGTCAACTTGACTGTTGAGGGTTTGAGCTCTGGGCTCATTTGTAAAGAGTAGATGGTTGAGTTAAGCCCAGAGCAAACCAGCAAGAGATTGTCTAGCTGATGGGGAAGGTTCAGCCCATGCTGTATGGGACTAGGTCTTGAAATAAATCACGGAGAGCTGGCTGAGAGAGTTGGCATCCTTCTATATACTTGGCCAGACATGGTCTGGCAAGTAAGGATCATCTCTCTTTCAGCTGTTACGTGGTGATGGTGTGGCCAGTTCCCTCGGCCCTGGTGTTGGTGCATGTTCTCCTGTCAAGCTGGACTAAGAACTGTAAAAAGTAATCGTTAGAGAGAATAAATCCCTGATTCCCTTAAGCCATTTGATGGTCATTTATCAGCAACCATGCAGGGGAACTGCGACAGGTGTTAACTACCAAAAATTGCTATCAGAATTTCCAAATGTCATGCTGGAGAGATGGCTCAGGGCTAAGACTCTGTCTTGCAAGCAAAAGGTCTTGATTGAGTTCAGATCCCAGGTCCCATGTAAAAAACACCAGGTGGAAAAGGCTGCAGCCTGCATTTCAAGCTCTCATGGCAAGAGCCTGGGAAATCCCAGAGCGAAACAAGGAGGTAGAAGCAATCCAGGATGATTCTGGAAGTCACCCTTGGTCCTCCACAGGGACACAGTGCCCTCTGATACACACACGCACACACACTAAAATATTAAAAAAAAGAATTTCCAAATGTCTCCTGGGGATACATTTATTACCTGTTTGAACTAGTCTAGAAATAAATGGATCTACTCCAGGATTTCTGCTAATCTGATATTCCACTTCTCCCTCTATACTAGTTTTTGTAGGTGCTGTAGCTGTAGCTTAGTGGTAGAGCACTCACTTGCCTAATTTAAGGGTCTGGGTTCAATCCCCAGCACTGTCAAACAAAACCAAGAAATTCTGTAAGACGCTACTGAGGCAAGTTTAGGAAATACAAGTCTGAGTCATCCATCTTATCCAGGAGTTTCAGAACTTTTAAGTAGGTTGTGATTGATGTTCACCGTCAACATCCAAGAGTTTTCCAGATTACACTATAAAGCCACCTTTTTCCAAGAACTGTCTCCTTGAGATATGATTCCTTCAGCAGGCCTAACTTCAGGTGATTGTTAAACATCACCTTGTTCCTTATTGTAGGATCATTGACGGTAAACTATCCTAAGTCCATTTGCTTTGTCTTTTCTTTCATTTTCCTCACGATTGTTACTCACCCTGTGCCAACCTTTACATTCTAAGTATTTTCTTAATTTGAGGGGTGGGTAGGAAGAGAAGCCACACATATGCATACTGCAAAGGTCAGAGGACAATTTTCAGAAATCAGTTCTCTCCTATCATATTGGCTTCTGAGGACCAAACAGGTCGCCAAATTGTGAGCCAACATCCAACCTGCTGAAATACCTTGCCAGCCCTTATATCCTAAATATTTCTAAACTCTTTTGTGTCCTATTAGTGGCATCCTAGTTGATGTTTATCTGTCTTTCTAGTTCTACCTCATGGTAGTCACCAGTATAATCTACTGTGTCCCTTCTCTGGTTTTATGAGATGGGAGACTCAGAATGAGACAGGAATGGGCAGTCACACTACAGAGCATCCTTGTGGAAGGACTGTGGCTCTTTCTGTCAGGCACTGTTGTCACCCCCTACCTTCAGGTACATTAGACACATTTTAAAGATGGGAAGCAAACCCAAAATGGTTAACATCCTTTCAGAAATTGAGGTAGGCTTTGTGCATACTAAGAAAGAACTATAGCAGTGAGTTATATACATCCTCAGCTTAGGTTAAATATAATTTTTCTGCCACCTGACCTAATTTCAGCATATCTCAAAAAAAAAAAAAAAAAAGTAACTCGATTTTTGACTGCAACATATGGGAAGTCTTTAAAATGTAGAGTTGACAGGTTTGCAAAATGGCCCAATGGGTAAAGCACTTGTGTAGCGAAATCTGGCAACTTAAGTCCATCACTGTAGCCCACATAATAGAAAAAAAGAATCAACTTCCAAAAGTTGTCCTCTGACTTATTCCCCACCAAAAAAGAAAAAGGAACTTTTTTTTTATAGTTTTTTTTTTTTATTCAACTGTGTGCATATGCGTGTGTATGTGTATGCGTGCGTGTGTGTGTCTGTGTATGTGTAGAACCACGGACGAATTCTCGAACCACCATGGACGCCTCCACCTCCTTCTGCCCGGGATTCACAGGCTCCGCCCTACCAGGACCAGAAGCGCAGGCTGCCCCCGCTTCCGCCTGGCGTCTATACGTGGGATCTGGGATCCGAACTCAGGACCTTCCGCCTGCAAGACGGAGGCTTAACCCCCTGAGCCACCTCTCCAGCCCCAAAAAGGAACTTTTTAAAAAAATTTATATCTATGGATTCAACCAACCAGTATCCAATAATTTTTTTTTTTTTTTGAGATATGGTCTCACATACCCTAGACTGACATCAAATTCACTATATTGTAGAGATTGGCCCTAAACTGACCCTCTTCCTCTACTGAAATATTGGGATTAGAGATATGCACCATTACACTCAGCTAAGAAAAAAAATTTTTTTCATCTGAGAGTTAGGGAGAAGTTCAATGAGTAAAGTGCTTGCTGTGCAAATATCGAAGACCTGAGTTTGAACCCCTAAAAAATCCACATAAGCAGTCAGGTGCACCATTTTACTTTTAATTTTAGCACTGGAAAGCAGAGACAAAAAGATCCTGGGGCTTTCTAGCCAGTCAGTCTAGCCAAATTGGCAGACCCTCTCAGAAAATAAGGCAAAAAAGCACTTGTGTAGAGAAACCTGGCAACCTGAGCTCAATCACTGTAGCCCATTAAGTAGAAAAAAAGAATCAACTTCCAAAAGTTGTTCCAATGAGGAAGTCACCCAGCATCAAGTCTCTGACTTCTGATGCGACACCCCACAAACACAATTTAAAAAAAAAATTGCACTTAAAGCTGGCAAGATAATTCAGTGGGTAAAGGCCTTTGCTAATGCGTACCTGGTAACCTAAGTTCAATCCCTGGAACCCACATGGTGGAAGGAAAGACCCAACTTCTGCAAGTTATCTTCTGATTTCCACATACATGCCACAGTACCACAAGACATGGTATATGCGCACTCATGTTCACACACACACAGAATATAAATTTAAAAATGCATCTGAAGTACATGTTATGGTTACATTTTAGTGTCAACTTGACAATTAGATTGTTTGGGGCACAGCTGTGGGGAGTTGATAGTTGGAGCAGGCCCCTGAACAAGTCTGCAGGTACTTGATTAATGGATGTGGAAAACCCAGCCTATAAGTGAGTGGGTGATACTTTTCAGTAGTAGACCAGATAATAGGAAGTGCAAGGAGGGACTTGCTCTTCTCTTATCCTGTATTGACTTGCTGTTGAGTCCATTCTCGGAGCGTTGTTCACTTCTTAGAGCATCATTGCCTTCATTGCTGCTGCTGCTGCTGCTGCTGCTGCTGCTGCTGCTGTCTCCATCCTTGGCTGACACAGGGCTTCATCTTTCCCACCTGCTGCTGTTCCCTGCTGCTTGTAGAGCCCAGCATCTGAAGATAGAGGCTCAAGATCTTCTCAGGATCTTTAGGCTTTGTGAAATATTCCAGTCGGGAACAAAGCAGCTATGGGCAGCTACTTTGAAGGACACTATTTTTTATTGAGTTGATTTAATAAATTTATTTATATATAATTACATTCTAGAGATTCTGTTCTTCAGAAAATCCTAATACAGTATATAAAAGTGTTAAGATATATTACACATTTAAAGGACTTGAGCATCTGAAGAATCGAGTATCTGAAGGGGAGAAGAATCAATTCTCTGGGGACACTGAGGAAACATTTTTACAAAAATTGTATTTAAGAGAAAATGAGAAAGAGAACAGGTTTGTGCACGCCACAACACTTGGAGAACAACTTTCAGAGGATGGTTCTTTCCTTCCACCATGTGGACTTCCAGGGATTGAATGCAGGTGGCCAGGTTTGTTGGCAGGTGCTTTAGTCCATGCACAGACATACATGAATGGGTGTTTGTATAAGAATGTGCTTCAGCGGTCCAAGGATGATATCCAGGAATCATCCTCTGTTGCTTTTTTCACCTTGTTGTGAGCTTTGACCTTTAATTAAACCCCAGAGCATGCCATTTGGGTAGTCTGGTTAGTCAGCTTGCTCCGGGGATTCCCAGGTTCTACCTTCCAAGACTGGAATTAGAGGCAGGTTGATCTGAGGACCCAAATATGGGTCCCTTTGTTTGTGAGGCAAAGACTTTAACCACTGAGCCATCTCTTCAGCCCCGATATTGTATTCTTGAAATCTTACTTTTGTGGGGGGAAAACTGTAGACCATCTTTTCCAAGTTAAATCTGTTGTTTTCTTTGTCTATGATGAAAAAATTTTAAAGAAACTGAAGTACCTGTCCCCTCTTCAGGATCTTGCCAAATATAAAGTTTCAAAGATCCCGAGTAAACACTGGAGGTACAAGAGGGTCCCACCAACCCCCCAAAACTCAAATCAAACATGAGATACTCATGATTGCTTATGGATGTGTATTTTAATAAAAATAATTTTGTCAAAATACAACAGGAGGTTTTTTTTTTTATCTCAAGTATAATTTTAACAGGGTGTTTTTGTGTTAGAATTCTTTCAACTCTCCCACACCCACAAGTTTCATGCTAATGCCAAGTATCAACTTGCGAGGACAAAGGCAGAACCAGTGTGCACAATGTGGAGAATGTCTATTTCAGCTTTAGTTAATAATGGAGGAAAACCCTATGCAAAGAGGTGGGCGCCAGGGGCAGCCAAAACCCACCATCTGGCTGCAGGTCCAGATGCCTGGGACTGGGGTGAAGTAACTCTGCTGTCCAGCTGCCATATGGCACGCACACCTGAGTTGTGCACAAACAAAGGAACTTTTAGCTCCAACAGTCCCTGCCTCATCTTTGTGCTTGCTTAAGGGCTAAGAAGGTGCTGGGCAGCCAGGCTCTCCCCGCTTCTCTATCTCATGGTGTCTCTGTTCTAACAGCCTGCACCCAGCTACATACCCATGCAGGTGAGGATGGGGAGGTTCTAACTTTGCGGTGTTTGCCAGTTTACGCTCTGGAAGGAGCTGCCATCTGTTGACACGGGGGAAGGAGAGTAGAGAGGGCTGGATAGCATGTCAGAGTCAGACCTTCCTCCTGCCTCCAAGGGTCAGGCCAGCCTTTTACCAAGATGCTCCCAGTTACTTTTCCCACTCTAGGATCCTGGAAGCAAGTCAGCAGGACTGGGGATGCACAAGGGGCTCCTCCGGCGGCAGGCAGGCCTGGACTGTCAGCGAGATAGCCTGTTCCAGCAGCTTGATTTTGGCCCTCTCCACAGCTTGTGGGGTAAAGGCTTTTATCCCAAAGGTGAGCTGTCCAACTGGGACAGAAGCCTCTCTGGAGAGGAACAGAGTAAACAACTTGGACTCAGCTGAATCAGTGAGATAAGGCACAGAAAATGGGGAGGTGACCATGGGTACTGAGTGGAAGCCCGGCAGACACCCAACTTCATGCAGCACATGGCAGTCCAGAGCCTTCTCAGGCTCTCTCAGCTACTCCACAACCAAGTTTAAGCACCATCCCTACCTCTGACACACCCTGAAAGGTACTAGCTGCTCAGGCACTGCTGGAAGTCATGCCAACCTAACCCCTCACAGGGATCATATGCCACTTTATTTTCTTGTCCAATATACAGGGATAGTTTTATTTCTGCCACTATTTGCTGTGTGACTTTGGCCAAGTCACGTCATCTGCTGGGCCTGGTTCCTTAACTGTAAAAGGAAAGGACTGGTGGAGATTTCTCTGAACTCTTAAGCTGCAAATGTCTCTAGTTTTAAATCTCAGTTCTACTAGGCTGATCATTGTAAACAGCCTGATATTTCCAACCTGAGTTTGGAGCTTAGTATTCCCAACCTTGCACAGGATGAATTTCCTTTACATACAAATCAATACTTCCTGGTAGGTTCCTAGCTTGGGCCTTTAATGAGACCAAGAAAAAAAAGAGCCTATAGGACCATCTCCCAAGGCAAAATTTTGGAAGCTCTCAGAGCCAGAGCCCTGGCTCCTCACCAACAGCTGGTCTTACTCATTTTTCTTGTCCAACTGTCTGGTGAAGCCTAGTGGGCATAGAATATTTCAGGCTATACCAACCATTTCTGTGTCCATAAACAGAATAGTTCACTCAACCCAGATCCAGATGGGGACTGGAAGTTCAATTTCTGGATTTGCCATAGCTGTCTCTAATCTTTGCAGAGGCTGCTTGGGCTCTCACACTCTGAAGTAGGTGCAGAAATCCTGGTCCCTGCAGATGCTCCTCTCCACAGGCTTCTTCCTCCTGGGCAGCCAGTCTCCTCTGCAGCTGGCCCACCCAAGTCCTGGCAGCATCTCAGCCCTTCCTGTAGTAGTGGAATTTTTTTGCTCCACCAGCTGTGAGGATCCATCTGATACAGCTGGTGGGGTATCTGTAAGGCCCATGGGGTCCCTCCTAAGAGTGGCTGGGTCCAAGCTGAAGGGAACAGCCTGGAAGAGTTGTAGAGAAGCCTGACCTAAGAAGGCAAGCGTTCATCCACTCTGAAGACCAGCAGTCCAAGAATCTGTCTCCATGAGGTACCAACTTCTTCACAGAAAGCATCAACCCCATCAGAGCTGGGCAAGAAGAAAACAGCCCTGTCCTCAAGGGCTTCTGTCCTGGGAACGGAGTCTTCCTCTTGGCAGCCTGGCACACAACAGCTCTTGGGTTGAAGGCAGGTAGTTTCCGGGCAATCAATTGAGAGTAAATGAATTATTTGGCCATCTTACAAGGGAAGGTGGGGCATTGAGAAGGGAAGAGAGAGGGGCAAGGCAGGCAGTAAAAGGCAGGGTAGAAGGGTAGACAGCGTACTGGTTAAGGACCCTGTGCTTCCTTGCTTTGCTGTGTGCCCCTAGGTCAACTCATCACTTCTCCAGACCCCGGCCCTGTAATTTTCTGCTCCATCCAGCTCTCATGAGCCTAGGGACCCACACATCTTGGGATGTGGCAAAGCAGTTTATCCTCCTGTCCCTGTCAACCAACCAGCCTCTCCAATGCTTATTCAATTTTTCTAGGCAGCAGCTGGGTCTGTGGCTCAAGAAACAGAGAACCTAAAATAAACAAATCACTTGATTGAGGTGATAAGAGATGATTTTTTTTATGAGTTGAACTCAAATAAAAATACATGGTGTCTGGACAGCCTCCCCCAAGAGATGCTGGACCACTAATGCTACGATAAATACTGTGTCTTTTTTTTAATATATATATATTTATATATATATAATCTCATTTGTTTTGCTTTTTTATTTATGAAAATAATAAGCTATTACCAACCTGGATGGCTTCAATGCTAAATTAGCAGAAACCAGCTCAGCACAAATTCTCCCAAGATAAACACTGGTGGCTCAGTCAGGAGAAAAAAAAGATTAAAAAAACCTCCTCTCCTCAAAACGAAACCTTCTTTAAAGGAGAAGGCGCTCCATGAAACAACCAGTCAATATCATGTCACAGGGAGAGAGACTGAGAGGGGGAAAAAAGGAAAGAAGGAAAGAAGGAAGAAAGAAAGGAAGGAGGAAGGGAGGGAGGGCTGGCCAGGTAGGAGGAGTAGACTGTGCCCATGACTTCCAGGACTGTAACAGGTGCCTATGGAGAGCAGGGCTGCTCCAGCCCCAGGGCTGAAGGAGGGCCAGCCGAAGCCAGCCGGTAAGTCAGCTAGTGCAAGTAGTCATCAACTCTGGCAAAAGAGCAAGATCCCAGACCTGCTCGGGCCATAAGCCGTAGACATTCAGACGCCTGGCCTAGCGCGAGCATCAGAGGAGGCTGCTTTGGCAGGTTCTGAGACTCTGTGGAGGAAACACAAGGCCTGGTAAATGCCTGATCAAACACCTGGATCATCCTAGTTTTTTTTGTTTTGTTTTGTTTTGTTTTTAAATTCTCTAGGATGGAAGGTGCAAGGAATGGACAGAATCTCTTGGAACACTGTTCAGTGTCTGTGTGACTATCCCAGCCAGGCCACGGCCCTGTTGTCATGCTAGGAACTGAGGACCGTGGCCTTCCTCTAGAGCATACTTCATGGCTACAGTCTAGCAGCCGACTCAGGTGCACAGAGGGAGATTCAGGCCAGATTTGGCTCTGGAAGCCCAGGAGCCCTGTGAGTCACTGGAGAGGAACTATGCCAATCTTAATTCTATTTCTAAGGAGAGGAACTATGCCAATCTTAATTCTATTTCTAAGGAGAGGAACTATGCCAATCTTAATTCTATTTCTAAGGAGAAGGGAGAAGACTCTCGTGGGTTAGGTGTTTTCATTAGGTGTACTCACCTAAAATGGCGCTGTTGAGAGCAGCACACACTGGTTCCCTCTGGATGGGGTCAAGCTGCTGGCCAACTGGGCAGCTCCAGGGGTCTGAGTATGCCAATAGGCTAAAGGCGTCCTGGGGACAGAGCACTCTTGAGAGGAGTGTAGTACACCATCAACAACCCTATGGCTCCAGAAGGGATCAAACACTATACGGTGCCCCGTGAACTCAACATATCTAGACTATAGGGTAGGGTGAAGCTATGCCCTTCTCTAGAGCAGGAACGAGGGGTATACACCCTAGACACCCCATTTCCCAATGCAGATAGGACTAGAGTCCATTCTGTCCTGTTGATACTGCCCCTGGATGCTCCCAGAGCCAACCTGCCCCCAGCATCAAACAGGGGTCTGCTCTGGGTGAGGGCCTGGCTTATCCTATACCTGCAGCATCTCCGTGTGAGCCAAATTCTTGCCGTACTCGCGGCCCAACTGCTCACTCAGTGCCTGCAACTCTCGGCCAAACAGGATGATCCTTTCTGTGGCAGCCTGGTCGCCCCCGCAAAGTTGCCGCCGTGGATGCCCATCATCTGCACCCAGAGGCCAGCAGAGAACACATTAGAGGGATGAGGAGAAAAGGGCAGAAAGGGACCTAGGAAGCTACAGCTTCTGCGAATGGCAGGCAAAAACTAGAAGAGCAAGTGAAGCAGCAAGACATAGGTGCTCTAAGTTCACCTAGCAAACAGGCCAGCACTTGGAAACGCCCCTCTTCCCACCAGGGTTTCTAGTCTTGGCAGCAGATCTGGGTCCTCTACATACTGGAAGCCGTTTCAAGGATGCATTCATGAATAGGTGAGATAATGGACCTGGTTTGACTGCAGTTTCTCAAGCTGCCAAAGCCTTCTAACACCACCCCTCCAAGGGGGGAATGGATATCAGGACTGTGCATTGCCCTCTCAGGGAATACTGGGCTGTTCATACTGGGAAATGGTACTTACCCATACTGGACTCATCTGTATGAAGGTCCTCATGTTTGTAGGCACCATTGACGATGCGCGTGGATATGCTTTCTAGCACACCATTGGGATAATGCTCTGCCTCCATCTCCATTTCACTGTCACTGTGGAGAAGGGTTAAGACGAGAATTGGGCTTCCATTCAGGCTTTAGACACAGTTAAAACAGTTAAACTGAGGACTTCTGGGAATATGAAAGGATAGGTCAAGCTTTTTAGGTTCCAAGACTTGGGCCCTACTATAATTAGCCCCAACAACCTGTTCCCTGATTCCCAATTCTTTTTCCAAAGTTGCCCATGTAACTCTCTTCTCCTTGACTCTGCTCTGAGCTGACATACCTCTCTGATACATCTACTTCATTTCCACTAACGGAATTAACTGGGCGTCTTTGTGGTCTTGGATGGGAACCAAACCTAGGCCAGCTTTTAGGTATGCCTGAGACCTGTTGAAAGCGACCTGCAGCTGCAGCCTATAGTACAGGTCAGCTGCTTGCCAACCTGGCTGCCCAAGAGTTGCACTCCATAAAAATTCCTTCACTACAGATTGGAGAGTCTAACAGTCCCAGCCTCCTTAGAGGACACTACATTCTCAAACTGACAGGGTCAGCATCTCCAGAAAAAAAACGAAACCAAGGAAACTGATAGCTAAATCTTAAGCAGGAACAAAAATCAGAGCCAGTGACTGGTGTGGCAGGCAACAGCTAGCAATCCAAGCATAGACCAACAACAGAGGTAAGGATAAAGGGCAGAGGGCAGCACTCAGAACAGACTGCCCAGCAGTAGGTCCAGCAGGCTCAGAGCAGAAGCATAGTAGAGGGAGTGGAGGAAGACAGGCACCTGGTCTCCTGGTTACTGGTACTGCTGTGGGGCTGGGACTTGGTGGAGTCTGTTGAGTTGGACTCGGAGTAATTGACGGAGGACGGGGAAGAGGAGGACGAGGAGGACGAGGATGAGGAAGAGGAGCTGGGTGCGGGGTATTTACTGTGGTTCTGTTTGCTCTTGGTGGATGCGACGCCATTGCTGCAGCTGGGACTGTCTGCTCCTAGAAGTGGGGGATGGTCAGAGGAGGGACAGCTTGCCATCAAGCCAGGCCCCAGGGATTGCCATGGGGGTATCTTTCCCTTCCTCCCCAGTCCATTCTTCTCCATACCAAGTCTTCCCAGAGTCCTATGGAAAATGGCTGACCTGTGTTGTGCATGTGGGAACTACTGGGGCCATGTCGGGGACTGAGGCTGGGGGAGCCAGGGTAGCTGTCCTGGGACTTGGGGCTTCGGGAGCTCAAGCTGCGGACCTCACTGTCGGTGCCATTCACCATCTCCACAAATTGTCGGCACCTGTGGAGGAAGCAGAGCATTAGGGTCCCTGCCACCAGCTAAGGGCCCGGGCTGAGACCACTGGCCCAACTTACTTGAGCATGAAGAGTAGGTTGGGGTTGTGCTCCAACAGACCCGGGTAGAAGCGCTGGGTTGTCTCAATGGCTTCACCCACCCGGCCCTCTAGCACCAGCTTCTGGATTTCTGCAGAGAATAAGAATAGCTGTGAGTGGGCACTACACACCCTCCCTTACAGCCACATGCCTGGGGATGGCCAGTCACAAGGCAAAAGTTAACCTAACAGTTTGGTGGGCTGATTTGTAGTAACTGGCTGCCTGAAGATGCTCACAGAAGAGGCTCAGGTCCATAAGAGAGGTCAAGTGTCAGGGAGTCCTCAAGGATAAGAGGGGAAAACATAGAGAACTCACAGCCCAGAGGCAGAATGGCTGTCTGAAGACCTGTTTCTTTCAGGGGTAGGTTGCGTATTATGCACATGATCTTGGGATGGGCTCCCAGGTAACTGGTGGCCTCAAGGGTTATTCTGCAGACCGATTTCTCCAGGTCTCACAGGGGAATGGCAAGGGGATCACAGTGGTTTGGGCTACAGCCCACATCCTGACAATCTGCAGGGATTGCAGCACGCTCCCTACGAGGAGAGGAAGTTGTTGGTCTCACAATGGCACCTCTGATATGACACCTGTCTGACCATGAGCCTTTTCACCCTGACATCTTGGACCTGGTGCATCTTGCCATGAGGAACTTCTGAGTCTGAAGCTCTTTCATTTGTAGACCCAAATCTGAACACCTTACCATCTGTCTTGCAGAGCATAGCTGTCAGAAGACACAGAATATATGTAGATACTCAGAGATGACAAGCTCAGAGAAAGACAATGAGCTAGTACTCACAGATACATGTGTATACATACACCCACTCAGATGTACTCTCTTCTCATTTATCTCATAGTATATGAGCTGTTCTCTAGCCTACACCTCCTTATGTGAAAGTACCCTAGAAAACAATATCCAAGCGGTATAAAGACTAAGAGAGTGCCTTTGGTCAAGGAAGAACTAGGTTTTCTGCAAAGGACAGGGCCAGAGAAATACTACTACAGAAGCCACAGAGCATCAATTTCACTGTGTGACCACTGAGTTCTCTTTCTAGCTAGGGAACAAGCAGAACGACTAAAGTTGATTAAATGGTGGGAAATCAGGGCACCATTTTGATACAATGTACATTCTCTGTGAAAGATCATGATCAGGTCAAATAGAATCCAGGACACGGAAGGAAGCAAGCATGGAGGACGGAACCTGTTCCATTTAGTAGTGCTATGGAAAGATAGCAGCAGGACCTGAGGCGGTGGTCCGGTCTTGACCAGAGCAGTTAGAACTAGGTTAAAATAGACTCTTGACAAGTTAAACAGGGCTGACATGAGCCACAGAATTTGAGACAGCTGAGAAGCGGGCTGGAGAGATGGTTCAGGTGTTAAGACTGCCTTGCAAGCAGAAGGACCTGAATTCGCATCCCAGTCCCATATAAAAACACCAGGCAAAAATGGCAGCAGCCTGAACCTCAGATCTTGGTGGGCAGAGCCTGGGAAATCCCAGAGCTAATCAAAAAGGAATGCAATCCAGGATGACTCCCAAAGTCACCCTTGGTCCTCCACAGGGACACACAAGATACACACAAAATACACACACACACACACACACACACACACACACACACACACACACACACACACGATACACACAAGATACACACACACACACACACACACACACAAGGTACACACAAGATACACACAAGATACACACACACACACACACACACACACACACACACACACACACGCATGAACAAAAATAAAAAAATAGAAACAGATGAGAAGGTGTAGGGATGGGAGAAGTAACCTTACTTTGCCTGTTCTTTATGGATGACTGTTCTTCCTGAATCGGGGTTTCAGTCATCCGGGCAAATGCCGTGGCTGTGGCACAATACCCATGATGCACCAGATAAGATGAGACCATGCTAAAAAAAAAAAAGAAGAGCTCAAGGTAATATTCAAAAAACACATTTCTCACTGAGTCCTTGAAAGGACAATCTATCTTCATGAGGTCTCCCTTAAATGTACCTTGGAGGTTTACCTTCCATAGAACTCAAGGAACTGAAAAGAAATAACAACCCCCCAGTGTTTACGAAGTCATTAGGAGAGAGGTCGGGCACATGTGTGCTCACAGCTCCGAAGGGTGGCTACAGTTCTCTGGGACATGCTGCACCAACTCATGGAAGTGGCTGCCTTCTAGTAAACTAGATTACGCTCATATTAGGTCAATGGAGCGCTGCCTAAAATGGCAACCAGCTAGGCACCATGCAGACAGAGGACGGTCCTTTGGTGCTGCCTATATCATGTAGAAATGCCTCTCTTTCTCCAGTGAATTTAACCTTTGGCAACACTAGCTCTAGAGTGATTGGAACTAACTATCAAATGAGCTGAAGTTATTTCATGATATGCCACACATTAAAAGCAAGGAGGTCAAGATAGAAGGCTGATTTTGCAGAGAAGAGACAGACACAAAGAAACACAATCTACAGGACAGGGCATAATATCCAGGAACCATTTAACTCCATCTGAAACTGGCTTGAGAAGTGCTATAGGTGTGCATACACATTTATACACATGTAGAAAGTAGAAATATAAACTCTCAGGTCTGATGTTGTAGACAGAAGTAGATACCTACATAAGTGCTTATGAATGACATCATTAACTCTTTCTAACACACAAATATTCCAAGGGCTGTGTAAGTTTGAATGTCTGTCTACTCATTTTTTTGTAATTTTTTAAAAATAATATTCTATTATTTACTTATTTGGGGGGCCTTCATGCCATGGTGCATGGGTGGAGTTCAGAAGACAATTTCCAGAAGTCAGTTCTCTCCTTCTACTATGCAGAAATCAAATTCAGGTCTCCAGGTTTGTGAGCAGATGCCTTACCCAAAGAACTATCTCACTCACCCCAATCCAGAGAGAGAGAGAGAGAGAGAGAGAGAGAGAGAGAGAGAGAGAGAGAGAGACTATGCAAGCATGCATGCCATAACACATAGGTGAAGGTCAGAGAACGGCTTCAGAATTCAGTTCACTCTTCCGTTTTGTGGGTTTCTGAGGACCAAACTCAACCCGCCAGTTTTGCAAAGAGGGAACTTAGCTGCTGAGCCATCTCATAAGCCTTTCATATATAATTTTTTTGGGAGGACTAAGGTAGAGTTTATTAGACATGCAGTGCCATGAGGGGCAGGTGCCCTGAAGAACTCGTGGACTCCAGGCACGGAATCCATGAGGGGCAAGGAGCTGAAAAAGAACTCACAGACTCCAGACATGGAGTGCCATGAGGAGCAGGCATCCCCTTATATATTTTAAGGGATAAATGAGATAATACAAATAAAGCGCTTGGTGTGAAGTCAAAAGTAATAAATACAACCTATTATAAAAGTATATATTTAATATATTTGGTTAACTATTATTATTATAAACAAAAGAGCAATGTATTTTCATAAACAGAAAGGGTCAGCAAGATAGCTCAGTGGGTAAGATGCCTGTTCACAAACCTGGTGACCTAAGTTCCAACCCTGGAAGTTCATAAGGTAGAAGAAGAGAGTTGACTACCAAAAGCTGTCCTCTGACCTCCACCCTTGTACCATGACATTCATATGGACTCGTGTACTCACTCTCTCTCTCTTTCTGGCTCTCTTCTTTCCCCCTCTCTCTCACTACCCTCCCTCAAAAAAATCGTAATTCTGAAGAACCTGTGAGAATATCAGATGTCTGTAAAATACAGCTGGACTTAAGAACTCTTTTTCAAAAAAATATCTATCTACTTACCCATCTACCCATTTATCCATCTACCTCCCTCCCTCCCTCCTCCTTCCCTCCCTCCCTCCTTCCCTCCCTCCCTCCCTCCCTCTCTCTCTCCATCTATCTATCTATCTATCTATCTATCTATCTATCTATCTATCTATCTATCTATCTATCTATCTAAGCAAGAGAGAGAGAGACAGAAAGAAAGAGAACATGTACACAAGTGCATGCTGAAGAGGTCAGAAATTGGTTTTCTCCGTGTCATAGGCACAGGTATCGGCTTGACAGTTGAGGGTTTAAGCTTAAGCACATTTGGAGAGAATTAGTAGTTAAGCCCAGAGCGAACCTGAAGGAGATTGTCTAGCTGATGGGGCAGACCCATCCCATGGTGGGGGGGACTAGGCCCTGAACAGAGAGCTAGACATGCTGGTCTGGCAAGTAAGGATAGTCCCTCTCTCAGCCATTACAAAAAGATGGTGTGGCCAGTTCCCTCAGCGTGCTCTCTTGTCAAGCTAGACTAAGAACTGTAAGAGAAAATAAATCCCTTTTTCCCTTAAGCTGTTTAATGATCATTTATCAGCAACCCCGTTTAATGATCATTTATCAGTAACCCTGCAGGCGAACTGTTTACAATGTTGGGGATCAAACTCAGGTCACCAGTTTCACGCATAAGTGCCTCTACTCACTGAGCCATCTCATCTTCCTCAAAAGACCGCTAGAGAACCAGACCAGACAATTCAGTGGTAAAGGTGTCTTTATGCAAACTTGGAGACCCGAGTTTGACCCTGGGTGCACATGGTGGAAAGAGAACCAAATTCTGAAAGTTGTCATCTAGCCTACATAAGCACACAGGCATAACTGAACCTGCTCTTGTTCTCTCTAAGGAATAAATTAATAATAAACAAAAAATACCAAGAAAATAATTTTACATATGAAAGGTTACCTATACCTGAAGAAAAGAAATATAGTCTGGGAACATAGGTCAGCAGCAATGTGTTTGTTTGCCTACCTTTGTGAGGATATGGGTTCTATGGCTAGTATCTCAAGAGAGAGAGAGAGAGAGACAATAATATGAATTACCATATGAGAGTGAAAATACTTGCGTCCTACAAGGGGAAGCCAGCCAAGGAGCTTGTGGCAAACTTGTCTCCAAGATAACCTAGCCATTTTCAATATTTATAAAATGAATGTATGTGAAATAACAGAACATGAATTGCATGCAGGTCTTGGCAAATGCTGCACAGGATACATACAGGCACATGCATATATACAGATAATCAGAAGCATCCACAAACATCCATGTACTGAACCAGGTCCTAAAAGCATTTTTACCTCTCCTCTTGCTCATCCAGCAAGCCTGCTGTGGTGAGTAGCTGTTCTGACCCCTAGAAGAAGCACTTCTCACCTGTTGAGCTAAGAACCAGAGGTGGTCATGTGGTTCCTCCCAAAAAGGATCTGGCCATCTAGTCCCTGCTTCAGCTACTTCCTTAGGGCTGCCTCAATATTGATCTCTCAAAAAGGGACAGGTAAGTGCTGGGGATGTGGCTCAGTGGTAGGGCTTGCTTAGCATGTGTGAAGACCTAGGTTCGATTTTTGGTAATGCATTAAAAAAGAGGGGGGATGGATAGCTGGGAGGAGAACTTGGTACATACCAAGTTCATACCCCTTGTGATTTCATTACTGGCTCCCTGATGTCTTTGCAGAGCAATGATTAGAAACCAAGCCCCTTTTCACCCTTGGGAGTCAAACTAATACCCACTTCCTATAGGTGGGTAAGTACTAATCATTGCCTCACCCAAACCTGCAACTATCCAGTGAAAAACAGACACAAATCTGTCCTCCTGTTGAAGTCTTAGCAACATTGGCTTCTAGGACACTCTGGAAATTAATCAACCAAAGAAGCCATCTAGGCTGGTCCTAGGGAGTACTGTCTTCCTGTCACTACTACCATGGACACAAGAGACATAGCCAGGCCAGAGTATGCCAAGAGAGATACTTCTAGAAAGTAAAAAATGTCCACAAAAATTCTAAAACCTCCTCTACAAAGCAGCCCAAGGAAGGAACACAGCAGTGCTAGTTATCTTTCACAGTGGAGTTGTCGAGCTGGCTGAGGGGCAAAGGTTAAATTAGGAACAGTTCTGAAGGGAGCTGCCCACTGACAAGAAGCAGCAGCAGCTGAATCTCCAAGATTGATTCCTAGAAACAATTCCCCTTGGAATTCCTAGCAGCAGTTTGTAGCACTACACACGTCTATAGCCTGGGGAAGGGGGAATGACACTCACTTCTGCAACACTGCCTGCCACTCTCCAAGTCGGGCGCTGATGGGAAAGCCATGGACAGTGCCCTGGACTTTGGCACGCCATTCCCGCATGTAGTCCTCAATGTCGAACAGGAAGGGTTGCTGGCCAAAGTTGGCATCCACAATCTCCCCAGGTGTCTGCAGGCCTACGGTGGGGTAGAGGTTGGCCTGAGGAGGAGAATGAATGTCAGTCAGGCCCCTGCATGCAGTAAGGCTGCAAAGCCTCTCTTCACCTCCATGGCTCCCACCAGTCAGTACTAGGGCTGGAAGAGAGTTGAAGATGAAGGCAGGGACGCTATACCCCAAAACTTAAAGTGAGAAGAAATAAAAGAAAAGCTAGCAAGGCTCAGTAAGGAGCATCCACTGCCTGAAGTCAGGGCACACAGTGCCAGGCACGACACTGTGTTTATACCTTAAATAAATGTACTATAGGGATAGATGACAGCTCCTTTCAGAAAGAGACCCAAAGTCAAGTATTCTTTGGCCACCAAAGAGGTCCACAAAGGGAGAGGAAGAAAACAGAGACGGAGGTAAAGGATTAGGTGATCTGAATCTGGAGCTGACAATGGTAGAGACTGCTGCTCTTCCCATCAGAAGCTTACTCAATGGAGGATGCATGGTGCTCTCTGCTTTCAATCTCTCCCCTGTTTATAACTAATGTCTCCGAGGTCGTACCCAATCAGTGATTGCTGTGATCCTACTGCCACTGCTCAAAGCCTCACTCACTTCTTTTCATGTCATTGCACATCATCTTGCTGGGAATATCTCATTTTATTATTATTATTATTATTATTATTATTAGTAGTAGTAGTAGTAGAGCTACTATTGTGTGTGTGTGTGTGTGTGTGTGTGTGTGTGTGAGAAGGCCTGTGTGTCCCTGGGGATGACAGAGGGTGACTTTGGGAATCATCCTGGATTTCTTCTAACTCCTTTTTTGCTTTGTTCTATTATTTTCCAAGTTCCACCTTCCAAAGCTGGAAGTACAGGCTGCCGCCAACATGGGATCCAGGATCTGAACTCAGGTATTTCTGTTTGTGAGGGACCTCTGAGCCGTCTCTCTAGCTTTGTTCATTTTTATTTTATTTTTTTGAGATAGGGTCTCATAAAGTCTAGCTGGCCTTGAGGATGACCTTAAACTCATGATCCTCCTGCCCCCACTTCCCAAATGCTAGGATTATAATGTGTGTTGCCACGCCCAGCCCCCTATCCCTCTTCACTTCCAATCATTAGGCTGTGGGTTATTTATGAGTACCACGTGCCTTTCTGGACAAGCTAGGTTCAGTCCACCATGTGCTCTAAACCTAAAGATCTCTCGATCGCTTACTTTTCCTCCCATCCTCCACACCATAAGCAAAGTCCACCTCCTCTAGCAATTTTCCTGGAAAGTCATTGCTACAGTGACATTTCCTATTCTTTCCAGCACTTGATGGTATACCACCTGCACTCACATCTGTCCATTTCATGTTACTTCTCCACACCTAGATTCTTCCCCAGCCGAAGTCAGAATTCTTTTTTTTTTTTTTTTTTTTTTGCGTAGGACCACAGTCCCTTTTTGAGGCCTCCAGGTAAGAGGGAAGAATTCCGATCCATAGAGAGGAGGTTCAAACATGTCTGTGGGTACGGAAATTTAGGCTTCAGAAAGTAACAGGGACATTTCTTGGGACACCATGGGGTACCCAGGATCATGAGGCAGTGATTAGTCAGCCAGCAAACTTTCTTTTATAGAATCATCCAGGACACAGAGCCAGGCCAGGCCTTGAGCATTCTGGGTGGAGACCCAGAATGCTGACACTGTCTGTAATGACTCATAGTAAAGTAATGGGGTACAAGAGATGGGTATGAGCCCTGAATTAAGCCTATTGAAAGCCCCGTCCCTTTCAGGGGAACCCTGAATAGTAGTCGTAATATAGGTCTCCGAAGAGCTGGTTTTCTGATGGCCAGGTACAGAGACTGAATTCCTAAAAGTTCATGAATATGCTTTATACTCCTGTCCATTGGCTGGAATGGAAACCATAAGGAGCTAGCAGCTAAGCTGAGCCATGGAGTTACCCTCATTCCACTACTATCTACCGGCCCACTCCTCAAGTGCATTAGGAAATGTCATAAATTACTGTCGCCTGCTAAGAGTCATGTACAAAGAACAGACCTTGCTGTTGAAAAGAAGAGAAACCCAGCAGGTAATCCCTACTGGCACCCTGAAGCTGACAGCACAGCACACATCCCTGCTTGGGGAAAGGGCCAGACAACCTGTAGTTGCAGGTACCACCACATCCCATCCCAGGCCCTTCCAACAGCCCAGGAGGGGGAAAGATTCATTAATGGTACTTACCGGGAGGTCTGTGAAGGCTATACCTGTGGGGGAAAAGGAACAGTGATCAGGCCATTGAATAGGGCTGGCCTCTTAGTCTCCTGTGAGCTTTTGCAAACCCATGGTGGAGATAGTGACCAAGCATGTGATAGAACTTGGTAGTTTTAGCCCTGGGCCTTCCCTTTGCTGGGCAGCCGGCCGGAATAGAAATAATTGTCCACAGCGTTTTTACCCTCTCAGCAAAGTCTGCTAGAAAGAAACTAAACCCAAATTTAGTTTTCCGGAGGCCATTCAGGTCTGATCATTCTTTTGACTCAATATGTGCTTATAGAAACCTATGTGTGTCCCTCACCTGTTGTCATCACTACCTGCTCCATTCATACCAATTCTAGGGAGAGGCATTCTGCCATTTCACAGACAAGCCTCAGAGCTTTCCAACAGTAACTGAGATGTTAACAGCGGTAAATCTGGACATATTTTTGATTCGAATCTATTACACCAACATCATGTCTGAGCTGACAAAGCAAAGAACACAGGGAGGATGAGAGTTGCTCGTCTCTAGATCATACTCGTTCCAAGTCCTCAGCAGCTCCATATCAACCAAGCTCAGGCTGACAATTTCCCATGCATTCTCCAAACCCTCTTGCCAAGAGAGGGGATTGCATCTCCAGAGACCACAGCCATAAGCAGCAGTGAGGGAAGGAACAGACCCAAACATATGAGCAGATCCAAGCAATATCCACCAGGAGAGGAACCTCAGAATTCATCCAGAGAAGAAACAAACCCAGCAAGAGAGCAGAGATGAGGGCCGACAACAACCTTGGAAGGTATAAACTGTTTCTGACACGAGTTCACAGACTAAAAACCAAAGTGTAAAGAGATGACATATTCTTTGCCCAGCTACTTTGTTTTCCTCAGTGGGTAAAGGTCATAAACCTTATGCTCCACTTGCCTGAAGTAATTTCTGAGCCTTATATGTAGAGTAAGAATCTGGAAGCCCCTTGGCATTCATTCTATAGTTTGCCAGACAACTGCCCTTCCACTTTTTTTTTTTTTTTTAATGTGTCTGTGTGTATCAGAAGGCACTGTGTGTGCCTGTAGAGGACCAAGGGTGACTCCGGGAATCACCCTGGATGATTGTGCTACCTCTTATTTGCTTTGTTCTGGAGTTTCCCTGGCTCTGCCTTCTGGGCTGGATGTGCAGATCACTGCCATTTCTGCCTGGTATAATTATGTGGGATCCAGATCCGAACTCAGGACCTTCTGCTTGTGAGGCAGAGGCTTAACCCCTGAGCCATCTCTCTGGCCCCCCACTTTAAAAAAATATTTATTTTGCGTGCGTGTGTGTGTGTGTGTGTGTGTGTGTGTGTGTAATGTATGTGTGCATGTGTGTGATTATCAATGTGTATATCGAAGGACCAAGGGTGACCTGGGTAATCATTCTGGATTACTGAATTGCTTCTACTCCTTTTTGCTTCACTCTGGGATTTCCTAGGTTCCACCCACAAGGGCTGGAAGTACAGGCTAATGCATTTCTGCCTGGCTTTTTTTATGTGAGACCTGGGATCCGAACTCAGGACCTTCCGCTTATGAGGCAGAGGCTTAACCTTTGAGCCATCTCTCCAGCCTTCCTCCCACTTTTTGGAGCAATCAAGGTGGTAGTCATTCTTGGGTTCAGGGAGAAGTCTGAAGAACCCTAAAAGAAGGCGATATTCAGCTCCATTGGTTATCTTCCGTGTGACCTTGGACAAGTTACTCAATTTTTTTATACTCCATCTGAAGAATCTGAAGAATAGGGTAGTACTAATCCCTCATCTCAAGAAAGGAAAGAAGGACCAGTGAGATAGCTCGGCAGGCACAGTGAGATCAAGGTTGATCCACAAGAAGAAACACCACAAAAAGGTTTGGGATGCAGACAAGATGGATGAACTTGGACATAAGAGTTCTTGGTCTGAGGTCCATGAAGATGAGAACAGATTTTTGTGGCAGAATAAACACTGTGTGAAGATGAGCCCACCACTTGTAGATTAGGAATCACTCTTCATTTATTCTTCTTCTAAGAATGGGCTTAAGGTTTCACAGAAGCCAGGTCCATTAACAAGACTAAGGAAACAACTGCAGGCTGTTTGACCCTCAAAGTCCTTCAGAACATGTGTGGTCATTAGCCTCAAGGGTCAGCCTGATACTTCTAGTTAAGACAGGCCTCTGAGCAAATCTTCAGGAGACCGACTTGACTGCGTACCCGGCATGGGAAGACCTAGCCTATAGAAGGCAAGTAGACAGGAAGCAAGCGTTCGCTGGTCCTTGTCTTTTGTTCTTGCGGTGGATGACCAGCATCCTTGGCTCCTGATGCTGTATGACTCTACTGTCATGGCGGACTGTAACTTGGAACTGCGAGTGGAATAAGGCCCTTTGTTCCCCTAAGTTACTTAGGTAAGATATTTACTGTGGCAATGAGTTATGAAGCTTAAGCAACATAAGACTGATAATTATACAGACACTAAATAGAGGCACATAAGGCCGAATGTCATGACAGAGGAAAGGGACAGCAAAGTTAGAGCACCCTATTCTCAAAGGGGACAGGATTATTGATAAGCTGGTTGGTGTGTGACATGGAAACAGAAACATGAGAAGATTCACCAAGCAACTGTCACTTCTAACTTTATGAAACTTCATGATCTAGAAAATGCAGAGTACATGTCTTATCCATGTTTCAGTAAGGTCTCAATAAAACACTTGTGGACAAGACAGCAAAGCATGCACTTCAAGCTAATATAACTGATAGATTTTTTTTTTCTTTCAATACTGGGGATAGAAGTCAGGGTCTTAAACATACTAGGCAAATTATTCTGCCACTTCTTTCCCAGACTTTTCTTTTTTCACTTGACTTTCAGACAGTCTTGTTAAGACACCTGTACTAGACTTGAAATTGTGGTATTTCTCCTCACCTCCTTAATAGCTATGATTTTAGCTTGTGCCACAGATGCGGCTGAACACAAGTGATTTGTTGTTTTCAGCTTTTTTTGTTTGTTTATTAGTTCTGTGGTCCTGGAAATTGAACCAAGGATCCTGAGCAGGATAAGCAAGTGCTTTACCACTGAGCTACATATCCAGACCATACACACAACTGGTTAAATGGCTGGTGTGTATCTGGACAAGATCAATTGTACACTAAAGGGCTTGTATCTTGGCCTTTTCTTTTTCCAGTATTTTTTTCTTATTTCTTATTTCTTTTCTTTTTCTTTTCCTTCCTTCCTTCCTTCTTTCTTCCCTTCCTCCCTCCGTCCCTCCTTCCCTTCCTCTTTCTCTCTCTCTTTCTTTCTTTCAGTATCTGTGTGTGTGTGTGTGTGTGTGTGTGTGTGTGTGTGTGTGTGTGTGTGAGAGAGAGAGAGAGAGAGAGAGAGAGAGAGAGAGAGAGAGAGAGAGGGCATTATGTGTCTCTATGGAGGACCAAGGGTGACTTCAGGAATCATCCTAGATTGCTTCTACCTCCTTTTTACTTTGCTCTGAGATTTCCCATGCTCTGCCCACCAGGGTCAGAAGTTCAAGCCACCATTGTTTCAGCCTGGCATTTTTACATGGGATCTGGGATCTGAACTCAGGACCTTCTAGTTGTAAGGCTTAACCCCTAAGCCATTTCTTCAGCCTCTTTTCCAGTATTTTACTGAGTATCTTCATTTTAAAAACTTCGTCATGTTTCAGTTAACAAAATACTGAAATGAGCATCGAATATTGAGAAATAAGACTATAGAAGGGCTGGAAAATAGGCAATGTACTAATGTTATGTAATGTTAATTACAACATGTATACAGTTTTGCATGGATTCTACTAAAAAAAATTCGTTAGGCAGACAAGTACTAAAAACAGCCAAAGAAGATCTGGATAGCAAAGACTCTATCCTGAGTACATCTAGGGCCTAGAGGAGGCACTAAATGAATAGGTACTATAACTGCAACACAGCATTTTCCAAATCTTGTATACCAAAGCTCAGAGCAAAGTGGAAGAATGTGAGGACTGAGCCTGGCTTCAGAGAGGTAAAATGATGAGAGACCACAACAATGGTCCTTGGGACTCTAGCAACATAGGAACCCACAGCTAAAAATTAGCTACAGTCAGGGAGCAAAGAACCCTCTTGAAAAACTGGTACCCAGCTGTGTTTCTCATCAATGACCCAGTTACTGCAACTAAGTAACCATCAGTCTCAGGGCAGGTCTTTCAGGTGTGAGCTCAGGGAAATTCTTTTTCTGTGCTATGCTCTTGGTCATCTAACTTCTTGTATTTCCAGCTTCTCTGAGATGAGTTGTGCAAACTGTTCTGCTAAAGAATGTGGAGCCTTAGTTGCTCATTCACAGCTGCCAACGACAAACCTAATTCTCCCAATTCTACCTGGGTTCATCTTCTGGAAAGGAATGGGGAATAGCAGCCATATTTTCACTGCCTCTAAAGACAACAAAAGCAGGAATTCCAGGATGAAGATGTCTAGCTCCCACTCCTGCAGGGACTGGTGGCCTGACCAGTGCTGCCAGTCCTCTACTTATTATACTGTTCTGGAAGAACTGGGATGTAGCCAGATCAGAGACCCCTTTAAGCCAAGCAAACCCAATTAGGCAATGTCTTGGAGCCAGTGTGGCTACATACCAGTCAGCACCTAGTAGGGCAAGTACCAGTTTCTCTCCTCTCTCTTACATTTTGTCTGTCTGTTTTTAGAGAGAGTTTTGCTACACACCTCTGGCTAGCTTGGAATTCATTATGAAATCCAAACTGGCCTTTAACTCATAGCAATCATTCTGCCTCAACCTCCTGAATGCTGAGATCACAGGCAATATGATACCATGCCCACCTCCTTCTTTTTTGTTTTTATTTTGTTTCTGTAGTGCTTTTGCAGTCCAGACTGGCCTCAAACTTGCTATAGAACAGGGGATGACATTAAACCATCTGTACGTACTACCGTGTTACTGTGGTTAATTACCTCAGGTTTTGCTATGTAGTTAGTACCTCTGTATCACTGTGATTACAGGTGTACAACATATCTAACTCAAAATCTAATGTTAAGTTTCTGTGCAGGAACCCTTCAGATCTCTGACTTCTTTGCTGCTATCCTCCGTCATTCCCCCTGGTTAACATTCTATGAGTGTAGTTACTTTTTCACCTTTACCTCATGTAAGTACATCCCATCTACCTGCGGGGTCTCTATCAAGTCTGATCTTTATTTCTCAACTCATCACTATAGACTCAAACTCAGGACCCCACTTTTTTCCCTGAACTTTTCTCCAGCCCTTCCTTCTATCTCTCTGAATTTTACCCAAGACTTTTTTAGTGATTCGTCAAGGTTGCTGCATATTAACCAAGAAAAGACCAGAATTTTGTTTCCATCTGATTCTTGCCTGTCTGTTCACCTTCTGCCTACAGCACTCACCTCCACAGCAACAAACACCTGAACCATCAGAAGGATTGACTAAAGTCTGGGCTAGAACATGAACATGTAAACCCTCACCACTGACAACACTTGAGTTCCTCAAACTTCTCTTCCATCAAGTACAACAACAAATCAGGATCATAAGCAGAACACTGATGGACCCTAAGCACCCACCCTGAGTTGAATAAATGCTGCTGAGTGGGCATGCCCTGTTATCCACCTTCATCCAAAAAAGACAGCTGGAAATGACTGTGGTTACCCAAAACTCTGCAATGTTTCTATAATACTGCTTTGCTATTAAAGCCTGCCCAACCAACCAAAATTGCCCCTCAGGGCAGATCCTCCTAGGTCTTCTATACACCTACCAAGGCTGTGGCCATTCTTGGTGTAGAAGCAGGTGCCATTGATGAGGTTAACACAACAGCCAATCACATCCCCTGTGGTGAATGTGGGACCATAGGGTTGGCCAGTCCCAGAGGAGCAAAAGGAATGGCCATCATCTCCATGGTAACCATAGGAATGTTTGTCCCAACCTGTAGAGAAAAGAACAGCAATGGTTGAAAATATGTACTTGACAGATGCCCTAGAAAGTCTCAGCTATACTCTCTAGCCTTGCCCACATTAGCCAATACTTAAGTGTGGTCTATCCCAGAGATGCTTATGGATAGGGTCTTGCTGTGTCAACTCATTCTGGCAGTGAATTCACAGATCACCACTCTTGAGGAAACAAATCCAAAGACAATTACTGGAAGCCAGTGCAATATGGAAGTGGTCAGAGGAAGCCTCATGAAAGAGTGAACTAGACATGACCTCTCTCTGAAGGTGATTTTTGTTGTTTTAGACCAGGTCTCATGAAGCTGACACTGATCCAAGTTACTAAGTACCCAAGGCTGGTCTTGAACGCCTGGTCCTCTGGTCTGCATCTCCCAACTGCTGAGATTATACTACCACAGCCAGCCGCTAAGTTTTTTCATATTATAGAACAATTTATCTATGGTAATATTTTTCTATGTATTTTGATGACTTTGCCCATGTTAGACAAGCATTCTACTACCCAGCTACAATACACAGCCCTTCTTTTATTTTTAAAATATTTATTTATGGAGGGGGGAAAGGAGGGAGACAGGAATAAGTACTCAGTATGCTTATAAAACTAGGAAAAAATTTAAAAATTATTAAATAAAAACGTTATTTATGGGCTGAAGAGATGGCTCAAGGGTTAAGACTCTGCCTCGCAAGCAGAATGTCCTGAGTTTAGATCCCAGGTCCCACATAAAAACTCCAGGTAGAAACGGTGGTGGCCTGTACTTCAGGCTGTGGTGGGCAGAGCCTGGGAAATCCCAGAGTGAAACAAAAAGGAAATAGAAACAATCCAGGATGATTCTTGAAGTCACCCTTAGTCCTCTATATGGACATACAATGCCTCTGATACACACCCCCCCCAAATACCGTTAAAAATAAAATATTTATTTGTGTATATGCATGTGTGAAGGTCAGAGGATAACTGTGGAGTCAGGATCTTTCTGACTTCTTTTTCTCTCTTTCCACTTCTATGGGTTCTGGGAATGTCAACAAACCTGCACAGCAAACACTTTTACCTACTGAAGCATCTTGTTGGTCCCCAGTCCTTTCTTTTTTATTTTTTTATCATCATTTTACATTTATATCCATAAAATAAAGGTTAAATAACTTTAATACATATTTATGAAAAGAATTTAAAAGCATTAGGAGTTTTCACTCCCCACTTCATGTTTTTATACTATTTTAGTGTCCTCATTTTTTTAAATTTAAATTCCATGATCTTTGATCTTTAGGAGGAAAGGGCTGGATATCCCATCTGGAGCTGAGTGATCCACAGTCATCTGTTCTCCACCAACCATTAACTACTGCTAAACAAAGCTTCTGGGCTAAATGTACAAATCTAGAGATAATTAATATTAGTATCCAAATATTAGACAGAGCATGTGCTATTTGTCTTTCTGGGATTCAGTACCTCACTCAGTATATTTTTTTCTATTTCCATTCATTTATTTGTAAATTTCATGATTTCACCTTTTTAATAGCTGAATAATATTCCATTGTGTGTACCACATTTTCATTATCCATCAGTTGGAGAGTATCTAGGCTGATTCTATTTCTTTGCTATTGTGAATAAGGCCACAATGAACATTGGTGTGCATGTTTCTCTGTGGTGTGATATAAAAGCCTTTGGGAATACTCCCAGAAGTAATATAGTTGGATCATAAAATAGTTCCATTTTTAATATTTTGAGAAATCGCCACCCTGACTACTAGCATGGCTGCATTAGTTTATATTCCCACCAATGGTAAATGAGAGTTCCCTTTTCCACACATCCTTGCCAGCATTTGTTGTTTCTTCAAACTTAGCCATTTTGACTAGGGTAAGATGGATCTTATAGTAACTTTGATCTGCATTTCCTTGATTGCTGAGGATGATGAACTTTTTTAAAAAGGTATTTCAGACATTTGTATTTCTTCTAATTGAGAACGCTCTGCTTAGGTCAGTGGCCCATTTTTTAATTTGGGTCATTTGCTTTGTTGAATTCTTTATATATTCTGGCCACCAATTTTTGTGAGATGTATAGCTAACGAAGATTTTCTCCCTTTTGGGAGGCTGCCTTTTGCTCAGGTAATAGTTTCTTTTGCTGAACAGATGCGTTTTAATTTCATGAGGTCCCATATGTCAATTATGGGTCTTAATTCCATGCAAATGGCTTCTATCCAGGAAGTCTTTTATGGGTCAGCATAACATGTCTGAGACATCTCAGTGTATCAATGTTTCATCCTTCTTATTGCTAAGCAGGACTCCATTTCATGGCTTTTCCAGTCTGTCCATGCACTCATCAGTTGATTGATTTGTTCCAACTTTTGATTGTTATAAGCAAAGCAACAAATATTTATAGAGAGGTCTACACACAATGTTTTCATTTCTCTTGGTTAAATACTATATTTAGAAGTAGTACTGCTGAGTCATAAAATAATGTATGTTTACAATGATAAGAAATTGCCAAACTGTTTTCCACAGTGGCTACTGCATTCCCCTCAGTAATATATGAATTCTGTATCTTCGCTAGCAGTATGCTCACTCAAGTTTTTTTTTTGTGCTATTTTATATTTTTGTGTTTATATAATTTGTGTGTGTGTGTGTGTGTGTGTGTGTGTGTGTGTGTGTCTGTGAGAAGGCATTGTGTGTCCCTGTAGAGGACCAAGGATGATTTCGGACATCATCCTGGATTGCTTTACCTACTTGCTTTGCTCTGGGATTTCCCAGGCTCTGCCTTCCAGAATAAAAGTGTAAGCCACAGCATTTTTATGTGAGATCTGGGATCCAAACTCAGGTCTTTTTGCTTGTGAGACAGAATCTTAACCCCTGAGCAACCTCTCTAGCCCATGTTTATATTATCTATCTATCTATCTATCTATCTATCTATCTATCTATCTATCTATCTATCTATCTATCTATCTATCTATCTATCTAATCTATCTATCATCTGTCTGTCTATCCATTCATTCATTTTTCTAGTTTTACAAGCATATTGAGTACTTATCCCTGCTTCCCTCCATCCCCCCCTTCCCTCCCATCCACCTCCCTTATCTTCATCAGTTCATCCTACTCCCTCCCACTCTCCTACCTGGCCACTTCTATGGACCCCAGGATTCCCTCTGGCTTGTCTACTTCTGTGGGGGTTCGGGCCTTTTGTGACATACCAAGTTGACATACCTCTCTTCATCCCTCCCCACTGATAGGCACATTTCCCTTCATTCATCCAACTTTAGTCCCCAAGATTTCCACAGTATATTTTTATCTCTCTTGAGTCTATGGAAGCATGTTGGTATGTCAGTCATCATGCAGGTAATTGGTAAGGACAAGTCTCATTGCAGGGCGTTTTCTATAATTTTAATAAATATGCTATGGTATCTTATTGTCTTGTAAAAATTATTTTTAGAGACTTTTTAAATTTTTTATTATTTTTTTTGCATGTGTCTTTGTATGTGGATGTCTCTGTGTGTGTGTCTGTGGAGGACCAAGGGTGAGAATCACCTTGAATTGTTTCTACCTTCTACTTGTATTGCTCTTAAATTTCCCAGGCTCTGCCTTCCAGGACCGGAAGTACAGTTGCGCCACCTGGCATTTTTACATGGGATTTGGAATCTCAATTCAGGACCTTCTGCTTTCAAGGATAGAGGCTTAACCCTTAAGCCATGTCTTGGGCCCTAGAGAATTTTTTAAAAACATCTAAAATAGACTACTTAAGCTAGGTGTGGAGGCAAAGCCTGTAAGCCCAGCATTCTACAGGAGGCAAGAGGATCAAAAGTTCCAGTGCCAGCCTGGGCTACTTAACAAGACTATTTCCAAAAGCAAATCCATGGTATCTTTAAACTTCAAATTCTAGGGCTGGGAATTTATCTACATGGTAGAACACTTACTTGTCTACCATATGTGACATCCTGGATTTGATTCTCATCACACACACATACACACACACACATACACACACACACTTTTTTTTTTTTTTGCTATTATAGTAAAATACATTGACTTTGAGACTGAGAGTAGAGAATGGCATCAAGCTTTCTTTATAGGTGATGAAAATATTCCAAAAATAGATTATGATGCTGATTGTACAACTATAAATATGCTAAGAATCACTAAATTTTGAGATGGGCATGGGGAAACATGCCTGTAATCCAGCATTTGGGAAGTAGAAACAGGAGCAGGACCAGAAGTTCAAGATCATAGCAAGTTTAAAGTCAGCCTGAGGGGTGGAGATGGCTCAGGGATTATGACTCTTGCAAACAGAAGGTCCTGAGTCCAGTCCCGGTTCCCAAGTAAAAACACCAGACAGAAATGGTAGTGGCCTGCACTTCTGGCCCTGGTAGGTAGAGCCTGGAAAATCGCAGAGCAAAGTAAAAGGAGATAGAAGCAATCCAGGATGATTCCCAAAGTCACCCTTGGTCTTCCGCAGGAGCTCCAAGCCAGGAAAAGACTGTCTTAAAAAAAAAAAAAAAAAAAAAAGGAGATGGCTCCCAATAAACAACACTGGAATATATACCTATATATTCTTTTTCCTACATACCTCTCTATGTCTACATAAAAATTAAATGTATAAATTTTATTTAGAACCAATTAATGATTCACCATCATTTCAATGTGATTAGAAAAATATTTTTTACTGTTTTTCAGGTTTCTAATTATTTGCCTAGAATTTATAGAGACTTTTCTCAAAGGAAGAAAATGCACACTACCTTCTACTAACTGAATAAGAACCCTAAAGATGTTTGTTCACAGCCTAATCATAGCAATCATGACTATGTTACCTTCCAGGATAGAAATTATTTTTACAGAAGCTACTAAGGATCTTAATACATTATCCTGCATTATCAGGATGGGCTCCATACAATCACAAAGATCTCATAATGTAGAAGTGCTACCCTGCTGGCTTTGAAGATGATCTATGATATAAGGAAAGCAGGCAACAGGCACTAAAAGCTAGAAACACAAAGAAATAGATTCTGTCCTATAACCCTGAAAGAACACAGATCTGCCCACACCTTGATTTCATGACATCTGCTCTGAAATATTACTTCCAGCTACTGATGTTGTGACAACATTAATAGGCAACTAATTGAGTTCTTTAGCTACAAAAGAAGCTATTAAGCATCTGGAATTCTCAGTTATTTTCAAGCTCTCTTGTCTCCTGCTTCTTTGAGCACTATGCAGTGAAAAAAGACTTTCTAAGAAAGTCAGAGGTATAATGGACCTTCATTTAACAACAGCCAGCATGTGTATAGAAGCTGTATATCTAATGGATAAATATGTGTATATGAGGCAGTTTAGAGTTAAAAACTGAATGTTACAACCACCCCAGAAGTTGCTGCATCAGGATGGTTCATACCTACCATAAGACATTTCTTTTCTCTGGAAAGAACAAATGTCACTCCTGGCCATTATTAAATAATTAATGAGGGCCTACCATTATGAGTTTGCAAAAGTTAATGTGGAGAGTGAAAGGATTATAGAAGACAGATAACATGGAAGTAAACCAAAGGCAAGCAAGAAAAACCTGACATATGTGCTCTAAAGAAAACAGTCAGGTGGAGAGCTAGAAATGGGAGTAGGGGGTGGGGATGAGTCAGGGTGGATGGGTCATTCCATTTTTGCTGATGGGGTGACTCTTGAACAGAGTTGCAGTTAATGAAAGGATCTCAGGAAAGGACATTTTGGGTGAAGGAAACAAGATCAGTCCATATGACAGTTGAAAAGTCAGAGTGGGCTAGAATAGAGTGGCAGGACTGGTGGAAGTGCAGGTGCTGATGGAAGGAAAACAAGCAAAGGTGGTACCCAGGGTTTTGTACTGAGCAAGTACAGAGATGGTGCCCTGTTTACTGAAGATAGGCACAAAGAGCAGGCTTTTTGAAAATGTTAGGTTTGAGTCATCTTAGACAAGGCAAGGGAGATGACAGCAGGTCTAGGAATTTTGTGGCACCTTTCCCAGATATGAAAAGGATGCAATGGGGGTATGCTCACTAAACAAACAGTGGGATAAACATAAAATTCCAAGTAAAGTCACTGGATTATTTTCCCACTGTGCTGTCCTGATGGGTTCTGTTTTTCATGTATGAGAAACTTTTAGACTAGCCAAAGACTGGAAAGTAGAGAACAGACATGCACTGGGTAGTTGGGACTTACAAGTACAGAACACTATGTTCAGTTGAAAAATATTTCTTTTAATAGACAGTTTCTCACTTTAGCCAGGTTTGCCTCTAACTCTTGAACTCAGAGTAATCCTTCTGCCTCTGCCTTCCAAGTGCTGGAATTACAAGCATGAACCATCATATCATGTCTGGCTAAAAAAAAAGTCTTTTCAAATCCAATTATTTTTACCTCTGTTTACAAAGATACAGGGTTTGGTATTTAAACAACAGGATGCTATATAGGGAATAAGAATTTCCAGGTCTGGGGCTGAAGAGGTGGCTCAGGGGTTAAGCCTCCGCCTTGCAGGCGGAAGGTCCTGAGTTCGGATCCCAGATCCCTCGTATAGACGCCAGGCGGAAGCGGGGGCGGCCTGCGCTTCTGGCCCTGGTAGGGCGGAGCCTGTGAATCCCAGGGCAGAAGGAGGTGGAGGCGTCCATGGTGGTTCGCGAGTTCGTCCGTGGTTCTACACACACACACACACACACACACACACACAGACACACACACATGCATGCACATGCGCACAGTTGAATAAATAATAATAATTAATAAAAAAATTAAAAAAAAAAAAAAAAAAAAAAAAAAAGAATTTCCAGGTCTAACTGAAAAGTCTTCAAAAGAATATCAAGAGACCAAAAAGATGGTTCAGTGGTAAAGGCACTTAAACACGAATCTGACCATTTCAGTTTAATGTCCAGAGTCCCTGTGGTGGAAAGAAAGAATCAACTTCCAAATCTTTTACCTCCACACATGCACTGTGGCAAACACACACTGCTCTCCTCTACCCTCGAATAAATATTTTTAATATTTTTTATTTATGTGGGGGGATATGCATGATGCACAGAACAAAGAGATGGGAAGTAACCCCAAATGAACCTCCTGTACTAGTAATATGTCAACACCCCCAAGAAAAACATGTATTTTAAAGAAAGAACAAGAATAGGCAGTCCCTATTCAGAGAAGCATAGAGTGAGGAAAAGAGGGAGTGGGGGAAGCCCTGAGCTGATCCACTTAGAACCCAGTGACAAAAATATACAGGAATGTGACACTTTCTGATGAAATGTTGGTCATAGAGGTCTCAAAGGCCACCAAACATTACAAGTTTATTTTTTTTTTTATTTATTCAAGTGTGCATGTATGCGTGTGTGTGTATGTATGTGTGTGTGTGTGTGTGTGTGTAGAACCACGGACGAATTCGGGAACCACCATGGACGCCTCCACCTCCTTGTTTACTCTGCCCCAGGATTCACAGGCTCTGCCCTACCAGGACCAGAAACGCAGGCCGCCCCCGCTTCCTCCTGGCGTCTATACGTGGGCCTAGGATCAGAACTCAGGACCTTCTGCCTGCAAGGCAGAGGCTTAACCCCTGAGCCACCTCTCCAGCCCACATTACAAGTTTTTATCATTGCTCTTGGTTGCTTTCCAAAAAACTGTCAGTAAGATCCTATTACTAAAGATGCAACACAAATGGATCACAAAATATGGGCAAAATACATCAACTAGAACTGGTCTGAGAACTTCCTCCTTGCTGGATAGTTTAAGTAGTACCAAGGAATAATGCAGAAGCTACTCAGGAGAGAGAAATAATCACAAGCCTCATCAACGCATGGAATCTGCAAGTTGCAATAAAAATCACCATGGCAACAGGTGACCACCAGTATAATAGCAGCATGAATATTAAGGAGACAACCAACAGTTTTTTGATTGAACTCAAGACTTTCTTATCAGAATGGAACACATTCCTGATGCTGTTAACTAGAACAAGAACCTAAAAAATGGAAGGAGAAAGATCAATAGGGAAAAACAGCCAATGAACCTACATAGGAAGGCAGTACATCAAACTACTCTGTAAATAGCTGCTATACACTCATAGATTTGAAGAACACTTAACACTCAGCCCAGAAGTCTTGTTCTACAATAGAAGTAGAGGATCTCAACACCCTGACAGGATGCAGCCTAGGGCAGTGGAAGAGCAGTGAAGTGGACAGCAATGGCCACCAAAATGCAGCATACTAGCAACCCAGCAAGATTCACTCTCAGAATCAGACCGACCTAATCTCTCACCATCCTAAGACTTTGGGAATCTCACAGAAGAGGGGGCAATGAGATTGTAAGAACATAAAAATGTGAAGTTTCACTGTAGAAGTCATTCCATTCAAGGGAGGGCTATTGCATCTAGGAACTCACTGCATTGAGACTTGTCCTTAGCAGACCTGCATAATGACTGACATGACAACATGCCCCCATAGACTATAGAGGAACTCAAGAAAGATAAGAACAAACAGTAGAAACCTTGGGGATTAAAGTTGGACGAGGGGCTGGAGAGGTGGCTCAGGGGTTAAGCCTCTGCCTTCCAGGCAAAAGGTCCTGAGTTCGGATCCTAGACCCCACGTATAGACGCCAGGCAGAAGCGGGGGCAGCCTGTGTTTCTAGTCCTGGTAGGGCGGAGCCTGTGAATCCCGGAGGCGTCCATGGTGGTTGCCAAATTCGTCCGTGGTTCTACACACACATACATACATGCATACACACACAAACATACACACACGCATACACGCACAATTGAATAAATAATAAATAAAAAAAATTTAAAGTTGGACGAGTGAAGGGAAATGCTTCTATCAGTGGGGTGAATCAAAGAGAGGCAACCTTGTATGCCACAAGAGGCTTGAACCCCCACAAGAGTAGAAAAGCCGTGGGGAACCCTAGGATCCATAGACGTGGCTAGGCAAGAGGGTGGGAGGGAGTGGGATGAATTGATGAAGGGAAAGTAGAGGGATGAAGGGATAAGTACTCAACATGCTTGTAAAACTAGAAAAATAAAACCATTAAAAAGATATTCTCTTCCAACAATTATAATCAAGGAAAGTAGGTCTTAATGGGCTTGGAAGGCCTGCAGTAATCAAAATAATACATGCTACACTATAAAAACAGAAAAGGCAAGGAGAACAACACCAGAAACCCAACTCTGTTGTGGATGGACTTCCTAGCAACACAGCTTGCATTTCCTAGATTCTGAGACACATAACATAGAAGCAAGATCTAACTCTCAAGAGCTCAAAGCACGTGAATTGGGGAGAAATTTAAACCCTGTTCTCCATCCACAATCCTGTCTTCCATGCTTCCTCTAGGAATCCCTGGCCCTTCCCGCCAGCTCATCAAGGCAAGGGTGGAACAGCAGCTACACTCACGTACCTACAGATCACCCTGACTTGCTTTTGAGTCATTTAGCCCAGGGTTCTGACATTCTCGTTTTTCTGTTTCTTGGTTTCATACTTAAGGAAGCCAAAGAACATCTTGCAAAAAGTAAACAAAACTTCTTCGTCTTCCAACAGAAACTTCTGTCCATAAAAACTAAGACCCACCCACATGCTCTCAAGAAAGTCTGAATGGCAAGACCCTCATGAGTGAGGCACTCCTGTTTACCATCCTCCCAATGAGATACCAACGTGCCTGCCTTCTGACCCCAACAGCTTTAGAGGCAATGATGTTCCACTGAGTCAGTACAATGTAAGAAAACATTGAAAACATCAGAGTCTTGACCAATTGTTCAGACATCACTTTTTATCTATCTATCTATCTATCTATCTATCTATCTATCTATCTATCTATCTATCTATCTATCTATCTATCTAGTGTGTGTGTGTGTGTGTGTGTGTGTGTGTGTGTGTGTGTGTGTGTATCAGAAGGCACTGTGTGTCCTTGTGAAGGACCAAGGGTGTCTTTGAGAATCATCTTGGATTGCTTCAGTCTGGGATTTCCCAGGCTCTGCCCACTAGGGCTGGAAGTATAGGCCACTTTGGATCCGATCTGGCCTTTTTATGTGATCTGGAATCCAAACTCAGTACCATCTGCTTTCGAAGTAGAGTCTTAACCCCTGAGCCATCTCTCCAGCCCTGCTCAGACATCTTCTATAATCCCACTCCTGCTAACATGAAATGCATGTATAAATTCGAATATAGAAAATAAACACTTGAGATAAAATGTCTCAGTGACAGCTAACTCCATTCTGACATGCAGACATTCATAAAGGAATTTATGTGCAGGTGCTTGCTTTTTCAGGTTACAAAAGGCTATCAATAATAAGAAGAGCTAATACTTAATATACCTTTATTTTATGTTAGGTAGTATTGTAAACATTTTATAGAAATTAACCTACTTATAGAAATTAACCACATATTTAGTGGTATGTGGTGGTGCATGCCATCTATCCCAACATTTGGGAAGCTGAAGCAGGAAGAATGAGTGTTTGAGGCTGGTCTGAAATAAATAAATAAAATCCTGTTTCAACTCTACTCCCCAAAAGAAATTAAGCCATTTAATTCTCATGCTATCATCCTACATATCTGTGTATGAAAATATCTCTTCCTCTTTACAGATGGGGAAATTAAAGCACTGTCATAGTCTTGATTCTATATGCATGTGCATGAATACTTAGCTAATGCTTGAGAAGGCTGTAGCAACTTTAGGAAGTAGAGTTATGCTGGAGGAGACACATCATGAGGGTGGATCTTGAGGACAGTTACCCTCCCTCCCATACACACACCCTATTCCAGCTAGCAGACTACAGTATGCTCTCGGCAAAACTGAATGTGACTCAAGCCATCTCCAGTTTTTCTGCCAGCCAGTCATGCCTTTTCTGCCATAATGGACTGTATTCATCTTCTGGAACCACAAACCAAGTAAATCTTTTCTCCCTTAAAGTTGCTTGTTTGAGTGTTGTCTCACAACAGCAGAAACAGTAACTACTGTAAGCACCAAGCAATTAGCTGACTACTTCAGGTACACAAGGTGCTGAGGACATAAATGCAAACCATGTGGTTCCTTAGCCACTGAGCTATACAGCTTCTTGTAAAAATTCCTTCCCAAGGAGACATAACAAACATCTACCCACTTCTTGTAGGACTCCAAAGATAAACCAAAATATGATTCCACCAAAATTCAACTTGGGGAACCAATGAGTATATTGGACTTGCTTATTGAATATGATTGAGGGGATACTTACAGGTGTGTGGGTAAGCCCTGAACAGCTGCACTGTAAAGTCTCATCCCAGTATAGATGATGACTTCCCATAAGTACACAGAAAGAGGGAACACAGTGGAGGAAAGATGGAAAGACTGAAAGAATAGAAGGAGGGGTGGAGTGTTGTAGAATGTCATCCATCATCTTCAGAGCAGCTGCTAACTACTCACAAGAGACCCTCAAGTCAGGGCTGTTGACTGTTGGCCTTTTTATAAAGGAGCAGATGGATGGGGTCACTAGACCCTTGCCTGAGGTCCAGTCTCTCCCTCCTGTACCTCCTAGCCAGCTGTATATAATTCTGCTTTACATGCATGTAGCCTTGCAGTCTCTGAAGAAGCTAGAATTCACAGATGGTGGAGAACTATAACACAAGGGGTGTCTCCATATATATGACTAAATTATCATCCATGCTGGGTCAGATGGCAGTGCAGCTGCTCTCTAGGGTCACTCACTCTTCTAAGTAAACCCTCACTCATGCTCTGTGAGTATGTCAAGAAACTCATTGGTTTCCCAAGTTGAACTCTGATTTGTAGTTGAAGATTTTATAAGGGGGTGGGGAAAACACACTTGTTTACATCTCCACAAGGAAGGATTCTTTTTTAAAAGTGTTTTATTTATTTTCTCTGCATATGTGCGCACTGTGTGTATGTGTGCGCGCGTGTATGCACACGCGCACACATGCCAGAAGGCACTCTATGTCCCCGTGGACACCCGAAGATGACTTCCAGAATCATTCTGGATTGCTTCTACTTCCTTTTTGCTTTGCTCTGGAATTTTCCAGGCTCTGCCCACAAAGGCCAGAAGTGCAGACTGAATTTTAACTCAAGCCATCTCTCCAGCACACAAGGAAGAAATTCTTACAACACAGCTTCATAAGCCAATCAGGGTTCTCAAAGTTTGTTTTTCCATATGACCAAATGTGAGCAAGTTTTTGATTCAAAGACACTGAACTTACAAGTAGCTGGTGGAAGAACCCTATGTACAGTCACTGTCACAGTAGTTAGGGAAATGGGAGGAGGCTAAGCTTTAAATAAGGTAGTCTTCAGGCCAACAGGACCGGACTCAAGACTGGTTTCAGAACTACAGTTTGAGGCAAAAGCATAGCAAAGTACAAGAGAGCTTCAACTCAAAGCTATTATGCCAGGAACTGAATGCATTCTAAGTGAATGATAATTTAAAAAATGTGGGGGCTGGAGAGGTGGCTCAGGGGTTAAGCTTCCGCCTTGCAGGCGGAAGGTCCTGAGTTCGGATCCCAGATCCCACGTATAGACGCCAGTCGGAAGCGGGGGCGGCCTGCGCTTCTGGTCCTGGTAGGGCGGAGCCTGTGAATCCTGGGGCAGAAGGAGGTGGAGGTGTCCATGGTGGTTCACGAATTCGTCCGTGGTTCTACACAGACACAGACACAGACACACACACACACACACACACACACACACACACACACACACACACACGCGCGCGCGCGCGCGCGCGCGCACATACACACGCACATGTGCACAGTTGAATAAATAATAATAATAATAAAAAATTTAAAAAAAAAAAAATAATAATTTAAAAAATGTGGTCCAAGCCCAAAGAGTATCACAATCCTGTAAGGACATGATAAATTTGAGCCACACAAGGCAGGGTGGCAAATGTCATCAGAGATACAGTCAGAAATGAAGGGGTCAGGCAAGATTGTATTAGGAGTCAAGAGAAAGGAGAACCTCAGGGCAACATCAACAACTGCCAAGCAGAGTGTGGGCTAACAGGAGCATATTTGGGGTCCCGTGATGTGTAATGAATTCAGATGGCAAAAGAATATGTAGTCTCAGCAGAGGAATTCAGAGTCCAAAGTAGGCAAGGAGCACAATGCCCACAGAGTGGACAGCAAAGGCCTGAGGCAGAAAATTCAATCAGGACATCATGACAGCAGCCTAAGGTAGAGGCAATGGCAGTAGAGATTGAGACAAAACAGAAAGAGAAAGTGGCAAAAACATGTGAAGAGTTGAGGTAGGGGTCCTGGAAATTACTTTGAGGAGCCCACTAGGAGCAAAAAGGACAGTGAGTGTCTGCAGAGACAGGGAAACATAAGGACCTGGTCTTCACAGACTTAATCTCTATTTAGAGCAAGCAAGTTCACTGTATCTGAAGCAAAGAACTGAGATTTCTGGAGAAGTGATTTGCTCCAAAGTAGTTTAATCAGTGAAGTAAGTTGGATTCTCCTGCCAAGGGGGTCTTTTAGTTGCCCTTTCAGGAATTTAGACAAGTCCAACCAACCACTCATAGGTACATGAGAGTCTTTCAGGACCCGTAAGGAAGGAGCATACTGCTGCCACCATTCCACATACAGCTCTTCATTCAGATATTATATTATACGTTCTAACCAGAAACTAGATCCAAAGAAACCAGAGAAACAATAGCCCAGATAGGGGATGAAAGAGATTAAGACATTCAAGCCAATTTTGTATTAGTTATGGGTGTTTCAAATACTAAACTGGATTAGGGCTACAGGAACATACCTTCCACACCACAGCCCCTCCTCCTTCACAAGCATTTCTCAAAGGGGTTCCTAAAAGGCAACAAGGAATCCAACGAAAAAGAACTTCTCACCACTGGGCAGACCAAGTTTGAGTTTCTTAAATTAAGCTCTTTTCTTCAACTGACTTAGACAAGAGCTACTTGACTCATACTCAGTTGTTAATGTAACTTAGATCCTGCATCAAAACTGCCATTGCCAGGACATTTTATTAATAAAACATATTTTTTTTAAAATAGTCAGGTAACCTAAGATGACCCTGAAGTCACTATATAGCCAACAATGACCTTACGCTTCTGATCTTCCTGCTTCCACCAAGTGCTGAGATTATAGGGTGTGCTACCAAGCCTGGTTTATGAGTTGGGGGCTGAACTCAAGGCTTTGAGCATGTTACACAAGCACTCTACCATGTAAGTTACATTCTCCAATCCATTAAAAACATTCTTGAAAGAAAAGGTCAGAAACTCTAGAGCAGCTTATTGTCCAATCACCTACAACTCTAAGACACCAAGTCCTGGCTGAATTACCTTCCAAAAAGCTTGTCATTCCTACCCTTGATTACTTATACCTCTAATCTAAATCACTTCATGCACTTCTGGGCCATTAATACAGATTCTAACTGGTCTTCTTGCACCTCCTGCTACCCTTATAACCCATGTTGTAGCAAGTCCCTACTTCAATTCTTTAGTACCTCGAAAACACTCAGGACAACCCACTGGGGCCTGTCTGCCACGTAGCCCAGCAACACTGACCTGTACCCACTTCCCCAGGACTTTGCTTCTCTTCCACCTTCTTTTTTTTTAATATTTATTTATTTATTTATTTATTTAGCCTTTCATCTCTCCTGCCAGACTCTTTTCTATTTACAAATCTTTTTGCTTGTGTGGCCCACTGTGTTTCATGTAGTCTGTTTTTGAAGAGTTATCAACCTGATTCATGGTCTAGTAAGCATCCTAGATCAGTGGAAAGCCTGAGGAAAGCCTTCTCTCTACTTCCCCATCAGTGTCAGTCCTCATCCGTCTCTCAGAGAGGTGTAGAGCTTCTTGACATCTTTCTGATGTTATGGCAAGATATTGATAAGCAGTTCCTATGCAGCTCTTTCCTATACCTTCTTTACCAGTACTCCTTACCCTGCCTAGACCTTTCTTTTTCTCTTGACCTTCCCCTACCCCTTGTCACTCCTGGTCTGATGTCTCCTCATTCCTTAGATCCTAGCCTGAATGTCACTTCCTCAGGAAGGCCACATTCTAACATATTTTCAGACACCTTATGTTGTTCCTTTGAGGCTAAATGTAAGGGCTCAATACAGGGTTATCAATTACATATTTGTCTTCCCTATGGAGAGCTTCGCAGGGCAGTAATTGTATCTATTCAACCCAGGGGTGGAGAGCTTAGGCCCTCATGGTTGTAATGAATGCAGTTCCAACAAGAGGAAAGAGCCTGGGGAACAAGAAAGATGCCATGATAAGGTCAGAGAAGTCTTTAAGCTTCCCATAGGGCGGGGTCTGGGTACATCTGGTGACACTTTTCTAGAAGATTCACAGCACAACGAAGGCCTGGTCTAGAGAAGACAGACCTCTGAGGAGATACGACATGCCCTGACAAGTTCCCCTGCAACCGGAAAGACCAGCCCACAGGGGTTAACCCCAGGTCCTCCTTGGCTCAGGATCAAGGATGATCCTTTTCATTCTAGTGTACTGCCTGGCATCACTTATGAATGCTGAAGCAGCAGTCTGAAACTGAACCCCACCCAGCAATCCAGGCTAATTGCCAAGACACAAGAAGGGAGGCCTCACAGGGCACTTCACTCACACAACAAGTCAGAGGGCTCAGCGCATCTCTCATATTTCAGTTCTTACCCTGGTTGAGATTTTTTTGTTTTGTGTTTCTAATTTACAGAACGTCTCACTCTATACCAAGCTGGCACAGGATCACCAGCCTTTTGCTTCTGCTTGCTGATAAATGTGTGCCACCACACCCATCCCTGGGTGAGTTCTTTTACTTTCCTGTGACTCTTCACTGGGCATTTGTGTATCCATGGTTCCTCCCTAGAGAGGAATGACAAAGCTCCACTTCCTAGCCCATCCTCTGAATTGATGATCATACATATACCTGGCTCAAGGTACCTGAAAACAAAGGCATAAAAGGCCTTTGCCATACACTGGAAACCAGACTGCCTTGAACGAAAGAACTGGAAAGAAGGATTGCCTTCCTTAACTCAGAACAAAGTCCTATTGCTAAAAAAGAACATGCTTCCACACTCAGGAACTGCTGTTACTCTGCTTTGCTGTCATTTACATACATTCCCCTTTTATTTATTTTTCCATGTGTAGGACCCATGTGTTTGCATGTATGGGGGAGCACGTGTGTGTGCAGATACACATGTATATATGTGGATGAATGTGAAGGCCTGAGGTTGACACTAGGTATATTCTTTGATCATACTCTCCTTTATTGCAGGAGATCTCTCAATGAACCCAGAGCTTGTGGATTTGCTAGCTAGTCATCTTGACCTGAGGATCCCCTACATTTGCCTCCTGAGTGCTAAGAAGAAAGGCAGCCACAACAGCTGTCCAGCTTTCACACTGGGTCTAGGAATTGGAACACCTGTCCTCATGCTTGGGCAGTAAATGTTCTGTTTACTGAGCCATCTCCCCAGACCCTTCCTCTTTTCTTTTAAAGAGCTCAGGAAGTCACATTGTCATCTGTGAATTTCAACGGTGTAACAGTATAACATTCAGGAGCAGCTGTTCAAGAAATGCTCACCACTCTTCTCAAAACATGCGGTGAGAGTGCCAGGGCTCCAGAGGAAGTATTCGAGATGTGTGTAACAGACAGGCAGAGGTATCGAGCCCATGGTAAAAGAAAAACCCATTTCACAGACCATCTCTTCAGTGTACAAAAGGAAAAAAAAGCAAAAGCAATGGAACAACTGGTCAGGTGAGAGAGCTCAGCCAGTAGAAGTACCTGCTGACAAATCTAAAAACCTGAGCTGAAAAACTGGAGCCCATGACCCGCAATAAGCATCTTGTACAAGAAAGCATGGCAACAGACAGTGTGCAAAGGTAACATCTGACACATACATTCTGACTAATAACATCAGTTTTCTTTCATTATATTAAAGCAAAAAGGAAAAGAAGTCAGGTTCCTGACAAACATTTATATCCTAAGAAAATCTAGATTGTCAGTATTTGAAACCAGTCCATTATAGACAAACCTGTGACTAATATCAAAGTAGTTAGAAAAGACTTAAAATTGAAGTATTGGGCCAGCAAGATGACTCAACAGGTAAAGGCCTTCATCTGACTTAAGGGTTTTCAAAAGCCTGAAGCCAAATTGTGCATGGGGGGGAGGGGAGGGGGAGAGATAAAAAAAACTTCCAAAAGCTGACCTCTGACCACACTTGAGGATATGTGCACCTGCTTGCTCATTCTCAAGCAAAAACAAACAAACAGAAAAACTGAAGTACTAGACTGATGAAACAGCTCAGTGGTAAGGTGCTGCTTGCAAATCTGACAACCTGAGTTTAATCATTAGAATCCTACATGGTAGAAGGAGAGAACTGACTTCTGAAAGTTGTCTAATGACTTCTACCATGCACCATGAGATGCATGTGTTTCCCTATTCTTCTGAAATAAATGGAATATAGAAAAATTTTTTAAATTTAAGTATTATTCCTTATTTACTTTTTTTCACGGTATGTGTGTACGGGGAAAAAGCATGTGGGGATGTGTGTGCTTGGATATGGGTGGGCAAACAAGAGGCTCAAGAGTGATATGAGGAATCATCTCATTGCTCTTCCACCTTATTGTTGTGAGTCTAGATCTCTAATTAAACCCAGAGCATGCCATTAAGGCCAGTCTGGCTAGCCAGCCGGTTCTGGAAATACCAGGCACTGTCTTCCTGGGTTAGAATTACAGGTGGAGGGCTGGAGAGGTGGCTCAAGGGTTAAGCCTCCGCCTTGCAGGCGGAAGGTCCTGAGTTCGGATCCCAGATCCCACGTATAGACGCCAGGCGGAAGCAGGGGCGGCCTGCGCTTCTGGCCCTGGTAGGGCGGAGCCTGTGAATCCCGGGGCAGAAGGAGGTGGAGGCGTCCATGGTGGTTCGCGAATTCGTCCGTGGTTCTACACACACACACACACACACACACAGACACACGCACGCACGCACATACACACGCATATGCACACAGTTGAATAAATAATAATAATAATAATAATAAATTAAAAAAAAAAAAAAAAAGAATTACAGGTGGACACCACTCCGCATTCTATGTGGGATTTGAGGTTCAGAAGTCAGGTTCTGGGCTGGAGAGATGGCTCAGGGGATTAAGATTCTTCCTTATGAGCAGAAGGTCCTGAGTTTAGATTGCAAGGTTCCATGTAAAACCACCAGGAGGAAATGGCAGTGGCCTGCACTTCCGACCCTAGTGGACAGAGCCTAGAAATCGCAGAGTGAAGCAAAAAGGAGATAAAAGCACTCCAGGTTGCTTCTCAAAGTCACCCTTGGTCCTCCACACAGTGCCCTCTCTCTCTTTCCCTCTCTCTCTCTCTCTCTCTTTCACACACACACACACACACACACACACACACACACACGCACACAAATAAATAATTAAAAAAAGAAAGAACTCAGGTTCTTTTCCTTGTGAGACAGAGGCTTTCACCACTAAGCCATCTTCCCAGCCTAGTTACTTTATTTAAGAAGGTCATCTGTCTTTTCTGTGACATAGGTCCAAATATAGAGAGCCAGGACAAAATCACAAAGACTTTGCCTGCCTTCTTTTTTTTTTTTCCCACGTATATGTTGTGTGTTTGTCTGTTTTGTATGAATCAGAAGGCACTGTGTGCCTGTAGAGGCACAAGGATGACTTCAAGAATCACCCTGGACTGCTCTATCTTCTTTTGACTTTGCTTTGAGGTTTCTCAGGCTCTGTCTGGTCACTACCAATTCTGCATGGGATCTAAACTCAGGTCCTTTTGCTTGAAAGGCAGAGACTTAACCCCTGAGCTACCTCTCCAGTCCTTTAATATATATATAAATATATCCTTTAATATATATGTTTATTTATTTATTATTTGAAAGCAAGAGAAATGCACACATGCATACCATAGTGTATGAGTGGAAGTCAGAGGATTCTAACCATGTGGGCTTTCAGGGATTGAACTTGGGTCACCAGGTTGCAAGCATGCACCTACCTAATTAGCAACTTTGCCAGCTCTTGCCTGCCTTTTTCTTAATGGCGTTAAAGAAATTCACGTCATGTTACTTCTATCACTTAAAGGAAAAATAAACTTAGGACCATTATCACCTGAAATCTATAAGTTCTTGGGGTAGGTTTCTGTCTCCTCAACTATGCTCAACTAAGAATGGGAATGAAATGCTGAGAAGAAAACAACTCAAAGTAGGCTGGGCTGCAGAGTAAGACCACCTGCGAGGCCCAGAGCATGCTACTAATCTGATGCTATGTACCTAGAGCTACAAATTTAGATATCTTAATTACATCTCCTATTATTCAGAAATAGCCTAACCATGTTCCATGTGGGAATCCACTTTAAGACTTTGATCTTTACCATGGTGAAGTAACAAGCCATAAAAGAGCCAAGACTGGCAGTACATTCCTCTCTGCACATGCATGAGTCTCAGGCTGCCTGGCAAAAACCAATGGGAATGAGGATTAATGAGGCGTATCCCCAACAGAAGTAAACTCAGGTCACTTAGTTTGATTGCAAACAGTTCAAATTCCATGAGTGAAAATCACTTGTCAATTAATTTTTGGAATGGAAGCTACCCCAGCCCAATGACATCTTTCAGGATCCTCTACCCAATAGCTTGGCATTCTGCAAACAAAGTTCTTTCTAGCCTCTCAGCTACCATTATTACGCTAACAGATCTGGACAGATGAAGAGAGCAGAACAAATGTTCTCTTAAACAGTGACTCACCAGGAAGTCTGTTCATGTTGACGCCTTGAGCTGAGAGCCCTATTCCCATGTACCTTCAAAAAAAGCACATAAGGGAACAAATGAGAACAAAGTACAATGACACATATGCATGAAGATGCCATGATAAAACCCATTCCTTGTACTTTAGCCTAAAAATTAGGGAGAAAAATTCATCTCAAAAAAACTTTGGTTATCAAATGATTATGCATCCATCCCCAGGAGAGCATGAAGGTACACACATGCACGCCATGGAGCATATATGGAGGTCAGAGAACAAATTTCAGAAGTCAATTCTCTCCTCCCACCATGTAGCTTCTGAATTCACATCACTAGGCTTGTGAGCAAGTAGTTTCCTACTGAGCTGTCTCATTGGTTCCCTGAAATATTTCTTAGTAAAAACGACAGAAAAAATGAGAAAAGCAATGAATATAGGCTCTCTCAGTATATGATGGTTCTTGGAATGTCTCCCATTCAAGTACTAACCAGGACCCACCCTTCTTAGCTTCCAAGATCAGATGAGACTGGGTATTTAGGACAGCCATGCACAATTTCTAATGTAAATCATCTTAATATCTATGCAACTAAAGAAATGGGAGATTGAGTGTCTAAGCATGACCAATGGCTTTAGTTTCAGAGTAAAGGTGTACTGGTATCATGGCTTCCCCAATCCTAAATACCTAAGGAAAAAGGAATCAATTAGCAGAGTAACATGAGGTTAAATCCACTCTGCAGCAAGGAATAGTACATGTAAAAAGTACAGCCAGGGTGGGTCTGTTCAGAATCCTCAAGAGTTCTCTTCTCTGGATGTCTCAAAACATATTATCCTCCCCTCTGTACATTTACAGTTACTCTCCTACACCATACGAATTCCAAACAGCCTCCCCCCAACACACACACCAATCCTTCCACCCCAATGCCTAAGTAAACTAAGCTATATGAGGCAAGGTGGGTACTTCCTGTGGTAACTTTCAAAGCTGGCTTAGTAGAACTCATGAGAAGAAGCAGGCCAAAAAAGGAAATAACTTGCTTAGTCTAAGTGTTTGTAGTATATAAAGAATAGTAGTTCCCCAATATCTTAAAAATAAAAGAAATAAGCCATCACCTCCTAAGACTAAAACAGTGGAAACCAATATACAGTATCTGATTCTAATCATATATAAGCATCAACAAGTAGCTAAAGTGTTCAGAATATTAAAACATCCAAACAACATTCAAAGAGACTGTTTGCCTAACAATGCCAATGTACTTAATACAATTAAACTGTACACTTAAAATGGTTAAAATGGAAAATGTATGTATACTTTACCACAATGAAAAAAAATTTATATGTATATATGTGTGTGAGTGTTAATGTATGTAGGGGTGAGAATGTACATGCTGTACATGTGTGTGGAGGTTCCATGACGAATCTCACTGAACCTGAAACACATTGATCAGGCTAGATGCTAGTCATGACCTCGAGGGACCCTACTGTCTCTGCCTCCCCAGTGCTGGTACAGGTATGTATTACAGTGACTGGCTAGAGATCTAAACTTAGGTCTTTACATTTATACAGCAGTCACTTTGTTTACTTAGCCATCTCCCTAGCCCTGAAAAAAAAAAGTGTTTTTGAAATAATTACATAGCATTGCCTTAAGTTGCCCACATCCAAGCAGCTTTATATTTACATTTTGATTATCATTATCACGACTTTGCCAAGAATCTTTCTACATATATCTCCCCATTTTGGACTATTTCTTCCTCCTGTGGTATATTCCATAAACCTCTTTTATTTATTTATTTATTCAATTGTACATGTGAGCATGTGTGTGTGTGTGTGTGTGTGTGTGTAGAACCATGGGCGAATTCGGGAACCACCATGGACTGCCTCCGCCTCCACCTCCTTCTTTACTCTGCCCCGGGATTCACAGGCTCCGCCCACCAAGACCAGAAGCACAGGCCGCCCCTGCTTCTGCTGGGCGTCTATACGTGGGGTCTAGGATCTGAACTCAAGACCTTCCGCCTGCAAAGCAAAGGCTTAACCCCTGAGCCACCTCTCCAGCCCCTCCATAAACCTCTTATCCATCTGTTCCCTCATACTTCCAGGGTCCCCGTATCATGGTAGCTATGCCTTGCTAGACACTCATCTGTTGTGAATGTCCTTTTTTTTTTTCTAGTTGGCCACACTACTGGGCTTCAGTCTCTACCACCCAGACAATACTAGGCAAGAATGCAAGACTCTGACCCACCCATCTTCTGATGAAACCAGCATTCCCATCATGCTAATAGGGAAATGAGAAAAGAAACAGGACCAGAAGGATGGTGAGTAAAGGCACTTGGTGCACAGCCTAGAAATCTGAGTTCAATCCCTGGAAGCAAGTAAAAGTGGAAGGAAAGAAACATCTCCACAAAGTTGTCCTCTGACCTCCACATGTACATAACTCATATGCATATACACACGCTCAAATGAAAACAATATTAAAATTTAAATTAAAAATATTAAAATAATAAAATATTTTAAATAGAAAAGACACAAAGCACCATATGTCTCTGATTAATTTGGTCTACTGTGCTTAGAGGAGGATGGAAAAGGGAAAAGAACCAGCATTTTAAAGAGGAAAGCCAACAGTTCAAATAAAACTTGTCTTCTTTATTTAAGTAGCATTTGGGACACAGAGTTAGAGCCTTAGAGGTCAAAGATGTATATACAGCCTGTATCTACACAAAACGGTTCAGTCCTTCCAGAAACACAAATACTGACTCTGCCACAAGTAGTTGGTTTTGAGGAGAGGAGCTGTATGAGCCTGCTGGCAGGATTCCCATTAGATTAAAAACTGTACATTTCCCAGAAAAACATCAGCCTAAACATTCAGTTTCCTGACCTGATGTGGTAGGGAGTGCCAAAAGCTAGCTTCTACTTCATGTCTTTGCTGACCAAGCAGCAGACAACCCACCTAATCCTACAGTCATCCATCCAACATATATAAGTACAACATGGCTGGGGGTTCCCTAACTCAGACAGTAGCCACTCATTTGGCTCTGTTGAAAGGAGCCTGCACTGGTGCCCTGCACTACTTAGCATGCAAGTTTCCTGAAACATAGGCAAAGAGCTTATGTTTAGATCATATTTGCTTCCTGGATGATCCTTGATAGGTTAAAGCTAATATTAATAAAGTAAATTAAGGATCACCTAAAAAGACTTATGCAGAGTTCTGATTCTACACTGTTCCGTGGAAATGAGGACCCTCTAAGGGATCTGTGCTCAAAATACAAGTTGCTTTCAGAGGTTAGTGGTGTAGCTTAGCACAAAAACTCAGGTTTGATCCCCAGCACCATGAAAAACAAGTTACTTTGGCCTTACTACAGGCCAAGTCTCTACCACCTCCAGAAACTATTACTCAAAACTGTCTTGTAAGTTCATCCTTCACCACATGGAATGGTCTTTTCTAGAGAACAGTCAGAGAGCCTTTGCACAAACCCTTGCCTCAATTTCAGAGTGCCTGAGCTAAGGGTAGAGTAGCTAGAGTTAGAAGACATCCATCCACACCAGGCACCATGCCACCTCTGGCTGTCAATGACACAGGGATCAGCTCCACAAAAGCCCAACTGGCATACTGAAGTAAAGTCAAAGCTGAGTCAAGGTCCAAGGGAAATAAACTCTTCAAACACTACGTAACACTAAATCTTCTCCAAAAAGAGGATGTTCTGAAACTACAAAAAGATGTATGTTTCTGGGCTTGAGGTTTAATTCAATGGTTGGGGACTTTCCTGACACGCCTTTGTCCCTGGATTCAAGCCCTAGCACTGCAAAATAATAATATTAATAATAGTTTTGAAGATAGGTGTGGCAGCACATGTTTGTAATCCTAACACAATGCCAGCAAATGCCTAACACGATGTCTTCTAGCAAATTTTCAAACACTTGAAGACTATCATTCAAATAATCTGAGATAAAGTAGATAAAAGAAATATATATAAAGACCCTGCAAATACACTTTTAAAAACACTGAACTATATAATTTAAATATTATTGTTATTGTTGTTGTTGTTGTTATTATTATTATTATTATCACATGTGTGTGAGAGAGAGATTGGGGTGCACATGCCATAGTGCCTGTATGTGGAGGTCAGATGGAAATTCTGTGGAGTCATTCCTCCTGCTACTCTTTGTGTGGATTAAGGAGATCACACTCAGGCTTGCATATCAAGCACCTTTACTTGCTGAGCCATCATCCCCTGGTGAGGATCCAACCCAGGTCCTACTATATTCCAGGCAAAGATTCTAACTCTGAACTAAATCCTTGCCCCTCAAATATAAACTTAAATAGGTAAATAATATGGAATGTTGAAAATTACATCTCAGCCAAATGTGGCAGAAAACACTTACAATCAAGAGGTTGAGGTGGCAGGATTGTTGAGTTCAATACCATCCCAGGCTCTACAGTAAGTCTAGCCTCAGTTATACGGTATCAGGGTACATGGTCCCAAAGAAAATAAAAATTATAAAAAACACATCTCAATTATATTTAATAAAGAAGGGAAAATAACACAAAAAGGTTATTAATGTAAAAAATACCTCACAATTAATAAGCCTTCAAGCTTATTTTCTAAGCTTAGGAATAAGATGCTCACTATTTCTATTTATGTATTTATTTTCTATTTCTATTCAGCAGAATATAAAAAATCTAGGCAGAGCAGTTAAGATTAAAAAATAAGAACTATATAAATAAAAAGATATATAAGTAAAAGAAAAGGAAAAGGTATCCAAATTATACAGAAAAAGTTACAAAATAAAGACTAGAGAGATGACCTAGTGGTTAAGTCTTTGCCTCGCAAGCAGAAGGACCTGAGTTGGATCCCAGGTCCCATATAAAAACAATGGGAAGAAATGGCGATGGTTATACTTCCAGCTCTGAAAGACAGAACCTGGGGAACTCCAGAACAAAGCCAAGAAGAGGTAGAACAATCCAGGATGATTCCCAAAAACGACCCTTGGGCCTTCATGGGCACAAGCAGTGCTCTTTAATACATACACACACACACACACGCATGCACATACATGTCATAAGCAAATGGAACTAAAATCAAGTCTGTTCGCAGATTACACCCTTAAGTCCATAAAACAAAACAAAGCAAAACATTTTTTAAAGCTTATACCTTACCTCTCAATTCTGATGTGCTTCTATATAAAATAAGTAATTAAAAATTAAATGAATCAATTCCATTTCTAATAGCATCAAAAATATTACTTAAAATGAACTTAGGCAAGAAGGTTAAAAAAACTAGTACACTAAAAACTACAGAGTGCTGGTAAATGAAATTAGAGATAACAAATAAACAGAAAGGGATTGGCAAGATAAGACTGCCCAGCAAGTAGAAGCACTTGCACCTGCACCTGCCACACAAGCCTGACAATCTGAGTTAGATTCCTTAGAACCCATGGAAAGAGTAAAAGAGAACTAACTTCTGAAAATTGTCCTTTGATTTCCATCTCTTTAAATAAAATAAAAATATTTAAATATATTTCATTTATTTAAGTATTTGAGAAACGAGAGAGAGAGAGAGAGAGAGAGAGAGAGAGAGAGAGAGAGAGAGAGAGAACATGTGAGCATGTACATGAGGACTGGAGACAGTAACAGGGAACAAGCAAAACAGTTCACCAAGCAAACGCATCTGCCACCAAGCCTGAACACAAGTTTGATCCCCAGAGCCCATGTGGTAGAAACCCCCAGAGCCCATGTGGTAGAAAGAAAGACCTGCTTTCTACAAGGTGTCCTCTGACTTTCACATGTGTACTGTGGCACATGTATGCTTACAAACAACAGATACACACACACACACACACGATAAACATTTTTTAAAAAGCAATAGGGACAGAATGGAATGGAAAACGTTGACCATTCTTTAGAAGATAGTGAATTTACTAATTAGTGAGGGGCTTGAGAGGTCGAGGATACTGATTAGCACCATCAGTCACCAAAGCAAGGCAAATTTTGATGTCCAAGTGTTCAAGTGTCATTGCAGTCATTCCTTAACTCTGTTCTAGCCCTTCCATTGACATCATTCAGAACTATCTAAACAAGAAACAAACCTGTAAAAAACAAATACACTAGACACTTCCAAATTCAAATCTCATCTCTGCCCCTGAGATCACTAGGCGTCTATGGGCATTCTCAGGGCCTACTTCATTAGCGGCTATTGGTGAGTCCAGAGGGTCCTCAGTGCAGCCACTCACCACAATCAGAAAAAGAAGCACCTAGGGAGGGCAGATGGAGGATGACTGTGATTATGACCTACTCTGTCTAGTAGGACACTCACAGTAGACCCTTCAGCAGGAGAATCTGATAAAGTAAGTCATCTTAAAGGTCTGATCTGGGACATCTAAAAACAAATGCCTGTTTATTTGGGATTGCCAAGGAGAAAAGACCAAGCATTTGCTTCCTTGTTGGTAATGGGCCAGGTTATGCTAAGAACATCAGCAGACAGAGGCTGTTCCAATGCAGTCTGGAAGGAAAGGCAGCAGCGCATTCCTACTCTACAAACAGCTAAATGAATGAATAAAAAGCTCTTTGATCCTCTTAATACCTCACTTGTCCACTGGACTTTCTTTTCAGATTTTACAGTGTATCTATGGGGAAAAAACTACAAGCACAAGGGACAGTAAGATAAATGTATCAATTTATTCCTTTCCTACATGACAGGAAAATGGGGGAGCCAGGAAGTACAGAAGGGCAACAAACAAGTTATTCGTGGTAGCAGGGCTATGAGCTGGACACTGATTTCTTGGTTTTTGTCATTCGCTGCCAAAATCACAATGCAAGCTAGAACTACAAGATGATTCACTCTGCCCCAGTTATGGCTGTAGTTAGAAGAATGTAGCAAGTGTGCACTGCTGAGTCAAACCAGATGAAGATCCACCAGTGACTTGGAGGAGAAGCAGAAACACCTGTCAGTAGGCAGAAAAGGCCCTTAGCTGACCACACACCCAAAGCAAATAGGTTGATCATTCAGCTAGCTACCACAGACAGCAGTAGTCAAGCTGGGGCACTGGAAAATGACTGCTTTGAGAACGAAGAGGCAGCTCACAGGGCTCAGACTACCTATATCTTATCCTTGCTCCCTATGCCTCAGAAGCAGCGTATGCTGAACTCATGGTCACAAGGAGAAATGCAAGCATACTTGTCAACGTACATTCTCCCCCTTCCTTAGTTTTCCAGATTTTCTACAACTAACATAAATTAGTTTTGTTGTTGTTGTTATTGGTTTTGTGTGTGTGTGTGTGTATGTGTGTGTCTATGTCTGAGTCATGCCTATGCGGTCAACAGTAACTTCAGGGGTCATCCTGGATCGCTTCTACCTCCTTTCTGCTTCACTCTGGGATTTCCCTAGTTCCATCTTCCAGACCTGGACTGGTAAATCAATGTCTTTTCCACCTGGCATTTTTACCTGGGATCCAGGATCTGAACTCAGGGTCTTAACCCCTGAACTATCTCTCCAGCCCTGCAATCATTTTAATTGTTGAAAAAGAATTTTTTTTAATTACTTACAAGCAGCTATAAGCATTTCTCTGGATCATTTCAGAGATGAGAAATAGACTTAAGCTTTCTCAATATACCCAGCCCCTTAAACCTCAACAGGAGGTCAAAGGCTGCACTGAAAGAAAACGCCAGAAATAGTAAAACCCCCTACTGAAGAGTGGAGCTGGGACCCGGACCACATGGCACCTTGTGGTCTCATCCCAAGCCAATCCAGAGCACACTTTTAGGAGACCTCGACACAGTGACCCAAGCATCTCTAAATCAAAATTTGATTCCCTAAACCATACACATACACACAGACACACACACCCCAAGAAGACATCACAGGAAAAAGAAATTATAGACTAATATTTCTTACATAGATTAAAAAACTCAACAAAAAAGTAATAAACAAAATCCAACATACTAAAACAATTATATACCACTACTAAGTAGTAGGCTTTATTCCAGGCAAGGAAGGTAAGAATAGCTCAACATAAGAAAATCAGTTGGATATGTTGCTACATGTCTGTAATCCCAGAACTCAGGAGGCAGAGGCAGGAGAATAATTAGGTCTGCATAACAAGTAACAAGCTACCCAAGGTTACATAGCAAGACTGTGTCTCAAAAAAAAAAAAAAAAAAAAAAATTGGACTGGAGAGAAGGCTTAAGGGTTAAGACTCTGCCTCTGGAGCAGAGTAAAAACATCAGGCATAAAAGGAGGTAGCCTGTCTCCCCATCCTGGAGCTCAGGGACATTTGCGGAAGAGGGGGCGGTAAGATTGTAAGAGCAAAAGGATGGGAGGAGCAACGATTTGCAAGATTCTCAACAATAGTTGGGGCCAAAGCAATCGTAATGGGACTTTGCATGCCCTGCGCAATGTCCAGCGCACTGTTGCCCTCATAAAGTCTAGCATCTGTTAAGGGCACCGAGACCCCTGGAGGCAAGGGATTGACAGCCATAGTAGTGATCTTATGCTTAAGGGGAACAAGAGAAAGGGCTTATGGAAATGCCACTGGGTCCTGATATGTCATCGGAGAGGAGGACCCAGTGGAGAGTTAGGCGTACACAATAAAGGACTCTCTGGGAATTGGGGGGGAGGCACTGGGGGAAGGGGAGGGGGAGGACGGGGGAGGGAGGGAACTGGTAAAAAATTTTAAAATGTATAATTAAATTTTTAATAAAAAAAAAAAAAAAAAAAAAGGAGGTAGCCTGCATGTCTGGCCCTGGTAGGAAGAGCCTAGGAAATCCCAGAGTAGAGCAAAAAGGAGGTAGAAGTCACCCTTGGGCTTCCACAGGTACACACTGTGCCCTCTAATACACACAGTCACACATACCCATACATGGGAAAAAAAAAAAAAAAACTAAAAAGAAAAATCAATCAACTTAAAGTCATGTTAATGATGGGGGAAAGGTGGGAAAGTGTACTCACTGCACTGCAAAGACTTAGGAGGATTGCCAAAAGGCTAGTCTGAGCTACAGAGTGGGAGAGGGGTTAGAAAGAAGGGGAGAAGGAAAGAAGTAAGGGGGTTGAGAAAGAAGGAGAGAGAAGGGAAGGAGAAAAGGAGGGAAGAAGAAAGGCCATCACGCCAACATAGCAAAATTTACTGGAAAATCCAGCATCTTTTTTATGAAAAAATACTACCTTTCTTAACATGCTAAAGGGCATTTGTGAAAAATCCAAAGTTTTCTGAGGATGTTGCTAAATGGTAGAACATATGTTAACATGTGGGAGGTCCTGGCCCCTGGATCACAGCACCAAAAAAAAAAAAAAAAAAAAGAAAAGACCATGGCTAACATCCTACCCAGTTGTGCAATGCTGAAAGTTGGAACAACTAGACTTCTATATATAAAAGATTGACATTAACCCGTTCAACAGATGAATTGATAAAAAATGTTTTTGATATCTACAGAGTGGAATATTATTCATAAAAAAGGAATGAAGTCCAGATATGTGCCACAACATAAGGAAGCCTTGAAAACATGTTTATATAAAACAACTCAGATACCATAAACCTGATACTATAGGATTCCTTCATATAAACTACCTAAAACAGACAAATTTATAAACAATGAAAGTAATCATGAGCTGGGAGGAAGAAGGAAAAGTCACTATTCAAAACATAAAAGAGAAGGTTTAAAAGGGGCAGATGAGATGGTTCAGCAGATAAAGCACTTCTTAAGAGAAGTCTGGCAGCCTGTGTTTAATCCCCAGAACCCACATAAAGGTGAAAAGAAGAGAAATGATTCTACTAAACTGTCATCTGACCTGTAGTCCTCCCCCCCTCCCCCGTGTGCGGGCGTACACACACACAGTAATTCTTTTTTAATTTTAACTCATAGAAATAGATAGTGGTAACTGCTATACAACATTGTGAACCTGTTTAACACAACTGAACTATATACTTGAATAAAATTTCACTTTTTTAATAATCTTTTACCACAGACGGTTACATCCCAGCATAAGCCTCATCAGGCTTTTCCTGATAAGACAAGTAGGGCCCTGGCACAAAGTTCAGTGGAAAGCATCAGAGTATTCTGCACTCTGGTTTTATGTCAGGGCCAAAAATAAGAAGTTCCTCTCTGCTAACAGAGCAAATGAGAGGCATGAAAAACACAAACCTAGCTGTTTTTACTTCCTATCAATTTCTTCTTGGAAGGCAAGTTTTATCTTTGGCAAACCCACAGGTACTTTTAATAATAACTACATAAGATATGAGAATCTATATATTTGGCTATGGCACCGCAATATCTTAAACTTAAGTTCCATCAATGGGATATCTTCAGACCCACACTGCTCTGGAAAGAAGTGTTGAAGAGAAGAAAAAAGAGAAGAAACAAAGTTTTCAAGCCTCAAAGGAGATGGCTCTGGGTGACTATGAGAACCTATAAACTCTGCTGCCCACCCTCTCAGCTACAGGACCCAGTCATTACTATCTGACTCCAGACCTCCAAGAAGCTCCTAGAATCTTACCTAACAGTTTTATCTTGACACCTAACACCTCAGTCACAACACAGCAAGCTGCCAATCTTGTTTTTATCAGAACCTGCCCCCACCCACACACACAAAAAAAGAAATCAACAGTCTGTAACAGAGGCTGGGGACTCTGGGACAGTAGCTACAAAATGGTCCCTTGGAGACCACTCAAGAAAAACACCAACTGGACTGGAGAGGTGGCTCAGGGGTTAAGCCTCTGCCTTGCAGGCAGAAGGTCCTGAGTTCGGATCCTAGACCCCACGTATAGACGCTGGGCAGAACCAGGGCGGCCTGCGTTTCTGGTCCTGGTAGGGCGGAGCCTGTGAATCCCGGGTCAGAGTAAACAAGGAGGAGGTGGAGGCGTCCATGGTGGTTCCCGAATTCGTCCATGGTTCTACACACACACACATATATGCCCATACATACACACGCACACACGCATGCATGCACAATTGAATAAATAATAAAAAAATGAAAAAAAAAAAAGAAAAACATCAACTGATACTTAGGTCTGAAATGTGAGCTAATATTCCCTGAGAATTTTACTTCATCAGCTAATGGGCCCACTTACAGCCTTGGTCCATATCATGACTCTTGTTACTACTACAAGCTGCTTCTCCAGCAACCATACCCCAACTGCCTACACCACTCTGCCAAAGGCCAAAAGGGCCTCAAGCCAATATGTGCTCACATGGAGAAAGGTGTCTTTGGGCATGGTTCCGGAGACGCCAGCCACCAACTGCCACCCACATATAAGGAGCCCAGAAGATAGGAAACAGCAGAATAGCTTCCAGTGCCCCAGGTTACTGAATTCTAGGCTCTTTTTCTTTAAAGGTTGACAGTCCCAAACACTTCTTGACTTTCCAGATTCCCCATATTCAAACACTAAACACATTTCCCTTAACACAAGAGGGTCCCTGCCACAGTGAACATTTGGAAGATTCTGGACTTGAACCTCTAGCTCTTGGGCCGCAAATAATTATGAAGCCAGAGCAGCTGTGTGAAAATATTTGTGCTTAGGAATACCTAGACATAAACTTCCCAGTATGTACATTTACCCAGAGCCAGGCTTGCTGGTACAGGCCTAGAATCTCAACTACTCTGGAGGCTTTGGCAGGATTTCTAGTACAAGGCCTGACTAGACAAGTTAGTTAGACCCTGCTCAAAATAAAAAAGTATCTTTAAAATTTTTATTTATTTTGCATGTATGTGTATGTGTATGTCAGAGGACATTATGTGTACCTTGGAGGACCAAGGGTGACTTTAGGAATCATCTTGGATTGTTTCTACGTCTTTTTCGCTTCACTCTGGGATTTCCCAGGCTCTGCCACCAAGGTTGGAAGTGAAGGCCCTTGTTTCTGTCTGGTGTTTTTACATGGGACCTGGGATCTGAATGCAGGACCTTCTGCTTTTGAGGCAGTCTTAACCCTTAAGCCATCTCTCCAGCCCAAAAAAATAACTTTAAAAAGGCTAGGGGAACAGGAGCCATACCTCAGTTGATGGAGTCCCTAGGTTTGATTCCCAGGACCACATAAACCCAGTGTGTTAAAACATCCCTATAATCCTAACAGAGAGAGAGAAGCAGGAGAGTAGGAGATTCAAGGTCATCCTTGGCTCCACAGTTGATTTCTAGGCTAATATAGAATATATTAGATCCTGTCTCAGAAACAGGCTGGGTTTACAGCTCAATGGTACAGCTTACCTAGCATATTCAAAGCCTTGGATTAGATTTACCCAGCACAAGAGGGTAAAAACCTACCATTGAAAAATGTTTGTTTGTGGGGCTAGAGAGGTGGCTTAGGGGTTAAGCCTCTGCCTTGCAGGCGGGAAGGTCCTGAGTTCGGATCCTAGACCCCACATATAGACGCCAGGCAGAAGCGGGGGCGGCCTGCGTTTCTGGTCCTGGTAAGGCGGAGCCTGTGAATCCCAGGGCAGAGTAAACAAGGAGGAGGTGGAGGCGTCCATGGTGGTTCCCGAATTTGTCCGTGGTTCTACACTCACTCACACACACACACACACACACACACACACACACACGTGCACACATGCACAATTGAATAAATAATAATAAAAAAAACCTTTAAAAAGGAAAAATGTTTGTTTGTTTGTCTGATTGATTGATTAAGACAGGGCATCACTCTGTGGCCCAGATTAGCTTCAAATGGTCACAGCAGTCCTCCTGCCTGAATCTTCCAAGTGTTGGATAAATGTGAGCCACCCTGTCCAATTAAATTTACATTTTAAAAAAGTAAATAGAACTACTGATAAATACCTAGCACAATAGTCATTATGAAAGCAGAGCATTATATAAGAATTACACATGCCAACTTGAGACCCATGTGGTTGTAACCAATTCCTTTCAGCAACTGTCCCCTCTTCTTTCCTCTTGGTTTGGCTCTGCATTGGCACTGTTTTGTAAAAGAGATGAGTTAAGCCCTCAGGCCACCAGGGAACACCTACTCTTCTCCACTGTCCATCTCTCATCTTTTGACCACCACCTCACTGACAGCTGGTAGATTTTTTTATCTCATGATGAAACTGTGACCAAAACATTTCAGCTACCTAACATTTCAGCTGTGCACTGAGAAAGGTTCTAGGGCTCCATTTAGATAAGAATGAATACTGTTATCTTTCACTCAAACACCAGCATGATGTTTGCTGTGGGAATTGAGGGCGTAAGGATGTATTTGAGCCTTGATATTTGCCATTCCTGGCCTAAACTTTCCTAAACTCCCAAAGCAGCATTAAGACAGAAAGAGACGCAGAATAGGAATGCAAAAAACTTCCTTGGCTTCTCCCCAAATCCTACAAATCCAGGGCATCTTGTTCAGGCAGTCTGAGGACAGAGGGGCTAGGCTCTGTTCCATGCCCACATACTCCAGCTTCATTTCTTGCAGCATCGCCATAACTTCACATTTTGGTTACAACAAAAACACTGATAATCCTGGAGCTCTAAGGACATCAATATTAATTCTGAGAGACAAAGAGACATCCTTGCATTGATATCCACACACACGGACACACAACAAACATTCCAGAGAATGAAGAAACAATAGGAACAGGAAGGGGAAAATCTAGGAATTGTTCTTTAGAATTTCACTAGAAGCTGATCCCTGACTAAGGAAGACTTCACCTAGGAAACACTCAGACTCCCTACTCTCAGCTCAGAGTTATATGTGAGTGGCCAAGTTTTCCGTATCTCCAGGAACAGCACAGTGTGATACCTGGGGAAAGATGTAACCCAAAGCACAATGGCCACCTGTAAGTCCACCAATTCTAACTCAAGGGAACAGTCTGAGAGAACAGGGTCACTGCTGGATCTGCCTTGAACAAGGATACTACATATTTTTCAAGGCAGGTAGGGTAAGGGCTAAGCTGGTCCACAGATAAACATTGGATTTCAATGACACTGAATCTGCATTGAGACTGGAATGGGGCAAGGGTGATCTTAAGAGAATGGGAAAGATCTCAAGGGGCCAGTCACAGGCTGTCTGTAGGTTGAAAGGGTGTGAGCTTGGTAGCTCTTGTGACCAGGAAGGCGGCAGGTGAGATCTTTATAATAGAATGGCTCTGAGTCTTCAGGGAAAAATCACTTTGGGTAATCTTGACTCACAAGAGGGAAATGCTTGGACATGAAATACTGGACAGTGTTGTGTTTCAGATAGGAGTTGGCAAAGCCAAGCCACTAAAAAACTACAGCACAAGCAGAGTCATCAGCCTCAGAGAAACCTGCTTTCGGCATCTCTCCCCAGCACTTCAACAAGCTGAGAAAAGAGGGACTATACCAGAAAGCCATGCCCCCAGGTCAAGGACCTAAAGTCACTACTGACCCAGAGCGTCAGAGAGCTTGGTAAACCAGTTTCTTCTTCCCCAGCCAGAGTCCCCACACACCACGACTGCACTCAGGACAAAGTCCACATTCTTTGGCACAAAAGGGATTTTCCATGGACTTTGGCACAAAAGGGGCTTTCCATATACCCCTTGACAACTAGTCAAGCCTACATTTTTTTTTCTTCAAACACAGTCTCCCTACATAGCCCCAGACTGGTCTTGAACTCTATGTATCTATCCCTGGCTGTCTCTGAACTTTCGATTATCCTGCACTGCCTCCAGAGTGTTAGGATTACAAGCATGCACAGCATGTCCACTAGCCTTCACATCTTTTTATGCACCATATCATCTGCCTCAAACATCTACTTATAACTTGTCCACCTTGAACATTCTGCCCCCATTCAGCATCACTATCTCTTCCATGAAGCTTTCCCTAATCTCAAAGGTACAAAAGGAAGTCAATTCTCTGGGCTACTCTAAAGCAAATACATACCACAGTGTCGCCATATTTAGGTCCCCTTCAAAGTTATTCCTCTCCAGATAGGTCTCATATCTATGCTTCTGGAACCCAGATTTGGGACAAAACAACAGTGTCCATCCTGGGGTGTAGTGTTCTGCTCAGACAAAAGAAGTTAGCTATAGGAGCTACAGAGCTGGTTGGCTGTGGCCAAAGATCCCAGGTAGAAGAATGCCCTGTCACCCACTCTTGTCTACACCATTCAGTGCTTTAGGCTTGCTGTTCTTGAGCACAGCCACCTACCACATGTCAGGAGGCCCCTATAATTGGGATGATGTTATGGTCTATTTTGAGGGTCATATTGGAGCATTTGTCAGCTGGGCCAGACACACCCTCCATGTGTCATCACTAAGAGGCAGGGACACCCACAGACACACAAACTCTGTCTGAGGAAACTACTCTCCCTCCAGGGACCCTCAGCTTCAGGGCCTATTTAGCTTCCTAGAAAGATTAGCCCAATGCCTCTTATCTCCTGGCACCACTGACAGGTTTGAAACATCTCCTCATCCTACCAAACCTGTTCCCATAGTTCGCAGCTCTGGTGACTCGGCAAAATACAGCTGAAGACAATCAGTCTGTGCCAAGCTCTAAGTTCCAACATGGACCCTCCTTCTCCACAGCACTCCTCCATAAGAGGAAAGATCCCAAAAAGCCAATACCCTGACATGGAACTGATTACCCATAAGACTTAGGACAATAGGTAGCTCCTGCTAGAAACTTCTGGAAACATCTTCTCTTCCCGTCACTACCATGGCCAGGCTTTATCTTATAAGAACCTTTAGGCCCACTTTCTACTGAGGAGGCCACGGGTTCCTAAGGATAAGGCTGACCTATCACTGACTTTGCTTCTGTTCTCTCGTATCTGGCATGAGGCCTGGAACATGGCAAGGATGAAAGATACTCTAAAGTACAACCTTTCTGTGATACCTGGGAGACTTATGTGGCAGGACTGCCATGTGTTTGAGGACAGCCTGGGCTACAGAGCAAAAGCTTATCTCAACAAAAAACAACTACTATTAACCCTCCCCCCCAAAAAAAGGTTTCTGTGAAATCAAACTACGTTAATATTTTCTTCTACAAAAGACATTGTGAAAAGAAAGGCATTTCTGCAGAATCATGACTCAAAAATCTGAATTCATAGATACCTAAGGCACACACACAAAAATCTACAGAAAAACAAGTCAACAAGTTCAGTGGAAAAGAAGTTGAGCCCAACACACAGCAGGCCATACTTCCCTGGTAGTACTGAATACCTTTCAGCTCTGTCCCCTAACACTCTGATCCTATAAGAATCAATAGTGTTCCTTCCCTTAACCTAGGGCAGGAATGCAACAGCAGTCATAATGGGGAAAGTCAGCAGTACCATGAACACGTGTGTCTGGGATCAGGCAAGGACATCTGACACATTAGGCTATTCTATTGCACATCTTAGGCCGTGCAGCCAGGGCAGGCCACCTAACTCTTGGGGACTCAGGACTCACCCACAAAACAAGTACATCATCATTTTCTAGAAATGCTATGAGGCCCAAATGAGACAACACGAGAGCTGCACAACCAGTAGTTACATTACAGTTGAGTCATGTACCAGACCTGGGTCACATTGCCCACACTAACAGGAAGAGTCAAAGCATGCCTGCTCTACAACTGCTGTGGCCTCCTCAAGACTACATCTGCCCATACTGGTCTCAGTCATAAGAAGTCTTTCAGAGATTCTGTAAAGCTGTCACTATCTAACAGTTGTCAACCGAAGAAAGCCATCACAGAAATACGATTTTTTAAAAACTGATACTTCCAGATCAGCTCAACAACTCTATCAAATGTAAAAATAGTAGAAATTGGGACTAAGAATACAGATCAGCTAGCATAACAATCGCCTAATGTGCACAAAGCCCTGGATTCAATCAGCATCACATAAACCATACATGGTGGTATACACTTGTGATTACAGCACTCTGGAGCCAGATGATCATAAGTTCAAGGTCATCCTCAGTTACACAGGAGTTATAGGCCAGTCTGAATACATGAAACACCATTATGGAATTTTTAAAAATGCTGAGAACAGCACTTTAAGGGGGTAATATTGGAGGAAAGACATTGTACACATGTATGAGACTGTCAAAGAATAATTAACACTATTATTAGAAAAAGAAAGATACCCACCTTTCTTTAAACTTAAGGGCAACACTACAGTCTCCGTCTAACATGACACAGAGCCTTCTCCTGAAAGGGCCTCTAAAACCTAAAATGCCAGTCAAAGGAATCTGTAAGTCTAAATACTCCCCTTATGAAAAGTCCTTCATGTGTCTCACTAACTCAATCATTACCTATGAAAAGGGGCTATCGAGAAAAGATCCATTTTCTTCCCTACAAATTTAAGAAATATGTCCATCAGTTTTCTTAGCAATAGAGGATTCCAGCACTGACATCTTACCCAACAATGTAACTATTTTTAAGGTGTTGTTTTTTTAAGGTGTCTATTTTAAGAGGTCATTTTCATAGATGCTAGTTTAAGCACATTAAATTATGTGTTCTTTAGCAATGGTGGAAAGGACAATTAAAACTTTAATGTCCTCCAATAGGGCTAGAGAGATGGCTCAAGAGTTAAGAGTCTGCCTCCCAAGCAGAGGGTCCCAAGTTTAGATCTCAGATCCCAAAAAAAGGCCAGGCGGAAATGGTGGTGGCCTACACTTTCAGCCATGGTGGGCAAAGCCTGGGAAATCCCAGAGCTAAGCAAGAGGGAGGAAGTAGAAGCAATCCATGATGATTCACCCTTGGTCCTCCATAGGCACACACAGTATCCTCTGATACACACACACACACACACACACACACACAAAGTTCTCCAATAAATATTTCCTATCTGAAAATACAGCAGATGGGAATGAAAGTAAAAGATGCAACAACTTCCCATGATTAAAATTCCACAGTCACGCTGGTGAGATGTCACAGCAGGTAAGGGCACCTGCATACAAATTTGGGGGTCTGAGTTTGATCCTCTGGGCCCAAAATGATGGAAAGAGAGAATAGACAACAGAATAGACTTTGAAAAGCTGTCTTCTGACCTCTGCACAGGTATTTCTCTCTCTTCCCCTCTCTCAAAAATAAACAAAATGAACAAAATTTCAGAGTCACTGAATTTTAGGGTTAAAGGCAGCTTAGATGCTAGTCTAGCTACCCACAGTAATGAGGACACATGGGTTCCAAGATCTACCCAAACCCACAGAACCCTCCAAGGCAAGACAGTAAGTCACAAAGTCACTAAGAAAGCAACTAAGGTTCTGATCCTGATAGTACTACTTCTAGCACAGCTCTACAGGCTGGCATTTTGCACACAACACAGGGGTTTCCTAGAAGAGAAAAATTATTCTAATGCTTTGATGTTCTACTTGGGTTTTCCCACAGGGTATCCAGGGGGCGAAGGACTAGCCAAAGGAAGGGAGCCATGCTTTGGAGTCCTGGCCTTGTAAGCCCATGTACCACCAATCCAGCTTAGGCAGTGCTGAGGTTCAAACCTGGGACTTCTGGGTTGCTAAACCACTGACCTATAGTCCTGGCGAGAAATATTATTTTAAATGCTCAAAAACACACACTTGGGTCCACATGAAGGTTACTGGTATGAGAAGGAAAACTTTTTCCAAGGCAATTGAAATCATGTTATTTCATATCTTAAATTCCTATTTTGTCACACTCACTGGATAAAAAAGGAGAATGGGGACTGAAGAGATGGCTCAGAGGACTCTGTCTCAAAAGCAAAAAGTCCTGAGTTCAGATCCCAGGTCCCACATAAAAATGTCAGTTGGAATCAAAAGTGGCACTTCCCACCCTGGTGGGCAGAGCCTGGAAAATCCCAAAGCAAAGCAAGAAGTAGGTAGAAGTAATCCAGGATGATTCCCAAAGTCACCCTTGGTCCTCCACAGAGACACACAATATCCTTTGATACATACATACATGTACACAAACATACACACACAAATACACACATAAAATAAACAAAAATTAACAGGAGAAAAGGAGAAAGAGAATGAAAAAAATGCCCCCTCTGATATCTCATGTCCGTTGGGGTTAGCCTAAACTAGGGCGTCTCCCATATACTGACTTTAATGAGGACCTTCCTAAAGCTGGTTCAACTGGTGTTCAAGTCCTGAGACTGAAAAACAAGTTTATGAGCAGCAAGGTCACCTGACTGACCACGTGTTTGCTGTTTACCCAGAGATGACAGTAGCCACCACAGCTCTGATGAATGCTGCAAAGACTCTACTGCCCCTTTGAAGTCTACTGGGTTCTCTATATGACTAAATGCTATAAAAAGGAAATTTGACTATGAAAGGAGGGAAGTCACAAACACAACAGGCTAATAGGGGAAACCCCCTTCAGACTCTAAATTGTTAATGTAAACTTGTTAACTTTATCCCTGATCTGTGAAGTATCTAATTACACCACTAAAAAACTGTCTTCTGTCCTACCTACAATGTACCTACTTGCTATCAATGGCCACTGCTTAAACCAGGCCTCGTTGTCAGTCAGGAGAGAGGTAGCCCAGACCCAGGCAGGTTGGCAACTCACATCAGTGACAAATGTCAGTCAGGGACCTCAAATTCTGACAAGAACGACAATTCAGTATTGGGGGTGGGAGGAATAATGGTAACCAGGGGCTTACCCATCTCTTCCTTTGCTGACAATCTTCACCTCAAAATAGTAAATACCACAGGCAGCAGGGATGGGGTGGGTGGCACGCACGGAGGCTGCATCTTTATGATTTTTGCCATGACCTGATGTGAGAAGGCAAGGAAGAAATTTCAGCAGAAGAGAATAGAAATGGAAACCTCGTTTTTCTCTGCTCCATGGTAACTTCAACCCTCCTTGGCCAGAAGAAGCCCTTGCCCAGTCCAACGGATAACTAGACAACTGAGAAAACACATAAGCCTCCCACCTTTGGCTCATCTCCACTTGATATTGGTAGCCCTGGCTAAGATACTGCTGTCCATAATAACAAAACAGAGGCACAGGCAATGGAAGTGCCTGTAATACTGTAGGCAGTCTCTCCAGTAACCAACAGTCCACTTTGGAATCCAAAGGAAGCAGGAGGCAGAAATGGAAGGCGACCCCCAACAACTTTAGCCCAGAACCCAGGCCTAGTCTGGGATGACTAGGGAAAGCCGACCTGCCCATACAACCTCTTGCTACTGGTGGGAAATGTTACCACTACTCTTTGTAAACACTACTGATACTAAGCAGTATTTAGGAAAGGGTCCAGATGAAGTTGGAGCCGGCTCAGGATAAGCAATGAGATCCTAAAGTGGAAGGTCCAGTGCAGCCCTGGGTTTGGACACCTGCTGCAGGTGCCTTGACGCCTGGTGCCTCGGGACAAGACTAAAGGAAGCAGTTAACCCTCGGCCTGGCCAGCCCCACTACTTAGGACTCATCGCAGGGGCTAAGGCCTAACTCGAAGAAGCCAGTCAAAGAAAAGGACACGACGGGGAAGGCCAAGCCGTGCAGCCGCCCCGCAGACGCGCTGAACCGGTCTCTCTGCGGCCAGACGAGCCGATACCTTTGTAGTGGACACGGAGGTTTCCCTGCGAGAGGCCGATGTAGTTGTACTTGTCCTTGGGGCTCCAAGAGCGGGGCAGCGGTGTTTCCTGCTGGTTGACCGCAGGGTACAGGCGCTGCAGGCGCCGGCTCAGCTCCTGCTCCCCGGGGGACGGCAGCCCGCCCCCCGCGCCCCCGCCGGAGGAGTCCCCCGCCTGCGGGCTCCCAGCTCCCGGGTCCGCCGCCGCCGCCGCCATCTTGGAGGGAGCTGCTATTGTGTCACTGGGGGCGGGGACGAGCGAGACCAGATCCGCCCCGCTCGGCCAATAGCGCGTGAGCAGGGCGGGGACGCAGGGAAACTGAGTCCGAGTCCGCACTCTTCTCGGGACACCGTCGAGCTCTGTCAGATTGTTGGACTTCATATCCCATAATGCAGAGTTCGCAAAAGGCGGACCGATGCGGGCCGGGAGCGAACCTCGGGAGATGTAGTGTGTAGAGCCTTAGCCCTAAGCAGTCCAACCGAGACTCTGAACACTGAAAACTACAGTTCCCGTCGGCAAAGTGGCCCCGGCCTCGACGCTCACCTCCCTCCTCGGAGGCCTCAGTTTACCTTCTGCCTCGGTCCTGTAGCTAGCATCAGACTTGCTGCAGCGACTAGCGCTCGGAACCCTCTACCCCCAGCTCCGCGTCCATCCCGGCCTTTCTCCCCAGTAGAAGGGGGGAGGGGGGAGCGGGAGGCGTGTCTCAGTCCTGTCCCCGCCCCCACCGCGGGGACTGCTGGGAGCCAGTCGCCGTGGCAACGGACTGTACACTACTACAGTTTCTCAGGGGGTGGGTGTTAGTCACCCTTTGGCTCCGGGATCATGGCCACCTCGCAGTCGCGTGATTACAGCTTCTCCAAGTTAAGGTAAAAGCTGGACAGGCTGAGGGCGGAAAGCAGGGCTGGAGTACTCCGGAGAGGGCGATGGTCACTGGATCTGCACCTCCTGCTCGCCTCTTTTGAGGGGCTGGCGCAGGAATGTCGCAAAACCTATGATGCGGAAGCAGAATTAAGACTGACTTGTCAGTCCAGTAAAAACGTTACGCACTGGCAAAAGGGCAGGAGTTCGTTACTATTAAACATATAATCATAACCAAGAGGCTGAGAAGCGATGTATTCTATCAGTAGTAGTCGCAATCGTTGTTGAGAGCATTTAGTCATTATATATGAGGTCCCCGCCACAGCTCTTATATAGAATAGGCATTTGGTAAGAGTTGAATGAACGTCATTTCCCGCCTTGTGCTCTTTTCCAGTGTGTGTGTTGTAGGAAGGGGGGAGGGGGGAAGAAGGGGAGGAGAGAGAGAAAACACCAACTTCACTCAGCTCGAATCCCTCAGCGTCTGCTGCCTTGACACAGAAAATAAAAGTCCCCAATGACAGAAAATGCCAATTTGATTATCTTATCTAGAGCTCAGGTACTCAACACATACCTAATCTAGGAAACTGACATCTATGAAAAGGATCCTTAACCGGGCTCGGGCTTCAGTGGTGCAGCACATGCTTAGTATGTGCCAGGCTCTTGACTTCCACCACTATAGAAAGAAAGAAAAAGAAAGCAAGAAAAGAGAAACATAAAACAGATGCAGAGTCTTTCTCCTTAGAAAAAAAGCACAATGCAATTTCTGATGCTGAATTTGGTGTCAGTACAAATTATTCACCATAGTCTTCATTCACCAGTATGTAGTGACATACATTGGGCCAGACTTACTATCTCTCTTGTAAAGATGCAGTGTGGGTGTCCTTCTCCAGTCCTAAGAGAGGAGCAGAATGATAGACAGTTCAGACCTTTGCACTGTCACCAACAGGAATTTCTAAATGGGACCGACAAGTTGAATATTTCCTTCAAGCAGATTTCTTCTCCAGGGGGCTTTTCAGCCATTACGTCCTGCACAGTAGCTTAATGCACTGTCATAGCTGGAAGTCAGTCAATACTGAAATACCCACTAAAAAAAAAAAAAAACCATTGCCTGCCAGTAGTTAAATATTTGAGTTTTCATCACTGGTGAGAAAGAAATATAAATGTTTCCCATTCCGCTTTGAAGGTTGGTAAGTATCCTACCCTTTTGGATAAGCCTGTAGTTTTTTTGGATTTTTTTTGGGGGGGCGGCTTGTTTTTTGTTGTATGTCTGGTTTTAGAATTCCCCATTTTTTTCTTACTTATCTTAACATTCATGGTAGCTACAGGGTGATCAAGAAGAACAGAATTTTGGCTGGGCATAGTGGGTTCTTGCCTGTAATTCCAGCACTTAGGAGACTGAAGTAGGAGAATTACTGGGATACAGAGCCTGCCGTAAAATTAAAAGTACCAGGGGCCTAGCTAGAGGGATGGCTCAGGGGATTAACCTTGCCTGGAAAGCAAAAAGATCTGAGTTCAGACTGCAGATCTCACATACAAATGCTAGGCAGAAATGGCAACAGCCTGGACTTTCAGCCTTTGAAGGGGGAGCTGAGGAAACTCCAAAGCAAAGTAAAAAAGAGAAAAGAAATCCAAGATGATTCCCAAAGTTGCCCTTGGATCACCACAGGCACACACAGTGCCCTCTTCTGCATATATGCACAACTACACACATGTAGACACCCACACCTACACATGAAAAAAAAAAAGCACCAGTGAAATAACTTAGTAAGTAAAGGTGTTTGCTGCAAAGCTTAACAAACTGAATTTGACCTGCAGAATCCACATGGTGGAAGGAGGAAAACAACTCAAAATTGTCCTCTGACCACATGTGTGTCAGGCATGTACATAGAAACACATATATCCACAATGTAAAAAGAAAATGTAAAAGAAAAAATAATAACAAAAATAAAAGAACATATGAAGAGGGAGGGGAGGGGGAGCAGGGGGTTCAGGGGGAGGAGGAGGGAGGGAGGGAACTGGTCTACCTATTAAGTTTGTATGAGCAGAAATAATAAAAATGTATATAGAAAAAAAGAACATGCACCATGTCTATGCTAAGTAATCCTAGCACTTGAGAAAGAGAGAGAGGTGGTTACTACACGGCCAGACTGGTCTACATAGCAAGTGCCAAGACAATGACAGTGAGACCCCATCTTAAAAAGAATAAGTAGGACTAAAGAGATGGCTCAGGAGTTAAGACTCTGCTTGGAAGCAGAAGTTCCTGATATCAGATCCCAGTTCCCAGGCTTCTACTGTGGCGGCCTGCACTTCTAGCTCTGGTGGGCAGGGCCTGGGAAATCCCAGAGTAAAGCAAGGATCCCAAAGTGAAGGGAGAAGGAGGTAGAAGCAATCCAGGATGACTCCTGAAGTCACTCTTGTTCCTCCACAGGGACACACACACACACACACACACACACACACACACACACACACTAAATAAAGTTTAAAAAAATTTTAAGAAAAGAATAAGTAAATTATTCAGATTTAAAAAATAAAAACACAACTTGATCTTGATAGAAAAATAGTAATTTAACCAAGCAAGCAGGTATCTTGTTACATGTAGAGGTCAGAGAACAACTTTCCCCATAGTAAGTGTCTCCATCCAACTTATTTTTGAGGCAGGATCTCTCTTGTTACTTCTGCTGCTGTACTGCACACATGAACTCCTGTGTCTGTTTCCATCTTGCCATTGTGGAAGTGCTGGGATTGCAGATGTCATTCATTATACCCAATTGTTCACGTGGGTTCCAAGGTTTGAACTCAGGTCTTTAGCGATGTGCAGCAAGAACTCTTACTCCTGAGCCATTTCAACTGTCCTGTCCTTTTTTTTTATGGTACAGAGACTGAACCCAGGGTCTTATACTCACTAGACAAGCACTCGACCACTAAGATGGATCTATATGCCCACCCCTCTTTTTGCTTGTATTTTGGGACTGGATAGTCTTAAACTTACAGTGCTCCTGTCTCAGCCTCCTGAGTAGCTAGGTTTATAAATTTGTGTCCCAGCCTGTGATTGTCTTAAACCTGTACACATCTGGGTGACACCCTTTCTTTTTCTACATTGGTTGCTTATTTCACATGTTTTTTTTTCCACATTTGTCCAATTTTTTTTTTCACATTTGTCCAATGTTAAGTGACTTCAAAAATCTAGAGTTTGGTTTGGGGTGATATTGCTCCATTGGAATTGCACTAAGGAATCTGGCAAAACAGGGTTCTCAACTAGGTTCAAATGAGTTTAGATAGTACTAGTCCCACTTTTTTAATGAGTAAAAATACTGAGGTTCAGGGAGAGTAAGCATTATGCTTAAGCTCACCAGCTAGCAAGGAGAGTGAATGCACAGATCTATGTAGAAGCACACTCTTACTCTATAGATTGCTAAATTACTCCTTACCTTTATTCCATATGGACCCATCTGTCCATTTGTAACCTTCATTGTTGGGTCCCAAATATGTGCAAGCCTTACTCTCTACCAAAAGGTTTGAATTTCAAGTTAGAGATCTTCTTAGGATCAACTTTTCTTCTATCCTGCTGCCATGATTAACACCTATACAGATCAATGGAATTGATACAGTATTTTGCTTACCTTAGTCTTATTTAAACTTTTTAAAATTGTGGAAGCAAGCTAAGAATCATCTCCATTTCTTTAAGAGGAAACTAGGCTGAAGAAGTTAAATCATCTGTGGTTCTTTTGAAACACCAGATGTTAGTTCCCAGAACCTATCAGACATTAAATAGAAGATCCAGACTCATGTGGCAGCTCCTAGACTCCAGACCTTGTGCTTTTTCTATAGCCCCTGACTTTGATATCATGTCCTCGGAGTATGCTAGAGTCTTGGACATGAGATTATCATCATAATGAATAGAAGTGTAGGTCCACAAGATTCTCTGGGTTCATAGTGGGGATATCCTGCTGCCCCAGGAGTTGGTGGGACTCTGCTCATGTCAAGATTACAGAATAGAGGGAAATGGGTTGGACCCAGGGCCAGGAGCTTGCTGGACAACTTCTCTGGAATCTGGAGACTGTACTGGGAAGACCGAGAACCTTACTCGAAGGAAGGGGAAGGCTACACTTTGTGGATCAGGCAAGTTAGGAGGGTTCTTCCCAATTGTGGAATCTGTCACCCATCTCAGCTTTTCCTCTGTGCAGAACACGCATGCCATCTTCAGTAAAGACAACAGATGACTCCTTTGACAAAGAACGCAAGTACAGTGCAAAACGCAAGCTTTCTCAGAAACGAAGGACACTGGTTAGTGATGATCTCCTTTTGGAAACATACAAGTCAGTTTCTGAAACCTATGCATCCTCTGTTTGTAACCCAAAAGCACCACCTACCTCAAACATCCCCACCAGAGTGGCTTCTTTCCAGCCACAGGAATGTGACTCACAGGGACCAGACTCTTGGGAGGAGGGAGGGAATATTGGCTGTTCCTCATTTAAAATGCCTTCCCAGAATGCCTTGCACAGGGAAACTCAGCCCTTACTCTCAGATTCCTTCACCTGCAAATCAGTATTCTGGAATGGACCTCATTTCTTCAGCCTGTTCTATGCTAGGTACCATACTAAGTGCCAGGATGATCATACCAGCTTCTGCCAAGGTCCTTTGGTACTGTGATTATGTCTCTTCATCTTGATAGCCTTCATATCTAATAGAGTATTTGAGTATTCCATAAGTACTTATGAACAAGTGTATGAAAGCAGAGTAAAGGGGTGCTTCTCTGTTGCATTTTGTTTCTGAGTTCCTTCTTCCTATTCTTTTAAAACAAAATTATAAGCCAGGAATGGTGGTTTACACCTATAATCACAGTGCTTGGAAGGCTGAGGCAGAGAACTGCTGGGGCTACATAGTTCCAGGCCAACCTGAGCTACGGTATGAGATAGGTTTCAAAAAGTATTTGTGGGCCAAAGAGACTCATTGGGTCAAGGTTCCTGTGCTCAAACCTGACAAGCAGAGCTCTAGTGCTAGAGCCCACATGTTGAAGGAGAGAACCAACTTCACAAGTTGTCCTCTAACCCCGGCATGTATGCTATGACATACATGTAAATACTGTTTGTATAAAAATGTCACCTAGGCATGACAGTGATCACCTGTAGTCCTAACTAGGATATTAAAGCAAGAGAATCTCAAATTCAAGGATGACCTTGGTTACATAGTGAGAACCCATTTGAAAACCCTCTTTGCTTTCCCTCAAAAAAAAGTCCTATTAAATTACTAAGTACTTTTACTTTTTGTTTTTGTTTTGTATCAAACACAGGACCTCACACATGCTAGGCAAGTGCTTTCCATTGAGCCATACCCTTATTCTACTTTTGGGTTCTTATTGATTTGATCATAAGATCGTTAAAATTTAATCAACAAATAGCCATTGTCTGAATCTCAGAGGAAAAACTGGATTCGAGCAAACTTACAGCTCTAGTTCACAGTTGGAACACTGGGCTGTTTTGGTTTCCTTGTTGTGAATATGTCTCTTGGGGAGGATTTGGAAATACATGGGCCACACACGTTGTGAAAGCAGAAGCTGCCAAGACCAAACCTCTGTTTAGGGAGGAGAAGGGTGGACAGCTGAGCAATATGTACTCTATGGAGATGAAGTTCAGCCACAGACCTGTAAGACGGTTCCCTTCCCAGCTTCCAGTCAGTGAACCTAAGGTCGGGTGTACATTTTTTCCTGTGAAGCAATCCTCAACCGCCAGGGGGCACTATAGCTTCTGCAACCCTGGGTTGCAGTGGGGAAGGGTGGTGGGCATCTTCCCGTTAGTACCTGCAGGGGAAGCAAAGAGCAGAGTGCCAAGGAACACTAGAAACTCCTGTGCGGAGGCCTTCCCCTGTAGCTAAAAGAAAAAAAAAAAAGCTCAAGAAGCAGTTGCTGCTGCTGATTACCTGGTTTCCAATTGCCTCTGCAGTCAAAATAAGGTAACCACGTTTTCTCTAGCAGGAAAAAACAAAAAACCAGAACACATGTACTGGCTATCTAAGTCTGAAATGCAAAAATCACAAGGCTGGGTCCCAGGTGTCTCCTAAGATTGGTTTGTATTTTTGTTATTGTTGTTTGGAGACAGTCCGACAATGTGGCCAGGAACTTGGATCCTTCTTCTTCCCTCTATGCTCCAGAATGATGTGCTGAGATTACAGGCCGCTGCCCACCATGCCCAGCTATTTAAAAGGCTTATTTGGGGCTTGTGATATGGTTCAGTGAGTAAAGGTGCTTGCTGTCGAGCCTTATAACTTGAGTTCAAGTCCCAGAGACCACATGGTAGAAGGAGAAACTGACTCGTATAATTTGTCTTCTGACCTCCATACATGCCCACATACGCATACACACACAAGATGAGTAATGAAAAAACAAAAGTGTGTGTACATTGTTTGAGACAGAGGCAGGCTATGTGGCCCAGACTGACCTGGAACTCAGGTTAGTCCTCTTGCTTCAGCCTTCCCAGAGTTTGAATTACAGGTATGAGCCACTACATCATGCCTAAAATGTTTTTTAAAAACATATTTGTTCTTCAGGCTTGGTACTTTTCCCTTAAAAAAAAACAAAACAAAACAAAAAAACTTCTAATTCTAATTCATTGTGTATGTGTATGTGCGCACATATGCATGTGCAGGCCTGAAGACCTAGTGTGTTTAGAAGATGAGAGGATCTTAGAGTGGGCTCTGTCCTTCCACCATGTGGATTCTGGGGAGAGAACTCAGGTCATTAGACTTTGTGACAAGGAGAAACCATTTCCTCCTCCTCCTCCTCTTCCTCTTCTTCTTCCTCCTCTTCCTCCTCCTCCTTCTTTTTAAGGGTCTTATGTAGCCCGGGCCGGCTTAGAACTCACTATGGAGCTGAGGAAAACCTTAAATTCCTGATCGTCCTGCCTGTATCTCCCAAGCACTAGAATTGCAGATTTGAGTTACCAGATCTGGCTTTGTTTGTTTGTTTGTTTTGAGACAGGATCTCACTTGTACCCCAGACATGTACTGTGGACCCAAAACTTCTGTTATCCTCTATCCTCAAACTCCTCAGTGTTAAGATTATAGGCATGAGTCACCACCCATAATTTCTCAGATTGATTTGTTTTTTTTTTCTTTTTAATTTGAAACTGTTTTTCTTTTTCTTTTTTTAAATTCATTAGTGTGTGTGTGTGTGTGTGTGTGTGTGTGTGTGTTTGTATCAGAGGGCACTGTGTGTCCCTGTGGAGAACCAAGAGTGACTTTAGGAATCATCCTGAATTGCTTCTACCTCCTTGATTAACTCTGGAATTTCTCAGGCTCTGCCCACCAGGGTCAGAAGTATAGGCCGTAGCGTTTCCATCTGACGTTTTTATGTGGGACCTGGGATTTGAACTCAGGACCTTCTGCTTGTGAGGCAGAGTCTTAATCCCTCAGACATCTCTCCAGCCCTTGATTTGTTTAGTTTTTTGTTTTGTTTTTTAATTTGGTGTGTGTGTGTGTGTGTGTGTGTGTGTGTGTGTGTGTGTGATGTGTGTGTGTGTGTGTGTGTCAGAGGGCATTGTGTGTCCCTGTGGAGGACCAAGAGTGACTTTGGGAATCATCCTGGATTGCCTAGAGTTTTTACGTGGATCATAGGATTTAAACTCAGGATCTTCTGCTTGAGAAACAGAGTCTTAACCACTGAGCCATCTCTCCAGCCCTTGTTTTGTTTTTTTGAGATAGGATCTCTTGTAGCCTGTGTTGGGCCTAAAACTCGCTTACATAACTGAAAGTGACCTTTAACTTTTTAAATTTTTTTATTTCTTTATTTTTGCATATGTGCATGTCTCTCTCTCTCTATCCGTGCATCGGAGGACACTGTGTGTCCCTGTGGAGGACCAAGAGTGACTTCAAGAATCATCCTTGCTATAGCATCCTTGGGATTGCTATACTTTTTGCTCTGAGGTTTCCTAGCTCCACCTTCCAGAGCCGGAAGTGCCACTGCCATTTCTGCCTTGTGTTTTTACATGGGATGGGATCTGAACACAGGTCCTTCTGCTTATGAGCCAGAATCTTAACCATTGAGCCATCTCTCCAGCCTGACCCTGAACTTTTGATCTGCTGTCCACAGCTCAAATTGTGGGATTACAGGCATAGTGCTGGGATTATTAGCAAGTACCACTATGCTCAATTTATACAGTGCTTGGGATCAAACCAAGACTTTGTGCATGTTAAGAAAGAACTCTACCAAGTGAGCTCATATTCACAGCTCTTCAGATCTTTTGCCGTATCTCTGAATTGTTAGTGCTACCCAGTCTCAATTTCTCTCTCTCTTTCTCTCTCTAACTTCTCACATACCCTCATTTCAACCATACTGATATCATTACCTCTTGCCTTGAGAGAGGCAGCTTCCTCTGTCTCACCCGAGTCAACATTTTCTGCCCTCCTACAACTTGCTTTGACTTCAATCACTTCATATTGACTTGTGATTATTAGTTTCCTTGTCATAAAATCATACTCAACTTCTCTCTTGTTTCTAGAACCCAGCAAGGTACAATGTGTACTATGGACTCAAAAATGTCGATGAACAGATAAAAAATGGAATGGATAAAACTCTAGAAGTTGGCTTCACTGAGTCAAATTATATAGTTTTTTCTCCATGTCATTAGTATTTCATGAAATTATTTTTTTTTAAAAGTCTATGGTTTTTTTCTTTTATTTATTTATTTAATTCACAGAAATAAAGGTACCTTGGGCTGGAGAGGTGGCTCAGGGGTTAAACCTCTGCCTTGCAGGCAGAAGGTCCTGAGTTCGGATCCCTGATCCCACATATAGACACCAGGCGGAAGCGGGCGCGGCTTGCGTTTCTGATCCTGGTAGGGCGGAGCCTGTGAATCCCAGGGAGGAGGAAGTGGAGGCGTCCATGGTGGTTCCCGAATTCGTCCGTGGTTCTACACACACAGACGTGCGCGCACACATACATATGCATGCACAATTGAATAAAAAAAAATTTTTAAAAAGAAATAAAGGTACCAATGCCTGAAATATAAAAAAAAAAAGTCTATGGGCTGTAAGATGACTTAGCAAGTAAAGGTGCCTGTATGCAAACCTGGTGACTTGTGTTCAAGCCCAAAACATACACAGTGGAAGGAGAGAACTGACTTACGAAAGTTGTTATCTGACCTCTGCTGTTACCTACCTGTCCCCCTCTCAAAAATACTTTAAAGAAATAAAACAGACAAGTTCTATCACATGCACCTACCTCTTCTAAAGATTCAAATTTGAAACCCACTCACCAGAAGACCTTACCTACTTCTTCCCCTCCCAAGGGAGGCAGTCCATCTCCTTCCAGAGTCCACAGCTCCCCATGCTGTGTCTCTATAGTTCTGTTTCATCCATCCAGGCTCGAGGCTAGGCTTATTCTCCTCTCTTGTCTTTAGCTATTCTGTGCCAAAGAGCAAGAGTTGGTGCCCTTAAGCACTCATATTTGTCTCATAGCAAGGTATTCAATGCTCTCTGTTTTACCTATGGAAGAGGATAGCTCACCTTTGCTGGGTTCCCAATAGGCTGCAATGTGGAAATACATGCTGTTCTAATGGAGTTCTTGCCTCAGAACATTGGAATGGTGATTACCATTCATCTCCACAGATGAAAAGACTAAAGTCTCAGACAAACTAAGCTTGTAGTCGCATAGTCAATAAGAGAGGATAGATGAATTTATTTAATCTCTCTCCAATCAGGACCACAGTCTTGATATGAACCATATTAAGAGATGTTTGTAGCTATATGGTGGTACATATCTGTCTCAGCACTTAGGAGGTGGAGGCAAAAAAATTAAGTTCAAGGCCAGCCTGATAAATAGTAAGACTCTGCCTCAAATATAGATAGATGGATGGGTAGATAGATAAAGAGAGGCTGATATAAACTTGGTGATTGAGTGTTTGCTTAGCTAGTCTGAAGCTCTAATTAGTTTCAGCAAGAGAAGAAAGGCAAGACTGATGTTCCCACACTAACCCTAGCTGTCTCTCCCTGAAGCCGCTGCAGTTTTCCATGGGTGGCCACTTGTCTCCATGGCCCACATACACCACTGCCCAGACCATTCTGCACAATCGAAAGCCCTGTTCAGAGGACTGCCGGAACCGAATCAAGTAAGCCAGGGGCAGCCTACTAAAGGATAAACTGATTTAGATCATGCATTGGGCTGGGAGAAAGGGCAGAAGAATACACTGCTCCAAGCTAAGAGTGCAAGGCCCCATGGGGTGCTGGTGACATCTCACCCACTGTCCCTTGCAGTAGCTGGCAGCAGAATCCTCTGGGCACTTCTAAACCCAGATACCTGGAGCAGCTAGAGAACTACCTACGCAAGGAGCTCCTCCTGCTGGACCTGGGCACAGATTCTGCACAAGAGTTGAGACTTCAGGTTAGAGCCACGGACTAAACATGGCAAGGGTGGGAAGAAATGTCCCCCATGAGCATTGGACACCTCAGACCTTCAGCAGGGAACTGGCCTCTCCCAGGCTTTGGGTTCACCTTCTCTATAGAGAAGCATTTTTATGACAGTCATCAAGAAGACTGGGCTGCAGCATAGAATCAAAATCTTCAGGCTGTTTCCTCGCTCTATTTGGGTGTGCTGCCTCTAATCCCATTGGTTCTCAGCTCCAGGCTGGGTCACAGGACATCAGTGAATGGAGCCTAAACTGGCATTTGAGCAAGCACAAGTCATACAGTGTCCACTGGTCTGGTAGCAACAACCAGGAGCTTGAGGAGCTAGCCCAGAGTCAGAGAAAGAATGAAATACCAGATCAGATAGATGCAACCCAGATAACAGAGAATCTCTGACTTTTGCCCTAATCATGCCAAGGATTTACTGAGTCCTGGGCACATTCTTATGAGCAGAGGTTTGAAGGCATTGCTCTAGGAAGTTGTGTGGGGCTGGGATTCAAACTCAGGGTTGCTTCCAGAGTCTGGGATCATTCCAGGAAGAAACACTGCCTCTAAAAACCTCATGTTTGCAAATCAAGAGAATATGTTGCCCCAGACTAAGAACATAAGGTGTCTTCTCAAAACGAACAAACCATACACACACACAAAAAAACATTGTGTTTGGAAGACTCACTTGGTAAAGTGTTTTCCATGCAAATATGAGTACCTCAGTTCAGAGCCGTGGCAACCAAATAAAAAGCAGGGCCCCTTAGCAACTGTAACTCCAGCACTGGGGAGTGGAGGCAAAGACAGAAGGATCCCTAAAACTCATTGGTCAGTCAGCCTCACCAATTGGTGATCTCCAGGTTCAGTAGAGGAAGACAACTGATAGTAAAATCTGTCCTCTACAATGTAAACATACATGCATGGACATCTGAGCCCCTCCACACACATGTACGCGTAAATATACACATACAGCACAATCTTTTTGTATGTAAGTGGGACAGATCACCCCTCTACTTGAGATCAGAACCTTTAATCTCCTCCTACCACAGAGCTCTGATAATGGAGAGAGGTTGCAGGTAAGAGGCTAAATAGATGCAAGCTCTGGTAGACAAGAGGTTGACTACTCAGAGAATGTCAGATTAGGACCATGTTAGTTCGCTAGGCTTCAGAGTTGGCACTAGGAAAGACCTCTACAGCTTTCCCTCTCTCCCAGCTTCTTGGTACTGGTAGCCAAGAAGACCTGGGCAGTATCTGATCAAACATTAGTTACCTGGCAGCCTCATATAGCCTCATACATGGCTAAGCCCACTTGAAACCAACACAGTTCCCCACTGAAGGTGGCAGGTATGGGCTAGGAAATAAGTTCTTTTTTCTTACTAGCCTTACAGAGAGATCTTTGAGTTCTTCATAGAAGATTTCAAGACATACAAGCCACTACTATCTTCTATCAAGAATGCATATGAAGTGATGCTGGGTAAGAACACAGCTCCTTCCTGGTCACTGGGATTGGCACAGAGTATTCTATTCTGGCTTTCTGGGTCTCCAGAGAAGGGCCTCTGAACTAGGCTTTCAAATCACCTTGTGTGCATGCACTGTTCTGTGTTAGGGCATCTCATCCCTTCCTGTCCTTGAGAAGGATGGTAGGCCAATCTATAATAAATAAAGGGAAACCCAGGATAGAAAGCACCTTTGGGAAGAAAGGAGGCTCCCCATCCAGATTCAAGGAAGGCTAAGCAAGTTGCAACTGCAGAGCATAAGGCTTAGGAATAAGGGCTTGGGAGACATTCTGATTTTTATCTGAACTCAGATCCTGGTTAGCTTTTTTCTTTGGCAGTCCTGGAGGTTGAACCTAGGGTGTCTCACATGCTAGGCAAGTGCTCTATCGCTGAGCTGTAATCCTGCTTTGAAAAAAAGTGTGGGAAGTCCCAAAGCAGGTGCCATGACTTTCAACAAGGCAAACTTCCTGTTGCAAATGATGACCACTTATGACCTTATAATCTGTGTCTCCTGGCTCTGTTCTGCCATGACCCCAGAAGTACTCTCCCATCTGTCCCTGCTTAGCCCACCAAAGGGAGAAGATTCGATCCCTGGAGCCCTTGAAGGCCAAGCTTGTCACTCTGAATGAGGACTGCAGTGAGAAGATACTTGCCATGAGAGCTGAGGAGAGGTATGAAATCTCCATGCTCAAGAAAGAGAAGATGAATTTACTAAAACTGATTGATAAAAAGAATGAAGAGAAGATCTCATTACAGAGTGAGGTGAATGGAAGTGGTATGCTAAGTCCCCAAGTTTCTGCTCTGCCCCGATCCCAACCCTTAACCTCTTTAACCTCTTCTGTCCCCGGAGTCCCTATTATTTCCAACCTCTGCTCTACCGTAGGGTTTGGCATAGGGTCCTGTGTGCTCTAAGTGCCAGCAAACTTTCTCCACAGGTTTGAGCACTGGCACCTTGCTGGGTTGTCAGGAATGGCTACTTTCCTTCTACCTTTCCTGTCTCTAAGCCAAGGGGCCTACCCAGAACCCATCACACTCCAGCAGTGACTAGCTGCAGATGAAGAGTTCAAAGAAAGACACTGACTACACAGCCACCTTCCCCACAGGTATCTAAACTGAGGAAGAGCTTGGCTGAGGAGTACTTGCGCTACCTCACCGAGCGAGATGCCCGCAAGATCCTCATTGGGGACCTGAATGAGCTGCGGTACCAGCGGGAGGATATGTCACTAGCCCAGTCCCCAGGTATCCTGAGACAGGTCTCTCCTTCTGAGGAGCTGAAGTGTCTCTCACCTTTCATTCCATTCATTCAATGTTCCTAATATTTCTCATTCCATTCCCATATATGGTGGGAGATGTCCCTGCTATGAACTGGGACTATGGATCTTCTGAACTAGATTGAGAATCATGAGATTTTTAAATAAAGACACTGCCAGCAGCTGAAATAGCACCAGCACTGGGCTGGAGAGGCCTGGTACATGTTCTAGGCTTTTCTACTTAAGCATGAATTTCTAGGGCAGTAGTGCTGTGAACTCAGGGAATCCCAAGCAGAGACAGCAGAACTTCAAGCATGCCCAAAGAGATACTCAACACAACCCTGAGTGTAAACCCCAGAGCCAAGGTGACAGACTCTTGGGCCAACAGGTGTCTGGGGGGAGGACCCTGTAAAGCTAACACTGGCTCTGAAGATGACTCGGCAAGACCTGACCCGTACGCAGATGGAACTCAACACCATGAAGGCCAATTTTGGAGATGTGGTACCCAGGAGAGACTTTGAGATGCAGGAGAAGACCAACATGGACCTTCAGGAGCAGGTGCTGGTGGGCAAATAGAGCAAGATATGTAGGCCATTTTAAGGCATGATCAGGAGGTGAGTACCTAGGACCAATCTCCTCGCCCACAGTTGGACAGCCTCAGAGCCGACTACGAAGAGGTCCGCAAGGAGCATGAATTACTGCTGCAGTTGCACATGAGTACCCTGAAGGAGCGGGACCAGTACTCTTCTGAGCTGCAGGAAATCCAGCGTACCTCCACGCCACGACCCGATTGGACTAAATGCGAACGTAATGATGGTTATGGGGGTTCCAGGACCTGTTGGAAGGGTATGGGCTGAGTCTTAGCTCTCTCTCCCCATTTGCAGATATTGTGGCAGGGGGCACAGAACGCTGGCAAACACTGGCTGAGGGCAAGAACAGCGACCAGTTGGTAGATGTGCTCCTGGAAGAGATTGGTGCGGGCCTGCTCCGGGAGAAGGACTTCTTTCCTGGCCTGGTAGGAAAGTCCCCGAGCTGAAGGCTTGAGGCCGGCAACATAGCACTGTTGCTGCTTTTGGGAAGACCATCTGGGGCTTTTCCCTGTTTGGAAGGGGCAACAGAGGGGCCCAGATATGAGCTGACACCTGCCTTCCAGGGTTATGGGGATAATGTCCCAGCTTTCCTTCGGTATGATGGTATTGTGGAGAACAAGAAGCCAAGCAAGAAGGAAGTGGTAAACCTCATCAAAGAAGTCTGGAAGGAACGTTTCGCAGAGGAACAGGTCAGCTCTCACCAGAAATCCAGAACCCTTCGGGGGACATTGCCCTAGGATGCTAGGGTGCGGGGAAGAACCCAATTGACTTTGGAGCTGGCTGACCCAGCTTTCCACCCTCTCTGTAGAAAGGGTCACTCCCTGATTTCTTCTTCGATTTCCTGGAGCGTCGCTTTGGAACAGGTGATGCCATATCCTGGATTTACACCATTTATGAATATATCAAGCTCTTCCGCTCCAATGAGATCATGAGTCTATTCTATGCAGTCTTGATGGGAAAGGTGAGTTTTTGCATAGGCCCTACTTACTCGCCTCAGGAAGATAGAGAGGGCCTTTATTTTTCATAGCCAGCTCTGCCCCCCAGTACTTTAGGAAGCAGCATGTTAGAATATGCTTCCCTCTTTGTAGAGGACGGAGAGTGTATATCTCAACCATAGAGATACAATCGCACATCTGCAGAAGGAGATGACAAGCACTGACAGTCAAAATGAGGGATTACTAACCATGGAGCAATTCGGGTAAGAAGCCAGTTAGGCTACCCTAAACCCCAGCCCATCTTGGCTGGTCAGGTTCTAAGATGTACAGGAAAAACGGGACCCTTACAGGAAGGACCACCACCTCAAGAGTCCACTGTCCTCCTCAGCCTCATCGCACTGGCCTGTAACCCTGGCACTTGAGAAATGAAAGCAGGAGAGTCAAGTTTAGACTAGCTTAGGATGAAATCCTGACTCAAAGTAGGGCTGGTCAAATAGTTCAGTGGGTAAAAGTACTTGCAACACAAGCTTGACAACCAAGTTTGATTCCAGAATCCACATAAAGGTGGAGAGAGGACCAGAGAGATGGCTTAGGGATTTAGCCTCTGCCTCACAAACAGAAGATCTGAGTTTGGATCCCAGATCCCACATAAAAATGCCAGGCAGAAATGATGGCAGCCTGTACTTCCGATCCTAGAAGGCAGAGCCTGGGAAACTCCAGAGCAAAGCATATAGGAGGTAAAAGCAATCCAGTTTGATTTCCAAAGTCTCCCTTGAGCCTCCACAGGCACACAATACCCTCTGATGCACGCACGCGCGCGCATACACACACACACACACAAATAATAATAATAATAATATTTTTTTTAAAAGGTGGAGAAAAGGGCTGGAGAGGTGGCTCAGGGGTTAAGCCTCTGCCTTGCAGGCGGAAGGTCCTGAGTTCGGATCCTAGACCCCACGTATAGACGCCAGGCAGAAGCAGGGACGGCCTGCGTTTCCGGCCCTGGTAGGGCGGAGCCTGTGAATCCCGGGGCAGAGTAAACGAGGAGGTGGAGGTGGTCCATGGGGGTTCCCGAATTCGCCCGTGGTTCTACACACACATACATAAACACAAGCGCGCACACACATATAAGCACAATTGAATAAATAATAAAATAAAAAAAATTTTTAAAAAAGGTGGAGAAAAATCAGTTCCACAAAGATGTGCTCTGACCTCCACAGGTGTGCTGCAGCATGGACATAGCCACATTCATACCAACACACAATACTACTACATTAATTTAAAAATAATTTTAAAAAGATTGGAGTGGTGGTACATACCTGTATCTCAACACTTTTTAAAAAATTATTTGAGGGAGAGAGAGGATAGGCATGCGTGTGCCAGTCAGAGGATAACTTTTTGGAACTTGGTTCTCTTTTTCCACCATGAGTTGTGGAGTTCAAACTCAGATTGTCAGGTTTGCACTCAGATGTGCTTACCTTCTGAGCAATTTGCTGGTCCATTCTCAGCACTTGTGAGGCTAAGGATCATCCCAAGTTCAAAGCCAGTCTTGGGTTACATAGTCATTGTCTTAAATAAAAACAAACCACACTGTCCTAAGCACTTAGGGTATGACACAGAGGGATGGACAGCTTCACAAGGTCCCAATGGCCCTTGTTTCTCCTATAGCAATATCCTCAGGAGCACATTCCCTCTCAAGAAGGAAGAACAAATTCAGGAGCTAATGGAGGCAGGGGGCTGGCATCAGAGCAGCAGCAATGCAGACGTGCTCAACTACCGCTTATTGTTTATAGAGGTGGGTGAAGGAACCAGAACTTGCCTAGTCCCTTCCCTAGTCTTGTCTGAACCCCAATCAATGTGACTTCACCCTGTCTTGCTACCTACCCCAGGACGAAGAAGGCCAGAGTGAGATCTTTATTCAAAAGCTGCGGGAACAGTATGAGGATGAAAAACAAATGTACTTAAAAGACCTAAAGCAGCAGCTGAACATGGAACTGTGAGTAACCCTGAATCCCTAGTCCCACTCAGCCATTAGGTCCCATAGGTGGCATCTCAGGTCTTCCTTACAATGGGCATGCTGCTCAGTATATAAAGCACCCAAGCCCAGCAGAGAGGTGGTCACCTAATCTGTGGTACAGAATGGGGAACTCAGTCTGTAAGCTTGTCTCTTTCCTTGTGGAGCAGCCGTGAAGAGGTGAATATGTTGAAGCTGCGAGAGGCCCTGATAATCAATGACCCCAGCCTGGACAAGCAGACTGTGACTACCTACTTGAGCCAGGCTTTTCAGGTCCCCATGGCAGAAGTGCCAATGGAAGATGATGAGAACCAGGAGAATATTGTGGAAGAGCTTCAGACTGTGCTGGAACGGTTGCTAATGACAGACTGCAAGCGCATGGGACCTCGAGAGACAGAGCCAGCAAGTTAGGACCCCTGTGAGCAGCCCGAGTACTGCAGTGCTGCTAACCTAATTTTTAAAATAAATTGTTTTTTCTCTAAACCCACACTATTTTCCAGGTGGCGTTGAGAAGTGTGTTGGGGGCCTGGAGAGATGGCTCAGAAGTTAAGCTTTTGCCTCACAAGCAAAACTACCTGAACTTCAATCCCATACCCTATGCAAAATGGTAACAAGCCTGCACTCTGGTCTTGAAGGGAACAATCCAAAGTGATTAACTCTTGGGTCTCCACAGGCACATTAAAGTGCCCTTTGATACACAAACACACACACACACTCACACATGCAAAAAAAAAAAAAAAAAAAAAAAAAAGTGGTTTTAGGACCTACACCAAAAAGCAAAAACCAGAATAGTCTGTTTGTAAGACTTTATTGAAGTTAGGCTAGGAGAAGAGACCTTGAGGCTTATATGGGGCTAAGGAGTCTGAGGTGGAGAGGCAAATGTCGAGGCCTGGTCACTACTGGGCAGGGAACACAGAATTGCCGCTGGATGCACATGGGATGAGCAGCCGCCGGTACTCCAAGGGCAGATGCTGCTCCACAAGCACATTCAACGACATCTGGTCGGTGACTAGGCCCTGCCTGTGTCAGAGGAAGACAAAGTGAGGCAGGATCCACATCGACACTCCTACACCCAAACAATCCTTTCAGCCCACTCACCGTCGCATCAGCAACTCCAGGTCCTCTGACTTCACAGTTTTCCGGCCAGCGTGAGCAGCAAACACCTCCAGATCATTACAAAGGTGCTGGAAATACTTATCTAGGCTGCCAAGGTCAGGGTAGAACAGATTGAACAGTCTGTTTATAACCTGAGAGACTCTTCTGCCCACTCTGGCCTCTAAGACTTACCACTTCTCCACCACTGCCAAAGCCGCCTTCTCCATGGGCATCTTAGCATAGAAGCTAAAGAGTTTTGCATAGTGGCCCAGTCCAACCTTGTAGGGATCTTGGTGGCATCTGGGGGCTGAAGGTCGGGGCCTGGAGGGAAGCCTAGCAGGCACTGGCTTCAGAGACTCTGAAGATAAACTGGGGGCAGGAGTGAACAGAAGTGTCTAAATTGCTGCTTGAAGTTCCTATTTAAGGACAAGTTCTGCTGAAATTGGACCTGTGTGTTCCTTCAGGCAATCTGAACCAGAAATTCCAACTATTTATTGCAGGGCAGTATGACCAAGAGGCCACATAGAAGCCTAGCCCTTCTGTAGGATGCTGATTCTTCAGTCTAGACCCAAGGTCCTAGTCTAGTCTCAACATATATCTGGTATTTGCTCAGGCCTATGATCCTTGGGCCTCAGAATTGACAGTCTCTCCTTTCAAGAGTTCATCACTGCCTGTCCCAAGCCTGCTATTAGTCCTTTGGGAAGCATTCTCTGACTACATACTGACCTAAGCACCTCACCCTCACCCAGGCACTGAGAATGATGTATTCTTGGGGAGTATCCCCCAAGCCAGCTTGAGCTACCATGCTTGGTAATTATCTGCCTATCTGTGGGGGAGGTAAATGTATACAATGTCAACCTCAGTCCCTTCCCCCTTCCCAGAGTCATGGGTTCTTACACTGCAACACCAGGTGGCAAGGGCGACTCAAGGACCTGATTCGGTTTCTTGGCTTGGAGTACAACAGGCATGCTGGAAGCCAATTCTGGACTCACTGCAAAGAAAACAGCAGGGTTGTAAGATGGTTTAGGCTAGATCTAGTATCCTTGCCCTGATCCTCAAGAGCCATACACAACTCTCATCCTCAATTGCTTTCACCTCCTCTGTACTTCGCTCTGGGATTTCCCAGGATCCAGTGTCCAGAGCTGAAGTGCAGGCCTAGAGTTTTTATGTAGGATTCAGGATCTGAACTCAGGTTCTTCTGCACGCAAGGCAGAATCTTAATCCCTGAGCCATTTCCAGCCCTTTTCTTGCCACTTGTATATGAGTTCTGGGTATCAAACTTAGGTCATCAGGCTTGTGTGGTAAGCACCTTTACCACGAAGTCGTCTCCCCAGCCCACTACACTAGGCAGTAGTGGTTGCCGCTGAAGTTGCTGCTGCTGCTGCTCCCCTCTGATATATTTTATTTATTTGAGAGAAAAAGGAAGAGAAGCTATGCATATGCTTGCCATGGCACACAGGTGGCGGTCCCAGAACAATGTTCAAATGGTCAGTTCTTTCCTTCCACTATTGGGTTAGCAAGGATCAAACTCAGGTCACCAGATTTAAGAGCAAGCACCTTACCACTGAGCTATCTCTCGGCAAGTGTTAGGCTTCTTACTAGGCCTGTCAGAAGTATCCTCATCTCCCGAAGATCCTTCTGGCTCTCTGGCTTCCACAGCCTCCTGAAATTCCACTGCTTCTGTCACCTTTGAAGGGTGAGGCTGTAGCTCCGAGAAGGGTAAAGATGTAGTACCAAAGCCAGTTCTGTTCACTGAGGAGAGACCGGAGCCAGAGGTAGCAACGTGGCACTGATTTAGAATCTCCTGAACCAATACCAACTCTGCTCTTGAGTGAAGAAACCCTAGCCAGGGAGCGCTAGAGCCCTCATATGAACCCCAGGAAGGATCCACCAGTGCTAACTCTCACCCAGGCTAAGCTTGGTGGTAGGCGCTCTGCCCCATATACTCACTGTGGCTTTGCAGCTCAGGTCCAGTTCTCTCTGTCCTGTGACTCACATCTCTCTCGGCATCTTTAACTCCAGTGTCAGAGGGGTGGGGCAGAGAGTGATGCACAGCGGGGGAGCAGCCAACCAAAGCCTGTGAGAAGGGCTGGGTATCCTCCAACACTATGTCTGTTGGTAGAGTAACAACAGGGTTTCTGAGGCCATCACCTGGAGATCAAGCTAGCTGGAACTTAGTGTATTTCAGGCCTCCCTGCTGATACCCAAAGTTGCCAGGACCCAGGCAGTAGGTCTCATGAGCCTTCAATGTCTGAGAAGACTTCAAAATGATGTGTTACATTCTAACCCTCAATATTCAATAGTTTTCCTTATTTAACCTTGCTGACTCTTGGTCTGACCTTCCAAGACTGCCACAGTATGCCAACTGCTTCCACCTACAACTGTTTGCCCACACTTCTACTCGATATTTTTCTTTCTATCAAGAACTTTCCTCAAACACTGATGAACTTTTCTTCTACAATCAGGATCTCAGGTCAGTCCTAACTGAAGCCTGATCTGTTTCAGTTTTCCAGCGAGCTCCAAGCACCACACCATACTCTTTCCTTCTATCCTTAGCTTGTAGTTTAAGAATATAGAGTAATGGAAGACACAGAAACACCAAGACTAGTCCCTACTTGGGCCAGGGGCACCTTGTGAAAAGACAGTAGAAACTCATAGGTCAGGCTCACACTTGAACCCACTAAGAGGGAAGTAACCTGGAACCTCAGCAGTACCGCCTGTCTGTCACAGATAGGGATGTTTTCCCCAAAGGCTGGAAGGGGACGACATATTTACCTGGAGGAGCCGAAGACAAGGAATTATCCTGCAGATCCTGCAAAAGGGCACCTAGATCTACAGCCCGGCGGGTTGCGGGTCTGCGAGCCAAACCAGGTCTCCTGACTGACTGTGGCTGAAGAGGTGTGGCAAACGTTAGGTTGAGGGAGCTGTTGAGAAGGAAGGAGGCACAAGCAAAATCAGGTACCTGAGGCCTAGTTTCCCTAAAGGATTCCACCACCTTCCCAGGGATTCTTAACTCTCAGAATAGCTTGCAGGGAACAGTACGGACAGATTCCATCCATCAACACCTCCCGCAAACCACTCTTAAAACCAACCCCAGAACACAGAACAACACCTGGTGAGGGACGAGGCATCAGCATTCCCAGGAGGCTCTGTCAGGGACCACCAAGGAAATGTAAAAAGAACAAACCATGATAAATTACCCATTAAAGCTTTTAAGACTTCTTCCATCTCCCCCAAAAGACAGAAGGAAGAGGACAGGAATAGGTGTGTCCTCAGTCTCACCCTGGGGGAGAGGCAATCCATGGTTCACTTCCTGCTGAAATACTGACAGTCTCAGCCTTTTCTTTCTCTTGTTAAGGGTGGGCAGACCTGGAGCCACCGTGGCAGGAGGCTCCAGTTCAGGAAGTTGCAGCTCCAGACTAGAAGGATAGAGTTTAATCTCAGATAGGCCAGAAAGTCCAATTCCAGCTCATTCCATGAAGGGCGTTTACTGTATACCTGCCCTGACTGCTTTCCCGTTTGGAGGACTGGACCACCTTTGATACTTGTACTGGCTTCACCGCTGAGTCTGGCACCACAATGGAAGATTCTGGAGCTGTAGAAATACCACAAAGAAGACCCCTGGAGGCAAGGGATTGACAGCCATAGTAGTGATCTTATGCTTAAGGGGAACAAGAGAAAGGGCTTATGGAAATGCCACTGGGTCCTTATATGTCATCGGAGAGGAGGACCCAGAGAAGAGTTAGGCGTACACAATAAAGGACTCTCTGGGAATTGGGGGGAGGCACTGGGGGAAGGGGAGGGGGAGGAGGGGGGAGGGAGGGAACTGGTAAAAAATTTTAAAATGTATAATTAAATTTTTAATAAAAAAAAAGATAATAACATAATTTCTATTCTTGAGCCTACTAATATAATTTGCATGTTGATTTGCATATTATTAAACCATCCCTGCATCTTTGGAATAAAGTCAGCTTGATCATAAAAAAATAAAATAAAATAAAATCCCTTGTTTCCTTAAAAAAAAAAAAAAAAAAGAAATACCACAAAGAGGGTAGGACTGACAGAGACACCATAGGACTGGCTGTTGAACTGGCACCTAACTTTGACAAGTTAGCACTTACCAGTTAATAAGATGTTCTTTAGCAGAATCCGGGGTGTCTGTTCCTCCAGCTGCCCACTCGCTTGAACATGGGCCAATCTGCCAACTGGCTATGGGTGAAAGTACCACCAGTCTGATTTTTTGCCTTGAGAAGCCCACAAGTCAGGCTTCAGAGCAAAAATGAACCTCAGGACCCCACGAAGGTATCAAGGACAGGTGGTCAGGGGCTGGACACTTACCCTGGCTCCATGGGAAGGTCTTCTGGTAGTTACCTTTGTTTGGCTATCTGGCCTCTTGGAGGAAGGTGTTTCAAGCAAGGTTCTCTGAGCACTGTGTAAAAAGATCAAAAACTCAGAATTATATAGGAGAGAAGGTGTGAAGAGCTAGAGAATATACACATATGACTTCACCATGGGTCTTGGCCTAAAAGCTTTTTCTTCAGGACCAGGAACTCAGAAATTACTTGGGCCTTCCATAGCTCCTGTTCCCAGTCCTGTCAACAGGAAAGTGGGTGAAATATAATCCTGGGGTACAGCAAGAGAGAACTACAATTGACCTGTCAGAGAGAGAGGCTGAGGAAAGCATGACTTTGGCAGAACAATGGGGGACAGTGGCATAGTTGGGCACAGGTGTCAACTTGACAGTTGAGGGTTTGAGCTCTGGGCACATTTGTAGAGAATTAGTGGTTGGGTTAAGCCCAGAGCAAACCTACAGGAGATTGTCTGGCTGATGGGGAAGGCCCAGGTGGGTGGGATTAGGCCCTGGAATAAAATCCAGAGAGCTGGATGAGAGAGTTGGCATCCTTATGTGTACTTGGCAAGATATGCTGGTCTGGCAAGTAAGGATCATCTCTCTCTCAGCCATTCCGTAGAAATGATGTGGCCAGTTCCCTGAGACCTAGTGTTCACGCATGCTCTCCTGTCAAGCTGGACAGACTGTAACCAGACTATCAGTAAGAAAATAAACCTTTGTTCCCTTAAGCCATTTGATAGTCATTTATCAGCAACTATGCAGGATGACTGCAACAGATAGTTACACAAGAGAATAAATTAGAATATCCTCTAGTATTAAAGTAGCAATGTAAGTAAGAAATAAGGTGTTTTTTTTTTTTTTTAACTCTTTTAAGTAATTGTCAGGATTACATAACCTAAACAAGTCACAGCAGCCCTGTTTCTCCAGTCGGATCCGTGGTAGAACTACATAAACATTTCTCCAGGCACTGTTCCTACCTCATCACTCATGGGTCCAAAACACAGCAGGACCTAGTGGCACGGTCCTGTAATCCCAATTACAAAGGAGGATGAAACAGGAGAATGGCAAATTCAAGACCTGATTGGGCTTCAAAACTAGTCTACAGAACTTCATGAGAGCCTATCTCAAAATTAAAAAAAAAAATACAAAAAGAAGGGGCTGGAGAGGTGGCTCAGGGGTTAAGCCTCTGCCTTGCAGGCGGAAGGTCCTGAGTTCGGATCCCAGATCCCATGTATAGACGCCAGGGGGAAGCGGGGGCGGCCTGCGCTTCTGGTCCTGGTAGGGCGGAGCCTGTGAACCCCGGGGCAGAAGGAGGTGGAGGCGTCCATGGTGGTTCACGAATTCGTCCGTGGTTCTACACACACACACACACACACACACACACACACACACACACACACGTGCGCGCACATACATACGCATATGCACACAGTTGAATAAATAATAATAATAAAAAAAATACAAAAAGGGATTCAGATATAGCTTGATGGTAGTGGTATACAGTATTTTCAAGGCCCTGAGTACATCATAAACAAGTTCCTAGTAAAAAGGACTGCGGGGCCAGTGAGATAGCTCAGGCAGTTAGATGCCTGCTAGCAAACCTAGTGACTTGGCGACCTGAGTTCAATTTCCAGAAGTCCACAAGGTGGATGGAGAGAACTGACTTCCAAAAAAAAAAAAAAAGTTCTCCACCCATGTATCATGGCACCTATTTCTGTCTCTCTCTCTCTCTCTTTTTCTCTCTCTCTCATTAACATAAATTACTTCCAAAAAGGATTGCATCCTCCTAGTCTGATAGATGCCAACTTTTGCACTCTCTGAACAGTGCACCCACGGCAACTATTCTCCAGGGACACTTGCACAAAGCCATTTTCCAACTCCAGCCTTCTGACTTCTGCACACGCTCTCTAGGACTCTTCCTAACTTCCGGATGGGAGCCACACGTAAGCTAAGACCCCCTGACTGAATATACAGGGAAAGTTGAGGCCACTTGGGAAACAGGGGTAGGTGCGTGGACGGGACACTGGACAAAGCAGCCTAGAAAACAAGAAACCTTATCCTTTGCTTCCAGCGATCCAGGACTCCAGCGCTGCTCCGCTCTGTATTCTCGAGGCCGGAGGTTAAGGGTGGAGGTAAAACACCTGAGCTTGAGCCCAAAGTGGGAAGCGAAGCCCGTTCTCAGGGCCTTGGACTCCTGTTTCTTTGAGACCCAGTTTTCTTCTCCAAGTGGGTTGGGCCGCTGACTCCCACCCGGCCCCACTCCCCTGTTTTCCCAGGTGCTCATGCAACACCGTCACCTACGCAATCCGAGAACTTCGGCGTCGCCGCGGGGTGCGTAAGTCCGCGGTATCCAGCACGCGTCGCAGCAGCGTGCGCATCGTAGGCTCACTGCCCGGGCTGTAGTCGTCCTCCATGGTGTCAAGCCGCCGCCCCTCCAACAGCTCCAAGCGCGGCGGGGCCCGGCGGGGCGCGGCGATCCCGCTACCGGGCGCAGCGATCCCGCCACCGCATTTAAGGCAATTCTCGCGATGCTGCCGCAGGGCCCCACGGTAACTGTAGTTGTCTTACCGCTGCCGGCAGAGTGACTCGATTGCAAACTGGCGTTGGAGACAAACTTCCCTTGAGGCTGAGCAAGTGTATGCAATCCATCAGTCAGAGCTTCATGGATTCTTTATGTATAAGTCGAAGGTGATAATTGCCTAATAAGGAATTGCTTATGACTTCGTTTAGCTTCTTCCTCCCTCTTTTCGCCTCCTCCCTCCTTTCGCTCCTCCTTTTTGAGAAAGGGTATGCTCTGTGCCTTGACCACCTTGAAGCTCACTACGTAAACCATTCCAGTCTCCAATTCGTGAGCAACCCTCCTTCGGCTGAGATTAAAGATGGGGACCATCATCCCTGACTTCGGTAACTTAAGGAAGAAACACACACATACATACACACACACACACACACACACACTTGTTCTTTTTTTCTCTCTCACTTCTTTTGTTTCTGAGTCAGTCTCAAGTAGACCATGTTGTCTTTGAAATGGCCAAGGATATATAGACATAGAGATAGAGATAGATGGAGATAGAGAGAGATGGCCAAGGATAACTTAACACTGAACTGACAATCCTCCCTCCTCCACAAATGCTGAGATTGTAGCTGTATGCCAACATGCCCAGTTTAATATAATGTTTTCCTTTTTTTTTTTTCTTATTTCATTTGTGTGTGTGTGTGTGTGTGTGTGTGTGTAAGAGAGAAAGGGAGAGCACTGTGTGTCTCTGCGGAGGACCAAGTGTGGCTTTGGGAATCATACTGGATTGTTTCTACCTCTTTTTTGCTTTGCTCTGGGATTTCCCAGGGTCAAAAGTGCATGCAGCACTTCTATTTCTTCCTGGTGTTTTTACATGGCACCTGGAATGTGAACTCAGGACATTCTGATTTCTAGGCTAAGTCTTAACCTCTGTCATAGTTAGACACGGATGTCAACTTGACAGTTGAGGGTTTGAGCTCTGGGAACATTTGTGGAGAAGAGTAGTTGAGTTAAGCCTAGAGCGAACCTGAAGGAGATGGTCTAGCTGATGGGGCAGACCCAGCCCATGGTGGGTAGGACTAGACCCTGAACAGGTGAATAAAATACAGAAAATTGGTTGACGAAGTGGGCATCCTTGTGTACACTTGGCCACACATGCTGGTCTGGCAAGTAAGGATCATCCCTCTCTCAGCCATTATGTGGTGATGGTGTAGCCAGTTCCCTCAGCCCTGGTGTTGGTGTGTGCTCTTCAATCAAGCTGGACTATGAATTGTAACCAGTCTATCATAAGAAAATAAACATTTTGTTCTCTTAAGCCATTTGATGATCATTTTTCAACAACCATGCAGGTGAACTGCTACAACCTCTGAGCTATCTCTCCAGCCTAAGAGGAAAAAAATCTTTAAAAACATAAAATAAACTTAAGTTTTTAAACAGTATTTTTCTATGTTTAACTATTAAATTTAATATAATACTTTTATTGTTTATTTTTTCTGTGTGTGTGTGTGTGTGCGCGCGCATATGCACGCGCACATGCGTGTATGTGTGTATCAGAGGGCACTGTGTGTACCTGTGGAGGTCTTAAGGGTGACTTTTGCTTCTTTCTTAGATTTACCAGGATCTCCCTTCCAGAACTGGAAGTGCAGGCTGCCACCATTTCTGTCTGACATTTTTACATGGCATCTAGAATTCAAACTCAGGTCCTGCTTTTAAGGTAGAGTCTTAACTTCTGAGCTGTCTCTCAAGCCTGACTGTTGATTAACCCAGAACTCCCTACATTCTAAGCTGGTCTTGAACTTGCAGCAGTAGTCTTGCTTCTGCTTCCCCAAGTGTTAGGATTACAGACATGGGCCACTATGCTCAGCTTCACTTATTTTATTTATTATTGTGCACATGCGATATGCACCTTTCCTGCTGAGTCATCTCTCTGTCCCCATGCTCAGCTATTTTTTAAAAAAATTTTGATGTCTATGTGTGTATGGGATGTGTATGTGAGTGTATGTATATCTGTATGTGGGTGGCACACATGTCTGTGTACTTGACATTCCATTTGGGATGTAGAGATAGGATCTGAGAATCCAAGCATTCTACATGTGAGGCAAAGACTTTAACTGTGGAACCATCTGTATCCTGCATTCAGTTATTTTTAAAAACAATGTAACAACACTGGATTAAGGTCAGAAAAGCATTTGTGTGCAAACTTGGTGACTTGAACCCAATCTTCAGAAGCCCATATGATAGGAGAGAACCAACTTCTGAAAGTTGTCTTTTGACCTCTACCCATGTACCATGGCAGGCATGTACTCTGTATCTCTCTCTCTTCTCGCATAGATTAAACAACAGCAGCAGTAGCAACAACACTGAATTAAAATGAGGGTGGGAGGGAAGAATGAGACAGCCTGACAAGGACCAGATTATGTTCTAGAGTCTTGGAGGCTCTGAGAAGGAATTTGAACTGTATTCTAAGTAGAATAGGGGGGTAGAGAGATGACTCTGTGGGTAAAAATGCTAGCTATGTAAGCCTCAAAACATGAGTTCAATCCTAGAACTTATGTAAAGGTAGAAGGAAAAAAACAACTCCACAAAAGTGTTCCCTGACTTCTACCCCTTTGCTCTGGCATGCATGCACACACCTCCTTGCAGTAGTAATAAAATAAAAAATAAAGAAATAAATAGAATAGGAATCAGTGGAAGGACTTAAACAGATTTTTTTTGACAGCCATGTGAAACATAGATCATAGAGGAGGCAACATTGGAAGCAGAAACACATAGTATGATTCTTGCTTTTCTCCAGAAATAAGATAGTGAAAGAGCAGTGGAGGTAAAAGAAAACTACGTATAACAACAACAAAAAAAATTATGCTTAAGAGAAAACACAGGCCCTTGTAAGTATTCTATTATAAAGCTATACTTTCAACTATACAGATATGCTTTGAGTGAACTAGATTAAATACCTATTAAAGGTTATTTCATGTGTTTGAACATAATTTTTAATGTTTTGTGTATATTTCGATGTTCTGCACTCAATAACTATATGACAAATGAAAATATATAATAGATATGATGATCGTTTTATTGAGTTTTGTCTCTATTCATGTATTTATTTAAAAAAATGCTTTTGTGTTTATAGTTTCAGGGCTGCAAAAGCAGAGGCAGGTGAATCCCTAGCGCTCTATGGTCAGCCTGTTTAGCCTAATGTGGGAGCCCCAGGTCCTAGTGAGAGACTCTGTCTAAAAAAAAAATAGTGGGTAGCTCCAAGTGGACACTACCATGCTCAGCTGTTTTGTATTTTTCTAAAACATTTTAAACATGGGGATGCTTGGTGATAAAGAAAAAAAAATTGCCAGCAAAAGCGTTTACTAGATGCCAACACTCTGATATCAGTCTTCTCTTCTAGAACCAATGGACCAAATAAATCTCTATTCTTTGTATTAAAAAAGGGAAAAGAAACACAAAAAGTTAGTTAACTTAGAATGTTATCATTTTTCTCTTGTGTTTAAATATTCCTGTTTAGGTTTCATATCAAATAATTAGAAATAATATGCACTAAACTTCACTTCATATTTTCGATGTTATCAGAAGAGAAAAAAGTCAGAAAAATTAGAAGGATGAAAGAAAGAAAAAAGTTGCTTAGCAAAAGAATTGTTTTCAAAATAATATCATTGATCAGTTGCCTAGTTTTATATAACCACAGTCCTGGATTGGATTTTGTTTTGTTTCGGGTTTTGGGAATTGAATCTATGGCCTCCTACATGCTAGGCAAGTGCCTTACCATTGACGGATATTCATTGCCTTTTTAGTCATTTCATTAAGTTGTTTTTTTTTTCCACGCTGGCCTTGAACTTGTCATTTTCCTGCGTCAGTCTCAAAACTAACTGGGATTACAAGGTCTGCACCATCAAAAGTTATAAGACAAGCAGAGAGATCTGTGTCTTGTTATACTTCAACTTTTAGCTTAAACCCTTCAAGTTTCCAGTTGTCCAAAAACGAAATCTCGAATTCTCTCTGTTTGTTATCTTTCAGGTATTACCATAGCTGCTACTTTCAGGAACTTAAACGGTGGCCTTTTTTTTTTTTTTTTTCTTTCTGTTTCAGAGTCTCAGGGCTCCCTGGGTGTGAGTGAGAGGCCAAGAACTGTCACAATTTCCCTTAAAGATTCTAATTAGTCTATCTTCCCGGGCCACTGTTCCTCCATTGTCTTCTTTGCATCATTCATTTTATTATAGTTTTTAATCCTGACTGGACGTCTATCTGCATGTATTCACATCTATTTCTTGATTATCCAATTATCTATGAGGGTGGTCTCCAAGAGGCAGGGGCCAAGTGGATCTGATTCCCAGAGACTCCCTGCTTGTGTTCTCCCAGCACTGCTTGGCACATGGTAGGCACCTGTTGTGATCTGGTTTAGGTCAGTGAGCTTAGGTCAGGTAGTGGCTGAGCAGGAAGAATACTCCCAATATGATAAAGTGACTTTAGAGGTCCTATTCAGAAGTCCAAGGTTTACTCCCCTTTCGTCCTAAGGAATACTGTCCATCCAAAGGCGGTGAGGGTTGGGGCATTACTAGTAGGCAGGAGAACCTCTCTCGAATCCTGGCACGCAGTAACCCCACCTCGCCCTTAGTCGGCGCTCCATGCCTCAGGAGCAGAGTTCTTCCGAGGCATCACGGAACTTGTAGTCTATGGCTCATGCCCGGAGCGCTTGCGCTCTGGCGATGCGCGCCCCGACCCCCGCCCCATCAGGATTCCGGATCCTTGTGTAGGATAGTCCTAGCGATAACGTTCCATCCGAATACACTTTCCTCATCCGTCTACGACCAGCTGCATAGGAAAAAGAACCTGCTCTGCCAGAGATGTTGTGATACCCTGCAAAGAGGCCGGAATAAACACGCCCCGCCCCGGAAGTGAGTAGCTCCTGGCGCGGTGCATTGTGGGGGGCGTAGTCCTCATTTCCAGGCGGTCCTTCTCGGCGTCCCCGGGGCCCACTCCGGAGCGCAGGCGGGCGGCCGGGTGGGTAGCGCGGCGCGGGCGGGCGACAAGCGTAGTCTGAGCGCGGGGCTCCGGCCCGGGCCAGGTACGCGGGTGGCAATAGTGAGAGGCTGCCAAAGGCCTCGCGCGTCGCCGTCCGTCGAGGAGCTGGCGGCGGGGGCCAAACTCGGCCGTCGAAGAGCTCAGGAGGCCGGTGGGCCGGGCCGGGCCGCGCGGCGCAGCCATGCCAGGCTTTACGTGCTGCGTACCGGGCTGCTACAACAACTCACACCGGGACAAGGCTCTGCACTTCTACACGTTTCCCAAGGACGCTGAATTGCGGCGCCTCTGGCTCAAGAACGTGTCCCGTGCCGGCGTCAGTGGGTGCTTTTCCACCTTCCAGCCCACCACCGGCCACCGTCTCTGCAGCGTTCACTTCCAGGGCGGCCGCAAGACCTACACGGTGCGCGTTCCCACCATCTTCCCGCTGCGCGGCGTCAACGAGCGCAAAGTAGCGCGCAGACCCGCGGGGGCTGCCGCCGCCCGCCGCCGCCAACAGCAGCAGCAGCAGCAGCAGCAGCAACAGCAACAGCAGCAGCAGCAGCAACAGCAGCAGCAGCAACAGCAGCAGCAGCAGCAGCAGCAGCAGCCATCGCCGTCTTCCTCTACTCAGACCACCCAGCTACAGCCGAACCTGGTGTCTGCCTCTGCGGCCGTGCTTCTTACCCTTCAGGCTGCTGTGGATAGCAGCCAGGCTCCAGGATCCGTGCCGCCGGCGCCCACTCCCGCGGGAGATGATGTGAAGCCCATCGACCTTACAGTGCAAGTAGAGTTCGCAGCCGCAGAGGGCGCAGCCGCCGCAGCCGCCGCGTCGGAGCTAGAGGCTGCTACAGCGGGGCTGGAAGCCGCCGAGTGCCCTATGGGTCCCCAGTTGGTGGTGGTAGGAGAAGAGGGCTTCCCTGATACAGGCTCCGACCATTCGTACTCGTTGTCATCAGGCACCACGGAGGAGGAGCTGCTTCGCAAGCTGAACGAGCAGCGAGACATCCTTGCTCTGATGGAAGTGAAGATGAAAGAAATGAAGGGTAGCATCCGCCATCTGCGTCTCACCGAGGCCAAACTGCGTGAAGAACTTCGTGAGAAGGATCGCCTGCTTGCCATGGCTGTCATCCGTAAGAAGCACGGAATGTGAATGGGTCCCTCCTGCAGAACTCTTGATCCGTTGTAACCCAAGGACTCCTCATGCGGATGTTGAGCTCCCCAATATTCTTGTTGACAAGTACCGAGTTTAGAGCAGCTGGGCTCTGGCTGGTGATCTGTTTCCTCCTGAAGTAGGAGTTTCTCGTCACAGACTTTTCTGGTGACACCAGTAATTATGACTGTCTGCCCACCCTCCCCAGTTTATGTTGCAGATTTTGGTTAAGCAGAGACTTCAGAGCCACTGAACTTGAAATATCCTGGAGGGATGCAGGTGGGATGCCTAGGGACTTGGGTTTGGGAAAAGCACCTCTTTAAGGTTGGCCAACAGAAAAAACTTTACTGTGTGTAGTGATAAGAGATCTAAGTAACACCAGTTCTCCTTTTTCATGCTTACCCTTTTTAGGTGCAGCCTGTGATTCGGATGGGGACTAACTGATCTGTGCCTCTGCCTCCTAGGACCTCTCTACCCAGGAGGTCATTCCTGAGAGGGATCTGGGTGGCCTGCAGATGGAGATCCAGCTTGCCAGGGACTTAGGTTTATCTTGTTATGTTTGCTACTGGTTACAAATTCTATTTTCTGTACAATTAGACTAAAGTTTTCACTGTGTTTGTTTGGCAAAACAGATTAAACAAAAAGTAAGGTTTTTATTTTGGTTTTGCTGCTTTATTTTTATAAACAGCTAAGTTCTTGAAGTATAGGGATACGGGTCTTGGCCCATTTGACAGACCAGGCCAGCCTTGAAAGTCGAGATGATGACCATGTTTTTCCGCAAAGCAACTCAAAGCACTTACAGTAGGACTTCATGAGGTCCTCATGAAGTTTTTGGCCACTCCAGAGTTTGGAAACTATCAAATTGTCCCAGGTTGTCCCTATTTTGCTTCTGTTTTTTAAATATTGGAGAACAGGTCTGTGCATGCTGTGGTGCATGTATGCCATAGTGCAAGTGTGGAGATAGAAGACACGTGGGGAAATTGGTTCTCTCCACCGTGAGATGCTGTGTATTCAATTCAGAGAGCCACGCTTTCCTTAAGGTACCTTTAACTGCTGAGCAATCTTGCCAGCCCTGTTTGTGGGTTTTTCTCCCTGGATCTGTGTGTCACAATTGCATGCATATATACAAATGCATGTGGAGGGTAGAGGATGACTTCTGAGATAATCTCTCGGTAACCTAGAGCTCAACCAAGTAGACAGACCAGGGAGCTCCAGGGATCTGCTTTTGCCTTCCCAGTGTTGGAATTACAAGTTTGCATCGCCATGCTTGTTTTTATATGGGTTCTGGGGATCAAATTCAAGTTCTTGTAGTTGCAAGGCAAGCAAGCACTTTACTGAGTTGTTTTTCCAACCCTTCCCTGGGCCTTTTTAACAAGAAGGTGTAACTGAGAAATAAGTAGAATCGTTTAGTTCCTTTAGCCTCTGAAAATTCCAATTCTTTTTTGAAGTGTCAACTGGAGTTGAAGTTTGTTCATCACTTCATCCCTTAAGGCAAGTACAGTGTCTGGTACACACATGAATGCAGTTATTTAATAAACAACTGAAGCCCAGAGCTGGAAGCAGCCACCAATTCTTCTATACAAGGACTCTTGTACAGATACCAGCTTGGCTTTAGTATACTATCACTATGAAAGAGCTGGATGCAGAGGGCACTAAGGAACTGAAATTTCTAACCTCTTGACTCATGCTTTTGGCTACCTCTTTTTAAAGTAATTGACTATATCCACACACATAACTTTTTTGGCATGTATGTGGAGTGAGTGAATGTGTGTGGCCTTGTATGTGTTCACTGCACGTGGAGGCCCTAAGTTGTCTTCTACTGGTCTCCAGTTTATTAGTTGAGGCTAGGTCTCATCTGAACATGGAACATGCTCATGGGCTAGCCAGCTAGCCAGTTTGCACTGGCTAGCTGGCTAGCTGGAATTACAGGTGGCCACAATTCCTGCCTCTTACATGGGTTCTAGTACTAGGGATCTGAACTTGGGGGTCCTCATGTGTGGCAAGTGTTTATCCACTAAGCCATCTCCTCAGCCTGACTGCCTCTGTCTTTGGAATGGATACTGGAGAGGTAAGATGACATGTTTAAATGTGTGTGTGGAAGATATATGTGCCACTAAGCAGATGTAGAGGTCAGAGGGCAACTCCATGGAGTCTGTGTTATTCTTCCACCTTTCCATGGTATCAGGGATTGAACTAGGTCATCAGGTTTGGCGGAAAGTGCCTTTACCACTGAGCCAGGTCTCCAGCCCCTAAGATATTTTTATCTATAGTTTTGAATAATTTAGTTCAAACCTAGTAGGAAGAAACTCCATTTCGGTGACTGTTAGAGCACAAATGGATTCTGCTCAGGCTCTGTAAAATATGACTCCTGAGTTACAAAGTCACCTGCCTGAGGATTTGCCATGACTGGACACTAAAGTGACTCTAAAACTCTAATGTCTGCTTCCTCTCTTGTCTTTGGCACCAAGTTGGGAAACAACCTTAAGAGGGGAAGGAAGTTGCAGTATAGGAGAGCAATTGGATCTCTGCCTTTACAGGGTTAGCTCTGGCTGGTAATCAAATGGTAGAAGCACAGTACATTTCTAGGCTTGCTGCCAGTCTCTCACGTCCCTATTCTCTTTCCTTTGAATGGGGATTTTCCCAGGGGTTAACCATACCCTCAGTGTATCCTTGTATTCTTTGAAGAGATGTCTGCTGTTTATGTCTTGGTTCTCTCCGTTACTTTCCTTGTTTCTGGAGGGTCTGTGCACATACATGCCTTGCCTTGTATTTTGTTTTGGGGATGGTGAGGCTCCAGATAGAGATCTATCACTAACAGGGCACATAGAGACGTAGAGTTCTCAGTGACTGAGTAATGAAAGTAGTATCTAGTTGGGCAGAGTGGTCTAGACAGATGAGATTTAATCAAGGAGTCCAGGTGGGTGGGGCAGGAGTGACTAAAAGTGAAAAACCTGTGGAAGAACAGGGGTATTCAGAGATTTCTGTCAGGGAGGGAAGGCCTACAGGGCTGCTTGGAAAGTCCTCAGAGCCATTTTCCTTTTCTGTGGTCCTTTAGGTTGGCTGCCGACCCATTTGCCCAAACACAAGCAAAAACATTGGGAGAGAAGCCTTCCTTTAAATATTTGTGTCACCAAGGAAACTGTAAAAAGGATGTTGAAAATAAAGGAGAAAAGGTGGGAAGGGGATTATTTACAGTCTGGTCACTTAATGGAAAACTGTGTGCCAATGAGTTTTCTTTCAATAAAAATTTAATTCATAATTCCCCTGTCTGCTGCAGCAAAACAAAAGCCACAAATTAGAAGACCTAACGAAGCCTTTTAGGAGAATGATCTAAAAACCTCTTTCTGAACAAGCACCCTCTCCAGCTAAGGCCCACCAGAGGAGCGTTTGGGTCTTTCGATCAAGAAAGGCCTGGCTTGCTGGAAAGCAGCTTTGGGGGCAATTTGTCCCGGACGGGCTCGATGAACAAACGTTGGGGCAGCTGGACGATGGGTTACTCCCCTACTGGTTAAGGTCACACAGCGTACTCAACAAATAGCTCGAGACCCGAACGCGAGAGCTTTGGAAGCGGATACCGTCTAGGGGCCAAGGGAGGGGCGGATGAGGCAATTGGACCAGCTCGGGATTTGGACCGGCTTCCACCTAGGCGGGGTCAGCAACCTTCGACCCCACCGCTTGGGCGGGGCCAGGCCAGCTGAGACCCGGTGACAACAGGGACCCGATCCTTGCCTGGCGCCAACTTCGTGTTCCAGAGGCTTCCGCTAGACCACAATTCTCAGGGGCTCGCCCCGGCAGCCTCAGCCCCGGACTTAGCCTCTCCTCCCGCGCTGCAGGCCGGGTCTAGGCCTCCGCGCGTAGCACACTGGGAATTGTAGTTTTATCCTGGCTTACCAATGCCAAAAGGTAAAGCGATGGAACTGCATTTCCCAGAATGCAGCGAGCGAACGAGGGAAGGCAGGGGGGAAGGGACAGTCGGTCGCAGACCGCGCTGGGTTGCCGCCGCTGCTGCCGCCATCGTGCCAGCCCCACGGGTGAGTGTTGAGGCCAGCGCGCCGGGGTGAGGGCTGGGCCGCTGGAGCCGCGCTCCGGGCCGCCGGGAGCTTCAACTGCAAGTCTTCGGAAGGCCCCTCCCCTCTTCACCCCCCCGGCGGCCCGAAGCGGCGCGGGGCCCGCGCCATGTGTCGCGCGCGACTCCGCCTCCCGCCGGTCCTCTGTGGCCGCGGTCCCGGGAATGCTGAGAGTCAGACAGACTCCTGTTTGGACCTGGCTGATCCTCCCTCCACTGCTGTGGTCTTGTCTTTTTCTCTGGTTCGGACGATCGGGATAGGGCCCCGCCCCGTCTGGCCTTGCCTGGCCTGCTCAAATCCTGCAGGTTCTGCAGGGAGGCAGTCTTGCGGACCGACCCCAGTCCCATGCCCCGCCACCCGCCAGCGAAGATCCGGGGATGGGCAACGCCACCCAGCTCGCTCCAGAGCCAGCATGGGTAAGGGTGCTCCCCTGCCTTAGCTGGACCTTTACTCAGTACCAGACCTTAGCCCTGTTAGGGTGTAGGCGAAAGCTTCTGTTGATTGCCTAGGAGTAGTGGACGACATCTACCTCTCCTTCAGTGCAACCTGTGCCGGAGTGTCCCGCATGGAGGACAGAGGGAGAGAATCTGGGGCGGAAGGAGGTTCCATGTGGGACTCCACTCCTAGCTAGTTTTGGAAGATCTGCACCTGATGTCAGAGAGGCAGCTCCAGCAGAGTTCTTCTCCTTTCTTTATCTGTGACGAGTTTCCAGCCCTGAGTGGCTTGACTGGCTTTGTTATAGTGGAGGAAGGAAACCAAAGGAGTGAAGCTAGCCTCCAAGACTTGTTAAATCTCTAGGACACAGGAATTTCCCAGGGTTAGCATAAAATTGCTTGGCAGGAGAGGATGAATTCTTACCAATGGAATAAGGTAGAATTTAATATATGGACAAAGAGAATCCAAACTTGAGGTCTATGAGCCCAATACTAGACAAGAGGCTAAGATGGAAGGACCTTGAGTATAGAGCTCAGGTTTAGACTATGTTGGCCCTTCGAAGCTAAGCTTTAAATAAAAGCTTCAGAAAGTCTAGGGTTTTGCTTGCGCTGTAGCTGCCTGTGAATGGTCAGGAAGCTAGTTGGGCTTTAGGAGATTGTCCATAATAATGACAACACAGGTCACAATTCCAAGAGAAAGGTTGTATCTGACCAGAGTTCAATTTCGTCAGCCTTTGAAAATGCATTTTTGGGTGATGATTAATTGAAGGGACCAGTCAAGAGAAGACCCTAAAGACTTGGCAGAGAGTGTCTCTTGTCAAGTTTTGATCTCTCTCACTCATTACTGCTTCTGTGCTATAGTTGTTGCAAGAACTTAAGAAGGAGCTCAGTCCTGCAGACCTGGCTTCAGTAGCCAGAAGAATGCTAGTTATCTTTGGAGGATTTAATTAAGTCCATGATGTGAAAAGTCATTGTCTCTTGGCCTTTTTTCCCCCTTGAATATTTCGTCTGATAAATGTTTTTCTGGTCATTGTGCCGTTTACTTGGACGTTTTCCTGCATTCATATTTTCTTTGCCTAGTCATTCTGTCCTGTCAGAAAGATAGGGTAAGAATTTCTTAATAGAGTCTGCCTTCTTAGGACTCTGTTCTCCTAATCCACATCTTGGTCTATGAGTGCATAGAAGTCAGGTTTACTCAACAGGATCAGGAGAGACTCTACTCACCTTGTAGGGGGGCAATAAGATACTACTTACAGAACACATAGAATCAATGGAGTAGAATAACTTGGAACTAAAACCAGTTAAGATTTTCCTTGGGCTGGAACTAAAACCAATTAAGATTTTCCTTGGTTGGGGCTGGAGAGGTGACTCAGGGGTTAAGCCTCCGCTTTGCAGGCGGAAGGTCCTGTGTTCGGATCCCAGATCCCAGGTATAGACGCCAGGCGGAAGCGGGGGCGGCCTGCGCTTCTGGTCCTGGTAGGGCGGAGCCTGTGAATCCCGGGGCAGAAGGAGATGGAGGCGTCCATGGTGGTTCGCGAATTCGTCCGTGTTTCTACACATACACAGACACACACACACACATACACACACGCGCACACATACACACGCATATGCGCACAGTTGAATAAATAATAATAATAAAAAAATTAAAAAAAGATTTTCCTTGGGCTGGGACTATAACTCAGTTGTTAGATTTCTTGCCTAGCACATATGAAGCCCTGGACATGGTGGCACAAATTTGTAATCTTCACCAACACTCACAGTGTAGAAGCATGAAGATCAGAAGTTCGAGGTCATCTTCAGTTACAAAGCAAGTTCAAGAGCAGCCTGGGATACATGAGATCTTGTCTCAAATGATCCTCTTTTTAAATGAAAAAGATCCTCTTTTTAAATTATTCTACATGTTGATGTATATAGAGGAAAACACTGTGTGCCTGTGGAAGCCCAAGGGTGATTTGAGAATCATCCTCCTTAATTGTTTTGCTCTGGGGTTTCCCAGACTCTGACTTCCAGGGCCAGAAGGGCAGGGTAACTCCGTGTCCACCTGACATTTTTATGTAGGACCCGAGATCCAAACTCAGATCCTTCTGCTTGTGAAACAAAGCCTTAACTCCTGAGCCATCTCTCCAGCCCCAGAAAGAGATCCTCTCTAGATTGCCTGGATTTGTACTTTATAGGATACAGGTTTCAGGTGAGCTAGGTTTAGAGCTGTGGATTTCTTTGCATATTCCAAGGCTCTGTGTGGCTTGACCATAAGACTTTTTTTCCCCCCTTTTTTGCAATGTTGGGGATCAAACACAGGATTTCATATGTACCATGCAAGGGTTCAGCCACTGTGCTGTATATACCCCAGCATCTTCAGTATCAAAAAAAATACTATTCTCTGGGCTGGAGAGATGGCTCAGGGGTTAAGCCTCTGCCTTGCAAGCAGAGGGTCCCAGATCCCACGTACAAATGCCAGGCGGAAGCAGGGGTGGCCTTCGGTATTGGTCCTGGTGAGCGGAGCCTGTGAATCCCAGGGCAGAGCGACAGAGGTAGAAGCAGTCCACGATGATTCCCGGATCCACCCTTGGTTCTACATGTACACACATACACACACACATGCACACACACATACAATTGAACAAATAATTTAAAAAATTGGAAAAAAAGAGATATTCTCCAGGAATAATTGGCATTGAGTACTCTCCCTCTTACTGCCCTTAGAAGTTTCTGGAAATTTCTTTATGGAGTTAGCCATTTCTAGGCATCCTGACCCTGAGAAATCACTGACCTTTCTAGATCTGGCAAGCCTCCTAGACCTGAGAGGTAATTAGAGAACTTGGAGGTTCTCCTGAATTTGTTGGTATCTTGTTTTATGTAGGATTTATTTGGAAGGTGGGACCTGAAATGAGACAGTTGGAATATAGCTACATAAGCCAAGAGCAGAATACCAGAATTTCCAGCTTTTTATTCAGCTAAAAGAGCTTTTTTCTTTTTTAATACAGTATTACTGCACAACCTAGGGTGCTCTTGAACTTGCTAGTAGCCCAGACTGGATGTGGATTTGTAATCTTCCTTCTTCGTCCTCTCAGAGTACTGGGGTTACTGCAGGGTACTACTACCACACTTGATCCCTTAGTAACTAAGGTCCCACTTTATTCTGAGCTATGTCCCGCTTTGTTCTGCTGTCTCTGCAGTTCGTGCATCAAGATGTTACGAATTATTAAAAAAGATAGAATTCTCAAATTTTAGAGCTAGGAGGTACTTTGTGTATGTGGATGTAAGAGGACAATATTTGAGGTGTGTGTGGGGGTCTCTTTGTTTGCTGTAGCATGCATGTTACAGCGTCTGGCTTTATATAGGTTCTAGGGATTCAAAGTCAGGTTTTCATGCTTGTGTGGTAAGCACTTTGCTGACTGAGCCATCTCCCTAGCCCCTAGAAGGTACTTTTGATTTTTTATTTTCTTTTTTTTATTATTTATTTATTTTTATTTATTTTTTTTATTCAATTGTGCATGTGTGTGTGTCTGTATGTATGTGTGTGTGTGTGTGTAACCATGGGCGAATTCGGGAACCACCATGGACCGTCTCCACCTCCTCCTTGTTTATTCTGCCCTGGGATTCACAGGCTCCACCCTACCAGGACCAGAAATGCAACCCCTCCACTTCCCCCTCCTCCTGGCATCTATACGTGGGGTCCAGGATCCGAACTCAGGACCTTCTGCCTGCAAGGCAGAGGCTTAACCCCTGTGCCACCTCTTCAGCCCCTGATTTTCTTTTTTAAGCATAGGAGGAACTTTTTATTTATTTGTGCGTGCGTGCACGCGTCTGTCTGTCTGTCTGTCTGGTCTTGTCTTGTCTGTCTGTCCGTGTGTGTCTGTGCATATCAGAGAGTACTGTGTGTACCTGTGGAACCAAGGGTGATTTCAGGAATTGTCCTGGATTGTGCTACGTCCTTTTTTCTTTACTCTGAAATTTCCCAGATTTTACCTTCCAGAACTGGAAGTGCAGGTCACCACCATTTCCACCTAGCATTTTTTTATGTGGGATCCAGGATCCAAACTCAGGACTTTTTGCTTGTGAGGCAGAGGCTTAACCCCTGAGCCATTTCTCTAGCTTGAAAGTATTTTTCATTAAAAAAAAAAAAAGTAGGTAAAGGTGCTTGCTACCAAGCCCCTTGACTTGAGTTCAATTCTGGAAACCCACAGAGTAGAAGGAGAAAACCTACTCTTACAAGTTGTCCTCTGACCTCCACATAGCACAGTGGCACATGTACACCCTTATTTGCCCCTTCCTCACACGCAATACAAAAATAAATGTAAAAAATAAATTTGGGGGGTGACAAGATAGCTTAGCAAGTAGAGTGCCTGCTTGTAAACATGGTGACTGGAGTTGGAGTCCTGGAAGCCTACTTGGTGGAAGGACACAACACTGACTCTGACCTCCACCCAAGCTCCGAGGCACACACCTCTTACTTTCTTCTCTCATAAATAAGTATTTTAAGAAATTTCCAGGTGGTGATATGACTGTAATACTAGCGCTTGGGAGGCTGAGGCAGTTTGGGATATATATATTGGGAGTTTGAGGTCAGCCTGGAATATATAGTAAGACCCCATTTCAAAAACATAAACAGGGCCAGTGGATGGTTCAGCAGGTAAAGACACCTAAATGCATGTCTAGAGACCAGAATTCAATCCCTGGAGCCCATGTGCAAGGAGAGGCTCAACTTGGGAAAGTTACCATCTGGCCTCAATATGCCTGCTCTAATATTCACATGCCTGCTCTGTCTGTTAAAACAAAAACACAATTTTATTAATGCCAGAACTTGGGAGGTAGAAAGAGCAAGAATTCAGTAAATATCCTGTACTACACAGGTAAGACCTTGTGAGAAGAGAGAGAAGCCCATCAAGCTTCAGAATTCTCTTACTGAGTCCTTATTTTTTTTCTCTTGTCTATGATCAAGGTTTGTTTATTATCTGAATAAGAGTTTTTTCTTTGTCCAGTTTACTGTGTATGTGTCTGTCTGAATGTATTTTACTTGATTATTTGTTTGTTTAATTTGGGACAGGGTCTCTATAATCAAAGCTAGAACTTGCTGATAAAGGCTAGTTTGGCTAACCAGCTTGCTCTGGGGATTCCCAGTCTTTGTCTTCTGAGGTTAAATTATAGGTGTGATACTACATATGCCAGGCATTTTACATGTGACCTGGGGATCCAGACTGTTGTACAGCTCAAGTGTGCAGCAAGCGTTTTCACCACTGAGCCATTTTACTAGTGCTGAATAGTCATTCTTGTGTGTGTGTGTGTGTGTGTGTGTGTGTGTGTGTGTGTGTCCCCTGAGGGGGGGTAGAGAGTCTGTGGTCCTGTGTCCTCTCTGACTCTAGGCTGAAATTATAGGGACAAAATGAATCCTGTTCAGTTCTGGTGAGGAAGGAAATAGTGGAGTGACAGGGTAATGCTGGTATTACTATGCTGAGAGCTTAGTTGAAAGGAATTGCAGGATTTAATCCTGTTCAGAAGAAGGGATGTTTGAATGATTAAAACACTGAAGAGCAAGGATTGAGCAGGTTCAGCCAGTCTTCATCCCAGTTTTTGGCAGAAAACACAGGGAGATATGTCTCAGGATTGTGGGCCAAGGAAGTTTGCTTGAGTAAAACTGTCACCACACTAAATTGCTGAGTAGCTGCTGGCTCCTTCAGTCTGCTCCTGATTGGTCGTTCTCACACACAGCATCTGGTAATCTCACCTAGTGTTCTCAGGTTTTCTATGCTTTTGCCTGAATCTTGAGTGTGAACCATTTCTCCCTTTCATTGAGGAACCTGACCTTAAATCATGGCATCTTGATTCAAAGACCAGCAACTGTTCCTTATATGATAACCAGGATGTCTTTCCATGCATAATGAAAGAGATAACCAGGATGTCTTTCCGTGCATAACGAAAGATTAGATTATGCCTCCACAGAGATGAATGATTCAGCAGACACTCTTTGAGTATGTAGTCAAAAGATGGCTTTTGTCAAGTCAACAAGCCCAGTGTGCAAAGGTATTTGAATGCAGACCTGACAGCCTGACTTTGATTTCTTGAGCTACATGGGGAAGGAGAAAACCACCTTCAAAAAGTTCTCCTTAGACCCCTACGTATGAACTATGGCATATGCATTCTCTCTCTCCCTGTCTCTGACACATACACACTGACACATACACACACACTTATACATTAAGCATTCAGTTGAGCTTTAAAACAAAAGTTAGAAATGGCAGTAGTGGGACACTTGGCCAGCATGTTGTGCAAGGCCTAAGGAAAAAAGACAATTCAGCTTTTAAAATTCAGTTTAGTTATTCTCACTGAGACCAGGACATAAGGGAAGTAGATCCAAAAAGCATTCTATAAGGTGGACTTGAAAGATGGACAAGATTTACTTGAGTTGGTGTTCATAGCACCTTGAGCTCTGTTTTTTATTTGGTTAACTTTTTTTTTTTTTTTTTTGTGGGGGCCATTTGAAGATGATGTCTGTGTGCTTGCAGTTCAGTTTGAGTTGACTACCTTCTTCTCTGTTTTGAGATTCTTTGATTCCCTTACTTTGACCATATGTGGCAAGAATTTTCCAATTCCTCCCTGAGCAACAGTATGTGGCTTATCCCTGGAGTGATTTCCAGACCACGTGAACAATTACCCTGGTCAGTGTCCTGGCCATTAAGCCTGTGGTACATCTCTCTTACTCTGTCATTTGGATGGTGTCCTCCTTGGCTGAATGGTCAGGTCTGCCTGTGACAGGAAAGTGTCTTAGTATCAGGAAGGAGAACACAAGGACCAGGGTTGGGCCTGCTTGCTTATTGACCCAGAATTCCCACTGCCAGCAGTCCTCTCTCCAACCTGGGGCTCTGTATTCCTTACTTGTTGTTGATTTATGCTGTGTGCAAGTCCCAGGCCTGGAGACGGGGATGCCATGGAGGTGGCTAATTCCCCTTGTGAGAAGGATGTGTGATGTCCCACAGAGAGGGCCAATATGATGAGAAAATTCTGGAATATTTAGGGGGTGGGTATTGGAGATTGAAATGTGGGCTTTATCCATAACTGGACAAGTATTCTGCCACTAAAGTATTTCTCTAACCCTCTTTCAAGCTTTTATTTTGAGACAGAGTTTCACTAGATTGCCTAGGCTGTCTGTCCTTGAACTTTGTAGCCCAGGTGGGCCTTGACCTAAATAGCTGGGATTTCAGACCTGTCCTACCAGGCTTGGTCAAATGTTTGTTTTTTAAAACCTTAGGCACTCTATGGGAACTACTGAGTTTCATCATTGTAGAAACTTGGAAAGCCTGGAAAAAGACCTTGGAAAGATGTGTATAGAGCAAGTTATTTCAGACATAGAATAATACAATTTCTTGTTTGTCCCTGTGGTAAAGTTGCTTTGACCTGCTGAGCACTTGCTCAGGTGTTTCCTGTCCTGAAGTGCATGGAGCTTGCTGGTTCGCAGGGGAAGAAGACGAGGCTTGGGTTCTTGTCCTCACCAGTGGATTTACTACCTGGGTTCTTTCTGCTTCTCCATACTGACTCTAAGTAGATATTGGAATAGTGACTATGCCAGGGTGCTTGTATGACCTTGAATTCCTCTTAAGTTCCCAGTCATGGCTTCCTAAACTACAAATTGAAGCTTTTTAGGGCTGGTTCATTGTGAGACTCAAGGTAAGTGGACCCATGGAAGTACCTTCTACCTTCTGTGGACAGTCTCTTTGTTCCCTTGTTCATCTTAGTCTTGGAAGTCACAGCAGTGCTGGCCAGCATGAGCATGGCCAGCCACGAGACTGGTCATTGAAGAGCTCATAGGAAAGCTAACCTCTGTGTATCTGATCTGAGGTTCGGTTCTCAAATTGAAGCTATAGAAAGTCTGTGGCCCCAGAGTTCTTTCCACCTGGGAAAGGGAGGTTGCTGAGGAAACAAGTGCAGAACAGAGAGACAGCATGCTGGTCTCAGAGTTCAGCCTGTGGGTGTGCATTCCAGTGCCTCTGAATGAGAAGGTCTGGTTGGTGTTAGCAGTACCTGGACCCACAGTATTACCCCTGGAGAGGAGATTTTCCCTGCCTAGCCACCTAAGTGCCCAACATGTCTCTTTCAACCAACTTGAGGTAGAGGAGTAGTAGGTTGGGTGGTTGCCATTCCTGGATGAAGAGTGGCTCATTGTGTGGCCTCCCTATAGAAGACTGATGACTCCTCACAGTTGGATTCTGCCTCTCAGTTGATTTCCCCTTAAATAACCATAATTACTGATGAGGAGCTAGGATGCAGAGGGTAACGCCACGAGGGAGCGGTAAAGCCACATGCCAAGCCTTCAGGGATGTGACTGTGGGTCTGCCCATCATCACCACTACCCTTCAGATGACCAGGGCCTTTGAAGTGGGCACTCCATTTGCCACATGCTACCCAGATAGCTGAGTGGATGACAAAGGATTGTCCTGGCAACTTAGAAGGTGTGGGTGGAGGGCAAATAGGTCATTAGGCCACTTGAAATGAATTCAGTTGCCCAGAACTGCTATCTACACTTAGAGAAGGGCCAGCCTAGGCCTTTCTCTATTCATGCAGTTAGTCAACAAATAGTTATTAAGGGCTGGGCCAGGCTCCATGGAGACAGGTAATTAAGAGTGCCCTGGTCAAGGAAACAGACCACAAACAAATACAAAAATGTGATGATCTCACATGGTGATGCTTGCTAAGAAAAAGACAGGACATAAAACGAGTAGTAGATACTTAAAGGCATTTAGGGAAGGTGTTGGTGACTCTGGCATTTGAAATTGAGATATGTGACAAGGAGCCAGTATCTGCTTCGAAGAGTGATCCAGGTAGAAGAAGCAATGTTTGCAAAATTCTTAGCTGAGAATAGGCTCAGTATGTTCCAGAAAAAGGAAAATTCCCAGTGTGGTTGCTAAAGAGGGCCAAGAGTAGATGGCAAAGTCAAGATTGGATGGCTAGAAGGGCCAGAAGCAGGGTCTTCAGACTTTGTTCCAGGACCATGGCATTCATTGGAAGGCCACAGAATGTGATACACAGATCCTACTTGTCATGAGTTAAGTTTTTTGTTGTTGTAGTTGTTATTTTTACTTTATTTGTTGTGTTTGTGTACGTGTGTGAGAGAGACTAACTCTGTATGCCCCTGTGGAGGCCCAAGGGTGATTTCAGGAATCATCCTGGATTACTTCTACCCCCTTTTTGCTTTGCTCTGGGATTTCCCAGACTCTGCCTACTAAGGCCAAAAGTGCAGGTCGCTGCTGTTTCTGCCTGTTGTTTTTTACCTGGGACCTGGGATCTGAACTGAGGACCTTTTGCTTGGGGGGCAGAGTCTTAATCCTTGAGCCATCTCTCCAGTCCATGAGTTGGTTTTTTTGAGATGGGCTCAGTCCAGACGAGCCTTGAGCTTCCCATGTTGCTGAGGTTGGTCTTGGACTCTTGGTTGAACTCTTATGTTTCCTCCACTTCCCAGTTTTGGGATTGTAGGTGTGTATCACCAAAGCCTAGCCAGAGTTTTTTTTCCTGAAGGACAGGCAGGGAAACTGCTGAACCTTCTTGTCTTGGACTGCTGCTCACCTATTCCTCTCTTCCACAAGAGAGTCTGTGCTCTGGTCCTGGGCCCAAGGAACATAAGCAAGTTTAATGTTGGCACTACTTTTAGAAGAAAGTCTTTCCCAGGCTTGTCCTTCAGAACGTTTCAGGCATTTTGGTGATTGGTTCTCAAACGTGATCATCTGAGCACCAATTTGAATTAGTGATTTTGCCTTCTCCATCATTATTCTGTCCATCTCAGCCTTACGTCCAGCTTTGCCAGCATGTTTTTTTTTTTCATTTTTACATGTATATATTTGTGTGTGTGCGCGCGCATGTGTATGTGTGTGTGTACGTATGTGTGTGGAAGCCCAAAATCGATATCAGGAATTATCCTCTATCACTCTTCCACCTTACTGTCTGATCAAACCCAGAGCTCACTTATAAGAGTAGTCTGGCTAATACCTTGCTCCAAGGCTGGCGTTACAGGCATGACACAACACACCTATTTTATGTGGGGTCTGGGGGTACAAAGTCCGGTCCTCTTGCTTGTTCAGTAGGTGCTTTAACCACTGAGTCATCTCCCCAGCCATATATATATCTTCAAATATTTTGAAGATTTGAGGGTTTTTTTTTTTCTTGAGATACTGAGGATCAAACTCAGGAGTCTCACACAAATTAGACAACTGCTTTAGTGCTGAACTACATTTCCCAACTCTTTATTTTTGTTGTTTGAGACAGGGTGTCACTTTAGCTCAGACTGGCCCAGAACCTACTCACTGTGTAGCCAACTCTCGTAGCTTCCTAGTTCTAGGATTAAAGACATGAGTCACCATGACGTCCACCCCTCTCTCTTGATGTGGAAATCTTTAGAGGTGGACATCCTGGTTTAGGCCTGCTTTGCCCCTCTCACAGAGCCAGGTTCAGAGTTCTAGTGCTTCATGCCTGGAGCTATTGTGTCACTGATGTGATGTGTTCATTTTTATCTCCAGACTCAGGTTGTCACTGGGAGTTCTGGCTCTGGAGTCCACTAAATCCGGTCAGTCCAATTCTGCCAACTATCAGCTGCTGAGTTGACGAACCTCGCTGAGTCTCATTCTGTTCATCTCTGACATGGGTGTTGCTAGGAAAAAAATGAACATAAAATTCTTTACCTGTTTTTTTTTTTTCTTTTTTGTTTGAGTGGCATGTGTGCTTTTGTGATGCCCAGGCTGCTCCCAAACACCTGAGCTTAAGTGTTCCTTCCTCCTGAGTAACTGACACTGTGGGTCCTCATCACCATTCCCGGCAACTCCTGCACATTTCTGCACTTTCATGTACATTGGTGAAAAAGACGTTCCCAGCTGAACACTGGTATCGAAATTTTTGCCTTTGGAAACACCTAAACTTTGAGAATAAAGGTAAAATTTTTCTATTACCTGGTGGGACCTTCTGGAACAGAACTTAACACCTGGACTCTGTGGCTGAATCTTAGGAAGTCTGAACAACCCGAAACTATTCACAGGATCGAGGCCTCCCTACCTTTGCACACATTTCTTGGCAGAGGCCCACAGTTTTTGAAAGTCTCAGATCTTTAAAACTCAAGAGACCTCTAAGGGTCAGAGAAGGCTAAATACTTAGGGGCCAGCGGCTCCCTGAGGAGCCTGGCTTCAGTCGACCTGTGGGCTGTTGGGGTGAAGCAGGAGATGGTGTGGTCACGGCCTTTCAGAAGAGCCGTAGGAGAAGCCGCAGGATGAAGGTCAGTCTCCAGTCTGATTTGCTCTTTGCTCTTCGTATTGGCTTTTTTTCTTTCCAGGCTGCTTTTTGTGTGGTGAGTGGGTGAGTATGTTTAGGACAAGATCAGGCTTTTCTGAAGAACGTTCTCCTCACCTGACCTGGCACACATGGGGAGGGGATAGCCTCTGCATTCTGCTTCCTCTTTTGGTTAGAAATGCTATCTTCTAGCCAGATGTTGAAAACTTTGTGTTTAGGATGGGAAGCCTGAAGCTTGTTGTGCTGCATTTTGTGCTAGGGAAAGTTTTTAAAGGGGGTCACATATGTAAATAGTGAAACAGGGTCTTTCTCTGCCAAAACCACTGTATCCTCAAGCAGAGATGTAGAGCTTACCATTGATGAGTTGACGCAAGAGGTTAAAATCTGAGCAGTAGTTCACAAATAAAAGGAGTCTAAAGTGCTGGCTTGGAGGAAGAATGGGAACTGACCAAGCAGGTAACATCCTGGCACAAGGACTCACCCTGCAAAAGTCCTGGTGAGAGCAAGCACTGGACCAATTGTGTGTGTGTGGTGATGTAGCTAGGTAGGAAAGGATACTGGCAACATGGTGGGGAGGATATGTGTTCATCACTACGGGAAGAAGAATTTAGGGGAGTTGGTCTTTTTTGTTTGTTTTAGTCTTTTGAGACAAGGTCTTACTGTGTAACCCAGGCTGTCTTTGAACTATACTGACCTTGAGTTTAAACAGTCCTGCCTTAGCATCCCAAGTGAACTCAGGCTTGCCTCAGCTTGCCGCCTGTCACCTACCTGATTGCTTATTTCTTGAGACAATCTCAGTATGTTATCCTGACAAGTTTGGCATTCATGGTCCTCCTTCTTAGCCTTCTAAGTGCTTGGATTGCAAGAATGTGCTGCCACGTGGGTTTTAATCCAAAGGCAAGGGTGTTGTGGAGTGATGGCCTGCTTGTGGTTAAAGCTCAGACAGTGAACAGGGTCATCCTTATGTCTGCAATGCTCAACCTCAGTTTACTTGTCTATAAAAACAAGATGACAGTGGACACCGATCGTATGTCACCTGTATGGGAACATGAAATTAAGCATGTCAGACTAAGACCAAGTTTGGTATTGTTTTCAGGAACTATTTTTAGAATACTTAAAGCAAAGACTTTCATACGCTGTTACTATTATTTTTGTTTTGTTTTGTTTGTAGTGTAGCCTGGTCTCAAACTCCCTGTGTAGTCAAGACTGACCTTGAACTTTTGGTTCTTCTACCTCTCTCTGCCCAGTACTATGATCATAGGCTGTCATCACTTCCATTTTTTTTAAATTTTTTTATCATTTATTATGTATTCAATTGTGCGTGTATGTGTGTGTGTGTGTAGAACCACGGGCAAATTCAGGAACCATCATGGACCACCTCCACCTCCTCCTTGTTTACTCTGCCCCAGGATTCACAGGCTCTGCCCTACCAGGACCAGAAGTGCAGGCCGCCCCCGCTTCCACCGGGTCTAGGATCTGAAGTCAGGACCTTCTGCCTGCAAGGCAGAGGCTTAACCCCTGAGCTACCTCTCCAGACCCCACCACTCCCAATTTTATATGATGCTAGGGAATGAACAAATAACTGTACATGTTATGCAAATGTTCTCCACTGAGCTACAACAGGCCTTTTTATTCTTCTTATACTATTAGGGACTGAATCACAAAGCCTTGCACATGCTAGGTAAGTGCTCTAACACTGATCTACATCTTCAACACTCTTTTTAACCTCTTTTTAAACTTTATTTTTGCGCGCGCGCGCGCGTGTGTGTGTGCGTGTGTGTGTGTGTGTGTGTGTGTGCGCGCGCGTGTGCGCGTGTGCGTGTGTGTGTCAAAGGGCACTGTGGGGGTGACCAAGGGTGACTTTGGGAATCATCCTGGATTGCTACCTCCTTTTTGCTTTGCTCTGGGATTTCCTAGGTTCCATCCACCAGTGCAGGCTGCCACAGTTTCCATCTGACTCAGGAACTTCTGCTTTCTAGGCAGTCTTAACCCCTGAACCATCTCTCCAACCCTTAGTCCTCTTTTAATTTTTATTTTGAGACAGTCTCATGGAGTTTCCTGTACTGACCTTAGGCTTTTTTGTTAGCCAAGTAGACTTTGAACTTTTAATCCTCTCTCCTCATCCTTCCAAGTAGCTATGTCAGGGCTACTTGGTCTGTACTACCAAGCCTGACTTTATCCAGTTTTGAAAGTTTTTGCTTTTCTGGGAGCCCCTGAACTTTTGTTCCTCACAACACTTAGGCTGCCCCGTTAGACCCTCTATCTGCTCTGCTACTGCTTTAGCCAAATAGCTTTTGAATTAGAAAGTGGTACCATCAAGAACAATACTACTGAAATGCCCTCATACTTCTTTTTATCCCCCGTGGCCTACCTCATGGTGGCACTTTTCTTGTGTTTGTATTAACTTCCAGCCTTTTTTTCCTCACAGCTCTAGTTTCACAGTGTCTGCTTTCACCGATTTTGTACCCTCAGATGATATTGTTTCTTCTGATGGGCAAACTCTTTGCTAGACCTTCCCTCAGGGTTGCCTAACCTTGCCGTAGGCTGAGGGTAAAAGGAAAGATGACCCTCCTTCATTCCTGCAGATTCTCTCTTGGGAAGCAGGCAAGCGAGGCACATTGAGTGAATAGTGATGTAAGGGGCAGAAATGTGAGAGTGGAGAGCTGTGCTTTGCCACGTTTGTGCGTGAGTCCAGCCATAGTCTGTTTTACTCCTTGGAAATGTAACCAAAACTACATCTAAAACTGCTTGTAGTTCTGAATTTCTTCCACTTGTTGATTGGTTTCTTGGCATAGTGCAAACTGGTGTATACCTTGTGTTCCTGTGTATAGGCGTGGCTGAATCCAAGCTTTTTCCTGTGCTCGTTTTAGACTTTCCTGGGTATTTCTTAGTCGTGTGAGCACTTCACTTTCTATTTTTAGTGCCATTACCTTCTGGGGGAAACTAAAATAAAGTTGGCTTAACTTCCTGGCTCTTCATTGGCTGGAGGTTTGTCGTAGGCTGGAAGGATTGGATACTATCACTTTTCCTCTGCACAGTCCCTCCCTGCTGGCTCCTCTGGCCTTGAGTGAGGTCACAAGGATTGGAGTGAGTTTGTACTTACATACTGAGTAATACTTTTATACAAAGTTCCATTAGTGAAACTTCGTAACCATTAGCAACCTTGGGGTTACCATCCCCGTTTTTGCAGAGGAGGAATGCTTCAGCTCTTAAACACAGTGATTTGTTTCAGGTCTTACCATTGTTAGCTATTATTTCCTTGGGTAAAATTGACCTCCTTGCTGCTTTGATTCATTCTATTATCGGGACAGGGGATGTGCTCTCTGCAGTCAGAGATAGCTACAGAAAACTTGAGGTTCTGCAGTCACAGGATCCACGGGGAGATGTAGGTTCTCTTCCTTTGGAGGGGCCTGGAAATGCCAGTTCAGCTGTCTCATCATCAGTGTTGTAGAACATGATCTCCTAGCCGGCAGAGGGCTCCCCTCAGCTCACTGGAAAGAAGGCATGGTGGAATGGGAGGAGGCACAGAAGTGGTGTTACTCCCCTCAGTCTCCATCTGTTTGCCTTTCTCATACCCACCATGCCTGGGCTCGGAAGTAAGAGAATATTTCACAGATGAATTGCTCCCAGAAGAGGTCAGATCAGAATTGAGGCCTTAAGGAACCATCGCTAGCCCCACTCTCGTTTGGTCTTCTTAGTCTTCTTCCTTTCAACAACACAGCCCTAGGACAGTGTCAGGAACCTGCACTATATGAGAAACACTTCACACAGAGATGTCAGTAATTTCTGACGTATGAAATGGAAAGAATACCAGTAACTCTATTCTTGGAGGTTGTTAAGATAAATCAGAAGGTGTGGAACTGGGGCAAATTCTTAGCTCCCCTTCTTCAAGGATTCTTCCTCCCCTTATTAAGCAGTGTAAGTGTAAGGCCTATTCCAATTTTTCTTCGACTACATTCTCAATGCCCATCTTCTATGCACCACAGTCTGGCACTCATCATTTGAGAACACCTGATAGTCCTTACCATTTGGTCTAGTTTTGGAGGGTCTGGAGCTTCTCCAACTGAGAAAAGAAATATCCAAAGAAACCATGAAAAGGCAGGTGTTAGCGGCAGACTATTGCAGTACCAACCCTTCTGTCTTGCTGGTCTTGCAGGTGTCAGCGAGGCCGGGTGACACTCCAGGATGGGAGACAAGCCAATTTGGGAGCAAATTGGATCCAGCTTCATTCAGCATTATTACCAGTTATTTGACAATGACAGAACCCAACTAGGCGCAATTTATGTAAGTCTCCAACCCTAGGGGCCAAGTAGGACCCCAGGGGATCAATTCGGATATTGGGTCAATGTGTCCACTTGACAAATTTTAGCAGCTCAGCCTACTCAGGCTGTATTGCCCACATCTTTCTGGCTTATCTGTTTCTTGGAAAGGAAACCAATTACTTGATCTATGTATTTCCTTCCATCATTTTAACAGTAAGGATCATGGCATCCTGAATAGTGAGTTTGGGCCTTGTGGCCAGCACCTCATCAGGTCATTTGATTCTGATTGCACATCTGTTCCAGTTAGAGAGTAGCGGGCAGAGGCTCTCACTCATTATTCTCTGGAGGCAGCAGTTATGAACATCAATCAGAACTGAGTTATCTTGGAGCTTCCAGGTCCAGTTTCCATTTGAGTTCAAAAGCACCTGAATGCTTGTGGGAATCAACTGAAGTTAATCTGAGGCAGCTGATTAAAACCTTCTAGGCAAGCATTACTTGCTGTTTTAGTAATGCTCACTTACACTTATACTTGACCCTGCCTGAGATTCAGTCCCAGAAATCCAGTTAATCAGGTTATGACTAGCAGATATACCCAAAATAGAAATGACGAGTCATTTAAGGATGGCCTCAGAGCCCACCTGAGCTGTCAGCAAACTGTTGTGTCTGCCTCCAAATGTCAGGGTTTGCTTAGATATTTTGGAAAAGATAAAGTAATCTCAGCACTGGAGACTAAATCCTTATCAACTGTCAGTGTTAGTAGCAGAGGGCTTGAATCCGGGGCCTCTCATACATGTAAGGCAGCTCTTCAACTCTTGTCATTATATCTTCTTTTGGAGTTTCCCGTGTTGTTCAGAGTTTAGCCTCAAATTTGGGATTCTCCTGACTCAGCTTCCCAAATATCTAGCCTTATAGGTCATTGTCATGTATTAAAGCATGTCTGACCATTTAGAATATACAGTTATTTTAATTAGGTCTTAAAATTTATACTTTAGTATATTGTTTCATAGCCACGTTTCCCCTTTGAAAATTAAGAAACCAAAACTCAGAAAAACAAGTTACAAGGTGCCTAATGTCTTAAGCTGGAAGCAGCAGAGGCTTTTTTTGGTTTGGTTTTGTTTTAAGATAGGTCTCATAATGTAGCTTAGGCTGGCTTTAAACTCTCCGTCACCTGCCACAGCCTTGTGAGTATTGAGATTACAAGTGTGTACTGCATGCTTGGCTCATGAAGAGGCCTCTTTTGAAATCTACCCTTAAAGGCTGTTGCAGGGAATATTTGGGGGTGAAGGACTGAGCTAGCATGTTGGGATTTTACCTCTTGATGATAGGTAGGATCTAAGAATAGGCCTTGGGAGGCCTTGTTAGCCTTCATTCCTCCCAGACCCAGAAGCCTACCTAGAAAGCCATAGTAGAACTCATCCACAGCTCTGGAGATTATAATGAATGTGGAATTTTTCCGGGTTATTTCTAATTGTATCTCTGGGGCTGTTACAGTACAGCAGAATGACTTTCAGTTGAGCCCTGGCCACATAGAGCTCTTCTGGGACTTATGCATATCAGAGGCCATGTGATTGAATAAAAATGGGAAATGAACTTAAGTATATTTTGCTAAATAACCTTTCAGAGCCCACAAAACAATGAGGTGAAATTTAGAAAGTTGTTGCTAGCTACCTTAGTTCCCACTCCCCTGTTCATAGACAAGGAAACAGGTGTAGATTTCCCAAACAAGACTCTCTTGCAGGGTCTTAGTCCTTGTGCCAAGGCCCTGAAGCTGGGGTTTCTTGTGTGCTTTTCAGATTGATGCATCATGCCTCACGTGGGAAGGACAGCAGTTCCAGGGGAAAGCTGCCATTGTGGAGAAGTTGTCTGTAAGTAAGGCCCAGAACTGGGTGTAAGCTCCTCCTTCCTGACCCTTCTGGCTTCAGCTTACCACTCACTCTTTCTTTTACAGAGCCTTCCATTCCAGAAAATCCAGCACAGCATCACAGCGCAGGACCATCAGCCTACGCCAGATAGCTGTATCATCAGCATGGTTGTGGGCCAGCTCAAGGTAGTAGTGGTGCTGCAGTGGAGGGGAGGAGTGGGTCGCCCTAGCAGAACCCTCCCTGGGTTCCTGCTTTCTGTGGATATGACACCAAAAGTGACTGTCCAAACCTTCTTTTTTCGTCTTCCTTTCCTTTCCCTCTCTTCTTTTCTTACTATGCTGGGTCTTGAGCCAAAAGCCAAGCACATGCTAGGCAAGTATTCTGCCACTAAGCTACACCTCCAGCTCCACATTTTAAAAATTTTTTAATTTATTTATTATTTATTCAATGCCTGTGTGTGTGTGTGTGTGTGTGTATGTATGTGTAGAACCACGGACGAATTCGGGAACCACCATGGACGCCTCCACCTCTTCCTTGTTTACTCTGCCCTGGGATTCACAGGCTCCGCCCTGCCAGGACCAGAAGCGCAGGCCGCCCCCGCTTCCGCCTGGGGTCTATATGTGGGGTTTAGGATCCGAACTCAGGACCTTCCGCCTGCAAGGCAGAGGCTTAACCCCTGAGCCACCTGTCCAGCCCCAGCTCCACATTTTTAAATTATACTAATTAATATGAAGTAAAATGTAGCTGCACCAGGCATGTTTAAACTGCTTGTGGTCAGCTGCTGTGGTTGTCTATTAGACAGCATATAAATAGAATTTTCTATGATTTCAGAAAGTTCTAATGGGGAATACTGATCTAGAGCCTTTATGGCAAAGACACCAGATGGATAGTAAGTAGTAGAGCTAGAGTATAATGCCAAGCTCTTGAACCCCTGTTGCCCTATCATGTAGATGTTATGCTAGCTGGGTGCTGAGAAGCAGTCCTTTCCTAGAGCCCTTGACCTACTACCCCCAGCACTCTTTATATGCCAAACAACACAAATTTCTGTAACTCCTGTCTCATATTCCCCCCGCCCCAGTGCTTTCAGATGGGTGTTGGTCTTGAATCAGTTGATGACAAACTCAAGGCACTGAACTGATCACCTCACCTCAACCTTCCAAGTGCTGGGATTTCAGATGTGCACTGCCGTGCCCAGATACTTCCTCTTTCTTAAAGCCTATCATAAAGCCAAAGTCTTTTTTTTTTAACCAAAGTAAAACAAATTGGCTGTCTTCTTGGCCAAGTCCCAGCCTCCTGGGAATGTGTCATGGTAGGACTCATTTACAGGCTCACACATATCCTCCCTAGGCTAGCTGGTTTAGGGTTTTCTGAGTCTAATATGGGTGTAGAAGAAAGGGTGTCCCAAGCCTCTGCAGTGGACCTAAAAGTACTATCTTCAGACTTTTTTTTTTTAGGTGTCTGTATATATCAGAGGGCACTGTGTGTGTGTGCCTGTAGAGGCCTAAGTGTGACTTTGAGAATCACCCTAGATTGCTTCTATCTCCTTTTTGCTTTGCTCTAGGGTTTCCCAGGCTTCACCTTCTAGAGTTGGAAGTGCAGGACACCACCATTTCCACCTGGCATTTTTATGTAGGACCTGGGATCCAAACTCAATCCTCCTGCTTGTGAGGCAGAATCTTCTGAGGCCATTTCTCCAGCCCTGGATTTTTCCTACTAGTTTCTCTTGCATTTTAAAAATGTCCTACCTAGAGCCTGGGCCCAAACAGGCATTCAGGATTCAGGAGGAGGTCTTTCCAGAGAGCTCAATGCTCAAAGCTAAAGTAATAAGTAGTACAATTTTTTTCTGGTTATTGTGTGTAATCTAGAACTCCTACATGATTGATTTGCTTCTTTTTTTTTTTTAAGTAATTTTTTTAAAACTTTATTCATTCACTCTGTGTGTGTGTGTGTGTGTGTGTGTGTGTGTATCAGAGGGCACATGTGTCCCTGTAGTGAACTAAGGGTAACTTCAGGAATCATCCTGGATTTCTTCTACTTCCTTGTTCCTTCACGCTGGGATTTCCCAGGCTCTGCCCTCCAGGGCCGGAAGTGTGGGCCACGCCATTTCTGCCTGGTGTTTTTACATGGGACCCAGGATCTGAACTCAGGACCTTCTGTTTGCAAGGCAGAGTCTTAACCCCTGAGCCATCTCTCCAGCCCCTGATTTGCTTCTTTTTTTTTTTTTTTTTCATAAATTAAACATATCCACTATATTTTTCTTTTGAGATTTAAAAATTCAATTCAATTGTATACTAGATAAGGTGCAAAAAACACATGTTGGTCATTTGCTGAAGCAAAATCCCGGAATTCTACAGTCATAAATTCACCCATGTGACCTGGTGACCTTTTTTTTTTTTATTTCAGCTCATACAAACTTATTAGGTACACCAGTTCCCTCCCTTCCTCCTCCTCCCCCCCCCGTACCCCCTGCTCCCCTCCCCACCCCTCTCCCTTCCCATCCCCCAGTGCCTCCCACCCCAATTCCCAGAGAGTCCTTTCTTGTGCATGTCTGATTTTCCTCTGGGCCCTCCTCTCCGATGACATACAAGGACCCAGTGGCCTTTCCCTGAACCCTTTCCCGTGTTCCCCTTAGGTATAGGAACACTGCTGTGGCTTCCAAGTCCTTTACCTCCAAGGCTCTTGGTGCCTTTAGCAGATGCTAGACTTTGTGAGGTCAACAGTGTGTTGGACAATGCGCAGGGCATGCAAAGTCCAATTATGATTGCTTCAGCCCTAACTAGTATAGAGTATCTTATATATCATTGCTCCTCCCATCCTTTTGCTCTTACACTCTTACCGCCCCCTCTTCCGCAAATTTCCCTGAGCTTCAAGATGGGGAGAGACTAAGCTGGCCTAGTTATAGGTGGTTGAACTGATTTGCTTCTTGATTGATATTAATTCCTGAAAAATCAAGTGGTGCTAGAGACATGCTGCTTACCTGGACTCCTGCTTCACCTCAGTCCTCATCCTGGTTTTCTTCATCCTAGTTAGGAGTTTTGCATCTACTTTTTCTATTGCAATGGTGGGCCATTTTTTTGTTTTGTTTTTTTTTTGGGGTTATTTTCCCCTCCCTGTGGTGCTGTGATCCCATTGTGAAATCAGTTTTTTTGTTGTTTGGATTTGGTTTGTTTCATTCTTTCACTTTTGTAACTTTTCTCTCCCTCCTTTTTTTTCTTTCATTCATTTGTTGGGGTGGGAATTGCTTACTGGATTGGTCAGGGATTTTTTTCTAAACTGTGTGTTTGTGTATGCGCGCACACGTGCACACTCTGCATGTTCCTTATCAGAGACACTATAAGTCCCTGTGGAACAAAGGTGACTTCAGGAATCATCCTGGATTGCTTCTGCCTCTTTTTTGCTTAGCTCTGAGATTTCCCAAGTTCCACCTTTTCCACCTGGCATTTTTATGTGAGTCCTGGGATCTGAACTTAGGATCTTCTACTTTCAAGGCAGAGTGTTAACCCCTAAGTCATTTCTCCACCATGGTTGGTTGTGTTTTTGAATCCAGGTAACCTCAGATTTGTGATAATCCTACCTGGGTCTTTTTTTTTTTTTTTTTTTTTTAGAGGATTAAGGTAGAGTTTATTAGAAAAGAGAAAGGTTGGAACTCACGGACTCCAGACGTGAAGTGCCATGAGGAGCTAGGGCGCCTCCATGAGAAGGAGAAATAAAACAGAGCTCATGGCACTAGAGGGCCATGAGGGGCTAGATCGCCCCTACCTGGGTTCTTAAGGATTAGGATTACAAGTGTCCACCACCACACCCAATGTGAACAAAGCTTTAAACTTTATGTCATTTACAGTCAGTCTTAGCAGTAGTTCCTCCTGATTGGACTAGCTGGCATTATTAAACACTAAGATTGTTGTACATTTTTTAATACCATTAAATAGTAAGTACTATATGTTTCTTTAAAATTTGGGTCATTTGTACACAGAGACATTTCTTGGATTCAGAGGTAGGCATGTTATCTCTGCTCTGTTTCTATAGCTAACTGGTAAGTTGTTGTGTCTGTCAGTATGTATGGCCTGATTCCAAAGCCTGCATTCTTGCCTTATTCTACCACTGAACATTCTTCATGTGTCTTTACTCCCTTACTAAATCAGTTTGTTTGTTTGTTTCCCCGCAGGCTGATGAAGATCCCATCATGGGTTTCCACCAGATGTTCCTACTAAAGAACATCAATGATGCTTGGGTTTGCACCAATGACATGTTCAGGCTCGCCCTGCACAACTTCGGCTGACCTCCTCCTATCCAGATATCACGCTGTTTCCTCCTCCCTCCTCTTCCCAATACTATCACACTCCTCCAGATGCTCCAAATATCATACACAAATGAGCAGGGCCGAGGTGGGAGTGGGTGCGGTGCGCTTCTGCCACCAAGGTGTTGTGCATGATGTTTGGATGCTTAGACTAGTTGCATCTGACAGGAGAAGTTTGTGTTGTACCAGCGCATGCCTTGGAAAGACTTAAGTAATGCAAAAGATTGTCTTTTTTTTTTTTTTTTTTTTAAATCTACTGACAAGTTGCTCTAGTAACCCAAAGAAGTGAAGGAGAAAGCAGCTGCCTCACCACCCAGATAATTGATTTGTTCAGATGTTTCAAATGCCTCATGATACAATAAAACCACAAAAATTTTCTTAACAGTTTAAATTGTTTTAATTAGTTTAATAGTTGGCTGGGCATCAATAACTATCCTGGCCCCATTGTCTCTTTCTTATCTCACCCACCTCTGCCTAGGCTCACAATACTTGCTACAAGAACAAATTGGCTAAAGCCACACTCCAGCTTCTTTCAAGCTTGGGAGGGCAGAGTTCTTTCCAGCCGGCGTAGTCTCGTGAAAGCAGGGAGAGCTGAAAGCAGGTCTGACCTGAAGCTGCTTTTGTACTGAAGCCTCTTGTCAGTTCCGACACCTACCTATGGCTTCTGCCCTGAGTAGGTTCAAGGCTCTAGTAGAGCCTCAAGGAGGGATGACTGAACCCTGTGGCACCTAGAGAAGCCTTGTCAAACATGGCCTTCCGTTTTTAGGGCGGAGGTTTCAGCAAGACTGATCAAAAGGGCCTGCTCTATCCCCCAAATGATCAGGACCACATTTCAGAGTACTCACATCCCCTCAAGCCAAGCAGAGATCCTGTGCCATCTATTGAGGATGTCAAGGCCACGCCCCAGTTGATATGAATTCCAGACTATGGAGGAAGAGTCATGTTCTAGTTCTCACCCCTAAAACCTCTGCAGGGCATTTATACAGCATCTCCTTCCCTTCCACACATAATCGATGTCCTCTTCAAATCCCAGGAAGTCTTAACTATGAGGGCAGTTTCTGCCCTGCTCCTTAGTCTGGGCACAGAAGCCTTGCCCAGTAGGCATCTAGCTTCTCATCCTTGAGACCTCTGGATGGTATAAAGCTGATAGCAAAATAGAAACTTTAAGGCTACATCCAAGCCCGGAATTTGGGCTAATGCCATTAAGGGTTTTAGGATTGGTCAGGCATTACTGCTTAGGCACACCTGTCAAAGGGATGCCTTCTCTTTCCCTCCCACTGTGGTGAGGGGGGAGTAAGGATTTCCTCAGACCCCACAGGTTGCCTGACTATACTAAGCACAGTCTTGGATAATGTGCTGTTTGAGGACAGCACACGGGAGATCTCTAAGCTGCTGTGTATTGGGGTGGGGGAGAGGTAGATGCCTGCTGCCTCTTAAACCACCCTGTATAAAATCTGCAATATGGCTTCTTCCATGTACCTGTGCCTGAAATGTCTGCAATAAAGAGGTGTTTGTAAACTTTGGTTTCTTTCTTCCTAACCAGAGGTTGCCAGGTGGGACAAGAGGGTATTTGGGGAACAGTAAGGAACAATGACAAATATTTTTTGGTAAGGATTATTTCTTGACTTTGCATATTCCAACCCAGTTCCTAAAAAGGAAAAGGGTTTCTAGTAAATTCTTATCGACAGTCTGAAAAACAGCTATGTGAGTGGTTGAGTTGGTTCCTATTGTAGTGGGCAGGGCCCGAGTCAGATCTGAAACGAGGAAGACACCAGGCAGCCCAGAGCTCTAGGAGTAGAGCCCATGTGACATTTTTGGCTGGCCAAGGGCGAGCTGCTTCGGCAGACGCTCAGTTGGAAGCCAGGCGGTCTCCCAGAGCCCGGAACCTTTCTTCTGCACTCCTTGTAGGTTCCGGGAGCGCAGGTCAGTAGGAGCCGGAAGTGGAGGCGGTTGGTGGGGTTGGCGGGGCTCCGGGACGCAGTCTGGGCGGCGGTTTGCGAACTGCGGGTGGATCTAGCGTGACCCGCGACCTGCCGTCTGGCCTGGTAGCGGCTGGGCAAAGCTGTACGGTGAGCGGCGGGGGCGAAACTGACGCCGCGCGAGCGCGGCACCCGCCTCCGGGCCCATGGCCTCTTGCGCGAGCATCGACATCGAGGACGCCACGCAGCACTTGCGGGACATCCTAAAGCTGGACCGGCCCGCGGAGGGTGAGCAGGAACGGAGGAGTTAGGTTCTTAATTAGGAAGCCCACGGGTTGCGTGGTTCAGAATAACCCTCAAGGGCCTGAAGACTGGCTTTGGATTCTCCCAGCTAATTACGGAGGACGTGGGGTCAGAGCCATGGATTCCTACGCAGACCCAGAGAATGGCGCAGACCCCTGGGTGTTACCCTCTAAGTCTGTTATCAGAGCATTCTACCTCGTCCTTAGTGTCGCACATGAAGGGGAAGCCCCCCTCCTCCGATTCCATCAGGTCTTGGTTTTCTGGCCCCAAAGACTGGTATTCCTGGGGTTGGTCCTAGCCCCTAACCTTTCGCCATGATTTGGAGTCCTGGTGGAAAGTCTACATAGCGAGGTCTGGGCCTAGAGTCAAGCGATATTCCAAAAACCCACTGCAACTTGCCCTTCCCTCTGAAATGCTAACTCCAGACCTGATGTTGCTCTGAAACTGATTTTTCTGGAGAAAAGCGCCAGCTCCAGTTACTTGTTCTTTCTGGGATGAAGGCAAATCACAGATTACATGGCTTTGGTTGATTAGATTCCAAACACCTATAAGCTCAGTATGTTCTCATTCATTCAATTTTTACTTGAACTCATTGGTATTCTAAGTATTGGGCGTGCCAGTCAAGAGCCACCCCCACCCCCACCCCAGGACAGAGAGTTAACATGTAATGCTAGTGTAAAACAATTATTTTGGATACTGTGATGGGAGTGGGGTGAGGGTGGGGGTGGGAACGAAGATAGAAATGGAGAGTCTAGATCTGTGAGAGGAGCTTGTTAGACCAGATCTCAATATAGACAGAAAGTACTCAATGCACCTATGTAGGAGGCACATTTTAAAGAAAAGAAATAGCATGTGTGAAAGCACTAGATTATCCTGGCTGATTCAGAGATCTTTGAAAGTTGTAGTGGTTAACTGGTGACTCTGGATGCATGTGTGCGCACACTTGCACGTGTGCAATGGCCATAGGTGAAAATCAATTCTTTCCTCACATCTTGTAATACCTGTTGGGGACTCCAGACTGGTTGCTAAGAAGGCACTGGCAAACTCGGGGTGGATTTAGCTATGTCATTCACTGAGACGATCCATTTGCTGCCTGAGACCCCTGGATCCTTTCCCCCACATTAGAGTATGAACTTGTTTTACTCATGAATTAGTTTTTGTTTCTGATGCCCATCATCTGCTGAACAGTTTTAGTAAAGCTTGGCATGGCCAGCACTGTACAGCCTGGCCTTAGTGTTGTTCATCTTTGTAGTAGGCTGCTTGGAAGGGAGCATGGGTCCCTGAACAGCTAAGATGGCTAAGTCCTAGTGAAGTGTGCTAGAGAAGCTTTCTTGATAACTCCTTTGTTTTATTGACTGACAGTAGATTCTCTTTTGTTAAGTAGCTTTTGATTGTCTTTTCTCACAGAAGGCTTAACAACAGATTGTTTAGGGACTGGAAACTCGCTGTGTTTCTGAAACCTTAATCTTCTTTCTAGCTGGGAGTTTAGGCAGCAGTATCTGAATTAATGAATATTTGAAACTCAACCAGAAACTAGGCTTGATGGTACTTACCCATAATCCCAACACTAAGGAAGCAGAGGCAGGAAGAACTGAAAGTATAACAGTTGTAGAACACTTGCTAGCATGTGAAAGGTCCTGGATTTAATTCCCATCAGCACACCCCTCCAAAAGAAGCTTAGCATGCCCTGATGCCCAGGGTTCACTCCCCATCAAGAGTAGGGGAACCAACCATTACAAACAACTTAGATAATGTCATTTCTGACTGTGTATCCTACTGCATAAACAGTCTTTCTCCTCTTTGTTCAGTTCCTTATGCCCCTTTCTTCCTGAGTTTACCTGCCTAAGTTAGTTTCTTAGTCAATTATGTGTATGTCAGACCTCTTCCTTTCTTGTTCCTACATCTTACCCATCCTTTTCCTTGCCTCAAAGAGCCCTCCTTCTTCCCAAATCCTGCCACTACATTGTTCTGAGACCTGGTATCTCACTCGGATAACTCCATTGTTCTGTGTGTTGCCTCGGAGCTGTCAGCTCACCCAGAGCTACTCGTTATAATTCTAGTACTTGGGACGTAGAAATAGAAAGAACCCAGGTTCCAGACCATCTGAACCACATTAGAAGGGCCTATTTCACAAGAGGGAAGATGGGAGATATCAAGCAACTTGACTTTATAGCTGAAGTTTTTGCTTTCCCTTGTTTTGTTTTGGTGGAGAAAGGGTCTTACTATGTAGTCTAGTCACTTCCTATGAAGCCCAGCATGGCTCCAAATTTACAATCCTGCTTCAGCATCCCACGTGGTTAAATTACAGGCATTAAATTCAAACTCTCCCCATCTTTGTTGTGTCTGTAATGGCTGTGACAACCTGACATTCTTCATGCCCTGCTTCAAGTCAGAGTTTCTGTTTGCTGTCCCTAGCCCAATTATTAAGTGGCCTCAAAGGCTTTTTGTTAGTTCTTGAGATGCTGAGAATTAAACCCAGGACCTCAAACATGAAAGTAAACTGGTGCGCACGCTTACTTTTGAGCTGTGCCCTAGCTCTATGAGGTTCTTTAGCTCTATAAGGTTTTGGTTTGTTGTTTTTTGTTTTTTTTGGGAGGGGGGATATTGTTTGTGCCTATTCCCTAGATAGAACAGTCTCATACTGTCTTTGGAATATTTCTACTTACATTATAAAATGGTCTCTTACCCTCTTAGATATGTGCTTAGTTGGTTATTCTTAGAGCCCTCGTGGTCCAGGTTTGAAGGAAGAGAAACTAGTGACAACAGCTAGAGCAGCCTTATCAGGGTGTCTCTTTTGTCTTTAGGTACCAGTACAGAGAACCAGAGGCCATCCAGTGCCTACAATGGAGACCTCAACGGACTCCTGGTCCCAGACCCCCTCAGCTCAGGTGATGGCACCTCAACAAGCAAGTCTGGTATACGAACCGTGCCACCCATTAATCTGCAGGAAAAGCAGGTCATGTGAGTACCTGGGAAGTAGTCATGGTAGTAATGATGTCTTTGGGGCTTCTGCTTAGTTTAAGGCGAGCAATCTCTGCTTCTTCCCTTCTGGAGGACTTGGGCATGACATTTGGCCACAGTGAACTTATATTGTGATAAGAGATAGAAAAAGCTAAAGGCTTGGCCTGGAGCCTAGTGTAGAATGGAATTAGCTCCATTCCCCAGGAAGGAGGTGAGCAAGGGGAATTGTTAGTCTGGGAACAGTAGACTGTGCAAAGCTGGAAACCTGGGACTAGACATCTTCACCAGATGGCTGTGTCCTCCTAACCCTTCATTGAGCCTTTTGGTGAAAAAGATACTAGGTTTGTACACCCTCTCTCTAGTTGCCTTTCCGGAGATGACAGCTCCACTTGCATTGGGATTTTGGCCAAAGAAGTGGAAATTGTGGCCAGCAGTGATTCTAGCATTTCAAGCAAGGCACGGGGAAGCAATAAGGTGGGTACCAGGATTTTATGGTATGTATACATGGGAGCACAACCAGCCTGTCCCTTCACTCCCATGCATGCTGCCAGTTCCTGTAGGGACTACTTTGACAAACAGATAATGTACCTTATTTTCAGAAAGTCAGGAATTGCTAATCTGTGGAAATTTGGCCCGTGAGATTTCATTGGGTGCTGGGCTTGTACCTATGCCTTTCCTATCCCCATGGTAATTAAGGGTTACCTAGACTCTAAGGTAGCTACTCCAGCCCTCAGCTTCTTCAGTCTTCTTCACTCTGATTTCTCAGGTGAAAATCCAGCCTGTTGCCAAGTACGATTGGGAGCAGAAATACTACTATGGCAACCTGATTGCTGTGTCTAACTCCTTCTTGGCTTATGCCATTCGTGGTGAGTAAGGACTGGGGTGAGGACTGCTAGAAGCCCTGGAGGTGTAGATTTAGTGTCAGGCCACTCAGCTCACTCAGGAATTGGGGACCTGCTAAGAGAAACCAAGCTTCAGACAGATAGTAGCAGTGAGGCAGGCAAGGGCAGAGCTTCGGTGTTACCGTCCGGGTCTGGGTGCTTGCTCATGATTCTCTACTCTGCTATTCTAGCTGCCAACAATGGCTCAGCAATGGTACGAGTGATCAGTGTTAGCACTTCAGAGAGGACCCTGCTCAAAGGCTTCACAGGCAGTGTGGCTGATCTGGCTTTTGCACACCTCAACTCTCCACAGCTGGCCTGCCTGGATGAGGCGGGCAACCTTTTTGTGTGGCGCTTGGCTCTGGTTAAGGGCAAAATTCAGTATCCATTCTCATACATGGGGACTGAAGAAGGATGGGTGGGGCTAGTGCTACCAGACATACCTCATCATCCATCTACCTAGCCTTAACACCGTACTCAGGGAAGAGATCTTAGTTCATATTCGCCAGCCAGAGGGCACACCTCTGAACCACTTCCGAAGGATCATCTGGTGCCCCTTCATCCCTGAGGAGAGTGAGGACTGCTGTGAGGAAAGCAGCCCAACAGTGGCTCTGCTGCATGAAGACCGGGTGAGGGGGCTGGCTGTGGTGGAAGAGGCAACAGAGCTGCCATACTGTGCATGTAGACTGAATACATTCACCTTCCTGATCCTCCAGGCTGAAGTGTGGGACCTGGACATGCTCCGCTCCAGCCATAGCACCTGGCCTGTGGATGTCAGCCAAATCAAGCAAGGCTTCATTGTGGTAAAAGGCCATAGCACGGTAGGCCTACAACTTATTGTCTCCCTCCTTCCCTCCCTCCCTCTTCTTCTGTTCCCTATGTATGTAACTACTCAGATGGTTTTTATAAGTACTCATCCAGTGGGGAAACTGAGTACAAAGTTTGTGCTTACCTGTGCAGTTTACTCCCAACCTAGTTGTGCCATGCAGATCTGGTTTTCTTTGTAGCTCTACTACCCAATCCCTGTCTCCATTTGTTTAGTTATACAGATAAATGGGTGCATTGTTGGCACACTGTCTTTGTTTGGGAAGTGATCATTCCCATCTTTGATCAGGAGGCAAGCAATACTCTTTGGGTTCTTCTTAGTGTCTAAGTGAAGGGGCCCTCTCCCCTGATGGGACTGTACTGGCTACTGCAAGTCATGATGGCTATGTAAAGTTCTGGCAAATCTACATCGAAGGTCAGGATGAACCAAGGTAAGGCAAGGCCTGAGGGACCATGACCCTACTTCTTATACCCTGCCCAGAAAGGGCACCAGATCATTCACTCAAGCCCCTCCTCTGCCTGCTTCTAGGTGTCTACATGAATGGAAGCCTCATGATGGGCGGCCCCTCTCCTGCCTTCTATTCTGTGACAACCATAAGAAACAGGATCCTGAGTGAGTGGGCAGGCAAGTGGGTGTGGACTGGTCAGGGGCTCCTAGTTGGGGGTCTTGGTAACCGATCAGTGCCTTATTGCTCTTCAGAGTCCCTTTTTGGAGGTTCCTCATTACTGGAGCAGACCAAAATCGGGAGCTAAAGATGTGGTGTACAGTGTCCTGGACTTGTCTTCAGACCATTCGGTAAGCTGGAGCTGGGGGACTGAGTGGAGGGGGGAGGGTGGGGATATGGCTTCCTTAAATTTTCAGTCACATTCAGTCTGCTTGGCTTCCTAGTTTCTCCCCAGATATCTTCAGCTCAGTGAGTGTGCTTCCCAGCCTCAAGGTTTGCTTGGACCTCTCAGCAGAATACCTGATTCTCAGTGATGTGCAGCGGAAGGTAAGGCACCATGGAAGTAGACTAAAAGAGCTGGCGATCAGTGGGCAGGACAGGGCTGTGTGACACCCACAGCTCTCTGAGCTGAGCTAGAAATATTCACCTCATACAGGTCCTTTATGTGATGGAGCTGCTGCAGAACCAGGATGAGGGTCGTGCCTGCTTTAGCTCCATCTCCGAGTTCCTGCTCACCCATCCTGTACTGAGCTTTGGTATTCAGGTTGTAAGTCGCTGCCGGCTGAGACACACCGAGGTGCTACCTGCTGAGGAGGAAAACGACAGTCTCGGGGCTGGTGAGCTGCCCCAGGGTCAGGGCTATATGTTAGTATGTGGAGGGTGCCGAGGCATAGAGCTGGCCAGGAACTTAATAATCCACACACTGTCCTTCCAGAAGGTTCCCATGGAGCTGGTGCCCTGGAATCTGCAGCTGGTGTGCTCATCAAGCTCTTCTGTGTGCACACTAAGTGAGTATGTCCGGAGGCCCACCATGTCCTATATGTGTCCCTCCCTACTACTATACTGACCCTTGCTCCTTTGAGCATTCTATTTCCGCCCCTTTCTTTTCCTTCAGGGCACTGCAAGATGTGCAGATCCGCTTCCAGCCACAACTGAACCCTGATGTGGTGGCCCCACTTCCCACCCATGCTGCCCATGAGGACTTTGGTGAGTAACGGGTAAGAGAGAAACAGGTTACACTGACCATGGTCTGAGAACTGATTCAACTATCAGCTTTCCCAACAGCATTTGGAGAGTCTCGACCTGAGCTGGGCTCTGAGGGCCTGGGGTCAGCTGCTCATGGCTCTCAGCCTGACCTACGTCGCATCGTGGAACTCCCTGCACCTGCAGACTTTCTCAGCCTGAGCAATGAGACCAAGCCTAAGCTGATGACCCCTGATGCCTTCATGACACCCACTGCTTCCCTGCAGCAGGTAGCTCCTCATTACAGTCCCTGGGAATGCCCCCATTTATAGGCCATAGTGCTCATCTTCTGGTTCTCCCCAGATCACTGCATCCCCTAGCAGTAGCAGCAGCAGCAGCAGCAGCAGCAGCAGCAGTAACAGCAGCAGCAGCTCTTTGACAGCTGTGTCTGCTGTGAGTAGCTCCTCAGCCATAGACCCCTCCTTGCCCAGGTAAGGCAAAGGTCAGAGTTTAGTGATGGTAGGTTCTAGTGCCAGATGGCAATTAGGTTATGGTTGCTAATGCTTCAGTCTTACTGCCACCAGGCCACCTGAGGAGTTAACCTTGAGCCCCAAGCTGCAGCTGGATGGCAGTCTGACAATGAATAATAGCGGCAGCCTGCAGGCAAGCCCTCGAAGCCTCCTACCTGGCCTGCTCCCAGGCCCAACTGACAAATTGACTCCCAAGGGGCCTGGGCAGGTGTGTGAATGCAAAGTGCTGGGTAGCTGGTGGAGGGCACTGGAAGACTGGGAAAATTGGGAGCATTCTCCTCCTCTTTTTCTTCTGTCCCTGCTCTGCCTCAGATGCTGTAAATTTCTCTGAGGTTGTGGTAGCCTTTCATGTTTCCAGGAGGGCATCTCCTCAACCTCCCCTCCCCACCTCTCTCGTGCTGTGGCCCTGTCTCCCTCCCTCCTACTCTCACTCTAGCTCGCTCTCTTGTTCTTTCTTATTTTACCTATTATTTTTATTTATGAGAGAGAGAAGAGAGAGAGAGATTGAGAATACAGATGAGCACAACATATGGAAGTTAAAAGACGACTTTCAGAAGTAACTTCTCTCCCATCATGTGGGTTCTGAGAATCAAATTCAGGTCACCAGGTTTGCATGCAGTGCCTTCACCAGCTGAGCCTTCATGTCAGACTGTTTGATAGACATGTCCTCTTAACCTCTCATCACAGAGACAATGCCTTGTCTCTGGGTCTCCTACTTCCTGTCACTTAAGCTTCCATCTTTGACCCACCTCAGGTCTCTACTGCTGCCTCAGCGCTGTCCTTGGAGCTTCAGGAAGTGGAGCCTCTGGGGCTACCCCAGGCATCTCCCAGTCGCACCCGCTCCCCTGATGTGATCTCCTCAGCGTCCACTGCCCTTTCCCAGGACATCCCTGAGATCGCATCTGAAGCCTTGTCCCGAGGCTTTAGTTCCTCGGCTCCTGAAGGTCTTGAACCAGACAGTATGGCCTCAGCTGCCTCGGCACTACACCTACTGTCTCCACGACCCCGCCCAGGTCCTGAGCTTGGCTCCCAACTTGGCCTAGATGGAGGTGCTGGGGATGGGGACCGACATAGTACCCCCTCTCTATTGGAAGTAGCCTTGACCCAGGAGACTGTAACTCCTGACAGTCAGGTCTGGCCTACAGCACCTGACATTACTCGTGAGACCTGCAGCACCCTGGCAGAGAGGTAAGAAGCTTGGGAGGGGGAAAACGTGTTTGCAAAGGACCCTTAGAATTATCCAAAACTGAATTAGTCTGTTCTCTTAGCCCCAGGAATGGCCTCCAGGAAAAGCACAAAAGCCTGGCCTTCCACCGACCCCCTTATCACCTGCTGCAGCAGCATGACAGTCAGGACACCAGCGCCGAGCAAAGGTGAACACCACTTTTTCTTCTTCCTTTCTGCTCACAAGGTATAGCCAGGGTGAGTAGGTGCTTATCTCTTCCTCCCCTCCACCAGTGACCACGATGATGAGGTTGCCAGTCTTGCCTCTGCCTCAGGAGGCTTCGGCACCAAGATTCCCACTCCACGGCTTCCTGCCAAGGACTGGAAGACCAAGGGATCACCTCGGACCTCACCCAAGCTCAAGAGGAAAAGCAAGAAGGATGATGGGTAGGAGGATTCTGGGGCCAGGGCCAGGGGTGATCTCTAAGCTGCCTGACGTGGCCTGCAGTGTGTCTTGCTTTATACAGGGATTCAGCTGTGGGATCCCGGCTTATAGAACACCAGGTAAGTGGGTGTGTACCTTTCTCCCAATGGGATCCCATCTTATGTAAGAGAAAATATCCCCTGGTCTGATGGGTAGACCTAGGTAGGGCAGGCATCATGCGAATTGTCACTGGCAGGTGACAGAGCCTCCTGAAGATTGGGCAGCGCTAATTTGGCAGCAGCAAAGAGAGCTGGCAGAACTGCGACATAGTCAAGAGGAACTGTTACAACGCCTGTGCGCCCAACTTGAAGGCCTGCAGAGCACTGTTACAGGCCACGTTGAACGTGCTCTGGAATCCCGACATGAGCAAGAACGTATCCTTGAGGGTACAGTGTAGTATAGGGGCAGGGCAGCATTCCTAGCTTAGGAAGGGATGTAGGACTTGTTACAGGCCTGTTCCTTAGCTACAGCCCAGAGCGGCGGCTGGAGCGGGCACTGGCTGAGGGGCAGCAGCGGGGTGGACAGCTGCAGGAACAGCTGACTCAGCAGCTGTCCCAGGCACTGTCTTCCGCTGTGGCTGGGCGCTTGGAACGCAGCATAAGAGATGAGATCAAGAAGACGGTTCCCCCATGTGAGTGAGTGTATGGAGCCTTCTCTTGAGTGGGCCAGGTGGAAATAGAGGAACATTTGAGTTTCCTCTCTGGTTCCACCCTCTCCCTTTTCTCTATGTCCTAGGTGTCTCCAGGAGCCTGGAGCCTGTGGCAGGCCAGCTGAGCAACTCAATAGCTACAAAGCTCACAGCTGTGGAGGGGAGCATGAAAGAGAATATCTCTAAATTACTCAAGTCCAAGGTGCAGTGGGGACCAAGATGAGGGGAGGAGTGTTTGGGCAGACTAGATTGAACTCAGGCTTTCAATTTGGCCCCTCCCAAAACCCCAGAACTTGACAGATGCCATTGCCCGAGCAGCTGCAGACACATTACAGGGACCAATGCAAGCTGCCTACCGTGAGGCCTTCCAGAGTGTGGTGCTGCCAGCCTTTGAGAAGAGTTGCCAGGCCATGTTCCAGCAGATCAATGATAGCTTTCGGCTGGGCACACAGGAATGTGAGTGAGGTCATATGACCCCAAGTAGTAGGTGGGCTGTACTCTCCTACCAGCCCTTTTATGGTCTCTGTGGTCATTCTTCAGACTTGCAGCAGCTAGAGAGCCACATGAAGAGCCGGAAGGCACGTGAACAGGAGGCCAGGGAGCCTGTGCTGGCCCAGCTTCGAGGCCTGGTCAGCACTCTGCAGAATGCCACTGAACAGATGGCAGCCACTGTGTCCAGCAGTGTTCGGGCTGAGGTGCAACACCAGCTGCACGTAGCTGTGGGCAGGTGTGTGGGCAAAGACTGGGGAAAAGTGGTAGGTGAGGAAGGGGTCAGACTAGGGTTTCTGTCCTCTCATCTGCTCGTTTCTGTTTTCAGCTTGCAGGAGTCAATTTTAGCACAAGTACAGCGCATTGTTAAGGGTGAAGTGAGTGTGGCACTCAAGGAGCAACAGGCCACCGTCACCTCCAGCATCATGCAGGCCATGCGCTCAGCTGCTGGCACACCTGTCCCCTCTGCCCATCTTGACTGCCAGGCCCAGCAAGCCCATATCCTGCAATTACTGCAGCAGGGCCATCTCAATCAGGCCTTCCAGCAGGTATGACAATATTAGACCTTAGTAATAGGTGTCTCCTGACTAGGCCCATATGTTACAGTGTTCACTCTGCAGCATCTCTGGGGTATCTGACAGTCTGTTCCTGGTACTTTTTGGCTTTCAAGCCATTGTCCCTGTTACTCTCATTCTGGACCACTTTCTTCCTACTTCAACCCCCCTGGCCTCACAGCCACTCTTCTCAGGAACCGATTGTTCTAGAACACTAGTGCTCAGCTTGAGTCGCTGAGCATCTCTTCTTCTGGAGTACTTAGCATCTAACCTTGGTTTTCCTCCCTGGGCCATATACATCAGATTAAACAGATATTCCATCCTGGTAATAGGAATAAATGTTGCTGTGCTCTGCTCCTAGGCTCTGACAGCTGCTGATCTCAACCTGGTGCTGTATGTGTGTGAAACTGTGGATCCAGCCCAAGTTTTTGGGCAGCCACCCTGTCCACTCTCCCAGCCTGTGCTCCTTTCCCTCATCCAGCAGCTGGCATCTGATCTTGGCACTAGAAGTGACCTCAAGCTCAGGTGGGTGGAACACTCAGAGACCATAGAAGAGCTGTGGATGGGGAAAGCAGACACCCACACATGTCTGAGTCTCCCTACTTTTTCTACTCAGCCCTCCCCCATTTTTTCTCACTCTCTGAGCTTCAGTGCCACCAGGGGGCACTCCCATCCACTGACACCCAACTGCATCTTGTGCTTTTCTCCTATCCTTAGCTACCTGGAAGAGGCTGTGATGCACTTGGACCACAGTGACCCCATCACCCGAGACCACATGGGCTCTGTCATGGCCCAGGTGCGCCAGAAGCTTTTCCAGTTCCTGCAGGCTGAGCCACACAACTCACTCGGCAAAGCAGCCCGGCGTCTCAGCCTAATGTTGCATGGCCTTGTGACCCCCAGCCTTCCTTAGCAGCTTGGACAGAGGTGGGGTGACACCGAAGGTCAGTGGGCAGGTCTAGCCAAGACTGGACCATGTCTGCTGTTTACCTGCTCAGGCACTCACCTCTGGCGTTTGGAGGTGGGGGCAGGGCATAATGGCAGTGGTCTACACATTGTGGTAGCTAGCAGGGTTAGGCTGGACCCAGGGCAGGTATTGTGCCTTCTCGGGTCCTGCCATGCCTGAAGCATGACCCCAATAACGTGATACCACTTGAGTTGAATTTTCCATGTTCCTTTTTACCTCCAATTTGGATCTTTTTTGTTTTTGAAAAACATTGAGAAATTCAATTAAAAGCTTTTGGAATAAAATGAAGTGTGCGTGTGATTTTGGTGTGTCTTTGATGACTGACTGCTCTCTCTTCCTGTGAGGTCTGACCCACCCTACATGGCCCTCTGACGCTCACCCTTGTCTGATCAGCTTCCAACAAAGATCTTCCCTGTCCAAGTGAGACAGGGCCCCTAGAGCCAACTAAGCATCCCGTCAGCCTGTGCCTTTCTGGGTGATTCTGCTCTCTGAGGACCTTCGAATCTGGGTACTGAAGGTGGAGCCGCCAACTAGATTCAGGTCCCGCCCCCAACTCCCATCCAATCACAACCCTCTCCTCTGGGGGCTGGGCTGCCGGGCAGCGTTCGTTCTAAGCTGGTAGCTTCAGCCCGTAGGCTCACAACCAGGGAAGATGCGCTGCTGTTGCTGCCACTGGTGCCGCTGCTGTGAGTGGTTCTCCTGTTCCCGGAGGCTTTTGCTGTTGCTGCCGCTGGGTGAGTGCTGGTGCCTGGGTCCAGTCTGCAACCTTTCTCAGGGGTGCCAGCCAGGTTGGGTGTAGGGTTATGGGGGAGTTGGGGCCCGAGTACAAATCAGAGGTGAAGACTCCAGGAAACTGATAATGGCTTTGGCATGGAAAGTGAGGTGCAAACAGTCCAGCTATGGAAAATAGACCTTGAAATTCTGTTGTCCCTCTTCTGCCTCCAGCAGAACTCAGGCATGAGGTCCTCTGAGGGTTTAGCCTTGATCCCTACCCATCTGGGCTTCCCGGGAGACATCTGTCTTTAGGGAGTAGGTGAAAATTCCAGGTGAGCATATGAAGGCTACAGAAAGACTGCCGCTTCTCCCGGTGTCCACATGGCTGGGAACCCCATGGGACAACATGCCCCTGACATGGGGCCCCAGAATCTCAGCATTAACTGACCCATGAAACACACCTCCTCCCTGTTTCCACATCCTACACCTTGTGCATCCCAATCAGGGTCCTGTGTTGAAGGGAGTCATTTCGAGTGATCCCTAGCCATGCCCTTCAGTTCCCTGGGGTACCCTTTTCAAGCTGAGTCATGTCCCTAGAGTGCTTCCAGGTAAACAAGGCCCTGGATGGACCCTGGCTCATCCTGTCAAACTATTTTCCATTCCCACTCTACTCCCAGTCCTTGTTCCTCTCCTAGCTGCGGCCTCTGAGAGTCCAAACGGCTGTGACACCATATACCAGGGCTTTGCTGCTTGTCTCATCAGCTTGGGGGATGGCATGGGCCGTGGAGGCGAACTGGAGTCTGTCTGCAGGTACTGGCAGGTGGGAGGCATGCGGGCAGATGGGAGGCAAGACCCAATCTATGTCAGTATGCCACCCTTGGAGCCTGAACTTCTGTTTTCCTGAGCAAAACCTCTTTGCCCTCCCTAATTCCCCTAATCCCATCCCATAACAGGTCCTGGAATGACTTCCATGCTTGTGCCTCTCAAGTCCTGTCCAGTTGCCCAGAAGAGGCGGCTGCAGTATGGGAGTCACTGCAGCAAGAAGCTCGCCGGGCCTCCCACCCCGATAACTTGTACACCCTGTGTGGTGCCCCTGTGAGCGTCAGGGAGCGGGGTGTTGGCCCAGAAACCAACCAGGAGACGCTGCGGGCCACAGCACCTTCATTGGTCCTGGCCCCGGCCCCTACCCTGCTCGCTGCTGCGCTGGCACTTGCCTGCCTCCTGGGACCTCTGTCCTAACCAGTCCCAACGGCTAACAGTGCCACATTCCTGCATGCCTGGGGGCCTCTGAGGGAGCCCTACAGTGTGCACGGTTTTCATTAAAGGTATTTATATTTGCCCTAAGTGCTTTCCTTTCTTCCAGCTGTAGCCCTCTTGACTGGGGCAGAGGCCCCCAGAAACTGATCTCCAGCATGAGATGGGTGCAGGCCCAGGGCCTGCACAGGGGATTCGACCAGCCTCCTTACAAACATTCATTTCCCGGTGGCAGTGCAGAGAGGTTTCCATTACGCTGCAGGTCCCAGGAGCTCAGCCAGTCCCAAGAGGCCCAAGATCTCCGGGAATGCACAGCCCTTCCCTTGCCTCACCAGCCTGGTTGGAATGAGGGATGAGCTGAGACCAAAGGGTGGGAGTTCTCAGTTCTGCCTATTCCTCCCCATCCTGGCCCCTTATTAACCAGGGGAAACGGCAGGTGGCTGTACCTTGTTGGGCTTCTCCCCTTCTTGCCCACCTCCTTCCAGCTTCTGGACTCCTGACGTCTCATCTGCTCCTCCCTCTGATGAGCTATCACCTCAATCTTCAAGACTTACTCAGTCTTGATGCTCAGTCTCTTCTTCTGAGGTCTAGGTCCAAAGGGGACCCTGTCCAGAAGCCCCTGTCCAAGCCCAATTCAAGGCCTTAGCAAGACCTGAATGAAACTACAGAAACTGAGGTCACAATGAGGAATCCTCTAGTCTCTGCTCCCAGGAGGGTTTATGGAAGCATAGAATGAGAGGGTGTGGTGTGGGCAGAGCCCCTATTCATTTCAGTGAGAGGAAGGTCAGGAGTCAGCATAGGTCAGAAGGAACACTCAGACTGCCTCTTACCATTTTATCTATTTATTTATTTATTTATTTAATTTATTTATTTATTTTGGATAGGAGTTTCTATGGAGTCCTGCCTGAACTATAACTCACTATGTAGACCACCAAACGTAGAGTCATCCTCCACCTCTGCTTCCTAAGTGCTGGTATTATAGGCATGAACCACCAGTCTTGGTTTTATGATTTTTGTAGGTCTTACTATGAGTCCTTACTAGCCGCTAACATTATATTTCCTCTTTCCAAGTTTAAAAACTGATGCCTAGTTAAGTTCCTTCTCTCTTGTGTATAAGGACCTACATAAACCGACTTTGGCCATTCTCACAGTCATTCTCTAAAAGAAAACAGAGAAACTTCTGCCTCCTTAGTCCTTAGGGAAGAAACCCTAGAGGGGTTAGGACATAAGGATGCCAGACTTACAAGTGCTGTGGGAAGGCTGGCGTGTAGCTCAGTCAGTAAAGTGCTTGACACACAAGTATAAGGACCTGAGCTCAATCCCCAGGATCCATATAAAAAGCCATCGTGATGGTATGTGCTTATAATCTCAGCCCCAGGGAGGAAGGGGGTGGGGGCCGGGGCTCAGTGGCCAGTCTAACCTAATCAGCAAGCTGCAGGACACGGAGTGACCCTGTCTTAAAAACCAAGGTGACTGTCACTTGAAAAATGACACCTGATGTTGACCTGGTCTCCATATGCATGTGCACACACATTTACATGCACCTACATACACATGAACATGCAAACACGTACATATGAGTGGTTTAGGAAGGGATTTACAAGAGAAATCCTTAGCAGTCATCTGGAAAGAAAGGAACCGTAGGATCCCAGAGCTTGGCAGCCAGTCTTACAATGACATCCATGCTGGAAGGCTGCCACCAACCTCCCCTGCCCAAGACAGCCAGTCATGATGAACTCTTTGCTTAGGCTCCAAAGAGACAGCAGTCTCTCGATACCTCCACAGAGGTGTGTGGGAATCCTGCATCTTCCAGCTTCCTAAACATCCTTCCGTTGTTGGATGTTGGGGGACTGGCTCTGATCCTCCCATTTAAAAAAACATCTTTTTACCTTGCCTCCATCTTTGTCCCTGTGCTTTATTCATCTAGATTTTAACCATACTTCTATCAACAAGTCATTGCTCATCTCATATTCGTGAAGAAGAAAGTGCTAGGGGAAATACTTTCCAGGGTCTCCCTACTTTTTGCTGACAGAATTTTCCTGAAGGAACAACAGGACTTTCAGTATTCTGGGTGTTTGCACATTTTTGTTTCAAAGAAATGCTCTTCCCTATTTCTTCCTAGAGAACTGCTGTTTCTCCTTCAATACGATATTCCTTAACTTTGAATACAAGCTGAATTAAAACCCCCTCTAGGTCTACATAGAACTTGAGCTTTTTTTCTGCCTCTGTATTAATAAGCATTGTTTATTAGATCATCGGGTGAGAACTTCCCAATGTGAACTCTTCAAAGGCAAGGAGTATTCTTTGTGTTTCTAGTATCCAATCTAGGGTGAAAGAATCTCTAAACTTAACATGGGAATTGTTACAGTTAGTAGGAGGTTGGACTGAGAAGGAATCCAGTGTAGAGGATGTATCTTCTTGGGGTCACCCTGTTCAGCCTAGCATACTACCTGGTGAGATGGGCTGGGGCTTCAGAGCCTATAAGTGACCCTAAGAAAGCATGCTTCTGAGAGCTGGGGTCTGACTCCTTTGGTTAGTCATTGTGGGGATTACTCTCTACAGTGACCTAGTTTTCCCTCTTTTTTTTTCTTCCCCTCCCTAAATCCCTCTTCCATGGACTAGAATGGAGTGTATGTGTGGGAGGGAGAATCTGCTCTCTGAGCAGAGGCTTAAAGGCTTTGTGTTTTATCCCAGAGCTAAAGCAGAGGGGTGGGATGAAAGCCAAGATGCCTAGACCCTGGGCACAGCGCCTAGGCCAGAGCATTACAGTGAGTGTTTCATAGTTATAGCTTGGTGGAAAAGGAGCAGTTTATTGCTCAGAAGTGAGTATGGGGTGCTCACTTAGGTAGCACATGTACTAAAATTGGAAAGATACCAAGAAGATTAGCATGGCCCCTACGCAAGGATGACATGAAAATTCGTGAATCATTCCCTATTTGAAGAAAAAGAAGTGAGTATGGGGGGCAGGATGTCTGAGGCCAGCCTCCTTTGTACCAGATTCTTCTTTATTACGGAACCTGTGCTCTTCCCTAGAGTTCAGACAAGTGCCTGCACATAAGGCTTAATGAGTATTTATTAATAATTTGATGAAATCTGGACTGGTGAGATAGCTCAGTGGGTAAGGCACATGGTGTCCTGAATTCAATTCCCAGAACCTTGAATGATGGAAGTTGTCTTCTGATCTCCACCCATGTATCATGCCATGCATGTACGCACTCCCCCCCAATAAATATTTTAAAATTTTTGGTGAAATCTGTAAAATGAAGGAGTTATATGGATTTGTAGTGCCATCAACCTTAGAATCTTACAATATGTTTAACCTGTTTGGTCAAAAGTTATGATTCCTGTCATGGAGGCACAGGCATCAACTTGACAGTTGAGGGTTTGAGCTCTGGGCACATTTGTACAGAATTAGTAGTTGAGTTAAGCCCAGAGCAAACCTGCAGGCAACTGTCTAGCTGATTGGGAAGGCCCAGCCTATAGAGGGTGGGATTAAGTCCTGGAATAAAATACAGAGAGCTGGTTGACAGAGTTGGCATCCTGGTACACTTGCCTGGTCTGGGAAGTAAGGATCGTCCCTCTTTCAGCCGTTTATGTGGTGATGGTGTGGCCAGTTCCCTTGGCCCAGGTGTTGGCCTGTGCTTTCCCATCAAGCTGGACTAAGAACTGTATTATAAGAGAAAATAAACCCTTGTTCTCTTAAGCCATTTGATAGTGATTTATCAGCAACCACGCAGGCGGACTGCAACAGTCCCCATTATAAAGAAAGAAAAAGTGAGGCTTGAGGGAGATGTTTTCCCAGAGAATACACAGAGCTGAGATCTGATCCCAGATTAGCTTGGTCTCAATTTTTATGTTCTTAATAATTCCTCCAGACGACAAATTTTTATTATTGTTGTTTTGAGACAGGGTCCCACTCTCTATCCCAAGCTGGCCTGAAACTTACTATGTAGCCTACACTGGCCTTGAACTCTTCTTGCAATCAATTCTCCAACCTCAGCCTCCCCATACTTGGGATTACAGGTATGAGGCACCACACCAGTCCCCCACCTCACCCTAAGTGGGGTCTCACTATGTAGACTCAGGACTCTTTTGTTTTTGCTTCCTGAGTGCTAGGATTGTAAGTATGCACCATCACGCTTGGCTTGGAAACAATTTTTTTTCTTTTTTTAAATGAAATTCTGTATGAAGACTTACCATATATGCTAAGGTTGAATGATTTTTTTTAGCACCAATTTATTTGTAATGTTAAGGTACAATGTTAATTCATACTATCAAAGACAGTTCCATATTCTAAACAGTCTCAATAAAGATTGGTTGAATAAATGAACAACCGAAATGGGGAAGTATAGTGTGTACAATGGTCCCTACCTGCAGAGTCTTTCTTTTCCCGGCAATCTGATTTGAAATAACTCTGATGCTACATAGAAGGTACTGTGAATAGCAGTCCTTGTTTTAGCTTTATTTATTTATGTGTGTGTGTGTGTGTGTGTGTGTGTGTGCGTGCGTGCACGCATCATAGGGCATTATGTCTCAATGGAGGACCAAGGATGACTGAGAATCATCCTGGATTGTTTCTATCTCCTTTTTGCTTTGCTTTGGTATTTCCCAGGCCCTGCCCACCAGAGCTGAAGTACAGACCACCTGGAGTTTTTACTGTGGGACCTGGGATCCGAACTCAGGACTTTCTGCTTGTGAAGCAGAGTCTTAGCCCCTGAGCCATCTCTCCAGCCTGAATAACAGTCTTTTTTATTTTATTATTTATTTATTTTTATTTTTATTATTATTATTTAATAACAGTCTTTTTAAAATCTGTTCATGGGGCTGGAGAAATGGCTCAAGGGTTAAGACTTTGTCTCTAAAGCAGAAGGACCTGAGTTTGGATCACAGGTCACATGTAAAAACACAAGGCAGAAATGGCATCGTTATTGGTTCCAGAAACCCCACAACAAAGCAAAAAGGAGGTAGAAGCTGTTGCAGTTCACCTGCATGGTTGCTGATAAATGACCTCAAATGGCTTAAGGGAACAGGGATTTATTTTCTCTTACGATTACTGGTTACAATTCTTAGTCCAGCTTGACAGGAGAGCATGCACCAACACCAGGGCTGAGGGAACTGGCCACACCAACTCTACGTAATGGCTGAGAGAGGGACGATCCTTACTTTCCAAACAAGCATGTCTGGCCAAGTGTACACAAGGATGCCAACTCTCCCAACCAGATGTCTGTATTTTATTCCAGGGCCTAATCCCAGCTACCATAGGCTGGGCCTTCCCCATCAGCTAGACAGCTTTGGGCCCAACTCCTACTAATTCTATACAAATGTGCCCAGAGCTCAATCCCTCAATTGTCAAGTTGACACCTGTGCCTAACCATGACAGAAGCCATCAGGATGATTCCCAAAGTTTTCCTTGGGTCTCCACAGTCTCACATAGGGCACTGTAAAACACAAATACACAAACAAATCATAAAATCTAATTTTTAAAAATCTGCTCATGAGTCATTTAAATTCGCTTTGCCACAACACATTCAAAACCAAACATAGGAAGGGAAGATGTTCTGGCAAGTACTCAGGCACGTGCCATCAAATTTAAAGGGCCGCTCGCTCAAAAAGACATGAAAATAGGAATAGTAGGGTGGAGGGTAGTAATGGGAAGAGCGAGCATGGGATTGGGGATTAAGGTGTGAAAATGTCATAAATTCACTATATTCATGTATGAAACACTAAAATAATAAAAAATAATACATTGAAAGCAAAACAAACAAAAACACGGTCTAGAAGTTGGCCCCAAAACTAATGTGTCTTGTTCAAAACCGTTTTAATCAGTTAAAAAAAAAAATATATATATATATATTTTTGGTTAGTCAGGCATGTAATCCCAGTTTGTAACCCTAGCACTGGAGAGGCTGAGTCAGGAGGACCGCGGCGAATTCAAGCCAGTCTGGAAGTGAGTTAGTTCCAGGTTATCCTCCTTAGAGTCGCGACAGATGCTGGCTCAAACAAAACAAAAAGGTTTTATTAATGAAATTTAAGTCCGCCACCTGTGCACACCCAGAGGCAGTTCCAGAAACCTCCGTCGAAACTCACGGTGAGTCCAACCTCGCCCTTTCTCCCGACCCCGCTTTGTGCGGTGCAGCCGGCTCCCACCGCCCGCGGTCCTCCAGCTTCCAGCAACAAAGTAGATTCACAGCCCGTCCCCGTCCCAGGACGCTGATTGACAGGCCACTCTAGGTGCGTCTGCTCCGTTAGCCACGCCCACACCGGCCCCGCCCACCATCTGTCCCGCCTCCGGAGAGTCGGCCTCGGAGCCTCCCAGTGCCGGCCCCGGTTTGTTTTGCCGTCGAGCGCGCGCTGTAATGACGTCACGACGCTGACGGCGGAGGATGGCGGCGGCGGCCATGGTTTCGGCCGGGAGACGGTGGGCTGAGCCGCCGAGACTCCGAAGAGCCCGCCGCCCGCGCGAGGTGAGGCCGCCTGGCTCAGGGCGACGGCCCGACGGGCGGGAGGGGCTGACGAGCTGCAGCCGCGGGCATTCCTTAGCGCGCGAGGGCCCTCGTGGTGCAGCTCGAGAGCCGCGGCCCCCGTGCGCTGGGCCTGCGGAGCTGGGGAGTAGGCCGGGCGATGGCTGCTCGGGGTCCCGAGTGCCCGAGACCCTCATGCACTCAGAACCTGATTCCCTGGTGGGCCAAGTGGACTCGGCCAGCCGCCTCGCCTGCTTTCAGCGGTCCTGCTCCCGGTGCCTGCAAACCTTTCCTTGGATACGGGGGGCCTATTGATCGCTTCCAGAAAGGGGGTGCCTGAGAAACCCCATAGCAAAGCATAAAGGAGGCAGAAGCCATCCAGGATGATTCCCGAAGTTTTCCTTGGGTCTCTGCAGTCTCACATAGGACTGGAGGGAAAAGTCGGAGTGCAGCTGGGTCGCTTGCACCGCAAACGTACCGTCTTTGCAAGGGAAGCCTGGCTGTGCTCGGTTCTCCGTGAAGCTGCTTGCAGTGATATTGACCACCTGAAAAATCACTAGTTAAAACTGGCTCCTTAGTGACTTGTAGGACAAAAGTCAAGTTTTTAGTGTGCAGTTTTCAGGGCTCTTTTTCGGTCAACTCTTTATCAGTATATGTAGTTTATTATTGAGGCATGTGAACTTTTTGTTAGTGCTTTGGTTCATACCCTTGAGGTTCAAATGTGCGTTCTTCCAATTTTGTGATATTCTTCCACTCCACCCCAATCCACCATAGTGGGAAATTTACACGTGTGCATTAAAACCCACATGAGATGTGTTTTTCCCTAGGGGAAGAAACCTCGTTTACTTCACACAGTAGTAAGGTTGGCTTAAGATAATGGGAAACTAATTTATGAATGATACAGATTAAGTCATAATTATGAAGCAGTCTATCACAATCAGGATCCGAGGTGACCACAAGAGATACCTATATGTGGGAGATACTGCCTCCTCTTGGTAGCCTTGATGGCCCAGTAATTTATCAAGATACAAATTCAAGAGTTTCACTCTTAACTGTAATCCCAGTACTTTGTAAGTATAGGCAGGAGGATTTGGAGTTCAAAACCAACCTGAGCTACTTGAAATTCTGTCTCAAAAAATAAAACACCTGGGTGTGGTGGTGAATTACCTGTAATTTTCACACTCCAGAGACAGAAACAGAAAGGTCACTAAAAGTTTGAGGTCAGTGTGGTCTACATAGTGAATTCAAGAGACAGCGATTTAAGGACAGAAAGAAAAGTTCCACTCTTGTGCACATGTATGTGTGCAGGAGCCTTTTGCACTGCCCCTGACTGAGCCACAGCACCAATTGCTTCTGTAAGATTTATAGCTTACATTTTTACTCCTAGAATTTGGAAGATGGATTGCCAAGAGTTTAAGGCCAGCCTCGGAGTATATATCAAATATCAGGCCAGGAACAATAACAACAATGTAGTAGTTTAATACCTGTAATCCCAGATTTAGAAGGCAGAGGCAAGAGAATCATTGACAATTTAAGGCTAGTTTACACAGTGAGCTCCAAGCAAACAGGGCTATGTAATGAGACCCTGTGGCAAAAAGAAAAAGAAATGATAAAAAGTATCGTGGTAAATTGCATGACTGTAGTCCCAGCACTTGGGAGGTAGAGATGGGATTTCAAAATTATTCTGTTATGTAACCAGTTGAAGGCCAACTTGGGCTACCTAAGATCCTGTCTTTTAAAAAAAAAAACAAAACAAAAAAGATATGCAGATATACAATAGAAATCTGTATTTTTAAAAATATATTTTAGTACTGGGTATCGATCCAAGGACCCTGTGCATGCTAAGCAAGCACTCTACCACTGGACTATATCATATCCCAGAAGCTATTTCAAAAACAACAAGAGCCAGGTATGGTGGTACACATCAACAGTCCCAGCATTGGAGAGGCTGAGGCAGGAGGATTATTGTGAGTGTGGGGTTAGTCTTGGCTGACTGTTCCCCAGTCTAGCCTGAGCCACAGGATGAGAGTCATCAACAGAAAAAGCAAAAACAGATGGCTTTATTGTGCTTCCTAGTTGAAAATCTGTTGTTGCCTCAGGAAACTATTTGGCTTGTAGACTCCTCTGTGGACTCATTGCCTATAACTTGGAAAGACCAGAACTTAATTTCTAGCTTTTTATTATTAATATTATTTTGTGTACTCATATGTGTGTGTGTGTGAGAGGGCATTGTATATCCCTGTGGACCACCAAAAGTGACTTGGGGAATCATCCTGGGTTGCTTCTACTTCCTTTTTGCTTTGCTCTGGGATTTTCTAGGCCCTGGCTTCCAAAGCTGGGAGTGCAGCCAGCTGCTATTTCTGATGGGCCTTTTTTTATGTGTGATCTGGGATCTGAACTCAGATCCTTCTAATCCCTGAGCCATCTTTCCAGTCTCAATTTCTAGCTTTTATAGGTTGCCTTGGCTCAGAGTGTTATGCAATAGAATCATTCTCTATCTTGGCATATATAGAAAACTTGAGAAATATGGGGCTGGAGAGGTGGCTCAGGGGTTAAGCCTCCGCCTTGCAGGCGGAAGGTCCCGAGTTCGGATCCCAGATCCCATGTATAGACGCCAGACAGACATGCGCGCACATACACACAGTTGAATAAATAATAATAATAATAATAAAAAAAATTTTAAGAAAACTTGAGAAATAAAGCCTTAGAAGGAGATAAAGTATTTTGCTTTTTTTTTTTTTTTTGGCTTTATTCAAATGCCTTTTCTTTCCAGAAATCTTAGCATTACATTGGCTGTGTCATTGCTGAACTAATTCTTGGTACAGCCTTCCACTGTCATGTTGTCTGATGTAATGCTGAGGTTGAAATATATATTTTCATTGCTGTGAGAAAATTGTATCAGAGGGAAATCTTCAGGCTACCAGACTTGAAGTGGCCTCCAAGAACATAGTAGAAGTCAAGGAATTCTTTTTTTTTTTTTAATTTATTCAAGTGTGTGTGTGTGTGTGTGTGTGTGTGTGTGTGTGTGTGTGTAACCATAGACGAATTTGGGAACCACCATGGACGCCTCCACCTCCTCCTTGTTTACTCTGCCCGGGAATTTACAGGCTCCGCCCTACCAGGACCAGAAACGAAGGCTGCTCCCGCTTCTGCCTTGCGTCTATACGTGGGGTCTAGGATCCAAACTCAGGACCTTCTGCCTGCAAGGCAGAGGCTTAACCCCTGAGCCACCTCTCCAGCCCCACGGAATTCTTTTTTTTTTTTAATAGTTTTTTTTTAAATTTTTTTATTATTATTATTATTATTTATTCAACTGTGTACATGTGTGTGTGTATGTGCTCTCGCGCGCGTGTGTGTCTGTGTGTGTGTCTGTGTATGTGTAGAACCACGGACGAATTCGCGAACCACCATGGACGCCTCCACCTCCTTCTGCCCCGGGATTCACAGGCTCCGCCCTACCAGGACCAGAAGCGCAGGCTGCCCCCGCTTCCGCCTGGCGTCTATACGTGGGATCTGGGATCCGAACTCAGGACCTTCCGCCTGCAAGGCGGAGGCTTAACCCCTGAGCCACCTCTCCAGCCCTCTTTTTTTTTTTTACCACAGCATAATTTTTATTTTGTAAAACAGTTTTCCTATTACATTTTTTTTGCCTAGTTATACAAGCTCAATAAGAACCTCCCCTTCTCTCTCCCTCTCCCTTTCCCCCTATTGTAGCCCATTCTACTCTCTTCCCTTCTCACTCCCCCCTCCCTTTCATCCCTTTTCCTTCCCTTCTCTCTTGGTGCTTCCTGCTTTCTCTCTCCCATCCTTGAGCATCTGCTGAATATCCTTCTGAGTTGTCTATGCTAGTGAGGGTTCAAGACTCAGTGGCATAGCTTGGGGCCCACTAGTATGGGAACTCTATTATGACTTTTTTTTTTAATTTAAAGTATTTTATTTTATTTTTCTCCTATATTTCATTTTTCCGATCCTTTCCCTCCCTCCTCCCCTCCGTCATCATCCTCTTTCCTTTCACCCCCTCCCTTCTACCACTGTATCTCTCAAGTTCTTCGATAGTCTGTGGGGTCATGTTGGTAAGGACAAGTCTCACCGTAGTGAGTAGGAATCTACTTTCTAAATGTCTTCGGTTAAACATTATATCCTAAACTGTGGAGCATGAGTTTACGTGGATCCTCCTGTGCATTTAGTAACTATACCCCAAATACCAAAAAGCTATGTTGTTGGATGGATTGTCTTCTTTCCTGTGAGGAAAAATAAACTTTATTTTGCTGAGAACCAGAATGACATATTGATTAGAATTTTCCCTTTTTTCCTAATGTATTTGTCTTCATTCTCTCTATCTTTCTCGCTGTTTCTCTTTCTGTATCCTTGTGTGCATGTGTGGAGGACAAAGGTCAATATTGTTTTCCTGTCTTTCTCAGTCTCCACTTTTTTTTTTAAATGTTGGATTAGGTTTCCTTCCTTCCTCCCTCCCTCTCTCCCTCTTTTTTTTCTTGTGGGGGAAGGGGAAGGAGAGAATACCACTGTTCACATATGGAGGTCAGAGATCACTTCTTGCCTTCCACTTTGTGAGCTCTGGAGATTTAACTCAGGTTTTCAGATTTGTGCACCTTTACCATGAAGTCATCTTGCTTGCCCTCTATTTTTGAGATGGGGTCTCTTATTAAATCCGGAACTTACTGATTCAGTTAGTTTTAACTGGCTAGAAACCTACTAGAGATCTTCCCGTCTGTACTTCTTCATTGCTAGGATCAGGTGCAAAATGCCTTGGTGAGCTTTTTTTTAAAACTTGGGTTATGGGAATCAACTCAGGTTTTCATGCTCGTAAGGCAAGCAATTTTTCAACTAGCCATCTCCCAAGTCCGTCCTTCCTTCCTTCCTTCCTTCCTTCCTTCCTTCCTTCCTTCCTTCCTTCCTTCCTTCTTTCCTCTCTCTCTCTCTCTCTTTCTTTCTTTCTTTTTCTTTCTGTAATGCTGGGAATCAAACTCAGAGTGTCATGTATGCAAGGCAAGTGTTCTACTTCTGAGCTATATCTCCAGCCCCCACTTCCAGTGAACTGGTAATCATTGTTTTGGGTATATTTCAGTGATAAATTTAGTCTTTGGTTAGGACTGGCCTCCCTTTAATTCAGCCCTTGACATACTATAATCTAAGAGCTCCTGTCAATTCTCTTTGATTCCCAAATTAAAACCTGCCTTGGAATCTTTTGATTGGAACAATTACTGGCTTCATGAGGAGGTAAGAAGATGTACATACTACCTTTAGCTCCAAGCACCATCCTTGGGCATCCGTAGCCAACTTTTTTGAGACACCAAATTCTATGCATTGACCAGTGAGATAGTTCAGCCAGTAGGGTGCCTGTTTGCAAACCTGGTAACCTGAGTTTCATCCCCCAAAGCCCACATTGTGGAAGAAGAGAGCTAAGAAAATGTCCTCTGATCCCCCACCAGCATAGCATGTATGCACATACCTTTCTCCCCCACACCTCTTCCACCCAGGGATCAGTGAGAGAGCTCAGTGGGTAAGGAACCTGCTTGAAAACCTGTGACCTGAGTTTGATCTTTAGAATCCCACATTGTGGAAGGAAAGAACTGACTTCTGAAAGTTGTCTCTTGCCTTCCATTCATGTGTCGGCTGTGGGCTTCTGTCGGTGACCTACAGTAAATGTTGTCTGGATATTTCATGTGTACTGCAGCACATCCCAAACTGAACTAATCACACTAGGCCTTCTGCTGCTCTCCTGATCTCTTTTGTCCAGGAGCTGATGAGAAACTGGAGTGCTACCCTTATTCTTCTCTCCTCCCCTAGAGCCTATTGATTACACTTCTCATGCCTTCAATCCACTCCATTGTATCAACTACCGTGGTACTGTCATAAGGTCTTCACCTGTAGGCACTGGTGTTCTGGGCTTAAAGGCCCCTCTGTCTCTTGATGAAATCCAAACTAGTTTTACACGTTTGGTAACATTGTGCTGAGATTTGTGGTCCCAAGTTCACTGGGCTAGATTCCAGTTATGGGATGGCCTGGGCAAATATAAGACCCTGGAGACCAGCTGTCAGAGAGAAGATTATACATGATGAAGACTGAAAAAAAATCCCGAAAAGAGTCAATGAGAGAACAAGACCCAGAGTAATTGGTTGTTTGTTATGAGGACTGGGTGAGGGAGAGGACTGACCTGCAGGAGGCTGGTAGAACTGGGAAGCTCTCCATGGAGGCCTTAGGAAAAACAGCTTTCTGAATCATTATGGATGATGGTTGTAGAGGAGGCCTCCAACACTGTACACTCCCAAAAGATGAGTCAGTAATAAGGGGAGCAATTTTTAACTTTGAAGCGATATGAAACTTCAACTAGGACGAGGGGCCCAGGCAAAGTAGAGGGAGATGAGAGCTCTGACAGCTGGGTCTGGTGCATGTTTGTCTCTTTTCAGCCCTGAAAAGCATTGTGAGATCAATGGCATGTGAGTCAGATTTAGATTTTTTTTCTTAGATATTCCATTGAACCTGTAGTTTTTTTAAAAAAATATTTTATTCATATATGTATGTATGTATGTATTTATTTGTGTGTGTGTGTGCATCAGAGGCATTGTGTGTCCCTGTAGAGGACCAAGTGTGACTTCAGGAATCATCCCGGATTGCTTCTACCTCCTTGTTTTACTCTGGGATTTCTCAGGCTCCACCCACTAGGGCTGGAAGTGCAGGCCACTGCTATTTCGGCCTGGTAGTTTTTTGCTTATTTGGTTGGTTGTTTGTTTTTTTTTTCTTTATGTGGGACCTGAACTCAGGACCTTCTGCTTGTGAGACAGAGTCTTAACTCTTGAGCCATCTCTCCAGCCCATGTAGTTTGAGTTGAGTTTTGTTTGGTTTTGTTTGCTCAGAAAGGATCTCACTGTGTATCTCAAGCAGTTCTGGGTATCCTGAACTACCCGTAAGCTTGAGACCTCAGCTTTCTAAATTCTGAAATTACAGGCATTGAGTCATCATACCTGCTTCTATATTCTGACTTCTTAAAGGATCGAAGAAATTCTCTGTTCCAGGGAACTCTAACAGTCAGGTTGTTTTTGTATTTTTAAGAATAGAGTCTTGAATTTACTGTGATCCTTCTGCTTCTGCCTCCTGAGTGCTGGGATTCCAGGTGTATACCACTATACTAAGACTGACTTCAGTCTTAGAGTAAATCTGTCAAGGAGTGTTCCTTCAGGGATATCCTGGGCTGTGCTGACTTGTCCTCTCTTGTTTGCATAGGTGTAGACGGGGCACTGCCTGCAGAGCAGGTCCTGCTATCCTCGCTGGAGAGGATGCCCCCATTTTCGTGATGGGCTGTGGGACAAGCAAAGTCCTTCCTGAGCCACCAAAGGATGTCCAGCTGGATCTGGTCAAGAAGGTAGAGTCTTTGAATGGCACCAAGGATGATATATACAAGCACTTTATCACGGAGGTGAACAGTGTTAACCCTCTCAAAACTGGGTTCCCAGCTACTAGTCAATATGCACACCCTTGCCCTGGTGCCCCAACTACAGGCCACACAGAGCCTCCCTCAGAACCACCACGCAGGGCCAGAGTGGCAAAGTACAGAGCCAAGTTTGATCCACGGGTGACAGCTAAGTATGATATCAAGGCCCTGATTGGCCGAGGCAGCTTTAGTCGAGTCGTCCGTGTGGAGCATCGGGCAACCCGGCAGCCATATGCCATCAAGATGATTGAGACCAAGTACCGAGAGGGGCGGGAGGTATGTGAGTCTGAGCTACGTGTGTTGCGCCGGGTACGCCATGCCAACATCATTCAGCTGGTTGAAGTGTTTGAGACACAGGAGCGTGTGTACATGGTGATGGAGCTGGCCACTGGTGGTGAGCTCTTTGACCGTATTATTGCCAAGGGTTCTTTCACTGAGCGGGATGCCACAAGAGTGTTGCAGATGGTCCTGGATGGCGTCCGATATCTGCATGCCCTGGGCATCACACACCGAGACCTCAAGCCTGAGAATCTGCTCTACTATCACCCGGGCACTGATTCAAAGATCATCATCACTGACTTTGGCTTGGCAAGTGCCCGAAAGAAAGGCGATGACTGTCTGATGAAGACCACCTGTGGCACACCTGAGTACATTGCTCCTGAGGTCCTGGTCCGAAAGCCCTACACCAATTCTGTGGACATGTGGGCATTGGGTGTCATTGCCTATATCCTGCTCAGTGGCACCATGCCCTTTGAGGACGACAACCGTACCCGGCTATACCGACAGATCCTTAGGGGCAAATACAGTTACTTGGGGGAGGTAAGTCTCTCCCCTATTCCAGTGATGTTGGGGAGGGCCCTGAATATGGTGGTGTAGCTTACAGCTCTTGGTCTGAGGGACAAGTTCTGACATCCATGCTCACGAGGGCCAAGAAGATAGTAAAAATGACAAATACTAGTAGAATATCTTAGTTTGGGATCTTGAGATAAAGAGCCTTGAGATGAGGATCTGGGAGCAGATAATTTATGTGAGAGGTGATGCCAATAGCATAGGTAAAGGAATGGAGAAAGTGAAAGAGAAAGCTAATACATGAGTACATTAAGAAGAGGGCTGTGATGGGCTAGAGAGATGGCTCAGGGGTTAAAACTCTGCCTCACCTGAGTTCAGGTCCCAGGTCCCACATAAAAATGCCAGGTGGAAATGGCAGCGGCTTGACCTCTGCACATGAGCCCTCTGATACACATTAAATGAATGAATAAATAAAGTTAAAAAAATTTTTTTTTTATTTTGCTTAAAGGGGTAGGGTACTTTGTGTCTCTGTGGAGGACCAGGGGTGACATCACCAAGTTTATTCCCTGTATTTATTCAGTTCTCAGATAGGAATGGTCACCATGATTGCATAATTCTATAGGTTTAAAGTAACAGTTGATACCACTCTCAGTGTCCTGGGAATGAACTGGAGAAGAGAAATTGGTGCTGCCTCTGCTTCTGAGGAGACCTAGCTGTGAAATGAATGACTAGAGAATGATTGCTGCCCCGCCTCAGTCTCTCCTTAGTACCTGTAGGAAAGTGAAGAATAGCCAGGGCTTAGCTGGGGAGAGACAGAAGGCAGTGCTTCTAGAATTTTAGTTACAGATCCCTCAGCTGTTTTAGTTATAGCTTTTGACCCAATAGGTCTGAGAGAGATGTGAGAGTATTTCTATCAGACATCCAAGGCGCTATTGGTGTTAATAGCCTGTAGACCGTGCTTTAAGGAACAAATATTGAGGAAAGTGCAAAAACGAGCAAAAAGCCTACCTGAGATGGTTAGGGATAGCTGTGAAATTGTAGGGTATAGGCTGAGACTGGGCAAAAGTACAGGGCAGAAAGATCAGAAAGTACACTTATGGGCAGTGTCCAGAGGACTGGATCTTCAATAGCCAGACTAAGTCAGAAGGTCCTGCAGAGGATATCAAAGTTAAGTGGTCTGGATAAGAAGCTCAGAGACCACCTGAGGTTGTAACCGAAATTTTTAAATAGATCCTTTTCATGTCTGAAGGTTGAGAGGCTGGTTGTATTCCAGAAGCTCTGGCTTCTAGAGTTCTGCATGGTGCCAGGCTGTTGAGGGTTCATTTAGCTGATAGGTTTGGAGAAGGAGAAAGGAGGAAAAGGTAGGGAAGAAGATGGGGGGGGAGGAGAAGAGAGTTTCCCAAGGAGAAAGACTTGAAAAATCTGTAGGTTCGCCTAAAAACTTCTGTTTCTGGCAGCTGTTGACCAGGCAGTTTGTCTAATACATGAACAGTCTTGCTAACTGTCTATTGATTAGCTGAGATGGGGAAATGACTATTGAATGGAGTAGGGAATGGATCCAGGCTTCCTGCTACTGGAGCATAAAGATCAAGGCTGAGAGATTCTGTTTTCTACTCTGCTGGAGTAATGAGGCATGGTCCAGGGTTCAGAATATGAATGTGGGGCTGGAGAGGTGGCTCAGGGGTTAAGCCTCCGCCTTCCAGGCGGAAGGTCCTGAGTTCGGATCCCAGGTCCCACGTATAGACGCTGGGCGGAAGCGCGGGCGGCCTGCGCTTCTGGTCCTGGTAGGGCGGAGCCTGTGAATCCCGGGGCAGAAGGAGGTGGAGGCGTCCATGGTGGTTGGCGAATTCGTCCGTGGTTCTACACATACACAGACACACACACACAGAGACACACACGCGCACATACACACGCACATGCTCACAATTGAATAAATAATAATAATAATAAAATTTAAAAAAAAAAAAGAATATGAATGTGGAAGCTCAGCACTGCCTAGTCTTTGCCTCCTGTATCCTTTACTTGGAGTTGAATGCATCAGTTCCTAGTTCCTAATCAAATCCCTGAGAGCCCAAATTAGGCTTTTCTTCTTCTAAAAGCTTGGCTAACCCCAGAAATATACCATGTGGGTCAGAAGTGGTTTGTCTGGTGGTTACCTGGGGCAGATGGCTTCCTCACTGGATCAAGTTCTTTGAGCTGGAGGCCAGTCCGTCTGTTTATCTTGCTGGTCATTGCCGCATATCTGGAAAAAATACAAGAGACATGAAGGTCATGGAGCTGGAAGTTGACTGGGGAGAGAACTAGAACAGAAAATGGCCACAGGATGAATCCTCATTGGTAGGCTCATGTCAGCACAGTCTTGGAATGGAGCCTTTGAGTATAGACACTGGATCATGGACTGCAGGGCTCAGGTCAGGTGGCAGGCCCCACCTGTCTTCTAGAGATTGAGGTGTGTGTGTGTGAGAGAGAGAGTGATGTCCATTCATCTGTGTGGATATATGTGTGTGCATGGGTGCCTGTGTGTGAATGCATGCAGAGGCCAGAGGCTGATGTCGGTGTCTTCCTGAATTGCTCACCACCTTATCTATTGAGTGGGGTCTTTCATTTGAACCCATAGTTCACTGATTTAACTGGTCTAGCTAGTCAGCTTGCTCTGGGAATCCCATCTCCACTTTTCAAACATTGGAATTATATGTGGGCTGTGTCTACCCAACATTTGCATGGGTGTTAGGGAGCCTAACTTTACTCCCCACACCTGCATGGAGACCACTTTATCCATAAAACTGTCTCCACAGCTCTCAACTATCTGTCTTACATTGTGTGAGGCACTTTTGCCCTCATGATGTCCCCTTAAGTGAGTAAGATTCTGCCATAAACTTACCTACTTGTTGAGGAACACGGCTGAGCAAAGCAAAGATCTCACTCTAAGCTCAGTAAGTTGTGGAGAGATTCATTTCCTCACTAGAGAATAAGTCCTTTAGTCTTGGTGCCTTTCTAGAATACGTTTCCTCACAGTAATGTCTCCTGTCTGGTGCTTGTTCCCTGGGGGTTTTGTCCATATAGCCTCTGTCACACTTATGGGCTCCTGTAGGAGATGGACTCAGACAAGAAGACATTGCTGACTGAGCTCCAGAGTAAACAGATTATTTGGGAGAGTGAAGCAGAAGTAGAAGAGGCCGTGGGCAGGCTCTTTGGAACCCTGTAGTGCTGGGAGGAACTGTGACTTCTTGACAGTGAAGGCAGAATTTAGCAGAAAGTGTTGTGGGTGGTGCCTAACTGGAGCTGTTGGAACGCTCCCAGCCTGGTTCTTAGGCATGTTTGGGGTAGTTCAAGAATTGTGGAGAGTGGGCTCTTCATGATTAAGAAAAAGAATGTGGTGCTAAAACCCAGCTCTGCAGGAAGGACATCAACTTGTGAGAAGGCAGATTTGGAGAAGGTTCTAGGGTGCACTCTGCGACCCAGAGAATATGTAGGTCTTGTTTTGACATTTCTGATAGGGTTTAGTGGTGGTGGTACTCAACAATCCTGATAGTCTAGCCTGATAGTCTGATGTCTGATGTCACTGTCTTTTCTCTATAGTTCAGTTATAGTACCACAGATCCCTATTTGAATATTTGCTGTGTTGAACTGGAACTTTTTCCTGACTTCTGAGGGAACCAGTGACCACAGGTGATGCCTTGGGAAAGGTTCCAAGCATAACCGCAGCAGGCGCGATGAAGCAGAGATGTCAGTGATGTGCTCAGGAGGCTGCTGGTTAGACCTGCCTGTGGGGACAGGCTGGAAGTGTTTGGAGGCACCAAGAATGATGTGCCCTCCTCTTATTTGGCAAATACAGGGTGTTGAAAGAAGAGGGAATGTAAAAGGAGATAACTTTGAGAGGAGAAACTGGACTTTTACTCTTCTCTAGAAGTGTTGGAATAGAGAGAACAATTTAGAAGTGAAGGGAAACACGCATCTCCAGATGTGAAGAAGGCCTATGTTGAGGTGAGAGCAATCTGAAGACACATAAAACCACCCTGAGAGGTGAACTTCCTGTCAGGAAGCCTCAGGATGCTTTTCTGAAAGGAGCGATACAGGAGATGAGTCATCATCTCTATAGTCATCCTGGTAGACTGTTAGGGTCCTCACACTCAGAGCTGCTGTTTCACTTGACATGAAATGTGACATCTCTTGCCTGATGGCATTGCTTTTGTCAAGAGTTCTATTCCTAGAGGCAGGATGTATAAAGAGGCCCTTGTCAGGTTAATGGCAGAGCGATGCCATCAGCAAGCTGCCGTCTGTCACATTCAACAGCCTGAATTGTTATCTTCCTCCTCCGCTTGGTCATTCTGAGCTGTGGGGGAGCCTAGATGACTACACAGAAAAGGAGGCTCAGGCAGAGGCTCTCTGAGTCTTCCTCAGGACAATAAGTGCTGCTGGGCAGGTTGAAAAAGCTCTCCATGTTTCTGCCAGGGGATATGGAGTGGTGAGAGGCAGCCTTCTCTGGCTGCGTGTCACCCCTCAACTATTTGGGACTGTAGGAGCCGAGGAAAAGTGAATTGGACTAGCACTATGTGACTACTTTTGCCTTGACCCTTTCTTCGCCTTACTTTTCCCAGTACTGCTTCTTGTCCTGTTTGTCCTTGTTTCTCTTCTTTCTCTCTTAAAAAATATTTTATTTTTATTTATTTATTTATTTATTTATTTTTTCCGGTGCTGGGGACCGAACCCAAAAAAATATTTTATTTATTTATTTATGTATGTATTTATTTTGTGTGTGTGTGTGTGTGTGTGTGTGTGTGTGTGTGTGTGTGTGTGTGCATGCTGTGTATCCCTGTGGAGGACCAAAGGTGACTTCGGGAATCATCCTGGATTGCTTCTGTCTCCTTCTTGCTTCATTCTGAGATTTCCCAGATTCTGCCCACCAGAGCCAGAAGTGTAGGCCATTGCTGTTTCTGCCTGGTGTTTTTTACATTGGACCTGGGATCCAAACTCAGGACCTCTGCTTTCAATGCAGTCTTAACCCCTGAGCCATCTCTCTAGCACTCCCCCCTCTTTTCTTTCTTTCTTTCTTTCTTTCTTTCTTTCTTTCTTTCTTTCTTTCTTTCTTTCTTTCTTTCTTTCTTTTTTCTTTCTTCTTTCTTCTTTCTTCTTTCTTCTTCTCTTTTTTTTCTTCTTTCTTCTTTCTTTCCCTTTCTTTCTTTCTTTCTTTCTCTTTCTTCTTTCTTTCTTTCTTTCTTTCTTCTTTCTTTCTCTTCTCTTCTTTCTTTCTTTTCTTTCTTTCTTTCTTTTCTTTCTTCTTTCTTCTTTCTTTTTTCTTTCTCTTTCTTCCTTTCCTTTCTTCCTTTCTTTCTTCTTCCTTTCTTTCCTTCCTTCCTTCCTTCTTCTTCTTTCTTTCTTTCTTTCTTTCTTTCTTTCTTTCTTTCTTTCTTTCTCTTTTTTAATATTTCTGTGTAGCCCACACTGACTTTGGGTTGAACTCACTGCAGTTCTCCTTCCTCATTGCCTTAGCCTCTCCAGTGCTGGAATTACAAGTATGTTTCATCAAACGTAACAAAGGTTTTCTACTTACTGTTGTTGTTATTGTTGTTGTGTTATTGAGACAGAGTATTGCTGTTTGGCTGTGATTGATTTGATATTCTGTAGCCTAAGCTAACCTCAAGCACACAGCAGTCCTTGTACCTCAGTCTTCCAAGTACTGGAATTTCAAGCATACATCACCATACTTGGTAAGATTTCCCATTAATTAAATTAAAAGTAACTCTAACATGCCCTGGAATGTTGAAGGCACAGACTGCGGCTTGTCTTGGTGCCTTCTAAGTGATGGGATTATCACCTATAGAGTACGGACACCTGGTTTATGTATGCTGACTTCTGTCTCTTTTCCTGTCCCCGAATGTCACAGGGTACAGGGAAGCAAGAAAAGTTAAGGTTGTGCTCCAGGTCAGGGAGCACATTGCCCAGGGGACACTAGAGGGTCGAAGATTTGACAGAAGCAGAGGACAGAGAGGCAGGTAGAACGTTCCAGCTTATGCTTGGATTCTGCTGGATGCTTTGATTGCCTCACTTTTCTACTTTTGTCCAATGTGGACAAAAACTATAATGGATCTGTTTGCTCGCCTCTGTTCTCTCAGCTCTTATATCAAATGATGACTTCTTATGTCTGTCTCCATAGCTTTCTGTACAAGAAGAAACAGTTTATAATCATTTGCTACAGTTCGTCCTTGAGCCTTTCCCTTTCTGCTTGGTAGTAGTTGGTGGATGCTGGTGAAGTGTGTGCAACAGCTGCTCCATACATGTCCTCGTCTCTTCAGAGCTACAGGCATGTAACAGGTAGTTTCTGTCCTCTGCTGTGGAAGCATATATACTCAGGCTAGATCCTGACTGGTCTGGTTTAAGCCACTGGATGTATGCAATGGATCCTCAGCAGTTGGAAATATACCCTTGATTGGAGACCCTTTTTTTTTTGGAAGGAAAAGGAGGCTCTTTCTGTGTGCAGGCAGGAGGCAAGCTGTGAGTGGAGAAGAGTGGAATCCAGTGCCGTGCCGCGGGCTCTCTGGTCCTCTAGGCATTCTTTTGTTGCTGCTGCCTTGGTTACACACTCCCCAGAGAGTAGGACCAGAGCATCTCTGTTGTGATAGAAGCAGACGCCAATCCCTACATTGCTATATTCAGCCGTTGCTACAGACAGCCTTGCTCCACCACCTCCAGCTGTTTGTCAGCCCCGGTCAGAGCTGCCTTTCATCAGTGCCATTTCCAGTCCCACCTCAAAGCTTTCCTAACTACAGAGGACCATGGCTATACTGAGTTATCACCCATGCACCAGTGGTCCCCTTCCTCTTTTTCGTTGTCTGACTCCACCTAGACAGCCCTGCTTTCTGTCGGCTTTGTCACTCTAGGCTCCAGTTCTGGGATTTGGTAGACTGTCACCTCTCCTACATTCTGACCTCTTCAGATCCACTCACAACCTCCTACACTTCGTCTGCATCCACCAAGGTACATGCTGGCTTTCCACTGAATGGTTAGTGGTGACCTGGCTGAGCTATCCCCCACTGGTTACGTTTCTGCAGCCTTTCTTTTTCCAATCAGTTCTTTCATTGCAAGGGTCACTTGAATGTGCTGTTATTTGTCAGTGTCCCAATGCATAATTAATACTCAACGCTGACTCCAATGTATGTTGCTGTTTTGACCACAGGAAGGATGTTGGCTCTACTCAGTGTCCAGTTTTGCTACATTTTTTTTTTTTTTTTTGTCTTCAAAAAATACCTTGTCCTCATGGGCAGCCTCTGAATGTGATGTTTTAGAGTTCTGCTCTCCCGAACTTTCTGAACAAACCCAAAGCTCTGTTTCTCAAAATTTCTTCTGTGCCCTTTTCTCTGCCCTCAGTCAGGCCCACGTAAGTACAGAAAAGAGGCCTTTGAGAGTGGGAATACTAGGTCTGAAAATACATCTTGAGACAAAGCCGAGGGAAGAACTGAGTCATGGTAGCAAACCAAGCTGTGTTCTCTCCTCTCTTGACTATTCTGCAGTGAGGCTCCCTTCTCTTTCCAAAGATGTCTGGGTAAGGAACCTTTGGGGGTCAGGAGATTAGCAGGAATATCAGATCCTATGCTTGGTGCTTTACATGCAGCCAAAGGTGAGAAAAGATGAGAAGTTGTAGTTTTAGAATCTAGAACTTTAGAAATGAAGAAACTCAGATTGTGTTCAGCTCTCTGTGTTTCTCTAAGGTCATAAAAGTAGAATTGTTTGCTGGGCTTGCACTCTCACACTTTATAATCTATCCTGATGCCATCTGAAAAAGACCTCAGTCATTTTGTGCAGCCTTTTGAGACTTAGCATGATGCCAGAAAAAGTCCAAGGCTGCGAGTGAGCACAATCGCTGCCAGAAAGAAGTAGCTGTTTCCTTCCATAGCCTAAGAGGAACGACTGTCTCCATCCTTATTCCCTTAGCCCTCAGACTCAAGGGGAGACCACCTGCTAGGGTCTTGAAAGTGTTACTGCTAGTCTTTACACCCAGGTTGAAGGGGCCGGAAGGAGGGAAATAAGTCCTCTGAGCTAGAGCTGAATGCTTTTTCCATTTCGGTGCCTCTCCCTGTAAGGGAGTGTTAGAGTTCAGTACTGAGGAGTAGTTTTGGCCAACTGAAGTAGTGAGGAATGGGAGGAAGTTGGTTCTCAGGGACAGATCTGTCCTTCTGCTGTTGATTCCTCTGCTCTCCTCGGAAGTAGGTGCCCTAACTGCAAGGGGAACACACTGTCTTTAGAGACTGTGACTCAATAGAAAAGCAGTTAGAACCAGAGTAGAAGTAACCACCTTTCTTCTACAGCCTTAACTCAGGGCCCAGTCATCATCTGCACAGGTCCAGAGACTTGTGGAGACACAATCTGGAAGCACAAGGATGGAAGCTATGTTCTGATTTCCTGAGAGTCTGGAGATGAAGACAACTGGCCTGTTAATATTCCTGCCAAGCTCCTGTGGTCTATGTTGGTTTTGACTCAGGTAGAAGCTGCTGGGAGACTAACCAGCTGCCATTTGGGACGTGTCCCATCTGTCAGCCACCTGAGGCTCACAAATAATCCTGGTCTGGCCCCAAGTATGTATACTGAGGTCAGAGTTCTGTCCTTTACCCGCACCACACAGTTAGAACTGTGGAAACTAAAGGGCATGGCTGTTTATCATTTTTCTTTTTCTCATGCCCACACTGCTTCCTGCTAGTCAGTTATAGACTAACAGGCATACCTGGGTTTCAGGGTCCTGGGCATGTTGGGGAAGTCGGTAGGTTGGACTGTAAGTATGAAATACACTTTTGGGAGGTGCTGAATTGGACTTGAGGTCAGAAATGGAACTATGGATGAGTGTGGAAGGTCTTAATTTTCTGAGACCTGCTAGACCCTGGAGGGCCCATTCATCTGGAGGTCAAGCTCAGCACCTGCCTCACACTCAGTAGGCTGGATGAAGACAGTCTCCCTCTGTTCCATCTGCTGAGCTTTCCACTACAAGTTCTTTTCACACATGGTTAAATTGAAGAACATGGTTAGGATGACTTGAGTCACATTGGCTTGCCCCATCCCATCATAAATGTTCCCAGCTCTTCAATGACTGGGAGTTGAGGGCCTTTCGGGGGGGGGGGGCTGACCCCAGACAATTGAGTCTATTGGCATTCTATACACAGTCGCACAAACACAGTAATTGATGAGGCGAGAGTCTGGGGGATGAAGAGGAGTAAATCAATCCAGCTTGTTTGGGCAATAACAGGCTGGTCGCTTACCAAGCAGCAGGGGTCGCTGCCTGGTGCGAGTCTGTGCCACTGTAGAAATGGAGATGCTTAAGTCCACTATAGGTTGGTGAGAGATCCTTGTAAGACTGCATCAGACAGGTCCAAGCTGCAGGCATCCATGGTTTATCTGAGTGGGGGAGACTCTGATCCATCTATGTTTGGATTTCTAGGTGTGGGTACAGCTTTACTTCATCTTCTGCAGAGCAGTTGCTACTCTTTTGTTTGAAGAGGGAGTGTTTAGATAGAGTCTGGCTAGTCTCAAACTGCCTATAAAGCTGAAGCTGGGTTTTTACTCCTGATCTTCCTGTCTCCACCTGCCAATTGTTGGGATTTTAAATTTGTATTTGTTCGTGTGTGTTTGTGTGTGTGTGTGTGTGTGTGTGAAAGAGAGAGAGAGCGAGAGCATTGTGTGTGCCTATGGAGGACAAGGGGTGACTTCGGGAATTAACCTGGATTGCTTCTACCTCCTATTTGCACTGCTCTGGGATTTCCCAGGTTCCACCTTCCAGGGCCGGAAGTGTAGGCCACTGTCTTTCTTCTTCTTCTTTTTTTTTTTTAATTATTTATTATTTATTCAATTGTGGGTATATCCGTGTGTGCGTGTGTATATGTGTGTGTGTGTAGAACCACGGACGAATTCGGGAACCACCATGAACCACCTCCACCTCCTCCTTGTTTACTCTGCCCCGGGATTCACAGGCTCCGTCCTACCAGGACCAGAAGCGCAGGCCGCCCCGCTTCAGCCCGGCGTCTATACGTGGGGTCTAGGATCCAAACTCAGGACCTTCTGCCTGCAAGGCAGAGGCTTAACCCCTGAGCCACCTCTCCAGCCCCACCACTGTCCTTTCTACCTGGCATTTTTATGTGGAATCCAGGATCCAAACTCAGATCCTTCTGCTTTAGAGGCAGAGTTTTAACCTGTAAACTGTCTGATTTAGGAATTGCTTCTTCTGTTCAGGCCCTTTGGGGCCTGTCCCATCTGTCAGCCACCTGAGGCTCACAAATAATCCTGGTCTGGCCCCAAGTATGTATACTGAAGTCAGAGTTCTGTCCTTCACCTGCACCAGGCAGTTAGAACTGTGGAAACTAGAGGGCATGGCTGTTTATCAGAGACAGAATCTAGGTTCTAGTCCTGTTCAGAGTAGCTTCAACTCAGTCCTGTCTTAGAACTACTCCAATAAGTCAGGCTGGGCTGCAGTATATTTCTTTGTTACAATAGAAGACTGGCAGGGCAACATGTATTCTGATCCAATCTGTAGAGTTCTGGGTTTGTCTTGTTCGTTAGGGGCTATGATAAGCCTACTACTTCCCATTTTTTAAGTGAGTGACTTCAATCAAGACTGACTGGCCCCCAACAATGGTTCCTTGTGTTCAGGTGGCAGCAGAAATCCACAGAGCTTTCTTGATCTGTGAATTGTCTAGTTTAGTCAACTTGACTGTCAGCCTCAGTACTAAAACCCTGTGTTACACAGACAGGCAGAAGAATGGATCTATCTGCCTGGATGGGAGGGCTGTTGGCCCAGTATGTACAGGCTGCTCTGTCAACAAGACATCTCTACTGCCTATGGTAGTATGTTCTGACACCTTGACTTTTTTCTTCCCAAGGGCCAGAATCACTAGGAACTGGCCTGACGTTAGGTGGCTGGTTGCCAATACAGTTTCCTTGCCATTTTTAGTTATGCTCAGAAAAATTTGAGACAAATGAAGACATCAACTGCAAGTAGGCCAACTTTTCCTCAGGATTCCAGGTTCTCCCTGTCTTACTCCTGTCTACAGTGGAGAAGGAGGTAGGACAAGAGGTCAAAGGAGCCAGACTCAGGTGAGAGGAATTTGGTTTGTTAAATGACCGCCTCTGCCTGAAATGTTAGCTTTTATAAGATGTGCCTAAATGTCCTGGAGGGCATGTTCAGGGGCTCTCCAAGGCGAAAGGCACCACGGGGTGGGGCAAGTAGACTGCACTTAGCAGTAAGGAAAAAAGTCCTGCCCCAGGCATCCAAGTAGAACCTGTAATATGTTCAGGGAAGTACCTAATCACCTGCCCTATGAAGAGTATTGGATCCAATGCAGGGGCCTGTGAGATGGCTCAGCAAATAAAGGCGTTTGCCACTGAAGCTTGAAGACCTGAGTTTAATCCATAGAGCCCATGGTAGAAGGAAAAAAAACAGTTCCTGAAAGTTGTCCTCTGACTTCCACATGCGCACCGTGATGTGCTGCACATGCTGAGGTGCATGCGTGTGCTCGCACTCACACACACACACACACACACACACACACATACACACACACTGATGATAATAATAAAGGAGTCCATGCCAGAAGTGCTCCTAGGAAATGCTGGGCCCCAGAATTTGCCCTGCCCTCCAGTATCTAGGTGCATTTGAGTACATAGTCTGGAAGTAGTTTCTACAAAGGACACCCATTAGACAACCTCCACTGGGTGGTTAACTCACTGTACCTGTATCTATAAATCATCTGCATGGCTCAGTGCCATTCAGTGGGAATAACCTATGTGAATTCACAGTCTGGAATGGTTGCTGTAGCACTGTATGCTAGCAGAACACCTAGCAAATGTCCTTTATTATAAGAATCTAAATTCAGCCAGGTCAAGACAGGCCAGGAAGGCCAAATCCCAGAGACAGACAGTTGCTTGGTTGAATGGTTGAGTCAAGACAGCTCTTGTGTGTGTAGGAGAGCAGACTTTGTAGAGTCCTCTGTAAGGACAGAATGTACTAAGAGGTTGGCACACAGCACTTATGAGAGTTTTTGTGTTATATATGCGGATGATAATGTATACATTTATTTATGAGTGTACTCAAATGTAAATATTTTGGGTACCTTTTAGCAAAAATTTATTAGTAAATGTGTCTAGTTATGAAATTTCTACAAAATATTAATGTTTAATGTCATTTTTCGTTATTCTTTGTATTTCTTTAATGAATTTTGTAATTTTCATTATGCATGCAAGATTAAAAAGTAAAATAAAAAAAAAAAAAGAGTTTTTGTGGATCAGGGAAGTCATACAAACCAGAGAGAGTCCCTGACAAGTGTCCTCATCTCTTCGTGGCCCCAGGAATCATGTTAGCAGACTGAGAAATCTAGATGCTTTGAATGGTTAGCTTTCTTTTCTCTTGGTGGCTAAGAGTCTGAGACCAAGGCTGAGTCGTGGATTCATTGTCATTTGGAAGATGGGGACCCTCTCAATAAAACTTGGGACATTCCCTAGAGAGGAAGAGACTGACCTGGTCCAGATATCTTATTATTGGAGCTTAGGTCTGAATCAAGATGTGGTGGGAAAGCTTGTTTTATTCTCTTTAAAAATTTCCATAGTGTAGGTTAAGTGTCTTGAACACTTAAAAGTGTTTGGGGTCTAGAACACTTAAAAGCGCTCCCCACAGTAGAGGACAGCTCATTTTTCTTTTTGTCAGAATCTCACCACCCAGAGAGCAGCCCCTGCTCAGTAACATGAATCAGTGTGAAGTGAAAGGGGAGCCCAGGATGCTACATGGTAGGAGGGGAACACCTCCCTTAAGAAATGTATTGCTGAGCAGTTCCCAGTGCTGTAGTGGTGGTGTCATCCATATGGGTGGGCAGTATTGAGTCTCATACTAACGTTTATGTTTGACTTCTAGCCCTGGCCCAGTGTGTCCAACTTGGCCAAGGACTTCATTGACCGCTTGCTAACAGTGGACCCTGGAGCTCGGATGACTGCACTGCAAGCCCTGAGGCACCCATGGGTAGTGAGCATGGCAGCTTCTTCGTCCATGAAGAATCTGCACCGATCCATCTCCCAGAATCTCCTCAAGCGTGCCTCTTCACGCTGCCAGAGCACCAAGTCTGCCCAGTCCACACGCTCCAGCCGCTCCACACGCTCCAACAAGTCACGCCGAGTGCGGGAGCGAGAGCTGAGGGAGCTCAACCTGCGCTATCAGCAGCAGTATAATGGCTGAACCACCAGCCGTGTATGGCATAGACTCACCATGGTATCGTCCTGGCCACACTCTGTGGTGCCATCTGGGCCTAACACCTTCTCTAGAACTAGGCTTCATTCATGGTCAGTGATATGTGGAGAGTAGCTGGACCCGGTCCCTTCTCTGTGCCTTTGATAGCCATCATCCTCACCCGCTATGGGAGCCTGGCCTGGCTGCTACCCCTTTTGGTGGGCAGCTCTTCTGTGTGAGTTGAGACAAGCAACAGGACCAGTCCCTCACTGGCCCGCTTATCCTTTGGCTCTTACTTGAACCAAAGGGGTCTCTAGTGCTTGGTAGTGAAGGTCTTATAGCCCAGAACCCTTTGGGACAGTTACTTTTATAACCTTCTTTTCTTCTACAAAGTCTCTTGTCTAGTTCCTACATTCCATGCCATCCTGATCCTTAAATTACACTGCAGTAGGAGGCCAAATTTTGACTTTGGCTAGACTTCAGGCCCCTGATACCTGACTAAACGCAGCTTCAGATCTCTGCAGCCCAACCCTCAGCCAAGATCTGTCTTTCTTCATGGTACCACCAGGGACTCCTCTCTGTCCCAAGTCTTGCCAAGACCTCTAGTGTTAGGACTGTGGCTTGGACCTTAGTTAGCCTCAGGCTCCAACCCCCTATGAGAAGGCCCACTACCTATTAGTGCCTCTCTCTCTCCTACTTGGATGCCCGTTTAATTTTCCAGTTGCCTCCTTCCCAACTGTGGGAAATAAAGGAAGCCCCACTGCTGCTACCTTAGGGACGGGTATATATGAACTGGGGCAAAGGATTCCCCCCAGCATCTCAGTATCAGTCCTGGTTCCATCCTTTGGTATTATCCATTGCCCCTTCCCTTCAGGAGTTTCCATGCCCTCTACAGCTTCATAAAGGCGCCATCTAGTGTCTGGACTGGGTATGGACAGCCTTCGGGTGATTGATGCACACCTACAGTCTTCCAAAAGGAGGAAAGGAAGGAGTTGCGATGGGGGAGAGCCCTGGGTTACTCCCCTTCTGCTCAGATTTTGCACACCTGTCCCTGGAACTTAGCCATACTGTGTGACCTGCCTCTGAACCCTAGGTGCTTGGGGTACTGACCTTGCTGTGAGAGCTGGTCTTGCTCTGTCTGCCCTGTGTCCTTTCACAGCATTAACTTTCTAGCCTGGTCCCATTGAATGGTCAGGCTGGAAGAGCCTTTTATGAAAAATGGGGTGAAGCTGGGGGTAGAGGGGCTGTTCTCGTGGAGGACTGAACCAGAACTGTTCCCATAGATCTCATGGTCTCCTCTACCACCGCCACACTAGGCTGGAATCTAAGCTGTCTTCCTCTAAGCTGCTTTGAGTGGTGGGAAGAGACCAAGGCCCAGCTTAGTCCTCAGTTACACTGCAAGGCCTCCACTAGCTTGTCTCAGTAGATGGTCTTGGACTAGGCCTTCTTTCTGCTTCTGCCACCTCTCGTGGAGAACCAAACCAAAGAGACCACTCTGTGCCAAGTCAACTGTGCCTTATACAGTCTCTCCTTACGTCCCCACTACCTCCTTTGCAGGAGGCAGTGGAGAACCTGAACCTCACAGCTTCAGTCCCCCTGACCCAAGTTCCCCAGGTGTCTTTGGGGGCTTGAAGCACTGGGGATTTATTTCGTCTCCTGCCCAGGCTAGACCTGGTCCTGAGGATAGGACAGAGGGAATTAAGTACCTTGGACCTTTGATAGTCCATTGGGCCTCATGCCATGGACTGTAGATGGAGAATGTGCAGTTATTTATTTTGTGTACTCTGTAAAGGTATCCTCTGTATTCAATAAACGGGCTACCCTCCCAGGGAAGGCTGCCATTGTTCTGATAGCCTTGACTCTGCTGTGTGGCCAAGGGATTGTCCCAGAGGGTAAGGAATGGGATCCTCCTGGGATAGCTCATGTAGGAAGGTCCTAGTTCCTTAGCCCTGTCTGTTCTAGAAGACAAAGTCTAAGTCAAGGGTAGGCCCCTCAAGATCCTCTCCTTTTTCCTGACCCAGGATGACAGACAAGAAAACAGAGCTTGTTGTCTTTATTTAGGTGAGATGGGGAAGAGGGGTACTTAGTTATAGGCTATGACCTGGTTGATCCAGGCATTGAATTTGCTGACCCGAGTATACATGGCTGGTGCCTGCACATTACAGTTACTAGTGCCCCAGGAGACAATACCAATAAGCACCCATGTGTTCCCCTTCTGACAGACAAGTGGGCCTCCTGAATCACCCTGAAAGAAAAGGGAGGAAGTCAGCATGGCAGTTTGGGAGGTAGATCAGGGCAGTTCAGAGGACAGGGTACTTATGCGTACCTGGCATGAGGAGACACCTGAGCCACCTGCACAGATCATGGAGTCAGTGATTTGTGAGCCCCAGTACTGCCGACACTGATTGACAGTGACCAGGGGAAGAACTGCCTGCTGCAGACGTGCTGGTGTCACGTTACCTGTAGGTCAAGACGGGGCAGTCAGTCTGGCCCCAGGATGTTTATCGCCCTCTCCCACTTCTCTGACTCAAGTTCCTACCCACGCCACTGATGCGGCCCCAGCCTGTGGTGACACACGTGAGGCCTGCAGGCAGGGCTTCATTTGAGGAAGCCAGGCAGACTGGTGAGATCCGTGTTGTGTACTGGGCTGGTGAGGCGAGCTTCAGGAGTGTCAAGTCATTGTTCAGAGTAGTGGGGTTCCAGCTGGGGTGCGTGATAGCCTGTGAAATCAGGAAGGAACTATGTAGGACAGAGGTGGGCACAGGTACCTAGGGTTGAGGTGCATTACTTCATGTGCCCAAAGCAACCCACTTGCAGCCCGTTCTTCCTTGCTGCATGTACAGCCAGACACCAACCTTGGAGATGGACAGCACCTGCACAGGCTCAGCATTGGATGATCGGTCGTATTCTCCCAAGACGACAAAGTGGCGGCCAGGACTGCAAGGATAATGGAAATGGGCAGGTGCTGGGTATGCAGAGCCAGGGAGTGGGCATTCAGAGGAAGGGATTGGTCAGGATAAATGGAGTACACTCACATGACCTCGCAGTGGGCAGCCGTGACAACCCATGTCTGACTGATGAGAGAACCACCACAGAAGTGGAAACCACTGCTGTCCTGGGATCAAAAATCAGAGATGCGGATAAGCTTAAGTTACATATAGGTATAAAGCATGCAGGAGGGCTGGAGAGATGGCTCAGGGGTTAAGACTGCCTCGCAAGCAGAAGATCCTGAGTTCAGATCCCAGATCCCACATAGGAATGGCAACAGCCTGCGCTTCCAGCTCTGGTGGGTGGAGCCTGGGAAATCCCCAAGTGAAGTAAGAAGGATATAGAAGCAATCCAGGATGATTCCCGAAGTCACCCTTGGTCCTCCACAGGGACATGGTACCCCTTCCTCTTTACATATACACACACAGTAAATAATTTTTAAATAAAGTGTAAAGAAATAAAGCACGTAGGACCCTAGTCCACCATGCGGTGTATGTACCTGCAGGGACACTTGCCAGGGCCAGGAGCCTGGCACTGCATTCTCCCCATTGACAATCTTCTGGCTATAGCTCAGTGCTGGTTTGATGGCAGGAACACCGCAGCCTAGACATAGGGCCGATGAGGGTCTGAATCCCAACTCGCCTACCCCTTCCTTCCCCCAAGCGGTACATCCCAGAAGGGCACAAACCAAGAGGGCTAGTCTCTAACTCTTCGGTATGTCTTCTGGGACAACAACACTATCTCAGTTTCACCCCCATCCAATAACCCTCCTGTCCACTCTCCCACATCTCTCCAAAACACTCTTCAGTGTCCTCCTGCCGCCCCCACCTGAGTGGTTGTTACCTTTCATGTAGTCAAAGCACCTTATTTCTCACTTTTACATCTTACTTCCATGGCTTCCTGAACACTCTCAGGCCTGATTCAAGCTCCTGTCCCATTTGTGAGACCTGCTCCTGTACATCTCTTCTCTGTTCCTAGCCCTGAAGGCTCCTTTCTGCCTCAGTACATCAGCTTTCCTTTGCCCACATGGTCCCATCTGTTTCCCTTCCAGCCAGGCTGGCTTCTTCCCTGGCCAGTCATAGACTGGAGCTGGGAGCTAAGTTGCCTCAAGCTGTTCTGTTAGGACTGGTCCCAGCCTACTCACCCCAAGAGGAGCCAAGGAGGGCCATGCCAAGGGTGATGCTGAGCAGTAACATTGTGGATGGAATGAATGAGGTTGAGAATGACCTGGCTTATTTATGGATATCTTTGTCCTTGAGTCTAAGTCCTGGGCCTGAGACCAGGCCAGCAGGTGTATAAGCTCAGCCCACTCCCACACCCTCATCTATGAAGGTCCTTGGAATTATCAGACAGCCCAGGTGTGAGGCTCTCACCCCCACCTTCCTAAGCCTGACTTCTAATTGGCTTTCTGAAACATCTTACACCCTAAGTGTTAGCCACCAGGTACCAAGGATGTTTGGTTAGAATAAGGCTGAAATGTCAAACTGGTGGCTGGGACCAAAGGACTTCTCAGTGCTATCAGGGATACTGGACTCTCAGAGGACACTACACACCAGTATAAGCCAACTGGCCAGCTGTGGCCAGACCTGCTGTGAAAGACAAGGGATGGAGGTTTGGGGCAAGTTGTGAATTCTAATAGACATCATCTTCAGGAATTCCTCATCAGTATGGAACAGGAATTAACAGATTTGTACAGAGATGCTGACTGTCCCACCAGCAGGGGGGAGAGTGGGATGCAAACCCTCTTGTGTCTGGCTCTGGGCTCTACATTACTGGAAAGAATGAGCAAACCCTTGGTGACTGCAAGACCCTGTACTGAGGTTGCTAGTAGAAGAGTGACAGTCACCAATCTGACTACCTCCAGGACTCAGAATGAACCAATAGAGAGAAGATGCTCCTTTGGGTGAAATTACGACAGGTGAGTTGGCTGACCTGGGGTGTGAGGGCTTTGGCTGACTCTGGAGTACCTCCCACCAAAAATGAGATAAATGAATGGGAAGACAGAGGGATGGATGCATAGAATATAATCAAACACATGTAGCAGAATATGAATTGCAAAGTCTGTGGTGGGTATATATGTGTTCCAAGTGTAATTTCTTCAGCTTTTCTGTTGTATATAAAATTTTTCAAAAAGTAGGGAGTGCAATCAGGGGTCCAGGGATGTCCAGTCTGGAAGAGAACCTTTCAAAATAATCCTCCATATGGACTGAGAAGATGGCTCAGTGGTTAAAGATTTTGTCCTGCAAGCAAAGGAACCTGAATTCAGATCCCCAGATCTCAGGTAAAAATGCCCATCAGGTGTGGTAGCCCACCTGTAATTCTAGCCCTGGAAGTCAGAGTCTGAGAATCCCTAAAATAAGCCAGCTAGTCAGACTAGGTTTTGTTTTTTTAATTGCGTGTGTTTGTGTGTGTGTCTGTCCTTGTGGAGGACTTTGTGAGTCATCCAGGATTACTTCTCTTTTTTCCTTGGCTCTGCCTATCAGGACTGGAAATTTTACCTGGTTGGCATTTTACCTGGGATCTGGGTACCAAATTCAGAACCTTCTGCATAGTATCCCTGATCCATTGCTCCAGCCCTGCCAGACTAGTCGTAATGGCATGTTCTGGATTTAATTAGAGACCCAAGCTCACAACAATAAGGTGGAAGAGTGATGGAGGATGATTACTGATATCACCCTTAGGCCTCCACAGGAACACACACACTCAAGTGTACTTGTGTGCACACCCGCTCCACAAACATACCCCCTACTCACATGTATGAAAGAAAAGGTGAAAAAGAGAATGCCCCTTACCGGTTCTGAAGTCTCAGTGGCTTAGCTACTCTGAGAACAGGTTGCTTCTATCAGGACTTCATATCATCAGTGTTCAGCAAAGGTTTTTGAGTAAATGTGAAATCTCAATGAGCCCATGATTCTCTACTACTACTATCATGCCCAGCTTCGTGTAAGTGGCTCACATGTACTTGGGCATCTGTGGGGTATCACAGGTAGAAGCACTGTGAGTGTGAGAGGCATTGGTGAGAACTTGCCCTTGGAGGTGACAAGCAGTTCCTCTATCAGGAGAGCCTGATTAAAATGTGTGTGTGTGGTGGTCACTATAAGCCAGGGAAAGGCTCTGAGTAGGGTTATCCATGAAATCTCGTAAGGCACTGGGATGGTGGAGTCTGAAACTAGGGTTGGGGTTCTGGATGGGAAGAGTCCTGAAGGGTGGTGGTGAAGGGTACCTCTTAAGCCATGCACTGGATCTGTGGAATATAATGGTCCTTGCATGAATATCTCAGCCACAGAGCCCCCATGTCTGCCCCCTTGCACTCAAGAATGACACAGTCTTTCGATTAGATATTATTTCTCCTGGGTTTATTCTCTTCCTGTTCCAAGCTCTGAGTCTTGGGCCGCTTCACTCCATGTCCATGGCCTGCACCGTCTCCTCTAGAAGCTCCAGATTCAGAGGTCTGACTTCCTGGGTCAGAACAGCTGTGGTTCCAGGTACAAAGCGGTAGTGGCCAGCTCTAGAAGGAAGAGGGACCTTTCAGCACGCAGCTTGCCCTGCTCTGGTAGACTTCATCGTATCTGCAGCCTATAATCCTCCCCTTTCCCTGCACCCACCTCTGCACAGGCTCTGTGGGTGAGCTCAGCGTTCGCAGCAGCTTGGCACCCGTCGCAGTGATCACACATGCATCCACACTGCCCCCAGAGCCCAGGTCACCCAGGATCCCTGCAGTGATGGCTTCTACCAGCAGCCCCTGTGCGGCCTCCAGCTGCAGCGATACGTGAATGAAGTTTAGTGAACCCTCTGAGTGTTACCTCAGGCTCCAGCCTGCATACTTCCTTAATCTTGAACTCTAAGACTATGTCCCATTTGTGCAAAACCCATCTCCTCCTTCTCCTTCCACCTCACATCTCTCTGCCTTCTGCTTCCCTTTCTCCCAAGACCCTGTGTTCCTTCCACCCACTGTTCTTTGCAACTTCTGAGTTGCTTTATTTATGTCCCCTCTTCCAGGAATCTTCCCACCCATCCATCTAATCCTGTCAATGAGTTTCTTTCTGGGCCTTAGTAACCTCTGAAGCATCTAGTGTCCCACTTCTGTCCCTCGGAAGTCCAGATTTCAGACCTCATGTATGACTCTGCTAGGCTTTTCCTTTTCAACTAATGATGCTTTGTGAATTTCAGGTCTAAACTTTGGTATTGTAGGGTCTCTCCAACATTACTCAGTCCTTACTCATTTGTCACTTTGCTAATACTTAGCTAGGATCATTCTGCATTCCCTGAGCTCTCCAACAGCTCTCGCCCGTGTGCCTGAAGGGTAAGAAGCTGCTCACTGTCATGTTTGGCTGGAACCGGTCCTCCAGCAGTGCCAAGGCCGCCTCCTGTCCAGAGCCTGCAGCAAGATGAGGAGGGTTATTGGAAGGGAGCCGTCTGGAGGACAAAACTGAGGGTACGGCTCTCCGGAAAAGGTTGAAAGAGCTCACCCAGGGCCGTGAAGGGCAGGCGGCTGTAGGAGCCGTGAGGGTGCACGCCATAGAGCTGCGGCCCGGTCAGGTCAACACCGCCCACAATCAGCGAGGCCGCCACGTGGCCCTGGTACCTGCGGGCGCGGACACCCGCGGTCACCACCGGCCGGAGCAGGTCCCGCCCCTTGCGCGTCCCACCGCTTCCCGTGGTCCGGCAGCTGCACCGGCCTTTTCCGATCTGTCCCGCTAATCACCGCGCGGCCCTTTCTTCCGTCCCGCCTCCCGTCGGCGCCGCCCACTTTGCGGCTGCCCCCTGGGGGGGTCATCTCAGCCCCCTCTCACCGGAAGAGCGTCTGGCGCAGGACACGGGTGACCGTGGCCACCCGGGGCTCGCGGCCGGTGGACAGCGCGTGCAGCTCCATGTTGGACGCCGCCATCCTCGTGGTCATCTCGGCGTCCGCGGCTACTCCAGCCCCGCAGCAGCTGAGGGCGCAGGGGGAGGGAGGGAGGTGTGGGCAGGGCCAGGATGTGGGTACCGAGGGGGGCCGACAGGGTGGGACCAGAGCAGGGAGACTCTCACTAGATTTTGGGGGCGATGAAGTGGATCTTCTCGCAGCTCTTGTCCGCCACGACCGAGTCGTCTGTGGCCCTCGTATCCGCGCCCAAGATGACCCCGTCCTAGGAAGGAAGGGAAGGCCCCGGCTCAGTGCCCCGGCTCAGTGCCCAGGCTCAGTGCCCCGGCTCAGTGCCCACCGGCCTCTGCATCGCGCCGTCTTCGCACCCGCAGCCCACCGTCCTGCTCACTCGGAACACGAGTCCCGCGATGGTGGTCCCGGTCTTGCGTGCGTGGGGAACCCGGAGCCCTGGGAGGAAGCGTTCCAAAGACGCGTTTCTGGAATCAGAGTAGGGCGGCTGGAGCTGCGGTTCTTAAATCCAGCCCCCGACCCGCCTCGGTCCCACTCATCTGGGAAAGCCTGGAACACAAGTCTCCGGACACAGGCGCCCCCCCGCCCCCTCCCCACACCCAGGAACACAGGCCCCACGAAAGCCCAGGCAGCGCGCCGCCCGCACTGCAGCCGCTGCACCTCTGGCAGTTGTCGAAGGAGAAGCCCCCTCGATGCTCCAGCGCGGGCTCCAGCATCTCGGGCAGCAGTGAGGGTGGATCCTGGGCGAGGGGCGCAGAAAGCCTCCAGCGGCTCTTGGTGCGCTTCGGTGGGGCTGTTCCTCTGTGGCTGCCGCTGCCGCTTTCGCTTTCATCTCCTCCAGTCCCCCCCTCGCCTGCTTTCCTACGTCTCTTTCACTTTCACCTTTGCTTCTGGTCTCACGTAGTTTGGCAAAGGAGGCGAAGATCTTTGCCAGGTAAATCCCTCACCTCTGGCTAGCTAGCCTTCAGTCCTTCCACCATTTTCCCTTCTAGGGCCCCCCCAACTCTTACTCTAACCCCACCTCAGGCCTTAGGTGTCAAAGCCCTGAAACTACTAAATCCATGACCAGGTTGCCTCTGGATTGTTCTTGGTCTTCAAATATATCAAGCTGGACTGAGATTTATCCTTTTTAAAATTAGTGTATGTGACTCTGTGTGTGTGTGTGTGTGTGTGTGTGTGTGTGTGTGTGTGAAGGTAGGTCAGAGAGCAGCTTTCAAGAGGTTTCTCTTTGCCACCATGTGGGTTCTGGCAATGGAATTGATCGCTAGGCTTGCAAGCAAGTGGCTTTACCTACTCAAGCATCTCACTAGCCCCTTTGTCACTGCTCCTAGTTCCTCACTTCTTGTGTTGCCTTTACTGTCTGGTAATTTCAAATTTTGTGACATTGGTCTTTCCATCTTCCCTTTCTTTATTAAGAGGGAAATTTTGTGATGGAGGTATACCTTAATGGTAGAAGGCTTGCCTAGCATCGACAAGGCTCTGGGTTATATTTCCAGTATTTTTTGGGGGGGGAAGGTTACATGGTGACACACCTGTGAATCAAGTACTCAGGAGGCTGAGGCAGGAGGATTGCTGCCAGTATGAACTACAGAGTGAGGCTCTGTCTCAATAAGGGCAAATAATTAAACTACTTTTAGGTCATCTGATTAATATCTGACATGCCCCAGATTCTAAACTTTTTGCGTGTGTGCTAGGGGTTAAATCCACTGTCTTAACAACTGAGGCACACTTCTAGCCCCAAGCCCCATATTTTAAACTTTTATATCCATCCAGAATCAAATCAAATCATTTTCAAATCCTTTTTCTGTGCTCCTGTTGTACAGCTGCGGGCACGGCACAGGAAACAGGAGCAGGCACAAACGAGGCAGGCTGCCCTTGAGAACGACAGGGAGAAACCCACATTTCTAGGTGTGTTCAATTCAGTGTTTAGCAGAACCCACCTTTCCCATGCTCCACCAAGTGCTGACCCTAGTGATGCAGGAATACAAGTATAGGGACCCCAGTAACGCTGTCCTCAACCGACAGCACACAGAACTTGGTACGGCAAAATATTTATTCAGGGGGTAGATGATCTGGACTGGGAGCAAGGGGTGCAGGGTGACCAGGGCGGTAGGCGCCCAGGAGGATGTCGTTGATGTGCTCCAGTGTCTTGTTGCTGAAGACCATGTTGAGGTGCTGTGTCCCGTTCAGGGGCAGCAAGTGCACAGGCTGCCGTTGGCGGCCCTGCCACTGGCCGCACAGCTCCGTACTGCGCGTGGCTACGGTGTCGTCACCGTCCTCATAGAGCGCAGCCACTGGGTCCTTGTAAGGAAAGTTGTGGTCGTAGATATAGGTGTGGGGGGTGGGCAGACCCACACCATACAGACAGTACACTTCCACACCAGGTGCTGGGAGTCCTGCCAGGAGGTCACGTGACTGTAGCCACATGTACCAGCCTTCCTCAAAATGCAGGTCTGAAAAAAAGCGCTTGAAGTCTTGGGCTGTGTAGTTGAAGTCTGGCGTGGACATGAACACATGGTCCTCGGGCCACACCTGCGGAGCTGGAAACATCCAGGGGTAAGTCGTCGTTATGCGCTGCTCCTCTTTCAGCTTGATGCTAGACATGAGAGGGATGCCCTGGTTGTCACCTGTGGATAAGAAGCAAGATGAGACAGGGAGCCGGGTCTGGCCCACAGGTTCCCTTAGTGCGGTGCTTGAAATCGTGCCTGCCACATTCGCAGCCCGGATTCTAACCCACAGACCTGAGCGTGCCTGGTGGCCAGCAGGTGCTCAATGTTTACTAAATGGGAGACTAGGATAATACCTTTGTCAAACAGAGTTGTAGGGCCTCAAAAATCGGTGGTGGGAATTTCTCGAAATAGGCTTTGTGAATGAGTGTCTGTGTTTGTGTATGTGTATGGCGCGTGGGTGGTCTGGCTGTTCTCCCTCGAGCCCTCTGCAGAGTCTAGCCTCCAAAGGTGTCACAGAATTATATTTGGTGAGGATACAATGAGATGTGTCTGTTTTACATTCAGGGGTATAATCTGATTGAGAGCTTCTAGAGGGAAGGCAGAGGCTGGCTAAGTCCAGCATACATTGGTACTCCATTAGTGTTACTGCTGAGCGCCTGGGCTATTCCTCAGGGAAAGGCAGAGAGACCCCTGTTTCTGGCCTTGGCTGTGGCAAATCTGTTTTCAGAGGCTGGACACGGAGGCTTTTAGGAACACAAAGTAGCTGAAGTTGAAGGGGACAGGACCAGGAAGAAATCTGAGGTTATGTCAGATTCACTGGGATTCACGTCCCCTATATTTTTCTCTCCTTTGTCATCCTTAACACCAGGCTCTGGAAGGGGCCAACATTCTGAGGGAAAAAAATTGTAAGCACTCACTCCTTTCTCATCCCCTATAGGATGAAAGGTGAAGGTGATCAGGGGTCATCCTTACCGGAGGCCAAAACCAGCATTGGCTTGACAGAGCCACCCCACGGAGCCCCAAGGGAGATGAAGCCATCGATGAAGTGGTCTTTCCAGGACTGAGGCTGACGCAGCAAGAAGTAAAGCAAGTGTAGGCAGCCGAGGCTGTGCCCAATGAGGAAGACAGGCTTCCTGTAAGCGGCATACATCTCCTCCACCAGCCCCGCCAGCTTCTGGTAGTACTCATCCTGCTGGCCTATAGGTGGGGAAGGAGGTCAAGGCAGATAGAGTCTGGGGTCCCCTATCCAGCTCCAAACTCAACCCACCTTTAAATACTCACTGGGCTCCAGGCGCCAATCATAGGGAGCAGCTCGCACGGTCTCATCCCGCACATACCCGTTGTTGACCAGATTTTGCACCAGGGTGTGCATGTAACCTGTGGGGAGGTAGCAGCATGGGTTGTTCTGGCCACATACGGGCAGGTCAGCCTGATGACCCACCACAACCCTGGGTCCTAACCTTTCTCTCCGTACGCTCACCTGCTAACTTGTTGCTGTCCAAGTATTCAACAGAGTAGGTCTTGCCAAAGCCGGGGACACGGATCTGTACACCAGGGGCATTCGACACACGCCCAGAGCTGCGGTTGTAGACAACCCTGGGGACAGGGGGACATTAGCAGCCAGTACCTGAGGGGGTAGTATGTGCGGAGGCTGAGCAAAGCACACGACACATACCTGGTGTTATCAATCCAGCAGTCCATCCCAAGGGGCAGAAACAAATTGAGATCCAGCCAGATGGTAAAGAAGTCCTCGGTCTTGCGGTAGCACAACCAGTTCACCACATCCGGTTTATCCAGCTTGGCTTCTAGCTGATTTCCCAGCCAGCCAGGCACTGTGGGCACCAGCTCTCATTCTGGACTCCTTGGTCCCCCACCAACCCGATTCTACCCCCAAACCAGATCACCCCCTCCACTTCCCACACCCTCAAAGCACTAATGACATTTCTCCTCTTCCCATCACATTCCTTACTTGTCCCTCCAGGAGCCCAAGGCCCAAGTTCCCTTCGGGCAGGAAGGGTACAGGAACCAAGGCCACTGACCCCTGCCCCCGCAAAGCAAACATCCAGCTTGGCTTTCCATTATTTCCAAAGTCCAAGTGAGCACAAGTAAGTATAGGAGACTGGGGACTGGGCCTAGAGCAGGAGGGCAGGCCTTTATAGGCCTCTCCTGCTGTTCTGCCTGTCTTTGGGGGGGGGTAGGGACCAAGGCACGAGTAGCAGAGCTTCACCCAGACTCCACCGTGGCTGCAGCTGGCCGTAAGCACACCTCAGCCCGTCTCCCCCACCCTCCTTGAGTAGCTGACTCAGAGACACAGACACTGATGGGGAAGGGGTAGTGTCTCTTTGGAGACAAGCCTTTGGTCCCTGTCACTCCAAGGCAGGCACTGGGGTTAATGCAGGGACAGAAAGGCCTGGCAGCATCCGCTGTTGCTGCCAATGGCTGGGCTCCGGGCTCCCCAAGCTCTTGCCCGGTGCATTAGGGGACCGGTGGGGGCTTACCGAGGATGACGGGCCGTGTGTGGTTACTGAGTGCAGCCTTGGGCGTAGTGTGCGGGGGGAAGAGCACATTGAGAAGCCAGAAGGGAGTGGCAGGAGGGAGCAGCAGCCCCAGAAGCAGCAGCACCCACTGCCATGGGAAGCCAGGCAGCCCCATTCCAGTCCAGTGCCTACTGCCAGATGAGGCAGTTCCTAGCTGGCCTTATCTGGTATGAGGAGGAGGAGCTCTAGTAGGGCTAGTGGGAGGACCATGACAGCCAATGGGGGTGGCCAGAGACTTCCACTGCCAGGAAGGGGCACAGCCTTGGAGCCGGCTCTGGGCCTGGGTTCAGTTCCGCCTTTGTCCCTTGGAGCAGGAGAAACAGAGCTGTGGCAGCAGGAGGCCCAGAAATACACAATGTTTTATTGAAAAAAGTCAGGCTCTGCTTGGCCAGCTCCATTCCACTGGGTTTGATAGGGGTGGGGTGGGGGGTCCCCTGCCTACAGTAGCCTGAGCCAGGTCTTCCTGCAGGCAGACCAAACTCCCTTCCTTCCCTGCTGCCCTTCCCCGCTTCTCCGATGGTGACATCTAAACAATAAATAGACAATAAATAGCGTTCCCGGGCTAGGCTGCGACTTGACTCCACATCAGTCCCTACCAGTCTTCTCTAGCCAGAGCAAGCCTACGCTGGGGTATTGGAGGGGAAAGTCTCCAAACTACCCACAGGACATCGGATCCATGTCTGTTGCCAGGTTCGGGCTTGGTTTCCCAGGAGACCTAGCAAAGCTGGTCCAAGGCAAGGCTGGGCAAGGCAGAAACTGGCAAGTAGGTATGGGGGTAGGAACTGTTTCCCTGGACACCCTTGCTCAGGCCAAAGACCTCACTGGACTCAGGAGTAGATGGTGATGACTTCACGACCACCCCCGCGCACCAACAACACCCGCTCAAGGCCCTCAGTCAGCACCTCGAGGAATTCCATATCTGCAGGGATCCAGGGTCAAGGAAGCAGCCACAGAACCAGGGGACAGCCAAGCTACTACTCCCACTCAGGGGCACCCAAGGAGAGGACAGCTCCCTGCGATTGGCCTCTCCACAAAAGGATACAGTTCTCATCGCCCTCGGTGTTCTTAGGCGGACCGGGCATGTTCAGGAGAACCAGGCGGGCATCATGGGAGCGCGTGACAATGACTTCATTGAGTTTCACAGCAGTGTGCATGCGCCGCACGTTGGACTGGTCCCTGAAGATAGTCACAGGTCACCAAGAAGCATCAGGCCAAGGAAGCCTCCATCCTTGGCCCTCATGCACAGCTTACCGCCCCTCCGGACCCTACCATGGCTGGGTCTGAACTCACGGCTTAATGTGCACCAGCTCTCGGAAGTTGTCAGGCGCACGGCCAGGGTCCCCGGGCTCAGTCATGTACTTGTCTCGGGTCCACGTCATCTGGATTTTATCAGTTCCTGCTGCAGATTCATCCTCCTCGTCTGAGTAAAGGCTCTCCAGCCGCAGGGCTGAGTGCCTGTCCTTGACCAGTTGGGCCTGAGGCAACCAGAAGTAACCTTAGGGATCTGGGAAGGTAAGGGCCTGGTTGCCCCCCCACACTTGTCCTGCCTCTGGGAAACAGGCACTGGCTGCCTCAGGTGGGACGAATGAGGTCTGTTTGAGACAGGGTCTCACTCTCTGGCCTCCCAATCAGTGACCCTCCTGCCTCAGCCCCCCAAGTGCTAGAATCCCAGGCACGAGCTACTGCGCCCAGCAATTTTTGTTTGAAATAGGATCCCACACTGTATTCCAGGCTTAACTCAAACTCCTGGCAGTGCTTCTTCCTCAGCCTCTTGAGAACTGGGAGAGTACAGGTAGAAGCAACCATGCCTGGTAAAGGAGGTTATGCTGATGCCCCTACCTGACAGTCTCTCAAGGTCCGATTCATACCCCCACCCCTAGACCTGCATCCAGCCAGCCACCGACCTCTCTCTCCCGCTCCGTCTTGGTCAGTCGCATCTGCCGCAGCATTTGAGACCTCTGCTCCATCATCAGTGTGCGCTCGTAGGTATAGGCAGAGATGTCACTGTTATGCTGGGGAAAGGAGAGGCTGTGAGGGCTGGGCTGCATGTTACTGGGGATCCTCAGAGCCAGGCCAGGGGATCAGCTCACCATCTCTACCACCTCCACTTCTGCTTCAAGGCGGAGGTGATACAGGAAGATGGCCAGATCCTTCTTCATCTGGATGCTGTTATCGTCCATTTGGGCCACTGTGAAGATGCGCATTCGGCACTTCCTCCAAACCTGGGGCAGTGGGGTGATCGGTCAGCCTAGACCTCCAAAGGCCCAGCTGCTCTCACCCACGCCCAACCACCTGACGCACCTTATGCTGTCGTAGCAGGAAGGGCAAAAGCATGAGCATGCCTCCGTCATGCACGATCCACCACACGTCGATGTGACCCTCTAGGTAGCGTTCGTGGTTGCTGGGGTAGAAAGCTATGTTCTTGGGCACCAGCAGGGCCAGGTGGGCAGCTGTGGTACAGCGCACAGTGTCTGGGGAGGAGGGGCACTGCTGACTGCCAGCCTGTGGCCCTCTCATCTCTGCCATCTCGCCTAACCCTGGCTCTTGGCCCCTGGCCCAGTTCAGGCACCAGACCCTCACGCACCAATAAAGGTCTTCCAGGCACGTGGGTCCTCACTCTGTCGCCAGCCATAGGGCCAGCCCAGCACCACAGAGTTATGTCTCATGCCTCCTAGGCCGCAAGACTGGATGAGGTGGGCCAGTCCCTCACGAACCTTGCTGGCAACCACCACCTGGCAGAAGCCTTTCACCTTCTCGATCTCCATCATGTTCTTGATCGTCTGTGGAAAACACTAATCTCAGAAGGCAAGGCCACCAGCTTCCAACCCTCAGTTGAACTCCATCCCTGAACCCCAAGGTGAGTAGGGGAGCCCCTGGAGCAAGTTACCCACCCACAGAGCATGTTTTCAAGAGGGGGCAGCTGTACCCTCATTCTAGCTTGAGGATGACAGCCATGTCGTCCATCGGGTTGGCTGCACTGGCCAAGGCTTGTCCCCTCCTCTACGGTCAGCTGCAGCCCAGATACCAACGATCTGGCTCAGCCCCTCCCCACCCTTGGCAGGCACCTGCTCAGCAGCCTGGGCCTCGCCGTAGTTCTCCAAGAAGCTGCCCTGGATGACGGAGCCAACGATGGTCAGGCCTTTGCCAGCCTTGAGCTGGGAGGCGAAGGTGAGGAGCCGCGGGTACTTCACGTGAAGGTCCTCGTCCAGCTTTAACAGCACCAGGAGCTGGGGCCTGCGTGTCAGATGGCGTCCTGGGATCAGAGCCAAGCCTTGCCAAGGGCTCGTCCCTTCTCGGGGGGGACCTAGGGGCCCTCCCCCCCTTTAGTGCCGCTGAGAATCCTGAGATGGTATGGTGGCAGGAGCTTACCGCCAGTTCTTGGTGTGAGGAGGCCCCTCCTCCAGCCTCAGCAGTGCATAGCGGGCAGCGCTCAGGGACAGGCCTCGGATCCCGTCACCCCACTCCTTCTCTGCCCTGGAGTGTCACCACAAGCAAGTGAGCCCCCAGTTCCATACAGAGATTATCCCTCCTACCGTCTTCCCTGCTCCCTCCTTTTCTCTCTCTCGTTGCTCGGTGGTTGGGGGAGGGGGGCTGAAACTGGGGCCTCATGCACTACTAAGCAAGTACTCTGCTACTGCACTACACTGCCAGTCCTATCACCCGGGGATTTCTGTCTCTGTGACTATGGGGTGGAGGTGAGTCGCAGCTCCCTCAGAACAAGCAACCACGGTGGAAGCAAAGGAAGCCTGACCCCTAAGAAGCCACCGACTGAACACTTTAGGCCATCCCAATTGTTCAAGCAGACACTCCCAGTGCTCCGTAGACTAGAGAGCACCCTCACTCACCCTTGGTATTCGATGTACTTGTAGATCATGCCTGCGATGAGCATGGCGACTAGTGCGTAGTACCAGGAGGAGACAAACATAAGGGCCAGGCAGAGGCTCATGCCTAGAAAGGAAAGTGCCCTGGGCCAGAAGTGGAGGAGACAAGAATCAGGGCCCCAGGACACAGTCCATCCCAAGCTCCGGTGGCTCTGACAGGTTCCAAGTCACAACTGGATGTGAGAAACTGGTCAAGGCCACCAGCCCACAATCTCCCTGCTGACAGTGTTTCAAGAACAAGACTATGGAAGAAACTCCAACTTCCTCTAGAATGGAGCTTCTGTTTTCCCCATTCCTCCCACGTCAGGGGACCTGCTTCAAGGGTCCGAGTGGACACTCACCAGTGATAATATCTGAATCGGGGCCTCCAGTTGGGGGTCCTCAGGAGCGTCTGCACAGCACAGGCCAGGTTCACAAACAGGTAACACATCAGAAAGAACCTGCAATACCAAGATGCATCTGGTGCAGAGCAGCCTCCTGGGTTCCTTCCAGGTACTGAACATTAGGCTGGGCCAGAACTGGGCCACACCGTGGCTTCTAAGCCCCAGGCACCGGCTCCCATGCCTGATGCAGATGGGCTTACTCCCAAGATGACCTGGGATCCAGGTGGCAGCGAACAGGCAAGTATGCCCAGAAGAGGAGGGACACAGTCAAGGATTAGCGAGTGGAGAACTGGAACAGGACGGTGCCAAGGAATGACGGGAAGGGCTCCGTGTGAGAGACGACAAGGCGACATTCAGGCCTGTGGCCTGAGCAACCAGCTGGACAGAGGGCTGGGTAGAGGGGGTGGGGAACCAAGTCAGGAAAAGATGGCACGAACCACGTAAGTGTCCAAGGTTAAAAAGATCACTGTGCGGTGAGCGGGAGTTGGGATGTGGGCAAGGCTGACTGTGAGCGTTCCTGGAGCGTCAGCTGAGGAACACAAGGGTGAGAGGATGCCACACCCCACACCCTCAGCGAAGGGACAGGGTCTCAGGGGACAGGGCACCAAGCGTTAAGTCCTGGCAAGGACTGCCAGAAAAAGAAATTTGTCTCCTCTAGTTTAGGCAAGAGGGGCTGCCGCTCAAAAAATAATGGCAAGAGCAGTTTGAGGGGTGCACTTCTGTGGGGAATGGAGCGTTCTGGAGGAGCATGAGAACTCGGATGTCCACAGGCCTGGCTGTGGACAAGGGTGGAGCCTGTGCAGGAGGAAGGCAGACCTGTCACGTGTTTAAGCTGAGTGGGTAGTAAAACGTAGGTCCTTCACAGCTGAACAAGCAAAAAAGACGGTTACTCATGGAATGGCATATATGAGGACCTTGACACAAACAGGGGTGAAAAACAACCAAACAAAGAGCCCCAGGGACTCCTGAGAATCACCACATGCTGACTACTGTCTGCAAGGCAATAGCACTTTTACTCAGCTGCTTCCAGAACTTTAAAAACAAACAAGTTTGAAAATAATGAATGGGGCAGTGGTGACTTCATTAAGGCACAAGGGTTAGCTGGGGTTTTTTCTGGGGTTGGGAGTGTGCTAGCCTACTGCTCCCACCATGGTGTAGATAGAGGTTCTACTGGTGTCTCTGGCTTCTATACAGGTGCTAGGGTGGCTTCTGAAAAGCAAAACAAACTAAGTCCTGCCAGGCAACATCTGTCCACGTAGGCGTGACAGTCTCCTGGTGGAACCCCACACCAAATCACGCAGGAGTCACTGGGAGATGTTAGACTCCCACTGATGGTTACTGGAGTTCAAGGAGTTCTCCCCAAGCCATACCTTTCCCTACCCCCAACTCACATGGATAGAATGGGAGCCACCATATCGAGGGAAGCGATGAGGATGCCCAATTCAGCGATGAGCGCTGTCAAGAGGAGCGCCCACGTTGGCTCCCCATTTGCCTTCCCATGGCCAAAGACCTGCAAGCACAGGGAAGGAATTGCTCCTATCACCCCACTTCCATATATGAAGCCCTGTGCCACCACCTGGTCTCCAGTGTCCCCTTTAGTTCTAGTCCCCTGCCTATCCTCACAGGTCAAAATTTCCTCTGATTCCACCTCTCAGGTCTATCATGTATGAACCACAATCTGCGTTAGGATTCTTTTCTTGTGTATGTGAGGTGGTGTGTGTGTGTGTGTGTGTGTGTAAGAGGGCACCTGAGTGTGCATGCCTCTGTATGCCCAAGGATGACACTGGGAGTCGTGCTAGAGTGTTCTACCTTCTCATTGCTTTCCTCTGGAGATTCTCAGGGCTTTGCCTTCCAGAGTAGGAATTACGGGCTGCCTGTACCTTATCCACCTGGGATATGGGAATCCAAACTCAGGTCCTTTTGTTTGCAAGGGCTTTAACCGCTGAATCATCTCCCCAGCACTCAGTAACTTGAGACGATTGTCCAGTCCTGGGGCTCCACGTGTGTAGTCTGTACTACATCAGACTCCCTCTTTTGCTAGCCAATGCGAGTAAGCAGGTGGTGGGAGCGTACAAAAGGGCTCACCCGCAAGAAGGGAATGATGTTGTCCTTGGCGATGGCCTGCAGTAGGCGTGGTGCCCCGGTGAGGCTCTGGAGGCCAGCACCACATGTCGAGAAGAAGGAGCCAATGACGATCACCCAGGGAGAAGGCCAGGCCAAGGTGCCCACCACCAGGTTTCTGCTGACACCGTCTCCATACCTGCAGGGGCCATGCTTCTAATAAGGTGCCCCCAAGTCTGAGTTGGGGTCGCCCAGAGTAAGGAATGTTAGAAGTCAGGAAGACCAGCTGTGCGTGAGCAAAACTGGCTCTTAGTGCGGACCAGCTGCTAACTCCATTCTTATACCCTTCTCCCTTATTCCTCCTGGATCCTACTGGCGCCATCCTCTCAAAAGCAAAAGTTCCAGGCGGACCTGACCTACTTGGTAGCATAGATCACACTGGCAGCCAGTTGCCTGTGGAGTGGAACTGGGATGGGGAAGGCTGGTGTGAGAACAGGCAAAAGCTCAGCCACAGCTACAGGGAGGGGTGCGGCTCACTCACTTGTCCCGGAGCACCACACCCTCGATGCAGGCACCAAAGAGAATCACACTGCTGAAGTCTGCCTAATGTCAAGGAAACTAGGCTTCCACCACACACAGCCCCAACTCATTCCTGCAGAGGAACTCAGCACCCCTCACAGCCACAGCCTCAGCCGTGGGTATCTAAGGGTTCCAGAGTATGCACGTGCATGCTCCAAAAGTATGTACATGTATGCAAGGAGATAAGACATACATGCTGGCCTGTGTGCGGGGTGTGGACCAGACCAGAGAATTAAATGCAGACGAGCACCTTCTGAGCTCCAGTCCCATCTTCCCCAAGCCTGGAAAAGGATACACACAAGCGAAGTGGTAATGATGGCCAGAATGGTCCCCACTGGAATAGACTTCTGTGCATCACGGAGGTCCCCGGAGCGGTTTGAGCCGGCCATGATACCTCCAAAAACAGACAAGACTCTCTCAGGGATTCCCTGGGATTTGGAATAGACTTCAGTGGATGGGTACGGAGGGCTTACCTGTTACAGAAGGAAAGAAGATGCCAACCAGCACGGTGAAGGATGTAGCGATATCAGCCTGCCACGTACAGGGGAAGGCTCTCCTTCAGGACCAGAGTGTCTGTGGACGGCAGCCCGCGCTTCTCCACAATCTCACCCTTCTCCAGGTAGACACTCCACAGATTTTCTGTAAGGGCAAGAGCATCACCCCTGTAGCCCCACTGATGTCTCCAGGGAAGTCTGGGACAGACCAACAAGAAGCTGCACTTGTAGGGGAAACTCTGGGGACTTCAGAGGCACTTGAGCCTAGTGGCTATACCATGTGCTATAGGTCTGCTCTGGCCACAGAGAGGAAGCTGTCTTGTTAGAAATCTGGCAAAGGTAACCAAACCATTATCAGCCACAGTCTCAGCACTGCCAGACAGAAACCCTTTATAGCTCCTGGAGGAACATCTGCAGGCAGCACTGGGGGCTGGTAGCCAGGGTCTACCGGGACTTTCCAGAAGTTGCTGCAAGCCTGGGATGCTGGCCAAACAAGCTCCATTCACCCAAAACTCAGCTGGGAGCCAGACTAAGAGGATACTGCTGAGCTGGGAAGGGAGCCAGACCGACCCCCATTCCTGAGCTAGGCACACAAGGACGGCTCTGTGCTCGGCTTTCCTGCTGTCGGTAGGCCAGAGGGGATGGGGGGACAAGGATGGGGACCCACCTTGGAGTATGTCAGCAGCTGCTCCAGGTATGCCAGGGATCTCTGTCACATTGTTGAGCAGGAAGTAGGGGTCACAGGAGTCAGTGGTAAGGTTGGGGCTGTGGCAGAATAAATTCCACAGCCGAGTGGCCACTGTCTCATTGTCCTCCAAAACTGTCTTGGCACAGATGTCAAACTGGTCCCGAGACAGGGTCCTGTTGCCCAGCATGCACACTCTACAGAGATGGAAACGTCGGTACCAGCTCAGCCGCAGCCCAGTCTGTTCCCACCCAACATTCTCGGGGAAGCAGGGCATCAAAGACGGTCTGTGTAGAACGGGTGGCAATACAATGCCACGGACAATGCCTGAGTACTTACGGAAACACAGGGGGGTCAAAAATAGACTTGATGCCCCCAGCATAGATGGAAAGGATGGAGACGATCACACAGGCCAGGAAGAGTGAGGCAAATTTGTTCACATACTTGACACCAACAAACACCACCAGGGTCATAAGAGTCAGAAAAATGGTCCCATACACCCGCATGTTATTCAAGGTGGCACTTGACATGTCATGAGTGTCCGACGAGTGGAAAATGGCAGCTGGCGGGGCAATGTAGGTCTGAAACAAGAAGACAAGTACCGGGTTCAATCTTCCTGTTTGGGAGCGAAACCTGTCATCTTGGTTTTCTTTTTCGATGTGTCTCTAAAAAAAGTCAGTTGCAGAGGACCATACATGGTAGGAGTCCACTTATGTGAAATGTCCAGAGGAGGCAAACAACAGAGTCAGAAAGCAAACTGGTGGCTGCCGGGGGCTGGGAACGAAGGGACCGTGACGACCACTGTAATTTCTCTCTTAGGGGATGGAAATGTGTAAAATCTGATTGTGGCAATGGCTGTATCCTGAATATTCAAAAAACCAATGACTTGTACAATTCTTTTCCTTCTTTCTCTTTTTTCTATTTACTTTTTGAGAGCATGGTCTCACTATACAGTTCAAACTAGCTTGAAATTTGCAGTCTTTCCGCCTCAGCTTCCTGAGGCTGTGCAGTTTAAATGGATAGTGAATTGATAGTATCTGACCAGTATTGAAACTAATAATGAATGAATAAATGGAAGGAAGGAGGAAGATGGGAGGCAAAGGAAAGAAGAAAAGAAAAAGAAAAATCCAGACACAGGCACTAATCCAAATGGAAAGGAAGGGAAGGAGGGAGGGAGAGAGGGAGGGAGGGAGGGAGGGAGGAAGGAAGGGAGCAAAGGAGGAAGGAAGGAAGGAAGGAAGGAGAGAAGGAAGGAAATAGTTTGAATGATACTAATGATAGTATTGGCTTTTATCTGAGACCCCAGAGAACAAAATAAATATACGGAAGCCCATACAATTACATGGTTGAATAAATAGACTAGGGAGAAGGGACATACTTCCTTCAGAAGAATTACAAATAATACAGAGGAAATAGAAGAAATAAAAAACAAATTAAAAACTTGGAAGATTTAGACACAACATCCAGAGGATGTGGAGGTAGAAAGAACCAGGTAGCGCTTCTAAATATCTCCAGAGGTGGTCTGTCGCCATGGGTTGCATTCTGTTCAGTTCCTTTGCCACCTATTCTACTGGCCCAGTTGATTCAAGGGGAAGAAGGAAGCTGGTTCTGAGACAGCGCCTATGGACTCAAGGACCTCGACATAGCATCCTATGACTCTTGACTTAGGGATAAGGGCAAATCTAGTAACAGGCCAAACAAGCCCAGGAAATGGTATCTCTGTCACTGTCAAAATCTGTTCTCAAAAGAAAATCTGTTACTCAGCTAAATCCAGTAACTGGCGGTCTAGATGAACATCATAGTTAAGGTGAAGGCAGCTAGGCCCCCTTCCTGCAGGCCCAAAGCAGCACATGGTTGGAGGAGAGATCTGCCTTCCCTCTCCCCCCACCTCCATACTGTAAAGCCCCAGACCTTGGCCAGAGGTGAGAACACGAACAGCCCATTTAGTCTAGAAGGGCTGTTTCGATATGACTAAGGTTGACCATGGCTTAGTCTGACTTACCAGCAAGATCTCAATGGCCCCGAGGATGTACATGGCTGCTGCGAATGTTGTTCCCAGGTAGAAGCATAGGCCCACAGCACCTCCAAATTCTGGTCCCAGTGAGCGAGAGATCATGAAATAGGAGCCCCCAGCTATAGAGAGCAAAGCGTATATTGATCAAGACTGGTTCTTCTTCAAAGAAGTCTCGCTCATGGCAAGCCCACCATCCATCTCTCCAAACAACAAAGGACAAGGATTGCTCTTTCCCCTCCACAGACCAGGGCAGAGACTTTTGTCTCTGTCTTGAATATGTGCTTCTGTTAGAATCTAACACCTCTGGCAGCTCTGATGGTCAACAGTGGGCCCCGGGAAGGCGCAGAGACCAGAGTAATGCTACATGGTTGCTGAAGCCCTTCTGGTGAAAATCTAGTAAAAGTGTCATGTTAGGCATGGGCATCAACTTGACAGTTGAGGGTTTGAGCTCTGGGAACATTCGTAAAGAATTAGTGGCTGCATTAAACCCAGAGCAAACCTGCAGGAGATTGTCTAGCTGATGGGGAAGGCCCAGCCCATGGTGGGTGGGACCAGGCCCTGGAATAAAATACAGAGAGTTGGTTGAGAGAGTTGGCCTTGTGTACATTTGGCCAGACATGCTGGTTTGGCAAGTAAGGATCATCCCTCTCTCAGCAGTTATGGAGAGATGGTGGCCAGTTCCCTCAGTCCTGGTGTTGGTACATGCTCTCCCATCAAGCTGGACTAAGAAATGTAACCAGACTATCTTAAGAAAATAAACCCCTTGTTCCCTTAAGCCCTTTGATGGTGATTTATCAGCAACCATGCAGATGAACTGCAACAAATAGTAATCAAAACAATGTTAAAAAAAAAAACACGAAAAACAAACAAACAAAAACCTTCTATGTTATAATCCCACCTTTAGGACTCACCTAGGAAACCATCACGAGTGTGCAAAGGATGTTTACAACAATAGTGTTCATATGCATGGGCATATACTTGCACCCACACAAATACACTCACCCTGTACACATTAAAAGAAGTTTCCAACATTTGGGAATCATATACCCATATACATACACATAGATATGTAGGTTTAGAAAACATGAATTATACACACACACCCCAATACTTTACAAGGTCTCCATGACCGTATGCCAAAAGGCTAAGTAACAGTAATGAGTTCAGCATGGCGAGCCTATGTGTGCTTTTTGGTTCCCATTCTATGCATGTTTATGGCCTTAAAGTTTGTTCTTTGTAACTAACTAAAACATAATAACTAACTAACAAAACATAATAGTAATCTCAAATTCTTCTGAGCAGGGAAGTTCCTAAGTTGTATCGTTGCCTTAGAGTCAGAAATGGGACCCCACCAAGGTACTGCCTGTGGGGAGGGGCAACGGAGGATAGTAGTCAGGGATTCCCAGCAACAGGCCTAGGGTGTGGCTCACATACCTGGAACCACACCGTTGGTGGCGATGGCACTCATGGAGATGGCTGTCAGCAGGGTCTGCAGAAAGGAGGAGCTGGATGAGCAGCTCAGCTGGGTGGGCTGTGAAGCGACCATGGTCCATGCCTGGCCCAGCCCTGGCCTATGGGGGTACTCACGCAGCAGCAGCAAATTAGCACGATGAGGAGGCTCTGGAGCACACCAGCTGTGCCCACCATCCACGTCAGTCGCAGGAAGAGGATGACGCCGAAGATATTCTGCAGGCAGGGCAGGTACACCCCCATAAGGGTGCCCATGCTGGGTGCCTAAGTGGGCGGCAGAGGAGGGAGCACAGAGCATCAGAAGGGTCCAAATGCGCCATGGAGAGGAGCCCATAGTCACTGAACTGCTCCTCACCCAAGATTCGCAGGAAGGCAGGAGGTGGAGTAGAAGCTAGGACTTCTCTATTGTTCTGACTTTAGTAGTCTGTTCAGACTAAGAAGGTATAAACCCCGATTCTTCCTAAAACCCAAGTCGATTGGAAGATTTTGAACTTTAACCCTTTCCCTCACCAAAGTACTGATTTCTTCCCATCTTCTCCTGCACATGTTTCCCTTTCACCTTGAGACAAGGTCTCACTCTATAGCCCTGGCTGTCCTCTATGTAGACTAGGCTGGACCCAAACTTAGGTGATCCTTTTGTCTCTGCCTCCTGAACCCTGGGATTCCAAGTACGTACCACCACTCCTGGCCCTCTTCTGTCACATTGTTTTGTGTGTTGTTTTTTTTTTTTAGACAGGGTCTTACTCTTTAGCTAGGCTGGCCTGGAATTTACTGTGTAGCTGTCATAGGCACAGGTGTCAACTTGATAGTTGAGGGTTTGAGCTCTGGGCACATTTGTAGAGAATTAGTAGTTGAGTTAAGCCCAGAGCAAACCTGTCTAGTTGATGGGGAAGGCCCAACCCATGGTGGGTGAAACTAGACTTTGGACAGGTGAATAAAATACAGAGAGATAGTTGGGGAAGTTGGCATCCTTGTGTACACTTGGCCAGGCATGCTGGTTTAGCAAGTAAGGATTGTCCCTTTCTCGGCTGTTAAATGGATATGATGTGGACAGTTTCCTGGACTGTTTGGTGATGGTACATGCTCTCCTGTCAAGATAGACTAGGAACTGTAACTGGACTATCGTAAGAGAATAAGACCCTTGTTCCTCAAGCTGTTTGATGATGACTTTTTATCAGCAATATGCAAATGGACGGCGACAGTAGCTTAAGCTGGCTTTCAACTCATGACAATCCTTTTGCCTCAGACCCTTGAGATTATAGGCATGCACCCCTAAGTTCAGTTTCTGGTCTCTTCTGCTGAACTTCTGAGAAGTATCAGATCCCCTATCAGCAGGTCCTATAGCCCAGCGGAAATCCAGGAATCATTCCCCTCACTCCTCTCCAATCTCCCTCCAGTTCAGGTGGACAGAGTCCGGCCTAGTCTGCCTCCCTACTATCCTGATGCTGGTCTGCTTGGATCCTTGAATCTGGGGCAGGAAACCTCGGGACACCGGGTACTGCCTCTCCCGCCTGCCAACCTCTCCACTGCAGCCCACACTGCTGTCAGAGTAAGTCTCTGGAAGCCAAGTTCAATCCCCTCATTTCTGGTGAAAATCCTCTGCACTGCCCTCTAATCCTGTATGTGGTATGTGGTTCACACTCAGTGCTTGGGCCACCAGAGATGCCCTATCACCTCCCTTGCACCAAACAACATTCCTCCGCTGAGCCATGAAACCCGGAGACCTGCTGGGCTCTGCCCCACTCATTGGCACACTTCTCGAAAGTGAGATCTTCAGGAGAGTTTAACTGTCATCCTTTCTGGGAAGTTCCCTGAGGCTGAATGGAGTTGCTGTTCCCTTCTGCATTCGTCCCCTCAGCATTTGGTATATTCTTCTGTGACAATGGTCACTCTGGTGTGACCATGTTCAAGTAGGCTTGACTCATTTATTGCTCTAATACCAGCAGGTCCTACAGGTTCCCAAAAAGCAAGTGGTTCCTTGAAAGTCCCTTCCTGTTTTGGGAAGTTCCACAGGGGGGAAAAAAAATCAGGCTGTGGGCAGGGGAGAAAAGTCTAGCACAAAGATCAGCAGGGTTACTCAATTTTGCCAGCAAGTGATCAGGGGGTCAGGATAGAATCTGCGCCCGCAGAGATAAGGCTGGTGTAACACAGGGCAGTGGGGTCACGAGAACACCCACACAACACCGGCAAAGTTTCCTCTGTCTTGAAACTGGGGTAGGGAGAACCTTCTAGAAGGGGCTAGGTAGGAGGCAGGATCTCCGTGCAAGCAGCAAGGACTTTCAAAAAGGCCTGGGCACAAACAAAAGCCTCCTCACGCCATCCAGCATGGGGCAGCGCGTGAAGGACACTCTCATTCTGTGGTCTGTGGAGCCCTTCTCAGAAAATATCGCCCACTGGGTAGTGCTTAGCAAGGATTCCCTCCTCCACCCTCACCCCCTCTCCAAGCTGAGTCACTTGAGAAAAGGGCAGTGTGGAAAAGGGCAGGGCCGGAAATGCTTTTTACATCCCTAAATAACCTCTGGCAGCCTCGGAAGGTCACAGGGCCAGGGAGGAGTGGCTGTCAGGGATGGTGCACGGTCTGCCGGGAGGCCCACCCTTCCTTTTTCAAGTCTTCTTTGTGGAGGTCCCTGCTTGACGCTCCCCTGGATGAGGTCCACGGCTCCCCACCTTCCTACTGAACCCATCTAGACTTGGCCAGGCTCCTTTTCCCTTCATGGATAAGTCACGCTGATCCAGGTTAGGAGCCCAGCATCCTCACAAGCTGCTAATCAGGCCAAAGAACTGTACATAGCCCCTCACCAACCCAGGCCTTTCTCCCACACTCCTGCTGTGTGCCTAGGCCTTCCTGGGAACCTTTCCATTCCCAGCTCCCTGGAAAGACCCGAGAAGACAGGGATGAGGCTCTTATATGCGTATTCTAATACCTACTGAGCAACACTTTAGGAGCTGGGACCTCGTCTACAGGGCTGGATGGGACGGGCAGAGATAAGCAGGATTTTCTGCTATCTGTACTTCAGAACAAGGCATCAAAATCACAACTAGTAGGAGAGAGTAGGAATCAGGTCTAGGCCACCTCAAGATATCAGGTACCCTCTATGAAGAGTTGACTGATTTGCTTTCCAAAGGCAGAGAGTATGTGAAGCTCTTTAGCTTGGCCCACCCTCTCTCCTGGGCTTATCCCGTCATGCCTGTAGCTGGTCTAAAGCAGTTAACCTGGTTTATCTCGACCAGTCTTTTTACTCTGGCTTACACTGACCACCACTGTATAGCAGATGGCAGCTCTCAAACTTCAGGAAAAAAGAGATATGAAGGGTGGCTCCTTTGCTTCCAAACCAAAAATGTAGAAGAAACTGCCAGTCCTCAATTAAATAGGTCCATCACAGAGAGGAGCTAAACAAAGACACAAAAGTCATCCCAGGGCTTGGGGATGTGGTTTAGTGGTATAGTGTATACTTAACAGGCATAAGGCCCTAGTTTCTATGGGGGAGGGGGGAGTCAACAGGTGTGGTAGTACAAGCCTGTAATCTCAGCACTGGAAGGTTTAGGCAGAAAGATCAGAAGTTCAAGGTCACCCTTGGCTGTACAGTGAATTACAAGGGCAGCCTGGAAGACATGAAACCCTGTCTCGAAAGTAAAAACAGGGCCCGGTGAGGTAGTTCAGCAGGTAAGGAGCTGCTCACAAACCTAAGGACTTGAGTTCAATCCTCAGAAGTACATGTAGTAGGAGGAGAGAAGTAACTTCCAGAGGTTGTCCTCTCATCTTTCATTTTCACTGTACACCGTTGCATGCATGTGTACCCCCAACTCCTCCCTCCCTTTCTCTCAAGTAGATGGATACAATATTAAAAACAAAACAACAATAAAAAATAAAAAGTCATCCTAAATAAATTGGATGTGGGCAGGGTTAATGGGCCAGAGGCCTGAAAAATAACTGGACAAAGGCACTGGGAAAAAGACAAGGAAGCCCTGCAGGGAAACAGGCTCCCATCACGAAAACCTCCTTAGCACTCAAGAAACCTGGGGCTTCAGGAAGGCTTTTGCCGTGGGGTTTGTACCAACATAGCGGAGGACAAGTGTTTCACTTTCTGTAGGTTATGCGCCCCCCAGGAAAACCAGGTTCTTGACTATCCATTTCCACGAATCTCTCTTCCAGCACTGGACATCAATCTTAGGCAGGTTATTTAAGGCCCAACACTCAGTTTCTTCATGTAAACAGGAGTGTGGGTGCGTGCGTGTACGTGTGCGTGTTGTGTGTGTGTCTGATGAGCCAGACTTAGGTTGAATTAAAAACCTGGCTGGGGGCCAGAGAGATGGCTCAAGGGTTAAGACCACCTCGAAAGCAGAAGGTCCTGAATTTAGATCCTGGATCCCATGTAAAAAATGCCTGTCAGGGGCTGGAGAGATGGCTCAAGCAGAAAGTCCTGAGTTCGGATCCCAGATCCTACATAAAAACTTCAGACAGAAACAGTGGTGGCAGCTTGCACTTCTGGCCCTGGTAAGCAGAGCCTGGGAAATCCCAGAGCAAAGTGAAAAGGAGATAGAAGCAACCAGGATGATTCCCAAAGTCACCCTTAGTCTTCCACAGGGGGACACAGTGCACTCACTCACTCTCTCTCTCTCTCTCTCTCTCTCACACACACACACACAAAACAATTAATTAATTTAAAAAATGCCCGGCAGAAATGATGGCAGCCTGTACTTCCAAGTCCTGAAAGGCAGAGCCTTTCTGGGAATCTCCAGAACAAAGCAAGTAGGAAGTAGAAGCAATCTAGGGCAATTCCTGAAGTCACCCTTGGGTCTTCACAGGCACATACAGTGTCCTGTGATACACAGACACACACACATACAATTAAAAAAAAATCTTGGCTGGGCAATAGACAGGGTTCAGAGGAGCTTAAGGGAAAAAAAAAAGGGAGGGGAGACAAAATGAGAAAAACAGAATGAGGAAAACAAAAGGGTGTAGTTGGTGCATGCCTATAATTCCAGTGCTTGGGAGGTACATGATAGAGAGAGGAAAATAAGAAGCTCAGGGTTACGACCCTCGGATACTTAGTTGAATTAGAGGACAGCCCGGGCTTGCTCATAAAAGCAAGCAAGCAAGCAAAACAAACAAAAATCCTGAAAATGATAATTGGATCCAGCCTCATATCTGGTTTCTGTTTGGGGGTATATTTTATCTATTATTTGTCTTGAGTTATCCCTAAATCTAGTGCATCCCAGCCAGGAGCTACCATGGCTCACACTGAGTCTAAGGACACTACAGCTAGGTTCAGTTCTTCCCAAGCACAGACATTTGCCCACGCTGGATGCTCAAGCAATCCTCCAGCCTCGGCCTCTAGCCTTCTGTCTGTTTTGTCATGAGGATGGTATTCAAGAACCTGGGCCTGTTCTTGACGTGGGCTGTAAGCTGAGTACTGAAGATGTGTTCTCAGGCACCTTTGAGGGTCTCCTCAGCTCTCTACTCCTAAGAGCTCCTCCGTAGCACTTGGACACGCCCTTTGATGCCTTCTTGCATCCAAGGTACTCAGTTCCCACCCTCTGTGCCCACCACCTCTGGCACCCACAGGCCCTGCTGGGCTCGGTACCATTCTATGATGGTCCATGTGTCTCACCTTGGCTGCTCTCCGGCGGGCACCTTCCCTACTCTCTGCTTCCTCATGCTCCTTGGCTCCCTGGCTGAGGTTGGTGTAGCTGACGAGCTTGCCCAGAAGAGATGACACCTTTGGGCGGATGTCCAGCTCCTCCTGTAAACAGAGCCACGGGGCAAGCTGGCAACAGGCCAGGCCAGCGCCAGGCTACCTGTGTGCAACCAGCAGCCTGGTAGCTGGTCCCATGCCAAGCCCGGAGGCAGGCCTGGGCCTGGATCCCAGCTCTTGCCTGAGGAAGCCCAAAGCAGCCAACTGGGCAGGTGTGGGCACCACACCCCAGCATCAGGCCCAGCCTAGCGGCGGACTGCTGCTTCTCACCCCACCTTGGCTGCAATCACTGCCAATCCGTTTGTGAAAACACCCGCCTCAGGGGAAAAGGAAGGGCAGGCCCAGCTGGCAGGCAGATTACACCCTTCCGGGCCACCTCCCAGCTATGGCTGGGTCTCTGGGATTCACATCTACCTCAGTCTCCACAAAGCAAACAAAACCAAAACAACCCACACCCTAGTCATCTCAGGGAACACCACGGAAGACAAAAGAAGGGTGTCTGGCACAAGTGACACAGCTCTGTCTTCCTGAACCCTGATCTTCCTGGCGGGTGTCCCCCAGGCTCCCGTCCTTGTGAAGAACCTACCTCCATCTCCAAGGCAGAACGTCCTCCTCCTCAACTGTCCCTGGGTGGGATTCTAGGGCTCTGGACTCCTGACTCCCACAGAGGTCTAGGCTTTTCTTTGCCTCTGTGGCCTTAACTCCTGCAACTCTACCTACCTCCTCTTCACATTTTGCCTTTCCCTTTCTGGCCCTGTGCACAGTGAATCCTGGTTGGGAGTGGGATAGCTGCAGGGGGGGAAGGGGGAGAAGGCCTTGGGGAACTAGAAGAGAAGAGCTGAAAGAGCCAATCAGGAGAGAAAGGCAGATGCCAAGCATGGGGGAGGGCAGAACCACAGAATGGAGGGCAGAGGAGGATTGGAAGAGGCAGACATTTGGTGAGGGGCTGCAAAGAGGGTGAAGGTGAACTACCTTAGAGCGGCCCGCCTGTGGGAAGGAGTCTGAATTAAGATGGCTGAGGGAGCCACAGCCTGGCTGCCGAGGGAGCCCGGCAGAACAAGAGAAATCTGGAAAGGGAGCCAACCTGCAGCTTAATTGAAAGGCCCCTTGACAAGCCCCTGCCTGCCCACCTTCCTGCCACACCTGTGGCCCAGAATGCTCCCCAGCTACCTCAAAGAGTGCCAAGTTCCTGTCATAGAAGTCACTCCCTCTGGAAGTCTCCGAAGGACAAAGGAAAGGGCTGTTCTCTCTGTGGTTACCCTGTCCTGTGAAAAGAAAAGAATCCCAGTTAGGCGCTGCCTCCGAACACCCCAGCGTATGCCCCGCCCCCGAAACCTCTTATCCCCTCACCCCCAAATCTCTGTCCTTCATCTGGCCAAAAAGTTGAGAAGAGATACACACATAACATTTCTATAGAACATTCTGGAGCCAGTGTTAAAAGCCTAGGCCTCCGTTTCCCCATCACACACTGTCAGCCTTTTTAAAGGGTCATGGATGCAAGATGGGCAGCCAGCCAGTTATCAAAACGCAGAGCATCATTCCGGGCGTACACACAAGGGGCAGAGTATGATGCATACTCCGGGTTAAATTCAGACTCCACCCTATTCTCCCCACCTATCTGGAATACCTAGCCTGCCCCGAACCACATTGCGCTCCTGATAGATGAAACTACACAATGAGCCTCTGGCTGCCATGGCCCGCAGGGCCTGCTAGCTACCCCACCATGCACCGCGTGAGGCGCCCTAGAGGGCAGCCCAGGGCATGCTGGGAGACAGGACCAGCACTGACAGCTGCAAAAGGTCAGGAAAGCCAGGTCACTGGGTGGGGCTTGGGTTGCGCAAGGAGAAAGTGATTGGACTGTGCGGGAGGTGGATGGATGGTCCCCAAATGCAGGCCCAGGTACAGGGGAGGCCAAGTCAGCCTTCAAGCCCTCGTGTTGGTGAACGTTATGTCTCAGCTTCTAGACGAGCTCTCAGAAGGAAGACTGTACCATCCTTTTGCTATGTGTGGGATCAAACCACAGATGCTATGGCAAGTGATCTCCCTACCGCTGAGCCATCGACTCCATACACTTTCTTTTTAATTTCTTTCTTTCCTTTATTTTTGATTTTTTTTTTTTAAAGACAGGGTGTTACTCTACAGCCTAGGCTGGTCTCAAACTTGAAACTCAGGACTTAAGAGATGGGTCAGAAGTTAAGTCTTTGGGGGCTGAAGAGGTGGCTCAGGGATGAAGCCTCTGTCTTGCAGGCGGAAGGTCCTGAGTTCGGATCCTAGACGCCGGGCGGAAGCAGGAGCGGCCTGCGCTTCTGCTCCTGGTAGGGCAGAGCCTATGAATCCCGGAGCAGAGTAAACGAGGAGGTAGAGGCGGTCCATGGGGGTTCCCGAATTCACCCGTGGTTCTACACACACACACACACACACACACACACACACACACACGCAGCGCACACAATTGAATAAATAATAAAATTAAAAAAAAAAAAAAAGAAGTTAAGTCTTTGCCTGGAAAGCAAAAGGACCTGAGTTCAGATCCCACGTGTAGAAAAGAGATGCCTGGAAGGAAGAATGGCACCTCTGGCCGTCCAGGGCTGAGCCTGGGAAACCCCAGAGCGAAGCATAAGGAGGTAGGTTAGTTTAGGGTAATTCCAAACTCACTCTTGGGGCCTCCACAGGCACACAGTACCCTCTGGTACATGTACACACTACACAAAACACCAAAAACCTTGACATTCTCCTGCCCTAGCTTCTGAAGGGCTGATTATAGGTGTGAGTCATCATATACCTTGTTTATTACTGGTGTGTATGTATGGTGCGGACACACACATGCAACAGCAAGTGTGGAGGTCAGAGGATAACTATTGTGGAGTGTGTTCTCTTTGCAATTTTATGTGGGCTTTGGAAATTGCTATCAGGTCAGGCCTTGCCCAGCCTTTCTCTCTCTCTCTCTCTCACACATCAGGTGTCTTTCTCAGTCACTTCCTACCTTATTTTTTGAGACAAGATCTCTCACTGAAGATGAGCTCACCAGTTTGGCTAGACTTGATGGTCTTTTCTGAGAGATTCACCTGTCTCTGTCTCCCCAGAGCTGGGATTACAGGCAAGCTCTGAACTGGGCTTTTTTTATGGGTGTTAGGGATAGAATTCAGACCATGCTTTCATAGCAAGCTGACTGAACCACATCCTCACCCCTTACATACTTTCTAATAAGCCCTACCTTCTAAAGCTCAACTGTTTTTCTCTGAGTTCCCCTCACCCACACTTTCTGTTTTCTGTCCCTTGTGGACCTCAGTGGGTGACATTTTCAGCTTTCCACCAAGCAGGCAGAATGGCAAGCACCCCTTTTATGGATGTGGGGTGCTCCTCTCCCTACCTCCCAGACAGCCTGGCTCAGCACTTATAGCCAGTGAGAGAGAAACAAATATTCAGGTTCAAAGAAGTCTGTCTGTGGTTGGACAGCAGCAGAGTTTTGAAGGCAGATGGAAGAATAGCATGGCATGCTAAGACGGAGGAGGTAATGGACGTGTCCACAACATGCTAGTGGTACAGTGACTGGGCAAAGGCTGGCTATGACACCAATTTTTTTTTGTGCAAACAGATCACAGTTCATTTCTCTTCTGTGGCCAAATTCATTTTTCTTATGTGCAGCTGCAGATGTTGCCTGAAGCACCTTCATCTGAAGCAATTTTGCTGATGGCATACAGTTTAAGCCACCTCCTCAGAACCCATAGCTACTCAGGTGCTCACTGTACATTTTTTTTTTTTTTTTGCCTGTGTGTGTGTGTTTACATGTGTGTGCAGGTATACAAAAGAACACTTGAGAGTATATGCTGTGGAAGCCTAAAGGTGACATTGGGAATCATTCTGGATTGCTCTACCTCCTTATTGCTTTGCTACACAGTTTCCCAGGTTTCGCCAAAGCAGGAATTATAGGCCACAGCTATGTTCACCCAGTATAGCTCTGTGTGTGTGTGTGTGTGTGTGTGTGTGTGTGTGTATCACTGTGGATGCCTGGAGAGGCCCAAAGGAACTTCAAGAATCATTCTAAATTGATTCTACCTCTTTTTTGTTTCACTTTGGGGTTTCCCAGCCTATGCTATTTATGTCTGGCCTTTTTACGGTGGGATCCAGGATCTGAACTCAAATCCTCTTGCTTGTGAGGCAGAGTCTTAACTTCTGAGCCATCTTTCCAACTTTTTTTTTCCCCAGTGTGGGATCTGGGGATCCGAACCCAGGTCCTTTGCTTTCAAGGCAAAAGTTTTAACCACTGAGCCATCTCCCCAGCCCCAATGTGCACTATTTTTGTTGCTGCTGTTTTGTTTTGGAGATAGAGTCTCATGTAACCCAGACTGTCCTGACCTCCTTGTATAGCCAAGGATGGTTTTGAATGCCTCACCTCTTGGCCTCCAACTCCCAAGCTTTTGGCTCCATAGCTTGATACCCAGCATGACATTCAGCAGTAAAAGCAAATCCAGACCAATGTCAAAGGCAGTCAGCAGTCTATTCAGCCCCCCAAGTTGTGCTGAAGTCTGGAGGGATCACCTTGTTCCTCAGGCAATCAATGGCATCCACAATAACTTCCATGCTTATTCACAACAAGGAGTCAAGAAAAATCTCAAAACCCAGTCACAGCTGCCCTTTATGTTGACAGTGAGAAGCCTCTGGAAATTACTCTGGCTTTTCTAACAAAACAGAATAGATGTCATCTCTGAAATCTGATTTTTCTTTTCTTTCTTTTTAACGGTAGCTATATAGCTATATAGCTATATAGCTCATCTTGCTTCCCCTTCTGCATTGGCTGCTAGGAAGCTCTACGCTAAATTTACAGTCACCACCTATCTACAGTCACAGGTCTTGGCCCCTCCTCTGCATTCTTCTGAGGAGGCACTTTTGCTGCATGTTTTGGAACCCTTTGTAGAAAGAGGCTAGAAATGTTATAAATTACTCTAAATGTACACTACAGCCTGCCACACCAATGTAATTTTGTGATTCTGAGAACACAGTATTACCTAGAAAATGAACATCTGGTTACAGTGGTGTAAGCCTGGTATCTCAGCCCCGAAGAGGTTGAGACAGGAGGATCCTGAGTTCAAAGTCAACTTGCATGGGCTCTACAGTGAGTGGTTTCCAGGACAACTTCAGCTACCTTATCTCAAACAAACAAACAAGTCAAAGGGGGGCTAGGGATGTAGGTCAGTTGAGAGAATACTTGCCTAGCATGCACAAAGCCCTAAATTTAATACCCAGCATGAAAGTGGGCATCTGTGGCACATGCCTGTAAATGCCAGCAGCCAGAAAGGTAGAAGCAAGAGGATCAGAAGTTCAAGGTCACCCTTAGCTGAAAAACAACTTTAAGGCTAGACTAGGCTACCTAAGATGGTATCTCAAAAAATTAATGAAACCAAAGGAAGGAATTCCGGAAACTGTTGAGTTGAGCATACAGTAGGGCCCCCCCCCAAGATCCAGCAAATCCCTTATCCCTATAGCCATCAGAGCACTTCTGTAAGTTGGGTCTGGTCTTACAGCAATCTTCCAGTACATGTAGTTTACTCCTTTTCAGGAATCAAGAAGACACAAGGCCATCCAAGGAGGGTCAGACCTGGGCCCCGAGTCCACCAGAGCCAGGCATGAACTGACTCCTTTTCTATTTCAGACCCCAGGCCATTCAGGTCCACTCAAGGGCACAACATTTAAACATAGTAAAGAATTCTGAGAAGTCTGACCCGTGTGTACATACTCAGCCGCTAAGTATTTAGCGGGACTTGGATTCCTGGCCCTTCCCACCTGTGACCCACAGAAAAATGCTCACTCTCTGTGCCGCTGTTTTGTCATTGTCTATGAAGTAGAAATCGTCACACCACCCCTTCTAACTGTCCTGATGCATCAGAAAGAAGACTGTCTGGCCTCGGACAATGACGGAAGCATCTTAGAATTCCCCAGTCTCATTTAAGGACAGTTCCCACAGGATAGTGTGAATATGAGGGGGTCTAAATAGCACCCCGTGTTTGTACTGTCTTAAGCTTTAAGCTGCCCGTGCTGGCCTCAGCTATTCCAAAATTCCAGAGCAGGCCTGGGCATGCCTGCTAGATCTAAGTTGTTTAGACCTTACCCGAGACCCCATTAAACCAGAGAATAGCTGGGGTCTGGGTCTGCTGTGAAAGGCACAGATGAATTCCTACTAACAAGCGAATGTACCAGTATCAGAGAGTGATACAGATGACACTCTTGGTTCCTAAGTACGTGGGCACCTGTCTGAGTTACCCTTCCAGGATCTCCCCCCACTTCTGCCACAGTCGGCTGGATAAGCAGGCCTATTTAAGCCCCTGGGAGCAGGAGTGTGGGCTTTGGGCTAAGGAGGAGGGGAGTAGTTTTATATCCTCTACCAAGTTTTGTAGCCCCACCAAAAAGGATCAAAATCACTCACCGGGATGCAGGGTATCCCCCATGCTGCAGACACAGCCAGGTTCTAGTTGAAAAGGAGTAAGAAGAGGAGGAGGAGGAAGAAGGGAGAAGGAGGAGCTGGGCTAGCCTAGAGGGACCTGCCAGGGCACAGTGAGCTGCCAACAGGGCTCCTGGTTACTCCTTTCACCCAGCAAGGGACTAAGGCGGGGCCAAGAGGTAGGCTGGGATCAGCTCTGCCCACTGGTCCAGGCGGATGGATGGTAAGGATGAAGTTCAACCCATTCTCTGGTGAGGAAACATCCTTCCAAGCCTTGGCTTCCTGCTCTGATCCCTTGGCCCAGGCTGGGGGTAGCCTGAGGCATGTGGATGGTGTGAAGCCTGGAAAACCTCCGCAATGACCAACAGCTTACACCACTGTCACAGACAGATGAGAGATCAAGCCAGCATCATCTGACAGAAGGTGACACTTTTCTTACATGTTTCCATTCCTGTCAGTCCCAGACATCACAGGAATTTGCCATCCATCATACCAGCATCTTTATCACTGGTAACCCTGAAGGAAACAGTAGCCATGAGGGTGCCCTGACCCGAACCTGCCTCCACCCTGAGAGCCACAGCCCCGCGCACCGTTACACATGCATATATACAAAGACACTTCTGCAATATTCACATTCCAGACCAGGTGGTGAAGAGCCTGCTGGGGCAGGATAGAGAAAGGAGCACTGTAAGGAAGGACTCACCTCCATACTCAGTTCTTACATTTAGGTTAAGAGTTAAGGCACCAGATTCTCTTGTACGGGTTTGAATCCCACTGGGGGCAAGTTATATAACTCTCCCCTCCCGTCTCTTGTCCCACGGGAGAAGTAGGAAAGATTAAAACGAGTTGATTCACGTTAAATGGTCAGACAAGCCTGGCTCCGTGTGACTACTCCCTAGATCTGCCCGCTGTACCCACAGATCTACACCAGTGCCGACAGAGTCCTTTCAACCCGCACATCCTTTGCTCCCACCACGCCAGAGTGCAGGGAGGCGCGCAGGTTGTGTGTGTGGGGGGGCACCCGAAAGGTGAGTAACGGGGGAAGAGATGCAAACTCTCAAGAGGATGGAGGCGAGTCACACAAAAAGACCAGCTGCAAGCCTGACTTCGTGGAGCGGTCAGAGCCGGAGACAGGCATGATCTCGAGCCACGCAAGCCCGCGGCTTGGTCTCTCCCCGCGGCCACGTCCGCAGCCCCCGCCCGCGGCCGGCAGGGGAGGAGCCGGGGCGGGGAGGCCGGCCTGGCCCGGGAGTCCCGGGTAAAATCAGCGGCACAAGCAGCGGTCTGCGCGCGGAGGGCGGGAGGCGCGGCGCGCGGGGAGGAAGTTAAGTTGAGCCCCGCATCGACGTGCGTGCGCGCGAGGTCGGGCGGTGCGTGCGGGCGCGGGTCCCGCGGGGACGCCCCCCTTTCCCCGGCCGAGGCCCCCCGCCGGTCGCGCCCTCACCGTCCGCGTCCTCCCGCTCGGCGCGCTCCCCGTAGTCCACCCAACTGAGCCCCTCGAGGTTGTCATAGTCGCTGCGCCGCGGCCCGTCCACCGGCACCACGGTGAAGTGAGGCATCGCGCGCCCGCCCGCCGTCCCGGCCTCCAGCCGGCTGTGCCCGCCGCCCCGGGCCGCCGCGCCCCGCCCGCCCGCATTCCTCCCCGCTGCGCTCACTTCCTCCGCCCGCCCCCCGGGCCGCCCCTCGGGGGCGGGGAGCCGGAGACACTCGGGTCGACTCCTCCCCAAGGAAAGGGGGGAGAACCGGGGCGGCTGGAGGACCCCCTAGGCGGGAACATTCCCCCTGCAGGAGGCTCCGATTCCTGTGTGAGCTCGTGTGAAGGGGATGCCCTCTCTGAGCCCCAGATGCGTACTTGGAAAGTGGGGGAAAGACGTTTCCACTCTTGGGGGGTGACTTTATGGGCGTTCGATGAGACGCCGCAGAGTGCGCTGCGTCTGGAATTTAAATCTACGGTTTGCCGTATATCTGTTACCTAACGGGAAGCATAGGCAGGAACGTCCCTGGTCTGACCACAGAGTCCACCCCAATCTTGCCCTGAGCCTCCTATCACCCCTAGATTCGTGCCATTTCCATCACCTCTCTGGAGTGTGCTTCCCGGCCTTCCTAGAAGCTGAACTCCTTGCGGAGGTGCTGTCCCTCTGCGCAATTGGAGGTGACTGGGGATTGTGACCCTCTCCAGGGAGTCTGCTGCCTCTTCCCCGGGTGGCGGAGAGAGACTTGCCCGTGCGGCGTGGTGGGGGGGGCAAGGGAGTGACCGAGATATCCTGGTTGGAACCGTACACCGGGTGTACTATCCCGTTTGAACTTTCTCTTTTACCGCCTCACCTCCTAACGGTTTCTCTCCCGGAGTTTATTTACTTATTTACTCTACTGCTTTTACTTTCAGATAACGTATCCCGTTTAGTTGACTTTGCTTTAGCATCTTTATTTGTCCTTTCTGCTTCTCTCTCTCTCTTTCTCTCTCTCTCTCTCCTTTCCACCTACCTCCCATCAAACAAACAAAAACCCTAGGGGTCCATCTTACTTTTCTTTCTTTTCTAGTTCAGTCAGGCATATAGGCCAGCCCCAGGCTCCTAACTTCTGACCCCCACTGTCTCCCAGACCCAGCTCTGCCGGCAAGGTTGGCAAACTCTGCCGGGTGACCAAAGCAGGCCTCCATCTGACTTACTCCCTTCCCTCCCCCAACTGCTGCCTGATGGTGGTGACGCCTTCCCTGCCTCCCAGGCCTCCTGAAACCCTTAGCTGCCTTCTAACTACACCTTTCCCTTCTCAGTTCCCTCCTGCACCTTCCTATGCTCCCTCTGAACCCCGATCTTAGAAGACAAAGCCCTAGCTCTCCTCTTGGTCCCAATGCCATGTTCCATCTGACTCGGTGGACCTCTCCGGACCCCATTCCTAGTCATCCTTCACTAAGCCCCTCATACCATTTTTACCTGCTCATCATTCCTAAGTGGGCCACCGCTACCCTGATGGAATGCCTTCCTAGCCTCTCTCCATCCTCAACCACCAAACTCCTTATCCCTGGAGGTACAAGTAATAGACCTGCACCCCTCCCAGGACATGTCACCCCATCATCTACCTGGATTGGGGGACCCCCGAGGTATTTAACCCATTACATGCATATTAACCCATTACAAATACGTTGGTGTGAAGTTTTGACTGTTGGGGCCACAAGAGACTGTTGTTTCACAAGGCAGGACCTGTTGGTCTTGTCACTCTTATTTCCCTGGAACCTGGCCTCGACATGTTTTTGGAATAAAGAATAAACAGGGGTTGGCGAGATTGTTCAGCAGGTAAATGTGCTTTCGTGAAGTCTATCTGAATCTGATCCCCAGAACATGGAAGGAGACAACTGATTCCACAAAATTGTTCTCTGACTTCCCCATGCATGCTGTGGGACATATGTATACACGCACACATACACACACACGCACACACGTACATACATACGCACACACACTAAATAGGCAAACAACAAACAAGTAGGTGTGTCCCCCTTGATTCTATCTAATGCTCTTCAAATGTTCCCTGTAGTGCCCATTGCCGCACACACCTTGGTGGTGGGGGAAGGGGAGAGTGTCAGGGCCTGTGTGAGCAAAAGGGGCCATACTAAGAAACAGTAACCTTGGAGTAAACATTGGGGAACTCGACGGCTAACAATTCCCTCACACCAGTGTTTAATCAAGTAGTCTGCATAGTAGAGTCCAGTCATGGTTAGGCAAGGCTGTCAACTTGACAGTTGGGAGGTTGAGCTCTGGGCACATTTGTAGAAAATTAGTGGTTAAGCCCAGAGCAAACCTGAAGGAGATTGTCTAGTTTATGGGAAAGCCCAGCCCATGGTGGGTGGGATTAGTCCCTGGAATAAAAGACAGACAGCTGGTTGAGAGGGTTGTCATCTGTTATACACTTGGCCAGACATGCTGGTCTGGCAAGTAAGGATGGTCCCTCTCTCAGCTGTTGTGTAGAGATGGTGTGGCCAGTTTCTTTGGCCCTAGTGTTGGTACATGTTCTCCCGTCAAGCTGGACTGAGAACTGTAACCAGACTATCTTAAGAAAATAAACCCCTTGTTCCCTTAAGCCGTTTGATGGTGATTTATCAGCAACCATGCAGGCAAACTGCAACAAGTCCTCATGGCAAAATAACCTCACATGAGAAAATCAAAAAATATCTGAGAAGCCTGACCTTTCAAAAGACAGTATCTATCAGGAAGATTACTAGAATGCACTGATTGAGGGGCTGGAGAGGTGGCTCAGGGGTTAAGCCTCTGCCTTGCAGGCGGAAGGTCCTGAGTTCGGATCCTAGATCCCATGTATAGATGCTGGGCGGAAGCGGGGGCGGCCTGCGCTTCTGGTCCTGGTAGGGCGGAGCCTGTGAGTCCCGGGGCAGAGTAAAAACAAGGAGGAGGTGGAAGCGTCCATGGTGGTTCCCGAATTCGCCTGTGGTTCTACACACACACACATACACACACACACACACACACACACACACACGCATGCACAATTGAATAAATAATAAATAAAAAAATTTAAAAAAAAAGAATGCACTGATCGAAAAGTCAAAATTAGGGGCTAGAAAGATGATTCAATGGATAAGTATACTTGCTGCACAAGCATGGGGTCCTGAGTTTGAATACCTCACTCTCATGTACACAAAGTTAGATATGGCTGGCCACAAGTACCTGTAAGCCCATCAACAGGGGAAGAGACAGTCAGATTCTGGAAGCTCACTAACTGGTCAGTCTAGCTTCGGTTTCAGTGACAGATCCTGTCTCAGGGCAATAAAGTGCACAGTGATTGATAAAACGACGCCTATTTGATCTTACACACACATGTGTAAACCCAACATAAGTATATATGTGAATACACCACAGAAAGAGAGAGAGAGAGAAAAAATAGAGCTGTAACATCTAATTAGTAGAAATCCCAGAAAATGAAATAAAATGGAAGAAAATATGGGCATGGTGAGCCATGCTGTAATTCCAGCACCCAAGAGACAGACAGAAAGATATGATATGAAGCTCATGCTTCATATCATATCAAGACCCCATCTTAAAAAATAAAAACAGGGCTGGAGAGGTGGCTCAGGGGTTAAGCCTCCGTCTTGCAGGCGGAAGGTCCTGAGTTCGGATCCCAGATCCCACGTATAGACGCCAGGTGGAAGCGGGGGCGGCCTGCGCTTCTGGTCCTGGTAGGGCGGAGCCTGTGAATCCCGGGGCAGAAGGAGGTGGAGACGTCCATGGTGGTTCGCGAATTCGTCCGTGGTTCTACACACACACAGACACACACACACACGCACATACACACGCACATGCGCAGAGTTGAATAAATAATAATAAAAAATTTAAAAAAATAAATAAATAAAAACAGACTATAAAGATGTAGCTCAGTTGTACAGTGCTTGCCTAGCATGCACGAAGCACCACATAAAATGGATTATGGTGGTGGCACGACTGTACTTCTGGCACTTAGGTGAAGATAGGAGGGTCAGAAATTCAAGGTTATCTTTGGCTACAGAGGGAGTTTGAGGCTAGCCTGGGAAACAGGAGACCTTATCTCCAAACAAAAACCATAAAAACCCTGAGGAAAAAGCATTGTAAGGAAAGAATTTCACAAACTCACTTCCACAAAATTGTCCTTTGACCTCTGTTTGGATGTCGTGACATGTATACACATGAAATAAACAGACCAAATTCACAAACATTGTGCTAAATGAAAGAAACTGGTCACAGGTCACATAGTAAAAGATTTCACTTTTTTTTCTTTTTTAATCTTTTCTTTTTTCTTTTGTTTTTTTGAGGATTAAGGCAGAGTTTATTAGAGGAGAGAAAGAACAGAACTCACGGACTCCAGATGTGGAGTACCATGAGGGGCAAGGGCACCCTGGAGAACTCATGGAAGTAATATTCACAAGAAGAAAATCTACAGAAAGACACACACACACACACACATACACACACAAACCCCACACATTGGTGGTTGAATGGGAATGAGGGAGATAGTTAGCAATTGTGTGATGGTAGGCTTTCCTTTTAGGGTGACCAAAATATTATGCGACTAGGTTGATGGTCACACACAATTTGTTGTGAGTGTACTGAAAGTCAGAGATGGGCTGGGGAGACAGCTCAGTCCGTAAAGTGCTTGCTTTGTAGCATAAGGGCCTGAGACTGATTCCTAGAACCTGTTAAAACAAAACAAACCAAAACCAAGCAGCTGAGAGCTGTTGAGATGGCTCCATGGGTAAACGTGACTGCATGCAAACTTAGGGACCTGAGTTTTCAAACCCGAAAAGTCCATACAGTGGGAGCAAAATAGCAGGAGAGAATAGATTTCTGAAAGTTGTCCCCTGGCCACCACTTTTGCCCTGGCTAATACACCTGCATTCCTATTCTGCCTCTCAAATAAAGGAAATACTTTAATTGTGATCTTGACAATGGGGAAGCTCAGACAGGCAGATCTCTGGGTCTTGCTGACTGGTGAACCTGGTGATTTGGTGAGTTCCAGAACAGCGAGTAGACCTGGAACTCACCTTTAAAAAAAAATAATAAAATGAGGGGCCGGAGAAATGGTGTAGGGGTTAAGACTCTGTTTCAAAAGCAGAAGGTCCTGAGTTCGGATCCTAGATCCCAAGTGAAAAATGCCAGGCGGAGGAAACAGCAGCAACCTGCACTCTCAGCCCTGGTGGGCGGAGCCTGGGAAATGCCAGAGGGAAGCAAGGAGGTAGAATAAATCCAGGATGAATCCCGAAGTCATCCTTGGTCCTCCACAGGGACATACAGTGCCCTCTGATACACATGGACAAAACAAACAAGTATAACAATAAATAAATAATGAAGTTTAAAAGGCTGGGGAAGTCACAGGCCCAGGGGAAACCTAAAAAAAGTTTTAAAAAGGTAGATGTTGTCTAATGAACTGAGGCATGGCATCAAGGTCCTGGTTTCCCCAAGTATATGCTCATACGTGCACAAAACCTGCTTAGAAACACACATGCCCAGGCATGCTCACACAGAGGCTATTGAGTCTACCTTTTTTTCTTCTAATTTGTACGTGTAGTGTGTGTGTGTGTGTGTGTGTGTGTGTGTGTGCGCGCGCCAATTTTATGTCAGCTTGATTCTGGATGTAAACTCTGTATTAATTGTATGCGTTGAAGAATTTTCCCTCTTCATAGTTTCTCTCTTCTAGTTATGTTCCATGTCGCAAATATTTTTAACATAATTCAAACTATCAATCTTTCTCTTGTTAAATTTATTTATGCCCAATGTCCCTACATTTGGATTGCAATTATTTTCCTACACTACCTTCCAGAAGTTTCTCTTTGTTTGCTTGAGATAGCGTCTAATTATGTAGCTCTAACTAACCTGGAACTCACTATGTAGACAGGGCTTGAATTTATGGGCTGTTTTTTTTCTGCCTCAGTCCCTCAGTGGCTGGTATAACAAGTGTGAGTCACCATACTCAGGTGCAAAACTGACTTTTAAATAGAGCAGAGAAAGCCAGAAATCTGAATACAATGGTGCATGCCTGTAATTCCAGTATTTGGGAGACAGGAGAATTATTTGAGCCCAGGAATTCCAAGAGAACCAGGTGACAGGGAGGGACTTGGTTTCTAAAATAAAAAAAACAAAACTCAAAAACTAACAAAAGTATTTAACTTTTCAGAGAGGCTTCGAACCCATCCAGTATCACAATTCCAACACAGGCAAACACTGGTAGGTTCCAACTTTGAGCAGCAGACTGTGAAGAGCTACCTCTGCCTTCCGTGGGTGCCAAGACTGCAGGACCCTACCTGCCTACCTGCCCTTACTCCTAACCATAAAGGAAGGACCCACACGCTTTGTTTGCTGTTTCAAATATTTATTCTCACCATATGCTGGGGCAACTAGGAAGGGACCCCAAAGTGGGGCTTTGCCATAGTGACCAGGTCAACGGAACCAGAAGATGAGGGCTGGGGAGGTGGCAGCAGCCACGAGGCCTGGAAAGAGGGATGGGGAGGATTTTGAGGGTCTCCGGAGGACCTGATGGGTTGGCCACTTATTCATCTTCAGGGGCGGAGTCTGGTGTTTATTCTTGGGCTGAGGCAGGAGGTGGGAGTGGCAGGTGCTACTCAGCTGTCTGTCTGGAAACTTGACCTCCACAGGGCTCTGTCCCTTGCTTTTATCTCGCACCTGGGAGAGGGAGTCAGCAGTCAAGACATCCCTACCACACCCCTCCCATGTGCTTAAACCAGGGAGCAACCTACCTTTTCCCCACCATCTATGTACCTGTTCCACTTTCCTGAAGACCCGCAGCAGGTTTTCTCGAAGGACACCTTGAAGCTCTTTCTCACTCCAGCCCCGTCTCAGCAACTCCTCTATCAGCACTGGGTAAGTGGACACATCCTCCAGTCCCTGAGGGAACCTGTGTGGTCAACGCACCAACCAGTTGTCAGACCTTGGTCCTGATTCTAGTCTAGAGCCTGTTTTCTCCCATCAACCTCAGGCACTGGGGACTGAAACTGAAGACCAAGTTCTTTAGCGTGGTGAAAGTCACTTCAGAAGCTGTTTGAGGACGGGGCCTCAGCTTCTGCAGCTGTAAGCAACTAAAGCAGACGGTTAGTCCACAGCAGTTCTGCTGGAATGGGGAGTGGTGCACGAGCTGGGCTCCTTTGGGGGAGGGGAGGGAGTACTTAGTGTGATGGGTCCACTGTGCCACAGAAGGACAGGGAAAACCTAGGAAACAGAATCTAGAAGTGGACAGAGGCCAGGTGGGCTGGAAGACTAGAATCCACTACTGGGACCTAAGGATAGGAGGCCTTTTGGATGGGGAGCCAAGACTAATATATCTCCCTGCTGCACCCCAGCCCAAGAAGGGCCCAGAGGAACTGCTCACCTTCCAGATCCGTCATAATTTCCACCAATTCCAATGAACTCAGATCCAATGACTGTCCTGATGTGGTCAAAGTGATCTAGAAGGTGGATGTTGGTAGAAGAGTGAAACCCTTAGGAAGATCGCTAATCTGAGAAAGCTCAGCCCTGACCTGATTATTCTGCCCCCAGCACCCAGAGGCAGAGGCATCGAACTTAGCAGCTCTGACTGTGGTCTCACATCTGGATGGCAGTGAAGACTTAAACCTACTGCCCCTGGGTTGTGGAATGTCTGTCACTGTCCAGCATGCTCAAGGCTGTTGGAGCTGTCCCCAGGGCTATGGTAGCCACGGTCACAGCTGCTCAGAGGGTTAAGGTGAGACTTACCGGCCACGGTGGACACATTAGCAAACAGATTGCACTGCAGCACCCCCATGGACAAAGTCACCATCACGATGCCGCCATTGTCTTTCTGTGGGGAGAGACAAAGGGGCACTTAGTTCAGCCCTTCTGGGCAGTCAGTGTGCCGCCCTTGTTGTGGGTCCCCTGTAGGACAGCAATCCATCTGGACTTTAAGGAGTGGGAAAAGCTTCTCTCCTCTCTAGATTTGGAAAGTGTAGGGATTCTTGGGTGAGTCTGATTTGGGCCTGAGTTTCAGAGTGGAAAAGGCTAGCCCGTCTTTTTTCAGAGTCAAGGATTTCCCTCCCAGCCAGACCCGATGGTGTATGTCTGTAAACCTAGCATTCAGGAGGCCGAGTTCCAAGCTAACCTGGTCTACTAAGAGAGACTACCTCAAAACAAAAATGAAAATGAACAAACCTACCTTCTTGTTTTTCAAGAAAGCATATTTCCAGAATGTAGCCCAGGCTGATCTAAACTCATGGTTCTCCTGTTTTAGCCTTCTGAATGCTGGGGTTACAGACATGTACTACTACACCTGGGTTCAAGAATCTTCAGATAAAATGTGTTTGGCTCTGGGTTTGAGGGCCCAGTGACTACTCACCAGAAGTTTTAGGATGTCATCGGGAACATTCTGCGAGTTGTCACACACAGCCCTAGCAGCTGCATGGGAGAAAATCACAGGAGCCCGAGATATCTCCAGGGTCCGGTTCACTAAGCTGTCTGAGGCAGTAAGACAAGTCGATCATCATGCCCAGGCGGTTCATTTCTTCCACCACTTTCTGCAGGGACAATTGAGTTTTGAGCAGGAGCAGAGAACACGGGACAGCAAAGGCGGGCACACGAAGCTACAGGAACACACAGGAGTTCTCACCTCACCAAAACTGGTCAACCCACTGACATTGGTGTAGAAGTGGTGTCTGAATTTAGTGGAACTCTCTGCCCTGTAGGACAGATGGGAGAGGATCACCAAGCTGGCAGTCCCTTGGCTGTTGGTAACTGGGGGCCCTCGTCCGTCCGTCCGTCCATCATCCATCCGCCCATTCATCCATCCACCCATCCCACTTCCACAACAGTTAAGGACCAGGGCCGGCCACTTTCTAGAAGTATGAGGGACCTGCTGTGGGAATCCAGCCTAAACCAGTGGACCAGTTCATCTTGACCTCTGTGGCCGGGTTTCCCACCACACTGCTTGCACTGTGCTCACCAGGGCGTGCTGCACATGAAGGTGAGCGTCAGGTAGCGCACTCCCAGCAGGTAGAAACTCCGAAGCACAGAAAGGCTGCTGTCCAGCGCGTGGCCGCCCTCTACGCCAATGAGGCAGGCCAATTTCTTTGTGCTATTCAGAGCTAAAAAAAAAAAAAAAAGGACGAAGAGTCAAAATGATCACAGTCCAAAGACAGATCTGCTATCTCAGACTGTTGACCGCCCACCAGCCCACCTTCAGCTGAGGTCACGAGTTCCAGGTCAGCATATGCTTCACACATACGGCGGATGAGGTCGATCTGTTCAAGAGCCAGGCGGATGGCATCCCGGTCCTGGGTTTCACATGGGATGTAGGCTGACCAGAACTAGAGGGTAGATTCAGAGTCCACGATGAGGCCAGAGTGATCTCTAATCCCCTAGGTTTGCCCCTCCTACCTCAGTCCCCGCAGCGTCCATTTGGGTCAGTGATGACTATTAACCTTGCAGACAATGGACACACTACGGACTCATGACAGCGTGAGCTGCTGTCTCTGCCCTGTGTGAATGTCGTCCTATGTGCCAGTCCACATGTCCTCCGTGGGTCCCGCAACCTCCACACTCACCAGGGGTTTTCTGGTGATTTCTACCTGTCTTTACAGAACCCTCAGCATATCATTGGGAGTCTCCAGCATTAACTCTGGTTCTACATCCGAGTTACCTGGGCACCCACAAGGCCTTCTCTAAGCCTATTCAGGCTGGTCTGGCCATGGGTGAAGTTGTGCAGATCCACATCCTTCAGCTTGTTCTGGAAGAGTTCTCTCAGGAGCATAGGCAGGTCATTGTGGCTGGGGGGAGGGGGATGACGTTAAAAGTCAGAGTGAGAACATGGCCTTCCCATCCGGAAAGGATTATCAACTTGCATCTTACCCGACCTCGTCCCTTGTCACAAAGACAATATGGAAATACCGAGGTGGAGTTGGAGGGAAGTTCCACCAGCTAAGGGGGGGAGGGGGCTGGGAGAGTTGGGGAGAGAAACCTACTGGTGATACATGAGGGCATATTGGGAACGGGCAAGGGGGGTCTTCTCACTAGTCCTTCATGTTCCAATCCTCCTGTGACCAGAGGAAAGCCCGTATCGCTCACCTCCAGCGCACACTTACGTACCCGTCGACAAGTGGAAAGCTTCGCATCAGGGTCCAAACTTGCTCTCGAAGGCGGGAGACAACAGGAAGGTCAAGGGTGGTCCGGGCAGTGGGAACACCCTGAGTGGCCGGGGTGCTGGGGGTCGCCAGTGGAGTCGGGCCACTGGAGGTACCCCAAGGTGATCTGGGTGCAGGTCACCGGCTGCAGAAGCAGCACCAGCAGCACCAGCCGACACCGGAGCGGCGGCGCACGGGATCCCTCGAGCGGCATGTGGCTCCGGGCGACGGTCACAAGAGCCCGAGAGAGGCGGGGAGAGGCCTGAGAACTCCGACCCGTCGGTTCTGGCGACCTAGAACACGGCTCCGTTTGCGGGGGCTTCCAGTCGCGCCACTCTGCAACCGATGTTCTGGAACCTTCCACGGCACGAAGCTCAGGGCTAGAGAGCCCCAGACTCTTCCGCAGCCGCCGGTAGGAGGGCGCCCCCGGGGGCCTGGAGGGCATCTGCTCGCAGAGGACCCCTGGGCAGGCTGTCTGCGCTCCGCCTTGGGCTCTGCCCTCCACTCCACTGCCAGCGTTATGTGTACCCCCGTCTCTGTTTCTGCACCCACACTCTGTTTTTGACCATGTGGACTAGCATCCGAGGGAGAAGATTAGCAGAGGAACTAAGGGTGGGGGGCTCAGGAATCTGACTAATCTCACCCCCAGCCAGGCCCCTCCGAGGATTTAGCTGGCCGAATGCACCAAGTGGGGTCAAATATCGCAAGATATTCTTAGCTCTGCTTGGAAGAGAAATATAGACCGTCATGGGTTTTGTCTCGTTTTGGTTCTGTTGTTTTGGTGAGGGGGTCTTGGTGTGTTACCAGGCTGCTCTGGACCACCTAAAGCCCTTGTCGAACTGCAGCCTGGGAAGTGGCTGAGCCTGTGTGTCCACGTGACCACCAACTGACAAAGATTTCCTAGCCGGGTGTGTAATTCTCACAGTTGGGAGATACAGGGCAGTTCCGGAATGGGAATTTAAGCCAGCCCCAGCTACATAGCAATTACCCGCATCAAGAAACAAAACCAACTAAACAAACAAATAAAAAAAATCAAGCCACGCCTGGTGATTACATCTGTAATCCCAGGCTGAGAGTGTACTGTTCCTTTTCTAATCCTAAAACTTCTTTCTCTCCCTAAATACACCTTCCAAAATCTATATTAAAACTGTTTCTTTTAAACTATATTGTTTACTTATTTGAGAGAGAGAAAGTGAGAAAAGAGTTTAATATGTCATGGTGCACGGGTGGAAATCAGAGGACAAATTTCAAAAGTCAGTTCTCTTTCCAACATACAGGCTCTTTGAAGGTTAAAGAACAGGTATCTTACTCACTGAACTAGCTCAACCTTAAATTATTTATTTAATAGAGTCTTACTTTTCTTAAAAATAAAGTGAAAAGGTGGGGGCAAAATATGGGGTGTAGCTAAGTGGTAGAATGAGTACCTAGAAACCGTGGTGTCTTGGGTTCAAATCCCAGTAAGTAAATAGATAAAAATTTAAATAGATTTTATTTGTTTATTTCAGAGGCAAGGGGAAAAGTGGAGGAGTTATGCACACATGCAGACCATAGTACACGGATGGAGATTTGAAGATAACCTTTGGAAGTCTCCTCTCTCTTTCCATCCTTTGGACTTCTGGGAGGCAAATTCAGGTTGCCCATTTGTGAGTGGGCACCTTACCTATACTGAGCTATCTGCAACTAAGCCGACCCCCAAATAAATCAGTTTTTAAGATGTATCTTTTGGAAGGCATCAGAGCATGAGGGAGATATTGAAGAGCATTGGGAAGGTAGGTCACTGGTAGACCACTTGTGCAGCATAATTGAGGCTGTGGATTTGATTCCAAGCACATGCTACAAAGTTTGAAGACCAAGCATGAAGGGGACTCTGATAAGCATGTTCTTTGTTTCAGCTGAACAGGAGGAATGCATCTCAGGAGGAAGAGTGAATCAGAATTTGTGCCCCTAGGTCTGCTTGCAATCCTAGCTATTAAGCAATTACTTCTCAAGTCCAGGCGGAGACCGTGTGTGGCTGGGGCTGGAACTCTTGAAATTACATTGCCAGCGGTTGCTCACACCAGGGAGAAAGAGGGAGGCCTGTCCTGTCGTTCCTGTTCCTCTCATCACCATCAGTAGTGGCAGCTTGGTGATTGGTTCCAGTTGCTACGCCTTCTCTGAGCATCTCCACCTGCAGGGCAGAGCCTCTTACTCAGAGCTGGGAGTCCCATAAAACTGAGTGTGGTGCTCAAGGCAGGGCTGCTGCATCCAGAAACTCACTGCAGTGAGACTCCATCTTACCAGAACTGTATAATGACTGACATACCAATGTGCAACCCACAGGAGAGTGATGTGCTACAGGGCTGGCTGGCATAGTGAATCATATGTATTCATAGGATATCTTTTCTCTGGTTAAAAATCCAAAATCTGAAGATGCTTCACAAATTAAGTTTTCATTTCAAATATGAAATTAGGGCAGCTATTGTCTTTGTTTATTTGATACTTAAATTTGATATCTGTTTTCCTCAATATAATTGAAATTAGGTGATTTGATATAGTTCTAATTTCTGCTTTCGTTGATCTGAAAATGTATTTTTCTTAATTTTTTAACTTAGAGATAACTATGTAGCACAAGCTGACTTCAAACTCAATATTCATGTCTTTCTACTGTTTACTTTTTACATTTTTTTCTTTTTATTTTTCTAGCTTTACAAGCCTATTGCGTACATATCCCTGCTTGCTTCCATCCCTCTCCTTCCCATCCTCCTCCCTTCCTTTCATCAGTCCATCCCACTTGCTCCCATCCTCCTGCCTGGCCGCTTCTATGGACTCCAGGGTTCTCTGTAGCTTGTCTACTCTTAAGGAGTTCAGGGCTCTGTGGCATACCAAGTTGCCCCTCTTCGGGCCACCCCAGTGATAGGGGCATTTTCCTTCACTCATCCAGCTCTGGTCCCCAAGGTTTCCACTGTTTTTTCTTCTCTCTCTTGAGTTCCTCTATAATCTATGGGGGCATGTTCCTATAACAGTCATTATGCAGGTCTGGTAAGAACAAGCCTTTGCTGTGAGTTCTTGGATGCAGTAGATTTACTTTTTGCAGACAGGATCCCATTATGCAACCCAGGTTGGCTTCAGATTCGAGATCCTTCTGTCTCAGCTTCTTAACTGCTGGAATTTCAGGGCTTCAGCACAATGCCAGTCTTTATTTTGGAAGAAATTTTTCTTCTATTTTTGAAGAATCTTTATATAGAGTTTGACATTAATAATTACTTAACCATTCGTTAAGCTAATGATATTCTATGTGCAAATTTCTTTTTTTCTGTTTTAGCTAAAGTTAATGTCATATGATCTGATGTGTGCATGTGTTCATGTGTGCGTGTGTGTGTGTGTGTGTGTTTTTCCTGGCCGGACAATCACTCTACAACAGTACCCATTTTCCTTCCTTCCTTCCTTCCTTCCTCCTTCCTTCCTTCCTTCCTTCCTTCCTTCCTTCCTTCCTTCCTTCCTTCCTTCCTTCCTTCCTTCCTTCTTCCTTCCTTCCTTCCTCCCATCCTTCCTTCCTTTCCTTCCTCTCTCCCTCCCTTCCTTCCTTCCTTTGTTTTTGACAGGATTTCATGCAGTCCAGGCTTGCCTTCAACTTTCTTTAATAAAAATTTATTTTATTACTGGTGAGATGACCCAGCAGATAAAGGCATCTGCATATAACCCTGACAACATGAGATCAATCCCTGGAGTCCCAATGATGGAAGGAGAGAATCAAGTTCCTGAAAGTTCCTCCACAAGTATGCCATGGCACATGTGCTTGTGTTTTCCTCTCTCTCTCTCTCTCTCTCTCTCTCTCTCTTAAAATTTTAAACACAGGATGGAGAGATGGCACAGGGGTTAAGACTCTGCCTCACAAGCAGGATGTCCCGAATTCGGATCCCAGGTTCCACATAAAAACTCCAGGTGGAAACTCCTGATGGGCAGAGCCTGGGAAATCACACAGAGAAGCAAAAAGGAGATAGATGCAATCCAGGATGATTCCTGAGTCACTCTTGGTCCTCCACAGGTGCATATGATGCCCTCTGAGACACACACACACACACACACACACACACACACACACACACACATAGCTAAAAAAGATTAAAAACTTTCAAATACATGTCATGACACTCAAATGTCCACACACACGCATGCACATGATATATAAACATAAATTTATTTACTACTTTTGTGATATGTGTATAGGTTCATATGTGCACGTGTATGTTTTACATTTAGGTGGGTATATGTGATGTACGCGGGTATAAATGAGCGCACTTAGGTGTGTGCGCCTGTGGAGGCCCGAGGGTGGTACTGAGGATCGTCCTCCATCACTCTTCTACCTTATTGTTGTGAGCCTGGGTCTCTAATTAAACGCAGAACATGCCATTAGAGCTGCCTGGCTGTCCAGCTTTCTCTAGGGGTTCCCAGCATCTGCCTCCCAGGGCTGGAATTACAGGAGGCCCACCACACCCATCTGGCATCTTGATGTGGGTCTGGGGATCCGAACTCAGGTCTCTCTGCTTTCAAGGGAAGAGTTTCAACCACTGAGCCATCTCCCCAACCCATTGACTTTGAAGCATATAGTCTGATGTCATGACAAGTGCTCCTATAGACATTGTTTCATATGCCTTTTGGGAAATATATGAATTCATTATTTTTTAAAATTATTTTATTATTCAAGGATTTGAAAGAAAGAGACAGAGAAAGAGCAAGAAGATGTGCAGGCACATGTGTGGAAGTCAGAGGATAACTTTACTTTTAGGAGCCAGTTCTTTTCTACCACATGGGCTCTGGGTTTGAACTCAGGTCCCCAGATATGCATTCATTTGCCTGCTAAACCATCTTGCTGGCTCGATGGATACATCCTCGTCAGATAAGTTCTTAGGGAAGTTGCTCAGTCATGACTTCTCCATAAAATATTAGTAGTAACCATTATTTCATTCTCTTATTATGTCATTTACTTTTAGCTGTCATTATTAGCATTAATGTATGTTTGCAGGTACACATATGTGAGTACATCTGCATGGGACACCAGAGGCCAACCTTGGGTATGTTGTTCTTCTACTTTAAAAAATATTTTTATGGGGCTTGAGAGATGGCTCAGGGGTTTCTGTCTCACCAGTAGAAGGTCCTGAGTTCATATCCCAGGTCCCACGTAAAAATGCTACGTGGAAAGAGCAGCATTGCCACCTAGTGACACACATGCAGCATTGCAGTCACAGGTGCAGAACTCTAAGGGCAGGTGATTGTTTCGTTTTTCAGGATCTCTCATGGGACTGGAATTCGTTGACTAGGATAGTCTGGCTAGCATTAAGCTCCAGAGGTTGACCTGTCTTTGCCTTTCTGGGTTTACAAGAATGTATTACTCCCAGCGTGTGTGTGTGTGTGTGTGTGTGTGTGTGTGTGTGTGTGTGTGTGTGTATGTATGGACCCAAGAGTGACACTAGGAATCACCCTAGATTGCTTTACCTTCTTATTTCTTTGCTCTGGGTTTTTTAAGGCTCTGCCTTCCAGGGTAGAATTACAGGGTACTGCCATTTCTGCTTGGCATTTTTACCTTCAATTTGAGGATCTGAACTCATCTCCTTTTGTTTGTGAGGCAAAGGCCTTTTTTTTTTTTTAGGTTTTGGTGATCAAATTCAGGTCCTTTTGCTTGCATTATAAGCACTGTACTGACTTCCCAGGTCCTATTTTTTCATTGTTTAGACAGTCTCATGTATTTCAGACTGGCCTCAAAGTCCCCATGTAACCTAGAATGAACCTGAACTCCTGTTCTTCCTGCTTCTACATTCTAAGTGAGAAGATTACAGGTGTTTAATTTTATTTGGTACTGGAGCTTAGAAACAAACACTGTACCAAAAATAACTTAAAAAAATTAAAAGATAAAAGTGCATCCCTAGCCCAGTACAAGCTATTATCATCTACTATTATTGCAGTTATTATTAATTACTACTAGGAGCCTGGGAGTAAGAAGGAAAGAATGCCTACATAGTAAGAAGGAAAGAATGATTATATAATTTGTGCCTCCTAGAGAAGAACTTCTTTATTTATGTGTGTGTGTGTGTGTGTGTGTGTGTGTGTGTGTGTGTGTATCAGAGGGCAGTATGTATCCCTGTGGAGGAACAGGGATGACTTTGGGAATCATCGGATTGCTTCTACCTCCTTTTTGCTTCGTTCTGGGATTTCCCAGGCTCTGCCCACCAGGGTCAGAAGCACAGTGTGCTGCTGTTTCTGCCTGTTTTTATGTGGGACCTGGGATCAGAATTCAGGACCTTCTGCTTCCGAGACAGAGTCTTAAACCCCTGAGCCATCTCTCCAGCACAAGAGGAACTTCTTGTTTTTATTATATTTATTTATTTTTTCCCAATCATACAAGCTTAATAGACACCCCATTCCCCTCCCTCCTTCCCTCCACCCCTCCCCAGTCCTCCTTGCACCCTTCCCCCCCCAAGAGGAACTTCTTAAGGAAGGGGAAATCACATCTAGAATGGTGCAACCATCCTTTGAAGGCCATAATCTATCTATGTGGTCTGGCATTCTGGGCTCTATCCAAAATGGAATAAAGATCACTGACAACCTAGTCAGGCTCCCTTGGGAATCTGAAGAATTCCCTAAAATATTCCCACACGGTGGTCTGTGGATGTTTATGGATTAAGATGAGACATTCAGAAGGAATTTTAAGTTGAACCCACTGTCTTGAAGCCAGATAGGTCCCACTCACCTCATCTAGGCTGAGCCCAACCGCCTGAGCTGCCTCCAGCCACAGCCAACAGGGCTTCCTGGAGCAAATGGTAGTTGAAATATCAGGTTCCCCAATGACCAACCAGTGCCAGGGAGAACCACTAGACAGGGAGAACAATACATCTGATTTTATGTCCAAAACATTTATTTTCAAGAAATATTTGTGTCTGCAGAAAATAAGGGGCCTCCTTTGTGGGATTTAATATTTGTGTCTGAACAAAATGGGGGGACCTTTGTGGGATTCAAGGTCCCAGAGTGACACCTGGAAGGACTCGCTGAATCACCAAAGCCATAAAATAAGGCCTGAGATGGTGGTGGTGACGGTGAGGCTTGGGATCATGGGGGGAGATTTTGAGTGGGACCAGTTGGGAGATAACTTGAACACCTGACGTGTGGGGATCTCTGTTCGTTTCTGGTCTGGTTGTTTCAGATGTGGCAGGATCGAGTGGCAGGCACTATCCACCTGCTCCTCTGGGATTAAGTCTTCCAAGGGGTTTTGCCATTTGTTTTCCTCTCGAACCTAGAAGTGACAACCGGTGGTCAGCACTCTCTCAGATCTGTTCGGACCCCTATATCACTCTCTCACCCATCTCAGCACACCTGTTCCACTCTCCTGAAGACCCGCAGCAGGTTTTCTCGAAGGACACCTCGAAGCTCTTTCTCACTCCAGCCCCGTCTCAGCAACTCCTCTATCAGCACTGGGTAAGTGGACACATCCTCCAGCCCCTGAGGGAACCTGTGTGGTCGCCAGCAAGTGAGCCTCAGACCTGGTACCCTAATGTCCACTTGGAACCTCAGTTCTGTGTATCCAGAATACACTGCATCCCCAGTAATGGTCATGTGTGGGAATGGAGTTGTGCATGACAGGAACATACACAACCACTGAGCTGTATATATTCCACATACATCCCCGGCTCACTCTGAATATTCGCTAAAACTCACGGAATTGTATTACTAAGATTTATGTCTGCCACTAAATTCAAATGCTCATTCTGTTAGAAGGAGAAAAGGAGGAGAAGAAGGAGGAGGAAGACAAGGAAGAAGAGGAATGAAGTTGCAGTGTAGTGGTACAGTGCTAAGCTAGCATATACAAGGTCCTGAGACCAAGAGATGAAAAAAAAAAATCCTAAAGAAACAAAAACAATTTGAGGGAACCCAGGATTATACAGTGAGACACTATCTCAATAATAATAATAATAATAATAATAATAATAATAATAATAATAATAAGTAATAAAAGGGAAGATGGGCAAAGTGCAAAGGGTAGGAGGACCAGGTGTACGTGGCCACCGCTGTCACGCAGCCTCAGGCAGGCCACAGGGAAGTACTCACTGCTTGGTGCCATCATAATCTCCACCGATTCCAATGAATTCAGGTCCAATGACTGCCTTGATGTGGTCAAAGTGATCTGGGGAGATGGAGCATCAGCAGTGTGAGGCTTCCAAGGCAAGGGGGTGACCCTGGAGCTGGACTTTGTTGATTCCCCTTCTTGTAGCCTGCATTTCCAGCACCCTGGTTTTCCACCCGAAGGCCCTGAGGTTTTGACCCAGCCTGACCCACTGGCTCTAGACTGAACTTTATGTTAGAGTACAGATATTTAGAGAGTCCTTGATTCAGGTCAACCTAATTTCCCACAGATTCCAGTCTGGAGAAAATGGTTGAGGACCCCTTGCCGGGGCTGTATGGAAGAGGAGAAAAAGACGAATACAGCTGACAGAGCTCTAAAGCCAAACAGGTGCAGGGTGCTTTGGAAGCCACGGCAGAGTCAGCACATGCCTCCGTGTCTGAATAGCACCGGGCCTGTAAGTCTGTCAGCAAAGCGTTCGGATTCTTTGACTCTGGTTCCAGGTGACATTCAGGTGAGCTGTACCGTTCATCATGGGATTCTCATTTTTTTAAAACCCAACCTCACGTAGCCAGGATGTCCTTGAATGTCATGCCTCCACCTTTCCAGGTGTATGCTACTATTCTGGTTCTATGAGGTGCTGGGGATCAAACCCAGGACTCCGTGGTAGACAAGAACCCTATCAACTGAGCGACATTCTCAGCTCCTATTATGGGATTTTTGGTTTAATTGCTGAGGCTGTGCTAAGACACACTCAAGGCTTTACAGCTGGTCAGACTACAGTCCAAAAAGGAAGGAGTTGCTTACAGATCTTGACTTCTAAGCATGTGATTCTAACTCAGGAGGTTTAACTTTTTCTTCTTCTCCCTTTCTTTTTTGCAAGATAGCAGTCTAAATCTCAATCATGACTATTCTTCTTCTCTTTTTCCTTCCCTCCCCTCTCCCCTTGCAGCTGCTTGAAGTCTTCCATTGTGGAGTCTACTTGCTTTTCCAGTCTCTAATTTAAAAAAAGAGTGACATATAACTTTCTTTATTTTAACTATTTCTTCCCTCCCTCCCTCCCTTCATCCCTCCCTTCGTCCCTCCCTTCGTCCCCTCCTCCCTCCCTCTTTCCTTCCCTCCCTCCCTTTCTTCCTTCTCTCCCAGCAGCAACTGAGATTTGCCACTTTCCTGTCTTACTGTCTTTTCTATTTTGAACATCAAATAAAATTGTCTTTGGACTGAGAGAGAAATGGAGTAGGGGGAGGGGAGAAAACAGCCTAGGGGGAGGCCAGGGGAAGGCTCACCTGCCACAGTGGACACATTGGCTAACGGGTTGCACTGCAACACCCCTACAGACAAGGACACCATCACGATACCACCGTTCTTCTTCTGCAAGGAAGTGGAAAACACTCAGTTTGGCCTCTAGTATAATCCATGTGGAATAAAGCTTTGGGAACCACAGGAGACATCACCTCTCTTGTTTGGTTTGTTTTTTTCACTAACAGAGAAGGCTCAACCTTGTTTTAGGCGATATATTGACCCTACATTTAAAGAGAACTAGAATGTCCCCCTGGGTTCAAGAGTTCAGGGGATATGGACTGTAGGTCTGTGGGGAGCAAAGATGCTCAGCTTGGGATCTGAAGAAATTGAAGGAATAGGGACGGAGACTCAAGACCTCATGTTTCGAACCTCTTACTTTCGGATCCAGGGCAGTTTCTCACCAGAAGCTGCAGGATGTCATCTGGAAGATTCCTAGCATTTCTGCACACACTCCAGGTAGCCGAATGGGAGAAGATCACAGGTGCCTGTGAGATTTCCAGGACCCGCCGAGCTGTGGCATCTGAGACGTGGGACAAGTCAACCATCATGCCCAAGCGATTCATTTCTGCCACCACCTTCTGCAGGGATACGTTAAGAGGAGGGTGTCAAGGACACATACGTGTACACATTCATCACTTACAAAGAGCATATATATATTCGTGTGAGGCAGAGTTATCAACCAAGGTCCTTACCTCACCGAAGCTGGTCAGTCCCGTGACACTGTTGTAGAATGTGTGGACATCCTTGGATGAGCTCTCGGCCCTACAAGACCAGTAGTTGAACTAGTGACCGCACCTGGCCGCAAGCACCTAGAGATCCCAGCAAACTTTCCCAATTCAAGGCCCCATGATGGGCTCTGTCTGACCAAAGGAGAAATCCCAGTTTTCTATTGTAAAACTCAAAATGCCAACCCGTGTGGAACAGGGTCAGAGCCTAAAGGCGAAACTTGGTCTGTACCCACAGGCCCAGGGCCTCAGCGAGCCCGCACCATCTGCCCTGTGCTCACCACGGTGTGTTGCAGGTGTGGGTGAGCGTCAGGTAGCGCACTCCCAGCAGGTAGAAACTCCGAAGCACAGCGAGGCTGCTGTCCAGCGAGTGGCCGCCCTCTACGCCAATGAGGCAGGCCAATTTCCCGGTGCTGTCCAACGCTGCAGGCAGGTAGGTCGTGTGATTATTTTTAGAAGCTAGAGTAGGAACTCCATGAAGTTCTTACACCGCCACAGAAGTCTACCTACCTTCAGCTGAGGTCACTAGCTCCAGCTCAGAGTAGGTCGCACACATGCGGCGAATGAGATCGATCTGCTCCAGCGTGAGGCGCAGCGCATCCACGTTCTGGGTCTGGCAGGGGACGTAAGCTGACCAGAACTGGGGGCGAAGCCACGCATTGGTAGTGAGTTCCCATCTGATTAGCTTGGGATCTCTACTCCCCTCCCCCCACTTTTCCAACTTTTTTTGTGTCCCTGTGGTACCTGGGCACCCACAAGGCCAACTCTAAGCCTGTCCAGGCTGGTGTGGCCATGGCTGAAGTTTCTCAGATTAGCACCCTGTAGGCCACTCTGGTAAAACTGCCTCAGGACCAGGGGCAGGTCGTTGTGGCTGGAGGGAAGTAAAGGAAGAGGTTAGGTCAAAGGAAAACGTGGCTGACAGCTGAGGAGCGACATCTGTATTCCCACCACCAGCATTCAGTACGTGGAAGACAGGAGGATCAGTGTTCCAAGCCTGCGTGGGCCAGGGTCAGACCAACCAACCAACCAACCAACCAACAAGCCAGCCAATAGGCTTCCAAGTCTGGCAGGACATAATTCCCACAGGTACCTTATCCCACATTGTTATCCAGATCATATGTACTGAATCCAAATAAGACTTGGACAGGGGGCAGTGGTTCCCATGTGAGAGGGAGTAACAGGTGAGAAAGCCCATCTCTGGGTGATGGGAGTCAGAGCTGGGTGGTAGGAGAGACCCTTACCAATCCTCCAAGCTCGGAACCCTTAGCAGATAAAGACATGTGCTTCGCCTCTTTTTGCACCCACACCACAGTCACATCATACCCGTCCACAAGTGGGAAGTCTCGCATCAGGGCCTGCGCGCGCTCTCGCAGGTCTGAGACTTTGGGGGTGCCTGGCGTGGCCTGGACCTTGGAGATGCCTGGCATGATGGAGGAGTTGGGGGTGCCTGGGGCGGCCTGGGCCCGGGTTTCTGTATGAGAGGACGGCATCAGCAGCAGTAGCGCCAACGGGAACAACGATCGCAGCTGGCCGAGCACCCGGCGTCCCTCGAGGTCCTGGGGTTCCATGTTGCAATCTTTCAGGCCACCAGAGCTTGCGAGGGGCAGAAAATCAGGATATAATCCCGATCCTCATTTCTAGCCCTGCAACCACCGGCCTCGTGAGGAGGGGTTTGAAGTCACGAGATCCCGTGACCGCCACGAGGTGTGTGGCAAAGCCCGGCCGCCAGGGGGAGCCACGGCCCTCCGGTCCCAGTGCTCGCGAAGGGGCGCCCCCGGGGGCTGGCCGGGCCTCTGCCTGCAGCGCCCACTCAGCTCCAATCCATCCTCTCTCCCCTCTCCCCTCTCTACTGTTCCCAGGGAGTCCACCCAGGTGGTTCCCCAGATACTACTGAGGAGTCTCTGTGCTTCTTTCAGTGTCCCCGGTCCTGAGCCCCTTTCCAGAACACACCCTTCTCTGCAGCCTTCCCAGGCCGTTGCAAGTGCACAGGTGTGTCTGGGTTTCATGGTGCCGGGCCAGGTGGAGCAGATGGATGGAAGACAGTCTCCGAAAATGAGGAGTTACCCTTGCAGACTCTGGATTTAGGAGTTCTCGCTCTCTTTCTGACCTCTTTTTTCCACCTTCTCTGCCTCCACATCCAGCCCCTAAGACTCTAGCCAGCAACTGGGACCTGCCAAGAGAACAGACCCCACAGCGGGTCCTCCCTCTCCTCCAGTCCCCAGCCAGGGTCAGGACCGTCGCTCTCCTCAGCGCTCTTATGGGGGGCCATTTCAGAGGAGGACTGAGCGAGCATCTAAGGGAGGGTCAGGGAACACTTAGTAGTAACGGAATTATCAGTCGGCTGTTTAGATGGAAGGAAATGAAGTAATTTCCAAGGCCTGCCCCCCACTGCAATACTTTCTTCCTGGAGTTGTCAGATGACCCGCTGGCCAAGATCTCTCTCCTACCTCAATGTGAAAGCCAGGTCAGCAGTATGGGTATTGGGTGGACCGCCTGGCACGCCGGGCCTGTGGCTTCATCCACTTTATCTTGTTTGTGGCTTTAACTCTTCCAGAAATCTCAGGGGGTTAGTTCCCTTCCTTGCCTGGAAGGCCCCACCCCGTTCCCAGCCCTCACCCTCCCTGCTTCCTCCAGGAACTCCTTCAGCTGCTCATACACACCCACACATGTAATGGGGACGTGTAATGGAAGCCCCACTACTTGAGAGGCCTCTGGAGCTTTAGCTGAGAGCTTTTCCTGCTCCCCTCACTTAGCCCCTCAATTCTGCTCTGATCCTCAGTACTGGGGAAGCCATTTCATTTTTGGAACCTGAAAGACTTGAAGATATGAGAAGTCCTCTCAGGGAAGAACTTTGGCCGCCGGGTGCGTCCATATAACCCTAGAACTTCTGGAGGCAGAGGCAGGAGGATTGCTTTAAGTTCAAAGACAGGGCTACACAACATTGCCCTCTGGGGGAGGAGGGGAGAAAAAAACAAAACCAATCAAGCAAAAAAGGTAATAGCAAGAACAAAACAACATCAGCAAAAAAGCAAATGAGCAGACTCATCTCAAGTTGGATGGTTTTTAAAAATTTTTTTATTATTATTTATTCAATTGTGCATGTGTGTGTGTGTGTGTATGTATATATGTGTGTGTAGAACCACGGGTGAATTCGGGAACCACCATGGACCGCCTCCACCTCTTCCTTGTTTACTCTGCCCCGGGGATTCACAGGCTACGCCCCACCAGGACCCAAAACGCAAGCTGCTCCCCAGGCCACCCCCGCTTCCTCCTGGCACCTATACGTGGGGTCTAGGATCCGAACTCAAGACCTTCTGCCTGCAAGAGGCTTAACCCCTGACCCCCCTCTTCAGCCCCCAAGTTGGATGCGTTTTTTGGGAATGTATACTGATATCTGGTGCCTGCAGTCAGTGATAGTGTGTGCCAGAGGTGGATCCTTGCTTATTGCAGCTGGAGGGTTCTGTTGGGAGGCCCAGAGCAAAGATGCGTGTTCTTCTAGGACTCTGCTTCAGACCCTGCGTTGTTCGTGCATCTCAACTCAAACCTACTGCCTTTCCTTTTCCCTCTTACCCACCATTCAGCCCTTCCCTGATTCACCCTCTTACACAGTCATATGGCAAAAGTGAGGCATTCCTGAATTTGCTGGTCTACAGATCAAAGATGTGGATTTGTGATGCTGGAAAGATGGCACAGGGGCTAAAGCCTTTGCCTCAAATGCAAAAGGACCTGAGTTTGGATCCTCAGGTCCCACATAAAAATCCCATGTAAGGGGCTGGAGAGGTGGCTCAGGGGTTAAGCCTCCGCCTTGCAGGCGGAAGGTCCTGAGTTCGGATGCCAGATCCCACGTAAAGACGCCAGGCTGAAGTGGGGGCGGCCTGCGCTTCTGGCCCTGGTAGGGCGGAGCCTGTGAATCCCGGGGCAGAAGGAGGTGGAGGCGTCCATGGTTCGCGAATTCGTCCGTGGTTCTACACATACACAGACACACACAGACACACACGCGCGCGCGCACATACACACGCACATGCACACAGTTGAATAAATAATAATAATAAAAAAAAATTTAAAAAAAATCCCATGTAAAAATGTCAGGCAGAAATGGCATCGGCCTAAGCTTTTGGTCCTGGGAGGGGAAACCTGGGAAACCCCAGAACAAAGCAATAAGGAGTCAGAACAATCCAGGATGATTTCTGAAGACACTCTTGGGCGTCTGCAGACAGACAGACAGACAGATACACACACATACACACACACACGTATAGGCACATGTGCACAAAAAAATAACATGTCCATTCCATATCTGATAGCTATGAAGCATAAAAAGACCTAAAAAAAGAAAAAAAGAAAAAAAGAAAAGAAAAAGACCTTCATGAGAGAGTTTCTTTACTTAACAATTTAATTTACCCACTGATATCATCCATCCAGCAAGTACAAACACCCTAAGTGAAATCCAGTGAATCACATATGCAAAAAGATGTGAAAGTGAGTCCTTCGAGATCGTTCAGTGGGTAAGGCACATGTCCACAAACCTGGTGGCCTGAATTTGATCCTTGGAAACCCACATGGTGGAAAGAAAGTTGTCCTCTGACCTCTACCCCTGCACCATAGCATATGTGCACCCTTTTTTCTCTCTCTCAAATAAATAAATAAAAGAAAAGATGGCACAGGAATATAATCCCATTGCCTTTTTGATGGAGGCAGGATAATCAGGAATTCAATGTCAGTCTTGCTACATAGCAAGTTCTTGGGCAGCCTGGGCTGCATGAGATCATGTCTTAAAACCAAACCTCCCTTTCCCTTCTCCCCACCCCCAAAAAAGGGAAAGATTAGAGATGTAGCAGAGTTGGTAGAGTGCTTACTTAGCATACACAAAGTCCTGGGTTTGATTACGAGTACCTCAAGTTCAAGAACATGAAACTTGTCTCAAAGCAAAACAACAACAAAAGGAATGCCTATGCTCCCAGCACTCGTAAATAGGTAAAAGCAGGGAGATGAAGGTCATACACTGCTTTATTGCAAACATGGAGCCTGTCTGGCCTGTGAGACCCTGTTTTTTTTTTTTTTTTAATCAAAGTATAGAAATATGTAGGAATAATAATAATAGCAACTACTTACAGAAGAATAGCTGAGTAAATTTAGCTTTCTCAAGATTTATTTATTTATTTATTTTTGAGGATTAGCATAAAGATTATTAGAAAAAAGTATGGACATGAATCCATGAGGGACAAGAGAGCCCTGGAGAACTCATGGATTTCAGGCATGGAATAAGGGGCAAGAGAAATGAAAGGAACTCACAGACACACAGTCTGGGACGGACAGGGGAGACCCTGAAGGTTTTTTAAAACTTTTCTCCAGTGACTGAATATCTGATACCCAAAGACACAGGGGAAGCTTGGGCTTGTCCTAGAAGTTGGGGTGGGGGGCTAGGAAGGGAATTGTCTGGAGAAGACTATGGAGTCTCGGTGGAAATAAGGGTTGTCTCTGTAAGAGATTAGCTGGTACGTACAAGGCCCTGTGAAGGATCCAGCTTCAGCGTTTAAACACCAACTTTGAGGAGATCATGGAAAACCAATCATGGCGATACAAACACATGGAGACCCTAACACACCTAAGGGTTTGTGAACACTTACGACTGAGTGGTAAGCAGTGAACACAGCCTCAACACTAGAGTGAGACCTGGACACCCTGGCAGTGCCTGCGATAAAAGCTGTGCAGGAATGGTGCTTACTCTCCTTTTCCCTGCATGTGGGCGGCTGGCCGAGGGGTATGTGTGCAGGGGCTTTCAAGCCAGCCTGGGCCACAGAGTTTCCATCCAGTCTGGGCTATAGAAAAGACAGGCCAGCCTCGAACTTGCTATATAGGCAAGGATAAATTGAATTTCTAGGCCTTCAGTCCTCATTTCCTAGGTGCCACAGGTACTGGCGTGCTCCCCACACCCTGGTCTGCAGTGCTAGATCTTGCCTACGTGCTGGACAAGTACTGGAGGAATTGAGCTACATCCCCAGTCCACATTACATTTTTCTTCTGAGACCTCAATTGTAAAAAGATGAGGGATGTGCTGTGGTATAAATTTACTCTCCAGGAAGAACAAAGTCAAGAAAAGCCTGTCTGCTGTTATTCTTGCCAAATGGAATCTCCTCAGCACCTAAATCTAAGTCTCGCTTATTCTTAGGCCCATTTCTAAGGAAGGAATTTTCCCTGCTCCTTTAATCCACTCAATTTCTGCTTGCAACTGGATGTCAGGGTAGTGCAATATACCCTGACCAATCTCAGAATTGGGTTTCCTACGTCCTCCTGAGGTCACTGGGGCTGTTCCCACCCACAGGCACGCTCCGCAGGGAGGGGCTACCCAACTAGGATATGTGGAGAGACCAGCTGGGAGGGCCCAGGGAAGGCTCCTCTCTGCCTTTGCCCTGCTTGCCACAAAACACGAGGTTGTGAAGCCTAGCCCTCCAACCAGAGGTTCTTTCTGTGACCTCATCAGATAGTGATGACATCACAGACCTTGGGTTCCATGGCAGCTTAACTACACCCATTTGGAGCCTTTGGGCAAACTTGATCATTTCTCTTCGAGAGGCTAATCTGTTTAGCTGTCCGAGAGAATGACTGACCGAATCTTCTATATTAACTCTAACTTGTCTTCAGTCCCCTGTGAGGCCAGTTACGCAGGTAGGTCTAGCCCAGGCTTCTTTCAAGAGACCTTGTGGGTATTCGTAGCCTATTGGTACTGCTACATATTTCTTTTGGGGCTTGTCTGCCATAACCCAGAACCAATTCTTGGCATCCCCCAGGTACCAAAAAACTGTCTCTGCTCACTATTTAGGTAAAAGACAGATAATATCCTGGGGAAGAGTTTATTTAGGAAGGTCCTGATCCATTTTAGTCTTCCCTTTATGCTATAAAATGCTTTCAAAGTATTTTATTTGTTTGTTGAAAACCAAACAACTTGTAAAGTGATAAAATAGAGGCATGTGCGTTCTTGATCAAACCCTTTCTTATTTTGTTTGTGTGTGTGTGTGAGTGTGTGTGTGTGAGTGTATGTGTGTGTGTGTATGTGTGTGTGTGTGTGTGTGTGTGGCGCGTGCTGTGCGTATCAAAGAGCACAATGTGGGCCTGTGGAAGCTCAAAGATGACTTCAGAAGTCATCTCAGACTTCTACGTACCTCCTTTTCGCTTTACTTTGGCATTTCCCAGGCTCTGCCTTCTAGAGCAGGCAGCTGCCATTTCCGGCTAGCATTTTTAAAAATTTTACTTATTTTTCATATGTGTGTAAGAGAGAGAAAGAGAGGTGGGGGGCACTGTGTGTCCCTGTGAAGAAGCAAGAGTGATTTTGGGAATCATGCTGGATTGTTTCTACCTCCTTTTTGCTTTGCTCTGGGATTTCCCAGGCTCCACCCCCCCACCAGGGCCGGAAGTGCAGGCTGCTGCTACCATTTCAGCCTGGCGTTTTTTTACGTGGGACCTGGGATCTGAATTCAGGACCTTCTGCTTTCACGGTAGAGTCTTAACCATTGAGCTATCTCTCCAGCCCCTGGCTAGTATTTTTAAATGACATCTGGCATCTAAACTCAGGTCCTTCTGCTTGCCAGGCCACAGCCTTCATCCCTGAGCCATCCCTCCAGCCCAGCCAGGCCCTTTCTTGATAACTCTCAGCAAAAGTCACACATGGGGTATGTCAGATACATGTCAGTCTGAGCTGCTCAGAACTAAGGGGCAAAAAGTGAGAGTAAGGAGGGTAAAGCGCAACTTAGATTGGAGGTCTAAAGAAATGGTGTCCCCAAAATTGGGTCTATATGCACATGAAAACAATCTCACTGAGAGCAAACTTGATACTTGGAATTGGCTCTGGGCCCATGGCCTACCCTACCGTATTCTCTGTACTACCCACAGTAGTTTTTAATCATCCAAAAGTATTAGTTAGGAAGTATCAGAGTTGAGTGTAGCAGCAGGGGCCTGTAGTCCCAGCTGCTAGAAGACTCAGGGTGGAAGATAAATTGCTTGAGCCCAGAGTTGGACGCCAGTCTGGATAACACAGGCAGACTCGGTCTCAATTAAAAATAAATAAAACCAGGCCCGCTTAGGTGCTCAGGGGTAAAGGTGATCTGAATTACCTCGCAGGGGCCCACCTGTGGAAGGATGCGACTTGACTTCTGAAAGAATTCCTCTGCCCAATATGTGTGCTGTAGAATACATACTTGCTCTCTCTCTCTCTCTCTCTTTCTCTCTCTCTCTCTCTCCCCCCAAATAAAAGAAAGTATTAGAAGGTACAGATAAAATTGGGCCAGAGTTCATTGTGATTGAAGCAGGTGGTATGAATAAAATGCATTTTGAGAAGCTGCCAAGCTAGGAACACCTCTTAACCAATTTATAGCAGACTATTTTTTCCAAAACTTGAGAAATATATTTAATAAATTGAGAAATGAAAGACTTAAAAAAAACTGTTGAATTTATGGAAGGATAAATAGTGTGTCTAACTGCAATCATTCTGAAGTTCTACTGTTCTCTCTGGAGATGGGGCATACTTATCCTGGTTGCCACCTCTGGCATTTCCTCGTTGTTCCTCAGAGGGCAAGTGCTTCCTCTTTCCTGGGTGCATAGAGGTGTTGGGCCAAGGCTGGGCTGATGTGAAACAGATGAAGGAACAGGAAGGGGCGTGAGAGGAAGGTCTCTGCAGCACAGGCTGCAAAGCAGAAGTGGCTGATCAGTTCTGGTTTTCTTTACAGGCCCAGTGCCTGCCACGGCTGTGCCTGCCCCTGGCTACTACCATGTCCTCTACAAAGCGAATGGACAAACCCAGCTGAGCTGGCACGGGGAAACGTACTGCCTGATTGGGGGCTACAGGGCCTATGGGGACGCTCCCCTGGCCATCTCTGCCGAGGCCAAGGAAGAGAAGCCGGCAGCCAAGAGGGCTCCCAAGAGACGTCGAACTCCGACTCAGGAAGAGTCCGATGAGGATCTAGGGTGCCCTAAGTCCAAGATCCCTCGCTTGAAGTGCAGTGGCAAGCACAGTGGCAAGAGACTGACCCCCCAGAAGCATGCTGGTTGAACAGCTGTGTCCAGAGGCCACGCTCCCTGCTGTCTCAGACAGCCGAGGCCTCTTCAGCCGTAGTCCATCTTCGCTGACTACCTCTGCGGACAGAACTCGAGCTTTCTGCCTAAGTCTTCTTAGCCCGGAGCTTGCTTTTCATGCCCACTGTCCAGAAGCATGGGGCCTCAGAGAGGAGCAGCTGCTTCGAACATCCCACCTCTGTTCGGTCCTCTAAAGGCCCCTCATGGACAGAAAGAACAGTCTGCACTGTGGAAGGAGAGGAGGAGCCAAGTGCAGAGAGGATGCAGAGCGGCCTAAATGGGTTTCTGCCCCACACCTGATGTTCTCTCTCTCTCTCTCTCTCTCTCTCCTCTCTCAATGGATTTCTGCTCTGAATTGACCCCAGCAACCACCAGTGAAGCCAGTGTGATTTGGCTTCCTGAACCTGGAAGAATCAGTCATCCAGAGAGACTCCTGTCTAAGGTCTCAGGATAAGGATCCCCAGGGAGACTGGTACCTGGAGCAGAGACACCATGGACAAAGCCCATCATCCCTTCCTCCCTGTTCCTTTATTCTCGACCCACTATGGCACCAGCGCGGTCCCTACTGTTCAATAAAATGATTATATGTAAATGCATTTGAGTTGAAATCCAACTTATCCAAGGCAAAACCTCAGACTGCCTCCCCGTGCTCTTAAGGTAGCATGCCAAGGTCTGCTGCTTTCCGAAGGACCTTTGGATGTGCCTTCTAACTGTGTGACTCCTGCGAATGACACCTGGGGGAAATGGAGGCACGACCACCTTTCTTTAAGAAGTGAAAACTCTGAATCTGGGATTGTAGCTCAGTGGTGGGGTACGCATGTTATTATGCATGAGGCCCTAGGTCCAATTCTGAGCACAATGTGGGGGGGGGCAGAGACAGAGAGACAGAGAGAGAGAAGGGAAGAATAGAGAGGAGGAGATGGAGTGCTGTGTTGTGTGTGTGTGTGTGTGTGTGTGTGTGTGTGTGTGTGTGTGTGTGTGATGGTTCAGGGGTTAAACCTCTACCTCACAAGCACAAGGTCCTGAATTCAGATTCTGGGTTCAATGTAAAAAGGCAGCCTATACTTCTGACTCCAGAGCAAAGCAAAGAGGAGGTAGCATGATCTAGGGTGAATCCAGAAGTCATCCTTGGGCCTCAAGCACACATAGTGCCCTTTATACACACGGATACACGTGGAGACACATGCTAATTAATTAAGAGAGAGACCAAGTCCATTCCATCATTTCTTCCTTGTCTTCCTGCCTCCAGTTCATTCCTCATAGACAAGGATCTCAGTTTGGATCACAGATCCCATGTAAAAAGTCAGGTGCAAATGGCAAAGGCCTGCACTTCCAGCTCTGGAATGTGGAGTCTGAAAAATGCCAGACCAGAGAAAAAACAAGGTAGAGTAGTCCAGGATGACTCCTGAAGTCATCCTTGGACCTCCACAGGCACATACAGTGTCCTGTTACACACACACACACACACACACACACACACATACACACACACACCAGCATCAAACCCCCCAAATAACAAAACGCTTCATTGTTCTTAAAGCATACCGAATTCTTTGATTTTTCAAGTCCTGTAGTGTCTGCTTCCAATAGCCTTTCTAAATGTAACACGAACCCTTTGCCCTCTGACCTCTGACTATACCAACCATGTTGCTTTCTAGCACATGACATTGACCCATATTATGACTCTTTCTCCAACTGATGAGGCAGGGCCAAGAAAGATGACGTTGCTGCCAGGTAGGCAGGGTAGGTATAGAACTTCTTTCTAATTCTTTTTTTAAAATTTTTTTAATTTATTCAATTGTGCGTGTATGCGTGTGTATGTATGTATGTGTGTGTGTGTGTGTGTGTGTGTGTGTGTGTGTGTGTGTGTTGAACCACGGACGAATTTGGGAACCACCATGGATGCCTCCACCTCCTTGTTTACTCTGCCCCGGGATTCACAGGCTCTGCCCTACCAGGACCAGAAGTGCAAACTCCCCCCTCTCCCCCTCTCCCCCTCTCCCCCTCTCCCCCTCCCCCCCCGCTTCTGCCCGGCGTCTATACGTGGGGTCTAGGATCAGAACTTGGGACCTTCCGCCGGCAGGGCAGAGGCTTAACCCCTGAGCCACCTCTCCAGCCCGAACTTCTTTCTAATTCTTAACTCTGCCTAACAGATTTGTTCAGGAGTGAAGCTTACTCTGGTGGTAGAACTGATCCACCCTACAGCTATCCGGTGTATCGCCAAAACATGCAGGACAGAAAAGCTTATATTGAGTTCTAGGTGTCCAGGCTAACTCGAATGATCAGGGTGCAAGGGGAGATGGAGGCAGGGGTTCACTGAATTATCTATATGGCGACTATCTCTCTCCCACCCTGTCACGGTGTTTACTCTTTCTGCTGTTGTGAGACAATGCTCAAACAACTTAAGGGAGAAAGGGGATGTTTACTGACTTATGGTTTCAGAGGGAGATACAGTCCATTATGGTGGAAAAGGCATGGCTGGATGGCAGAAGCTGGAGGTGACTTAGATCATGTCCACTATGAAGGCTGAGAGAGCAGAAGCAGTGTGGTGCTAAACAACCTTAGGGCCCACCCCCTATGACGCGCCTTCCTCCAGCAAGGCTCCACCTCCTAAAGTTGCAACAACCTTCCCAAACATCAGCTAAGGATTCAAACACACGAACCTGTGGGGAATGACATATATTCAAGCCACAACACACCGCCAAGTCCAGAGTTTCATGCCGCCTTTGCCTCTTTCTGGATGTTGCTCTGAATCTAGTCCCTGTGATAACGGACAGTCAGATTCTCAAAGAACAGAGATCTCCCCACTCAGAAGACATTCACCAAGCTGAGCCCACCCTTTCTGGAGTGGCACATAGCACATCTCCCCTTACTTAAAAGGCAGCCAATGCTTATCTTGCTACAAGTGCAATACCATTAAGGTGCCTCCGTCCCGTTTCCTTCTCCCCATGTCTACCCTTCTTTCCTGTACCTTGGGGTGCTTTTCTGTCCAATATGTCCATGCTGCTGCTGCTTCTGCTGCTACAGCTGCATGTGTATGTGTTACATGTATGTATGTACGTTCTCATATGTATGGGCGCACATATGTGTCTGTGTGAATGGAGGTACAAGGTTGACATTGAGTGTCTTCCTCGATTGCTCCACCCCTCACTGAAGCAAGGTCTGAACTTGGCGCCTGCTTCCACTCCCACCTGACATACGGGATCTAAGTTCTAGTCTTCAGTCTTGTGCAACAAAGCACTTTACCATCTAAAGCAGTGCCTGGACTGTTTTTTGAGGTGACGGATGATGGCAATTCCAGCTGAATCACCGTGCTCCCTTTGTAGTCAGGCATTACCTGATCTCAGGCATTATGGAGGGTCCAGTGCACAAAGTCTCCAGGACCGAGTCTCATGTGGTGTCTGATATGTTTGAAGTGTTGATGAGATTGCTTCTGGGGACTAGATCTTCTGGTAACTCGGGTGTGCAGCTCACAGTCTTTGCATGTTGTCTGGTGTCCTTGAGGTTCTTCCATCAGCGGAGGACCGGGTAGGCTGGAGGAGTCTGGGTTGCAGAACCTAGTTCCAGAAAGAGTCTCAAGAATGTATTCAGGTGCCATCCCTGTTCTTATGTAGTAGTGCTTGAAGTGTGCATGAGAGAGAGAGAGAGAGAGAGAGAGAGAGAGAAATCTTGAACTCTGCTAAATCCCACTCCTACCACTGCTCTATATGGTTCAAATTTTATGGTCCAACTTTCCTCCCCCCTCCTCTTCTTCGTCGTCTTCTTCCTTTTCTTCTCCTTCCTCTTAGTCTTTCTCCTCCTCCTCTGCCTCTCCCTCCTCCCCTCTCTTCTTCCTCCTTGTTCCGTTGCTGCTCCTTCCTGCAGAAGGCCACAGTAGCTGCCTGATGCAAGCTGGCGGGTGAACTCCAAATCACAGATGCCTTTTTCTCACACCGCCAGCCAGTGCAAAACTGACAATCACTGAAGAGTGATAGCACTTGGTGCTCAGGAAGCTGCTGCCACATCTTTCTTCATATAAGGACACATGACAAAGACGACCCAAAGCGATTGTGCACTTGGAGCTGAGCTACCTGTTCGGCATGGTTTTGTCCCTTCAGTCCTCGCAATGGTCTGCCAGGTAGGGTTTTTATCAACCTTGTTTTTATTTATTCATTTATTTATTTATTATTTATTCAATTGTGCGTGTGTGTATATTGTGCGTGTGTGCACGTGTGTGTATTGTGCGTGCATGTGTGTGTGTGTGTGTGTGTGTGTGTGTGTGTGTGTGTATGTATGTGTGTGTAGAACCACAGGTGAATTCGGGAACCAGCATGAACCGCCTCCACCTCCTTGTTTACTCTGCCCCAGGATTCACAGGCTCTGCCCTACCAGAAATGCAGGCCGCCCCTGCTTCCGCCCAGTGTCTATACATGCGGTCTAGGATATGAACTCAGGACCTTCTGCCTGCAAGGCAGAGGCCCCTGAGCCACCTCTCCAGCCCTATTTATTCATTTAGTGTGTGTGTGTGTGTGTGTGTGTGTGTGTCAGAGGGTACTATGTGTCCCTGTGGAGGACCACGGGTGACTGCGGGAATCATCTTGGATTATTTCTACCTCCTTTTTGCTTGGCTCTGGGATTTCCCAGGGTCTACCAACCAGGGCAGAAGTGCAGGCCACCACTGTTTCAGCCTGGCCTTTTATGTGTGGCCTGGGATCTGAACTCAGGACATTTTGCTTTCAAGGCAGAGTCTTAACCCCTGAGCCATCTTTCCAGCCCAACCTTGTTTTGTTGATGAGAGAACTGAGAGTGGGGTAGGCAATTGAACATTAAGGACGTTCTCCTGGCCAAGACAGAGGGGCGTTCTGTGAATTCTACTTTACCAGCTACCTCTCCGACCAGGAAAGTTCTCAACTTCCTTCTATCCCTCTGATAGTTTAGACATCTTTTCCTGTTCACTGACAGGAGCGAGATCTTTGCTGGGATGCATAATAAGATGGCCGACAGGTCTCCAGTGATCATAGGCACTGGCAGAAAGGCAGTGACCCGCAGTGCAGCAGGTTCTGGGCGTTGCCCTCTCTAGAGTCTCATGCACCCAGCCTGTGAGCGGTCATGTTCAGCCTCAAGTTCAGACTTGCCATCTCTTTGGCCCTGCCTAGCCTGCTCAGTTGCAGGTTGTCAGAGCTGCTGGTGTTACCATATGCTGTTCCCAGGTACACCTTGTCCCAAAGCGTTCGGGTTTTATGTAGAAAACCTCTTTGTCATTCTAGCTTAGCTTCATTTGTTGCACAATCCAGTTTACCCTGTGAACATCAGGCTGTAGCTGAGAAGCTTTTTAAAGTTTTCATTAGAGAACTTTTTAAACATCAAAAAGTGTAGAATTCATGAAGCCCTTGGTTTAATCAACAGCATCACCAACATATACATAACATACACATACACGCATGCATACATATATAGAGGGGGTGCTGGGGGTACATAGCTCAGTGGTAGAAAAGGTAAAAAAATATTGTTGCAGTTTGTCTGCATGGTTGCTGATAAATGACTATCAAATGGCTTAAGGGAACAAGAGTTTATTCTCTCTTATGATTCCTGTTTACAGTTCTCAGTCCAGCTCTACGGGAGAGCACGCACCAACACCAGGACCGAGGGAACTGGCCATACCATCACCACATAATGGCTGAGTGAGGGATAATCTTTACTTGCCAGACCAGCACATCTGGCCAAGTATACAGAAGGATGCCAACTCTCTCAACCAGCTCTCTGTGATTTATTCCAGGGTCTAGTCCCACCCACCATGGGCTGGGCCTTCCCCATCAGCTAGACAATCTCCTGCAGGTTTGCTCTGGGCTCAACTCAACTACTAATTCTCCACAAATGTGCCCAGAGCTCAAACCCATAACTATCAAGTTGACACCTGTGCCAACTATGACAAATATACTTGGCATATAAAGGCCCTGAGTTCAATTATCAGCACGCAAAAACTAAAAAGAAAGAGGTGTCTATTGAACCACCACATAGCCACTATCAGTTCAGCTTTATCGACGAGGGCTCATCTTGCTTCCTTTGTCCTTTTATTCACTCCTTTCTCAGATTTATTGTCATCGTCATCGTTATTATCATCATCACTATCATAATTTGATAATGGCATTTGAACCCAGAGCTTTGCACTTGTTCTGCCACTGAGCTATCTGCCTTCACTATTTACTGATTATTTTAAAGCAAATCACAGGAAGAGGGTCCAATTCAATAGTTGAATGCTTGTGTGCAGAATCCAGCACCACAATAGATAGATAGATAGATAGATAGATAGCTAGATAGATAGATAAATATAAATAAAAAATGCTTAAGTGTCAAATGTATTTTTGATCATGTTGAAGCATGTATTTGTATAAAGTCAGGGTTTTTCCAAAAGAACTGTGAGTCAGCAAGATGGCGCAACAGGGAGAGACTGGTTGTCACAGACTCTACGAGGTAACTCTGTGTGTGTGTGTATGTGTGTGTGTGTGTATGTGTGTGTGTAGAGCACTGTGTATGCCTTTGGAAGTCCAAGGGTGACTTCAGAAATCACCCTGGATTGTTTCTACCTCCTATTTGCTTTGCTGTAGAGTTTCCCAGGCTCTGCCTTCCAGGACTGGAAGTGCAGGCCACCACCATATCTGCCTGGCGTTTTTACGAGGGACTTGGGATCCGAAGGAAGGACCTTCTTTTGAGGCAGAGCCTTAATCCCTGAGCCATCTCTCCAGCCCACTGGACGCAGAGTCTTAAACCCTAAGCCATTTCTCTTGTTAATTATTTTAAACAACTTGTTGAAGTAGTGCAAGTAACATAAATCAATTTTAGAATATTTTAAGATATTTTATAGATTCTCATAAAATCCCTCCTGCCACTTTTCTTTTTAATATTCCTTCCTACGCCAGTCACTAATGTACTTTCTGCAGATATTCTCTCTCTCTCTCTCTCTCTCTCTCTCTCTCTCTCACACACACACACACACACATTGCATTTTTTGTGTAACCCAGGGCCTCTGGGATTATAAACACATCTGGCTTTTTATATGGGTTCCAGGGAAGGGATCTAACTTGGATTGTTCAGGCAGGTAGTAAACATTTTCAACATTGAGCTCCCTAGCTGCTCTCACCCCCTTTTTTCTTTTTAATAGACAATGGATTTTGTAGCTCAGGCTGGCCATGTAGTGGAGGATAGCCTTGAATTAATCTTACCTGTCTCCACCTCCCAAATGCTGAGCTTCAGGACACTTTGAATATTTTTATATTCTTTTGCAGTTCATTATGAATACAGTGCATTTATATCATTTTCACCCCATGTTACAAGATCCCGACCTTCCGTCTTCTCCCATTGAAAATCTTCTTCTTTCCAACTATTTCTCTCCTATTTTGAGTGTGTGGCCTACTGAGTTTCATCTGGGTTACCTTATTGTCATGTATCACAATGTGTATCTCTTTACTAGCATAAATTATCATGTTTAAATTTCTCTGGTTAAAATTTGCATTTTATTTATTGTCGTGTGTGTGTGTGTGTGTGTGTGTGTGTGTGTGTGTGTGTGTGTGCGTGTCTGTGTGTCTGTGTCTGTGTGTGTATGCATGCATGCATGCATGTGCCCTTGTGTGTAGATCAGAGGATGTCTTGTCCTTTTCAACCTTTGAAAAAGTTTGAGTTACCAAACTCATGTCACCAGGGTTTCATGGCAAACACCTTTATCCTCAGAACAATTGTACCAGCATGGTTGCCCGATTTTTTAGTAATTTTTTATTTGAGTTGTAATGTAGATAGGACACCTGTGTTGCCTGTGGTTGTCACATCTTATTCTGGAGATGGCTCTTCCCTTTTTTTAGTTTCTTCAGCTTATTTGTTGAAAAACAAGATAGTTTTGTGCTTGAAGTTTCTATGGTTTTGAACGTGCTAATTGTAGCCCATGGTGTCATTTAACAGGATGCTCTGTTTCCTGCTTTTCCTATAACTGATAATTGTAGGAAGCTTAACCTCTGTGTTTTTCTCAGTTTGTCCTTCAACTTGTGGGCACAAGCAATCCTCCTGCACAGTCTCCTGAGTAGCTGGAGCTACAAGTTTATATCAAAGCAGATATTTAGCTTTTCTCACTTTTTAAAAATTATTATTTTATTTTTCTAGTTTGACAAGTATATTGAGTATTTATCCCTGCTTTCTCTATCCTCCTCCCTCTCATTTCCCTCCCTTACCATCATCAATCCATTCCACTCCCTCCCACCCTCCTGCCTGGTCGTTTCTATGGACCCCAGGTTCCCTCTGGCTTGTCTACTCTTATGGGGGTTCAGACCTTTGTGGCATACCAAGTTGTCTGTCTTTGGGCCACCCCACTTATAAGGGACATTTCTCTTCACTCATCCAGCTTTAGTCCGCAAAGTTTCCACCATATGTTCTTATCTGTAGCAGTCTCGGATTCCCACGGAGACCCTTGGGGGCGGGGATAAGCAGGCAAAAGTCAACTACTCAGACTCCAGAAGTCAGGTGAGTGGCAAAGCAGGCTCGCAGGCTCGTTTATTGTAAATATGGGGCTGCTTATATACCCCACCCAACATCCCATAAGTCCCAGCATGAGGTTTTTTGCTGTGTTGTCCTGTCTGGGTTGGTCCTCTCAGTCAGGTGGTTTGACTTCAGCACCAGGCATGGCAGCAGGTTTTAACTTGGGGAAGTTGCATTCACGCATGCGGCCCATATAGACAATACAGGCCTGCTTGGTCCATTCCTCCTACATATCCATCCTTTTTATTTATTTTGACAGCCAGCAGGAGCCAGAGTTCTTTGCTTTGACCTTGTTGACCCTGTCTCAGAGGGGGTCCAGCATAATGGACTGGTGCCTGCCTTAGGTTGGAGACCACGCTCGTGTGGACCCTTACCTGTCATTGGCTGCTGGCTCTCGAAGGACCTCTTCTCTGGAAGGCATGCCAGGATATGTGGGTAGTAGATTAGACCAAGGCCTCACGAATCTCTGCAATCCAAGCTTGAACCACATCTCTAGGGGGCCATGGCTTGGATGTTCAAGGGCCATAAGCACCTGTAGTGTGGTCTTGTTGATGGAGCACTGCTGAGAGATGTGCTGAAGGAAACACTTAAGCAGTATGATTAATAAAAGAACAGTTCCTCCTATGATACCATGTTACAATCCATTAAAAATCAAAATCACGTGAGAAAACAATGAAAGAAAACGTACAATCTATTAGAAAGACAATTGTGATCAATATAAAAAGTAAGTAGTTAAGGCCATAGATGTCACCAAAATTATTTGTTCTTATTTTTAAGTATACGTACATGTATTTAAAAATGGCATGCCAAAATTTTTATATCAGCGTGCAACAGAAATGAAAAAAAATTGAAGTGGCCACAGATTTACCCATTTTATGAATCTGGTTTCTGGGAAGGCTTCACAATCTCTGTTGTTGGTCTTACATCTTGAGCTGGCACCCATATTGGCGAAGTGGAATCCTGAGGGAAGACACAAGCATATCCTTGACCCCGGGTTAATAAGGGAGTAGGTCCCTCCATCAGACAAGAGGCAGGGGAGTATTGCGAGGCAGGAAAGCCCAGTGTTTATAAGCAGGGCTTAGTCCTGAATCATCAAAAGTGAGGAAGTTAAGGTGAAACAGGGTCTCTGTCAGAGCCAAGTGTAGGTCACGTTTGGATTCAAGGGATGTGACCTTCGCCAAAAGGCCCTTAAAGGTTCTGTTGAATCTTTCCACAATGGCTTGTCCCTGTGGGTTATAGGGGATTCCAAAGGTGTGACTAATTTTCCATGAAGCTATAAAGAGGCCAAATTGTTGGAAAGCATACGCAGATCCATTGTCAGTCTTTAGTGCCCAAAGTACACCCATGACCAACATGGCGGATTTTAGGGCTTTAATAGTATGGGGTGCTTTTTCTCCTGTAAGGGCTATTGCGTACACAAACGAGGAACATATGACTATGACATGAACATATTTTAGGTTCCCAAAGGAGAGATGGTGGGTAACATCCATTTGCCAAATTGCATTAGGCAAAAGACCTCTGGGATTTACCCCTCCCTTATTGAGGGGACCAAGTGGAGCCAAGGGGGCACAGGTCACACAGGACCTGGCTAAATGTTTACATTGTGACATTGTAAGCTCTGGAAGGAGCTTGTGTAAGCTTCGAGGGGTAAGGTGAAATTTTGGTGTAATGCCCTAGCTTGTTCAAGAAGCTCTAAGTCCACAGTCATGATTAGTGCCAATTTATTGTTCCACATAACTGTTGGAGTTCAGTTAGGGAATAGGCATCTTTAGAGGGCAGGGTGAAGGCTAGTGGGCGTATTTGTTTGGAAATAGAAAACCCCAAAAAGGCATGGGGGGGGCAAATTGGATCTTTTCTGGAGCTACTTTCAAGTTTAGAGTAGCCAGGTTTTTTAAGAGGGTCCTGGACACTCCTTGTAAGTAAGGTGAGGTAGGATGAGCTAAAAGAATATCATCCATATAATGAACAAATAAAATATCTTGGGGAACATTGCAAAGTGCCTCCCTAACATAAAGTTGACAGATGGTAGGACTATTTTTCATGCCTTGCGGGAGGACAGTACATTGATAACTCTGGGCTGGCTTTTGCATATTAGGCTCCCAAACTATAAACGCAAAGCGATCCCTATCCTGGGCTGCCAAGGAAATTTGAAAGAAGCAATCCTTGATATCTAGAATTACTATATGGTAAGAGGGCGGTATAGCACTGGGATGTGGCAGGCCAGCCTGAGTAGTCCCCAACTTTTCCATTCATTCATTGATTGCTCTCAGATCCTGTAGGAGCCTATAACGGCCTGACCTTTTCTTGATAACAAATATGGGAGCATTGTGCCTACTGGTTGAGGATTCTAAATGTCCCAATTCAGTTGCTCCTTGATTAATTTCTTAAGGGCAGCAAATTTGGGTTCAATTATTGGCCACTGCTCCACCCAGACATCTTCATCCGAAAGCCAAGTCAAGGGTACGGGATCAGGTACCCGTTTAGATGATGGCTCATGATGGGCAGTGGCCTCTAGAATTGGGGGTGATTCAAGGATGAATGGCCTGAAAGGCCAACCTTATCAGTGAACCATAATGTCATCAAAGGAGGCTCGGTGGTCCATGATAAGGATGACACCCATATCTTCTAGAATTTCCCTTCCCCAGAGGTTACGAGGGATGTCGGCAACGATCGGGGAGAAGGAGCCTTGATTGCTGTCTAAGTCCTTCCAGTGAACGGGACGAATTGTAGCCCGAGTTGATTGTTGTCCTCCTATCCCACTAATGGAGGGGCCTGGTTTGAATTTCCAATGGGGAAACTCGTGTGCATCAGTCTCAGTAACTGGCTCCTGTGTCCACCAACTCCTTAGCTGGAATACCATCAAGGTATACGGTCATCATAGGAGAATGTGGAAAAACGGGCAAAGTCCAGAATACCTTGGGGTGACATCTGTCCCCTCTTATTGACGGGGCTGAGGGGCGCCCCGCTGGGAGTTTAAATTAGCCTTGGCATTCTGCTGGACATTAGAAGGCTGTGAGCAACAGTTGAGAGCCCAATGGAATCCCTTGTTACGTTTTGGGCAGTAGGTCTGGGGACAGGCATTAGGGCAGTCCCTCTGGAGGTGACCCGTCTTACCACAGCCCCAGCAAGTGCGGTCTGGCGGGCTAATCTGTGGTGGGCGGTCAGGAGATCGCTGCCTGTCTGACAAAAGGGCATCAATGGAAGCGGTGAAGGCCCCAGCCCCTGATCCAGATCTCTAGTTGCTATCACCCCCTGGTGGATGTCATCATTTTGGACAGCAGCCACTGCATTATGGGTAGGGGCATTAAGGCCTCCCAAGCTAATTGTTTGATTAACATATCTCTAGTGGGGCCTGGATCTACCCTACGCTCTATAGCGTCTGACACTCTAGCAAGGAAGTCCATGAAGGATTCCCCCAATTGCTGGATGAGGTTACAAAAATAAACAGAAGCGTCTCTTGGGGTCTAAGCCTTTAGGACCTTGAAGGTCAGGTCAGACACCTGCTGAAAATATGCAGCCAAACTTATGGTGGATACAGGATCAATATATTGCCCATGACCCGTGAGCATATCCAATGTGATGTTAAGCCCTTACTGAAGGTTGAGGCGGGCTAGTGCTTCTGCCTCATCATCATATGCAGAACGCCGATTCAGGAAAACAGCCAGCTCTAAGATGGCCTTAAGAAGATGATACCACATGGAGGAACAAACTAAAAAAAAAAAGAAGATGATACCAATCATAATGAGTTTGGAGCCGCATGGCCCATTGGTGCAGAACCTGTTCAAAAGAAGGAGAGTCAGGGTCTGATTCATTGGCCACCTTACGAATCAGGGAAAGATCAGCAAGTGGAGTAGGCACCTAAGGCGCTGTTTGGCCACGTTGGGTCCTACATTAACAGGGAAAGCTTCTCTCCGCAGAAAGTTAGAAAACTGTGGGCACGTCTGGAGCATAGGAGCTTGGGGTGCCAGAAGTGGAGATGATGTCATTGGGGCTGAAGGGCTGGACCCAGTGATAGTAACAGCAGGTTCTCAGCAAGGGCATGGGGGGGTAAGGGACCGCTCACAGGGATTGGGGGCTTCTCTGCCTGATCTAAGCGTGTGGGTTTATGAGGTACTGCCATAGATTCATCCTCTCCTTCTCTGTCTGAGGAGTGAGAGATTTCGGCCGTAATGCCCATAGGGGGTGGTGGCGAAGTGATAGGCAGGTTAACAGGGGGAAATGAGGCATGTATTGGGGCTCCTTACAGTGTGAGGAGAGGGTGCCCATTTTTCTAAAGCACAGAGATGAGACTAAAGAGGAACAAATGAGACCCAAATGTCTTGTGCTTAGTGGGGAACTTCCGTGGTTCGTTAGGCCACGGCCGTATGCCCACATGGTGTCTCCGGAGGAGGAGGGTCAATGGGGAGACCACTCCTGGGTTCCATCTCCTGGGGGGTCAACCCTTATGTGGAGATGCCGGGTGAACCAGAACCAAAAATGCATACCTCCCTATCTGCAGACAGACAAACACAGAGAAAATGAAAGAAGCCTTCACTCTCACCTCTTGCAAAAGTAAAGAACATAAACCCAAAGGGGCCAGCATACCGAAAAACTGCCAAAAGGGGCACAGTACTTGACAGTGGTGCCGGAGGGGGAAAGGGCTGCCGTGAAAGCCCCATGTTGGACACCAGATGTAGCAGTCTTGGGGGTCCCACGGAGACCCTTGGGGGCGGGGATAAGCAGGCACGAAGTCAACTACTCAGACTCCAGAAGTCAGGTGAGGGGCAAAGCAGGCTCGAAGGCTCGTTTATTGTAAATATGGGGCTGCTTATATACCCCACCCAACATCCCATAAGTCCCAGCATGAGGTTTTTTGCTGTGTTGTCCTATCCGGGTTGGTCCTCTCAGTCAGGCTGTTGGACTTCAGCACCAGGCACAGCAGCAGGTTCTAGCTTGGGGAAGTTGCATTTGCGCATGTGGCCCGTATAGACAATACACTTATCTCTCTTGAGTTCCTGGTCTATGGAGGACATCGTCTATGGAGTCTATGGAGACATGTTGGTATGTCAGTTATTATGCAGGTCTGGTAAGGACAAGTTATTGCAATGAGTTCCTAGATGCAGTATCCCTGCCTTGAATAGAATGTCTTGTCCAACAATAGACCTTCTCATCTTTAGGTTTTTACAATCTTACCACCTCCTCTTCCTCAAGGTTCCCGGAGCCTTAGGATGGGGAGAGCTTAGGATGACCTTATTCTATGTGAGCCTTACTGGATTTCTGGTACTCTGCATTTTTCCTGGCCATGGCTGTCCACTTCACTGCTCTTCCACTGCCGTAGGCTGCATCTTGTCAGGGTGTTGAGATCCTCTACTTCTGTTGTAGAAGAAGACTTCTAGGCTGAGTGTTAAGTGTTCTTCAAATGTATGGGTATAATAGCAGTTATTTACAGAGCAGTTTGGTGTACTTCCTACCTATAGGTTCATTGGCTGTTTTTCTCTATTGTTCTATTTCCTTCTCTTTTTAAAGTGTTTAGTTAACAGTAATAACAATGTGTTCCATCCTGACGAGCAGGTCTTGAGTTCAATCAGAAAGCTGTTGGTTGTCTCCTTGATACTCATGTCACTATTACACTGGTGGTTTACCTGTGAATTTTATTGCAACTTGCACATCTCATGAGTTGATGAGGCCTGTGATAATTTCTTTTCCCCCAGAACCTTCTATACTATTCCTTGGTACTGTGTAAGCTATCCAGCAAAGAGGAAGTTCTCAGACTAGTTACAGTTGATGTATTTTGCCCATGCTCTGTAATCCATATGTTAGTAATAGGATCTTACCGACAGTTTTTTGGAAAGCAACCAAAAGCAATGGCAAAAGCCTATAAGGGGAGGGGAGGCTTTGAGACCTCTTTGATCAGCTTTTTATCAGGAAGTGTTACATTCCTGTTACTTCTAGAATAGTTTTAATTGTCACTGGGTTCTAAATGGATCAGCTCAGCACCATCTCCCCTACCCCTCCTCCCGTTTTCCTCACTCTGTGCTCCTCTGCATAGGGACTGCCCATTCTTGTGACTATGGGAAATTTTAAAAACTGCATGTGTCTGGGTCTTCTCTCTGATAACTTTAATTGAACTGATACGAATGGTGAGAATCTTTTGTTATATTTTTTGTTATTCTCTGACAATCTCACACATGAATATAATGACTTTATTTTCTCCCCACATTAACTGATCCCGTTTCTTTTTCTTCTATTGAAAATCTTCCCGATCAGTCTCTCTCCTACTGTCATGTCTTCTTGTGGGTATTTTTATTTTTACCCACTAAGCAGTTACTAGGGCTGATCTGGATTAGCATGGACTTGGGTTACCTCCTGGAGCTTGATCTCTCAAAGATCCTCCTTCTTCAGCATAGTAAGTACTGGGATTAATAAGAATAAACACCCACGCCCAGATTTAAGTTTTTTAAAAAACATTTTATTATTTGTGTGACTGTGTGTATCAGAGAGCACTGTGTGTGCCAAAGGTGACTTTGGGAGCCATCCTGGATTATTCTCTTTCCTTTTTGGTTTTGCTCTGGGATTTCCCAGGCTCTGCCTTCCAGAACTGGAAGTGTAGGTCACTGTCATTTGGTCTTGGCATTTTTGTATGGAAACTGGGATTTGAATTAAGATCCTTTTTACTTAAGCAGAAGCTTAACCCCTAAGCCATTTCTCAGCTTCTTAAAAGATTTTTTTTTTTAAAATGTGTGTCCACGAGCACATGTGGAGGTGTTTTAGGTCTGACACGAGGGTTCCCTTGCAGTTTCTGGGCTGAGCTGTTTACTCCAAATTAATTGATTCCTAAACTTGTAAGGATACTGGGATTATAGGCGCATTTCACTATGGTGGGTTTTTTTTTTCTTTTGCATCTTGTTTTAATTGCCTGAAATGTGTGTGTGTGTGTGTGTGTGTGTGTGTGTGTGTGTGTGTGTGTGTGTAGGCTGTTGAGAATCAATCTCAGAGCCTTCCACATGCCAGACAAGCACCATGTTGCTACTTGACAACTCAGGTCATGGATATCTGGAGATTGTATTATTTATCTTGACCACTTTTTTTTCTTTTTTGAGATGGGGTCTGTTGTAATTGATATTGACCTTGAACCTGTTATGTAACTGAAAATGCCTTTCAATTCTTGATCCTCCTGCCCCACCTCCCAAGTTACAGGACTGATTTGCCACATCCTACTTCAAACTGGCTTAAAATTTTTGGAGTTTCTCCTGCCCCCTGCCCTCCTGAGTACTTGGGTTATAGTATACACATCATACCCATCTTGTCTTTAATTTCTGGGTGCCTTGAGGAGAGAGAGGGGTTGTTCTGTTTTAATTTTATTTGAGAGAGAGAGAGGGAGAGGGAGAGAGAGAGAGAGAGAGAGAACATAGCATGCATTACATGCAATGGTGCACAGGTGGAAGTCAGAGAAAAGTGTTTTCTAAGTCAGTTCTCCCATCATGTGGGCTTTTGGAGATTGAACTCAGGCCCCCTGATTTTCAAGCAGTCACCTTACCCATGGAGTCTTCTAGCTGGCCCCAGGAGAGGGGCTTCAATTATCTTATTTACCAATACGTCCCAGAGAACTGGCATACTGACTGGTATACAATGGTGCTCAATAAACACTTGTGAAATAAATGATAGAATTGACTGATGAACTAGCATCTTCTCACTCTGCCTTTACACACATGTACCCACATTTCAACTCTCTCTCTCTCCTCTCTCTCTCTCTCTCTCTCTCTCTCCTTTCTCTCTCTTTCTCCACCAATTGGTCTTAGAATTGAACCCAGATCCTCATGTATATTAAAAGTGCATATCTTGCCACTGAGGCATAGCCCTATCTTCTGGCTCTCCATTTCTTAAAGAATTGTGATTGTGCCTCCATTGTCCTAGGCATCATTTATAGGAGTCGCATGGTTAGAATGTGTAACCGAGTCCCTTCCTTGGCAGCAGATCTTGGAAGATTACCTAAGGATACAGGGAAGTTTGAGGTTTAGTATTGAACAAGCTGGATATCAACTCAATCATGGTTGTGTAAAATCATTTTATTGAACGTGGCAAATTGGAACATATGAGCCTCAGGGAAGAAGAGATAATGGGCTTTCTTTCTGCTCGGGGTTAATAGGTCTCTCTGGGGGAATCCTTATCCTGAGACTTTAGACAGGAGTCTCCCTGGATGACTGATTCTTCCAGGTTCAGGAAGCCAAATCACACTGGCTTCACTGGTGGTTGCTGGGGTCGATTCAGAGCAGAAATCCATTGAGAGGGGTGTGTGTGTGTGTGTGTGTGTGTGTGAGAGAGAGAGAGAGAGAGAGAGAGAGAGAGAGAAAGAGAGAGAGAGAGAGAAAGAACATCAGGTGTGGGGCAGAAAATCATTTAGGCCGCTCTGCATCCTCTCTGCACTTGGCTCCTCCTCTCCTTCCACAGTGCAGACTGTTCTTTCTGTCCATGAGGGGCCTTTAGAGGATCGAGCAGAGGTGGGATGTTCGAAGCAGCTGCTCCTCTCTGAGGCCCCATGCTTCTGGACAGTGGGCATGAAAAGCAGGCTCCGGGCTAAGAAGACTTAGGCAGAAAGCTCGAGTTCTGTCCGCAGAGGTAGTCAGCGAAGATGGACTACGGCTGAAGAGGCCTCGGCTGTCTGAGACAGCAGGGAGCGTGGCCTCTGGACAGAGCTGTTCAACCAGCATGCTTCTGGGGGGTCAGTCTCTTGCCACCATGCTTGCCACTGCACTTCAAGCGAGGGATCTTGGACTTAGGGCACCCTAGATCCTCATCGGACTCTTCCTGAGTCGGAGTTCGACGTCTCTTGGGAGCCCTCTTGGCTGCCGGCTTCTCTTCCTTGGCCTCGGCAGAGATGGCCAGGGGAGCGTCCCCATAGGCCCTGTAGCCCCCAATCAGGCAGTACGTTTCCCCGTGCCAGCTCAGCTGGGTTTGTCCATTCGCTTTGTAGAAGATATGATAGTAGGTAGAGGGTGACACAGCCGTGGCAGGCACTGGGCCTGTAAAGAAAACCAGAACTGATCAGCCACTTCTGCTTTGCAGCCTGTGCTGCAGAGACCTTCCTCTCACGCCCCTTCCTGTTCCTTCATCTGTTTCACGTCCAGCCCAGCCTTGGCCCAACACCTCTATGCAACACCCCCCCCCAAGGAAGGAAGCACTTGCTGTCTGAGGAGAGAGTGACAGACCAGGCCTGATAGGTGTGCCCCATCTCCAGAGAGAACAGTAGAACCTCAAAAATATTTGCAATCAAGAACCTCTCCATTTTTCCCTTCTATAAATGAGAAAAATTTCTAAAACTCTTCAGTGAATATGTTTCTCAGGTTTTGAAAAAATAATGGCCTAATATAAACTGGTTACAAGCTGTTTCTCTACCTTGGCTTCTCCTTTAGTGATCCATTCATTTATACTGAAGCAGTCACCTTATACCCCGCCCCCAAACAAACAGATGTTTTAGAAGCCTTTACCTACTGCTCACTTGCCTTTTTTTTTAATTGAGAGAATCTACCTATGTTGTCTAGACTGGCTTTCAATTCCTGGGCTTAAAGGGCTCCATTTTCCCACCCTCAGTCTTCCTGGGGTAACTGAAAATACATCTCTCTTCCACTATCCAAATCTCTAACACTTTGTAAAGGTCACATTACTAGTATAGAGTGGACATAAGGGCCAGAGCTAAATTTCAGGTATATGGTTTACTCTCAAAGAGATTGTTCTCACATTGACCCAACTTTGGGGACATCATTTCCTCAGACCTCCAATCTAAATTGCACTTACCCTTTCTCGCTCTCCTTTCTTCCCAGATGTATAATCTCACCCTTTTGCTCCTCAACTCTCAGCTGCACAAGCTGGCATATATCTGAGGTGCCCTGTGTGGGTCTCTCCATGTCAGCATGATAAAGGTGGCCTGGGTCTAAAGCTGAGGTTTATCAACAAACAGCTTTCCCCTCAAACTGCTGCATTTGTCCCTAGACAATGCTACCAATGCTGGCTTTTGTTGAGAGTCTTATCAAGAAAGGGCCATCCAGGAATGCACGTGCTTCTATTCAAGCACTTGGTAGCCAGAGGCAAGAAGAGTGATAAAAGTCAGAGGCCACCTTGGGCTATCTTCAGAGACTGTCCAACAAACAAGCAAATAAAAAAAAAAAAAAAAAGCAAATGCTTTAGAAATATAAAGAGAAGGTAAAATGGATAAAGATACAAACTTTCTTAAATAGACTCTAGCCCAGGTAGAACATTTCTTTTACGTTAAGTAGGAAGCAGGAATAGCTAGCTGGTCCCTGAGGGGATACCAAGACATTGTTTCTGGGGTGTGACAGACAAGCCCAAAAGAAATATGTAGCAGTCCCAATAGGTTACAAATACCCACAAGGTCTCTTGAGCAGAAGCCTGGCCTAGACCTACCTGTGTAACTGCCCTCACAGGGGACTGAAGACAAATTAGAAGTAATATAGAAGATTCGGTCAGTCATTCTCTTGGACAGCTGAATATATTGGTCTCTCGAAGCGAAATGATCACGTTTGCCCAAGGGCTCCAAATGGGTGTAGTTAAGCTGCCATGGAACGCAAGACCTGTGATGTCATTACTATCTGATGAGGTCACAGAAAGAACCTCTGGTTGGAGGGCTAGGCTTCACAACCTCGTGTTTTGTGGCAAGCAAGGCAAAGGCAGAGACGAGTCTTCCCTGGGCCCTCCCCAGCTGGTCTCTCCACATATCCTAGTTGGGTAGCCCCTCCCTGCGGAGCGTGCCTGTGGGTGGGAACAGCCCCAGTGACCTCAGGAGGACGTAGGAAACCCAATTCTGAGATTGGTCAGGGTATATTGCACTACCCTGACATCCATCAACAGTTGCAAGCAGAAATTGAATGGATTAAAGGAAAAGGGAAAGTTCCCTGGAATTGGGTCTGAGAGAATAAGTGAGATTTAGATAAGCGCTGAAGAGATTCCATTTGGCAATAGACTTTGAAGACTTTGTTCTGCCTCAAAAGTAAATTTTTTTCTCCCTTTTCTTTTCTTTCTTTTTCTTTCTTCCTTTCTTTTCTTTTCTTCTTTCTTTTTCTGTCTTTTCTTTCTCCTTTCTTTCTCTTTTTCTATCTTTTTCTTTCTCTCTTTCTCTTTGTATATTGTGTGAGTATGGACAGATGTAAAAGGAAATTCTTAATAACTCATCTTTTTTAATGTTCTTTTTACTTTTTAAAAATTTATGACAGAGTTTGTATGTAGAGAATATGTCCATTTCAGGGAGCATATGTGGATTTTGTCAGGAGACAGTTTCAGAAGTCAGATGTGAACTTCGGGATCAAACTCAGGTTACCTGGTTGGGAGCCTTTACCCACTGAGCCAACTCACTTGCCAGATTCCTCACCTTTTTATAATCAACCCAAAACCTGAGAGGGTGAGTGAAATAGGCAGCACAGTGCTGCTGACCTGAGTCACCACAGGAGTCACTTGGTGAAAGGAGAGGGCTGACTCCCTCTCAAGCAGAAGGTCCTGAGTTCGGATCCCAGGTTCCATGTAAAAACTCCAGGCAAAAGCAGCAGCCTGCACTTCTGGCCTTGGTGGGAGGAGCCTAGGAAATCCCAGAATGAAGCAATCCAGCATGATTCCTGAAATCACTCTTGATCCTCCACAGGGATACACAATGCCCTCTGATACACACACACACACACACACACACACACACACACACACGAGTTAAAAAAATGTAAGTGAGCCAGGTATGTAGCTCAGTTTGTAGAGTGTGTACCTAACTGGATTCAATACCTAGCACTGATACACTGGCTGTTTGGTAAATATAAATCCTACATTCAGAAGTCAGAGGCATGAGGATTAGAAGTTTAAGGTAATCCTCACCTACTTAAATTCAAGGCCATCCTGGACTACATGAAGCCCTGACTCTGAAAATAAGCAAATAATTTTTTTTTTTTTGAAAAAGAAAATCTAGCAGGACCTCGTAGTTAGTATACAGCTATAATCCCTTTATTTAGAAGAAGATAGCAGGATCAGATAGATGTTCAAGGTTAGCGTTGGCTATGTAGTAATACTACACTGAAAAACAACAAAAATAAACAACAAAAAAAGTGAACTAGTGTTGGGGAAATGGCTCAGTGTGCAAAGTGCTTACTGTATGAGAATGAGGTCCTGAGTTTGAATCCTCAGCACGATGTTAAAAAAAAAAAAAGGTTGGTCATGGTCACAAGTGCATTTCACCTTAGTATTAAGTGGCAGAGTGGCAAATTCCATGTGTTCATGACTTTACAAATGTAGAATGGCAGACCAGTGTAATAGGAAATGAGAGACACACTCATGACATAAAATGAAATAACTCTGATGCTGCTGAAGACGAGGGCTATTAGAGAACACTCACAGTGTTGGGTGTGGAGTGCCTTCCAATGAGCTGTTGGCCAGAGAAGCCCCGGAAGTCTCTAAAACAATACAAGCTCTTGCCATTTTTCTTGGTTTCCCACCAGAACAACATGATAAACCTCTCTTGCTGAAGACACTTCACACTTTTTTGTCTTAAGTCAGAAGAATCAAGCTGGAAGCCGCCTTCCTAGCATTTTCATAGTCCTGAAAGGTGCTGTGCAGGTTGCTGCGGAAGAAAAGGCATCAATGGTCTTAAGCAACTGTGAACATCAATACCAACCTACCAGGCCACACGTGCCTCCTGGTGCAATAGTGGCACAGGGCATGACTGACTGCTCTGATTGGCATCTAAGGCTTGCTCCACAGAAGGGAATTTATGCCTGGTACCTAGTTAAAGAGCCATGGCTGAGATTTTAGAGGTTCTAGGGGTGAACTAATATTCATGTAATTGACATGGCTTTGAACTATCTTCTAAATACTTATATTTATACCCATAGTGAATACTGTTTACAGTCTTAATCACAGTTTTCTTCTTGGTGAACTGAAGTGAATGTACTCATGGCTACTCAAGGTGCCAAAGCAGTAAGGGTCGAGAGTGCTCAGTTCTAGACAGGATATTTCCACCATCCTCTCTAAGGTTCATGCAACCCTGTCTAGAGTGGGCAGAAAGAATGTAAGAGTCAGAAGGTAGGGAGAACTGGGAAATGCTATCCTCTGAACATGACCACCATTGCAATCATGACCTTATAGAAGGTGCAGCTGCCTGCAGAGGACTGAGTCTCTGCAATCCAGGACTCAGGAGGGGCTCATGGGGCCCTACACCTCCCTGCTGAACAACTGGCTATTATGGATTCTGAAGGAGGGGCAGTCACTGGTGAGCCTATCACAGCCAGCAGACAGTTCCAAGCCCATGGCCACACAGGTGATCATGAATAAAGCCAGTGGGTCACAAAACAAAAGATGAGTGTGGGGAAAGGGAAGGGAGATGAGAGTATCAGAATGCACTATATACACATATGACCTTGTCAAAGAATGAATATAAGGCTAGAGAAATGGCTCGGGGGGGGGGTTAAAGTTTTGTTTCACAAGTAAAAGGATATACTCTGGTTTCTCTTCAGATCGTATAAATCTTTCCCCTTTCACAAGTAAAAGGATCCCTGATCCCGTGTAGAAATGTCAGGTGGAAGTACTAGGTGGAAATGATGGCAGTTTATATTCTGGCCCTGGAAGGCAGAGCTTGGGAAACAAAGCAATAAAGAGGAAAAGCAAGCCAGGATGATTCCCAGTGTCGTCATCCCTGAGCCTCCACAGGCACACACCCACACCCACAAAAAGGACAGATTTAATGAGAGAAAAAAACAAAACAACAAAGAACCCCCCAAACCCTGTAATTTCAGTTCCTTTTTCACAAAAGGAACACAACAGGGCTGGGGAATGTAGCTTGGCTCAATGGTAGAGCACTTATGCAGCATAGTTGAGGCCCTAGATTCAATCCCCAATATGAGAAGAAAAAAAAACCCCAACATGTGGTGATTTAGAATGTGAAACCTTACTATTGAATTCCACCCAAATGGTCATTACTGGTAAGCGAGCCCATAAAAAACATCATTTATATCTGGGCATGTTAGCATACGTCTTTAATGCTAACATTTTGAAAGCGGATTTCCAGAGACTAGCTTGAGCTAGTGAGTTCAAGGGTATTCTGAGTCAAAGTGACAACTTGCCTAAACACATGAGCCATTTACTGTTAGTAATCATGACATGGTATAAAGCCAAATACACTTTATTTTTTGAATATCACATGAAAGACTCCAATGCTGTCCACTGGCTTACTTTTCAAAGCCAGAAACCGCTCACTGTACCCTCAGGGAAGCAATAGGGCAGCCCAGTGCCTCCTACTGACAAGTGTGTTTATCCTGCTCTAGCATTATATTATTTTTGTTAAGTCAGGCTTGTTGAAGCAAAGGGTCTCTCATTGAGGATGCTAGTCCTGGAAGACTTCTCCTGCGACGAGCTGCCAGCTCAATCTTTTGAACCAGGCTTACATCCCAGGGATGGGTCACAAAACTGATGACCATGCCTGGCACCTCGCTCCCCACTCGGCCTACCCTTCCTGCTCTGTGGATGTAATCTTGCAGAGTCAAGGGGAAATCATAATTGACAACCAGTTCTACATGGGTGCTATCTAGGCCCCGGGAGGCTATATCTGTGCACACAAGTATGTCCTGGGAGCCTTTTTGGAAGCTCTGGAAGATTCCTACTCTCATTGAAGCTGGCATTTGTCCTTGCAGCCTAAGGTGTTGGATTTTATGATCATCCAGAATGTACCCTAGCCAGTTTACAGTGCTGGAGCTATTGCAGAACACAAGGACAGTTCCTGAAGGTCCAGTTTTATCTGCTTTGTCATGTTGCTTGAGGATCTGAACCAACTCTGTCACCTTCTGTGCTCCTTTTAACTTTATAAAAGTCTGCCTGACATGAGGCATGATGCAATGAAGCTTGGAGCTAGTGATGGTGGTGACAGCATCCGGGCTAGTGACTTTACTTAGCAATTGGTTTACACCTTCTGGAAATGTGGCTCCTACCAGCACTAACTGAGCTTTAGGACTGTAAGGGTCTTTTAAATCATCTGGACCTTCTGCTATATGGCTCTTCTCCAAGATGTAGTCCACTAGCTCGAGGAAGCTTTCATCCAGTAGTGTGTCTGCTTCATCCAACACCAAGAAGGAGAGATACTCTAAAGTGATCAGTCGACTTTTCAAGGACTTCCACATGGCCCCCGGAGTGGCCACTAGCACATCTGCAGATGGTCGTCTGGACAGTTCCAGTTTGATCCTATGCATGCCAAGGCCTCCCCCTAGCTTCCGCACCTGAAGGCCCAGCGACATGCCCAATGACTGGGCCACAGCATGCACCTGCTCGGCTAATTCTCGGGAAGGCATAAGAACCAAGCCCCGAGGAGCGGCGATACTGAGAGAGTCCAGTTCTGGTCTGCTCAGGAGCCGCTGAAACAGGGGTAGTAGGTAGCTGAGAGTCTTGCCACTGCCGGTTTCCGCGGCGCAAAGGACGTGGCGACCGCGAAGCAGTCGGGGAATGGTACTCGACTGCACCGTGGTGGGTCGAACTATTTCGGGGGCTGCCTTTTGAAGCGCGAGAAGTACACGGGACTCCAGACCCAGATCCTCGAAGCTGCTCTCGGACGTAAGGTTACTCAAGGCCGGTGTTTGGTGCTGCGCGCGCTCAATGGAGAAATGATCCCGCCGCGCGCGCCGATGCCTCCAGCCACGCGAAGCTAGCGGCGCGCACTCCCATCGGCCCAGCGTGAGCCGCGCCGGCTGGTTCAATTCCGGCCGCTGCGCCGAGATCAGCAACGGCCCCGGGTGCGCGAGCACGGGGCGCGAAGGACTCCCACGACCCTTCTGTCGCTGTTCCTGCCGCCGCTGGAGAGCCCGCGGAATGCGTACCACTGGCAGGGGGTCGTCGGAACCACGAATCGCCAGGTCCCGTCGGGGCGCCAGGGAAAACCGAACCGCAAGCGAGAACAGGCGCCTCGGTCGTGCTAAAGCCATACTTGCCTTAATGCACGGGAGGCGCACTCAGTGACGTCACGTCTGCGCCGCGGTCTCGCCTACGGTGGCTGGCGGGGTTCAGTCAGGCGTGTGGCGCTGGAAAACCGTCAGGAAGGGGCATTTTCGAGTACAGCGCCTGCGAGATCTGCAGGTTCGATCGCGGAGTCCTGACCAGGGTCGCCTTTGGAGAAGGGCGCGCGGTGGAGTCAGGAGCGGGAGGTCGGTAACGGGAAGTGGCCGTGGAGCCCTGATCCAGTGGACCTGGAGTGTGGGTGGATTCTGGCAATTGAATGCCTAGTTCTTGGAATTCTCCTTTGTCGTGCGCCTGGCCTCCGTGACGACCTGTTCAATGCTGGTCACCCGTGCGGGGTGCGCCCGTGTTTTCCCAAATAGATGGTGATGCTAAGTGAATAGAACGGCAGGCCTGCGATTTAGACCGGGGTGGATCTAGGCTCAGCCCCGCCATCCTCTAGCAGCTGAGATATGCTGCTGTCTTTCAGCGCATTTCCTCTCTGAAAGGAGAGGTAAGATCTCAGTTTTTCTTTTCAAGTGGAGTCTGTTTCACACTTTCCCTGTCCTTTTCAGCTAAACTGCACCCTTCACTTCTTTGTCACTCCTTTCAGTTTTTCATCCTGAGCCCACCACACTTGGCAGTCAGCAGCTTTATATCCATTGGCGCCTCAGTCACATTCCCAAATTTAGTAATAAGAAGGGTCCTGTTAACCCTGTGAAGTGATCGAGTTTATCTCACTTAGCGCTTGCCGGTCAAGCAAACTATTCAATTTGAATTTGGAGGTTTCAGTTGTTTAAAAAACAACAACAAAAAAATTCACTTCGTACTTTTTGAACAAATTTGAAAAATGGATATCAGGTATTTTGTGTAGTGTAGTGTGAAAGTCCCCGGAGTAAGAGATAAAGTTTGTGTATTGATTACCTGGGGAGGTTCTTAACATCTGGAGAATGTGTTTTCATTTCATTGATTAATGTTAGCCCTTTGTGTTTACAGGTTGGATATTTGTGGATTTTCTATTGTAAAGTGAAAATATTCATGAAATAGTTGTGTTTTTATTGAATGCATATAAACTTTTTCCTTTGCCTGTTATTCCCTAACAATACATATAACAACTATTTATGTTGCATTTTATCGTGTTAGCTATTGTAAGTAATTTGGAGATGACTTAAGTATATAGGACAGGGTTGGTGATGTAACTTAGTGATAATGCTTAGCTAGCATTTGTGAAGTCCTAGCATTCAATCCCCAGCACTGGAGAAAAATGAAAATATATAGGAGGATATGTGGAGGCTCTTCCACACTTTTGCAAATCTATGTCATTTTATAAGGAACTTGAGTAGCTATTAATTTTGGTATCCGTGGGGTTCCTGGAACTAAGCTCTCATAAGTACATGTGGATGGCTGTACCATTAAGAAGACTAAAATCGGTCAAGTGTGGTGGTATAGGACTGTAAATCCATTACTTGGAAGTAGAGGCAGGAGGATTGGGAGTTCAAGGCCAGCTTCAACTGCATAGCAAGTTAGAAGCCAGCTGTCCTAGATAGGAATTTTTTTTTATTTTAAAATATTTTATTCATTCATTTAAACAAAGAAAAGGAACAGAAGAGAAGGCGCATGTACACACACGCCATGAATGGAAGCGAGTCTTCATCTTCCACCACGTGGACGTCTGTGGATCAAGCTCAGACCGCCAGGGTCTGGAGCAAGCATACCTTACTTGTTAAGCATTTCCAACTTTAAAGTCACATGAGTGAAGCTTCTCTTTCTCTTCAGTGCTTCTATCTAAACTTCCAAAGTCTTAAGCATGTTTCTCCTCATATTCCTTGCCTTTTCGGAGCACTTAACCATGTGGGGAGCTCCGTACCATCTAAGCGACGGATAATAATTTCTATTGGAATTCAGAACTGAGTAGCCCAACTGGAAAGGTCTTTGAAGGTCAACCCCCACTTCTGGGATTATCCCGAAGGAACACAACCTGCCAGACTTCAGGAACCAACTCTAATCTTCCACAGAGATAAGGTCATCAACTTCCCCAGCCCTCTATTTATGAGAGGATCTGGAGATGAGTTCCTCAAAAGCAGATAAATTAAGTTCCTCGAAAGAAACAGCTCCACTAAGAGATGGGTCTCAAGGTCCACTGAGCTGGGCCCCCAGAGACGAACAGACCAATCAGATGCAGGAATCAAAAGCCCCATTCCGCTTTCAGAAGCTGGAGCTGACCAATAAGGAAAAGTCAGTTTTTCCTGGCTTGCTTAACCCTATAAAACCCCCTGACCCTGCCAGCCACGCTAATGGATCTCGCCTGCTGTGGCCAGATTCTAGGGTCCCAAAAATCAGCAAGGAGCCAATACCGATGCAATTCACATGAGGGCTTTTATTGCAGGCTGGAACCTGGGCTCACAACCGACCAGCACCAGCGCAGTGGTATTAGGTTGAAAAGCGTGGCCCTTTGGGCAAAGTTTTTATAGCTTACTGGCAAGGGGAGGGGGTTTCCAACTTAGTAGTTACATGATTGGCTGACAGCCAACAGTTTCGGGGTGCAGGGATTGGTTCCCTCCCCTTTCTGTGAGCAGTTTGAATTGTACCTTGTATTACCCACAACACCTGGGGTTTCCCGTAACACATGGGATTTTCTCTTGGGCTGCAGTCTTAGCCTTAAGCGGTTGTCCTTGTCCTGTAGACTCTTGCATCCTGGGATGTAGTCCTCTCTCGCGGGGACGGGATCTGCAGGCCTGACGTGAGTGGAATGGACCCACGGAGGGACGCCAGCCACTTTGAGAGCGGTGGGCGTGGTCAGGATCACAATGTGGGGTCCCTTCCAGCGAGGCGTGAGAGTCTCCTTCTGGTGCCTTCGCACATAGACACGGTCACCTGCGGGGCAGGTGGCGGTCCGGACTCGCAGAGGGCCTTGAGCCTTGGCCAAGTCTCCCCACGGATGCGCTGGAGAGCCGCCCCCGGTTGTCCCTGGCAGGCCGGCTGCGGCTGCTCACTGGCCGCTGCTGGCGCCCACTCGGCGGGTGGCCGTGAGCCCCGGGGATCCTTCTTGTCATCGGTGGTCTGTTGGAACGCCAAACCCTTAGGGGACTCTATCTCTTGTGAAGGAAAGAAAGAGCTTAACCAATTAGGGGGGTTCTCAATGAGATCCTGCCAGACCAGAACATAAGGAATTTGGTCCGGACGACCCTGGCTCCCAGGCCGGAATACGGCCTCTTTAACCTGTAAGAGAACGGATAGGTTCAAGGTTCCTTCCTGCGGCCATCCTACCTTAAAGGAGGGCCATTCGGACCTGCAGCAAGCCTGTAACTTTCCCTTCTTAAGATCAACTCCTAAATTCCGTCCTCTCGCTTTCACTTCCTTGAAATGGTCCAGGAGTAGACTAAGTGGGGTACTCTGGTTCTGTCCCATACTGTCCGTCAGTAAAACAGTCAAGATTCCAACACCAACAAACAATAAGACACAGACAAACGCCACACAACGTTCCCTTCGGAGACAAACACTAAAACAAAGCAAAGGTGGTCCGCTCTGTCATCAACCAAGTGTCCGTACAACCAAATGAGGACTCTTGTCCTTTCCAAATGGGGAAAGGGGACGTCTCCCAACTTTCCCCCGGCCAACAGCACTCCCAGGTGTCCACTTGAGCCAGATATTGGCCTCCCCAGGCGCTGCAAACACACCAGACAGACAGACAGATAGACAGACACTCACTAGTCAACTGGGTGCCCTCCGGTTTGGGGGTCCTTGGATCTCTGGGATCTCAGTCGAACCCCCACTAATGTTGTGGCCAGATTCTAGGGTCCCAAAAATCAGCAAGGAGCCAATACCGATGCAATTCGCATGAGGGGTTTATTGCAGGCTCGAACCTGGGCTCACAACCAACCACACCGGCACAGCGGTATGGGGTTGAAAAGCCCTAGATAGGAATTTTTGTGTGTTTTGTGCTTTGCTGTATTTCAAGAGGCTAGGACAATGACTGACATAAAATAGGCACTTAATGAATAGTTACTACAGAATGACTAAGCATACGTGGGGTCTAAGTACTTTTTTAAAAAACGTTTTTATTATTATTATTTATTCAATTGTGCGTGTGTTCACCGGTGTATGTGTGTGTGTGTGTGTGTGTGTGTGTGTGTGTGTGTGTGTGTGTGTGTGTGTAGAACCACGGGCGAATTTGGGAACCACCATGGACGCCTCCACCTCCTCCTTGTTTACTCTGCCCAGGGATTCACAGGCTCTGCCCTACCAGGACCAGAAATGCAGGCTGCCCCCGCTTCTGCCAGGCGTCTATACTTGGGGTCTAGGATCCGAACTCAGGACCTTCCGCCTGCAAGGCGGAGGCTTAACCCCTGAGCCACCTCTCCAGCCTCATGAATACTTTTAGATATTATATATATATATATATATATATATATATAGAGAGAGAGAGAGAGAGAGAGACAGAGAGAGAGAGACAGTACAGAGAGAGGGCACACATGTGCCATGGCGCATGTGTGGAGGTCAGAGGAGTTGGTGTTCTACCATGTGGACTCTGGGGAACAAACTCACAGGCACTTTTACCCAGTGAGCCATCTTGCTATTTTTTTTTTCTTTTTACATTTATCACTCTTTCTATTTATCTGTCTTTCCCACCCTCATATATGTGTGTGTATGATACATGTGTGTATGCACGTGGTATGTGTCTTTGTATGTGTGAAGGCCTGAGGTTAGAGGTAGTCACTGAGAATCATCATCACTCTTCTACCTTATTTTGAGTCTGTTGCCTAGTTAAATCCAGAGTTTGTTCGTATGCTTAGCTTTCCTCCTTCCCTCCCTCCCTCCTCTCTCCCTCCCTCCCTTCTTCCCTTCCTTCTCTTTCTTTCTTTTTCTTTCTTTCAGACTGCTGTTATTTATTTACACCTCGCATTTTTATGTGGGATCTAGGATGTTAACTTGAAAAGCAGAGGTTTAACCCCTGAATCATCTCTCCAGCCCTCTACTCACATTTCTAAACCGTGTTTTGTTTTCCCTTTCTTTCTTCAGATAGAGCAGAGGAGGAATGATTGTGAACAGCTTGTCTCTGTGTTACCACAATAAACTCATCTTAGCCCCTATGGTTCGAGTGGGTGCTCTCCCAATGAGACTGTTGGCCCTGGATTATGGAGCAGACATTGTTTACTGTGAGGTAAGGTGTTCCTCATTTTCTAGGAGTGTGTGGGCAGTGGAGACAGGATTCTTGTTTGGGTGTGGCATTGTTTAAGAGTGGGGAGGCAGAATGGGACCTCCCCTCATGTTTTTACCGAAGTCGTGAGAAATCAGTACACTTGACATTGATGAGTTCGGTTAGCCCTGCAGAGAGCCAGCAGCCAGAGTAAGACAGAGTTGTTCTGGACTACTGTGGGCTAGGTAGGTGGATGGTTATTCCGTCAGGTCACTTCCCAGCATCTGAAGTAGTTATCTAACATTCAGTGCACCAGTGAATGAAATCTGAGATTAGGAAAAAGAGGAAAAGGACCAGATCAAGGTAGGGAAGATGGAAGAGGTTGGTGTTGGCAGCTGTAGGATTTTCTGGCAGTAGACTAGTAAATACATCTGTTGGTTGCTCTAAGAATATCAGGACTTCAGATGAACCTAAATCTATGAGAGCAAAAAAAGATTTTTTCAAAGAGGAGCTAATACTGGGTACTGTGTTGGCAGTAGTTTTCAACTGAGCATTTATTAGAATTATCTGGACAGCTTCTCCCAGCTCCCAGTTATATCACAATATCATATCGTATGAGCACGTGGTGGGAAAAGTTGCTCATTTCATGTTAATCAAGAGACAGAGAGCATGAGAGAATCATGCCCCAGTGATCTACTTCTTCCAATTGGGCTGCATTTCTGAAATTTCTATCACTTCTCAATAGTGTCACTAAATTATTAATCCATCAATGGCTTGATCCATGGAGGACATCAGAACCCAAAACAATCATCCCCCTATGTATGTAGGTATGGCTGTGTGCATATGTGTGAGTGTGTGTTTTTTGCTTGTGGGTGGGTGTATAAGAGTACACTTGGGTATGTATGCCTGTGGAGACCCAAGATGATATTGAGAATCGTCTTCAATTGCTTTTCCACCTTATTGCTTGCTCTGGGGTTTCCCAGGCTCCACCTTTCAGGCTGATATTATAAGAAGTTCACCACATCATCTAGTTTAAATATTTTTTCAAAATCATGACATGATTGTTTGCTGCTATCAAATTATACCAGTTACCATGTCATTGTGATATTATGTTAAATGCCCTTAGGGAGCCTGAATCTTTCTGGAAATCTTTGCTTTAGAGAATATGAATGTAGAATTGAAGTGGCGGCTCAGCGGATAAAGTGCTTGCTGCACAAGTCTGCCGATCAGAGTTCAGATTCCAGATTACATGTAAAAACAAGATGCAAGGGTGTATGCATATATTATCACTGCACGCCTATGGGAAAAGAAGGCAGAGAGCTGGAAATCTCTAGAAGTTCACAGAGCAGCCAGCCTGGTTTACAGAGTAGTGGTGAAGAGACCCAATTTCACACAAGATGGAAAGGTGAGGAACGATACCCAAAAGTTGTCTTCTGACCTCCACACATGTGCCATGGCATGCATGTGCCTGGACTCACACATGCACCCACATACACTCACACATGCACACACATGAAAGCGAAAGTAAAATGAATACATGAAAAGAGGGAAAGAAAAAAGGAGAAAGGAAGAAAGGAAAAAAGCAAGCATAAAGCTGGCATAGTGCCGTAGGCCTGTGATTCCAGCATTTGGGAAGTAGAGATGGGATGATCAGGCATTCTAGGTTCTTCTCAGCTACATGTCCAATTAAAGCTCAGCCTTGGCTACACAAGACCCGTCTTCCAATAAAACAAAACAAAACTAAAAAACAAAATCAACCACTCAGTCAACCATCTGGCCAACCGAAAAATTGCACTGAAAAACTGGAGGGTACTGAATTGAGAATGAGGCAATTGGGAACAGCTGTAGTGCACCAAGGGGTTAAGGAATTAATAAGTCAGGAAGTAGAAATAAGGCTACTGACCACTCCTCAGGGATTTAGGAGGTTAAGATGGGACAAGGTCGGGGTGAGTACAGGTAGGCGGCTTGAAGTATGAAGGAAGTGGGGTAAAGGGAATGTTGCTGTATGTTGCTGATAAAATTCTCTTATGATAGTCCAGTTACAATTCTCAGTCCAGCTTGACAGGAGAGCTCACACCAACACCAGGACCTAGGGAACTGGCCATACCATATCCACATGACAGCTGAGAGAGAGACAATCCTTACTTGCCAGACATGTCTGGCCAAGTGCACACAAAGATGCCAACTTCCTCAACCAGCAATCTGTATTTTATTCACCTGTCCAGGGCCTAGTCCCACCCACCACGGGCTGGGTCTGCTTCATCAACTAGACAATCTCATGCAGGTTCACTGAGCTTAACTCAACTACTAATTATCTACAAAGTGCTCAGAGCTCAAACCCTTAACATCAAGTTGACACTCGTACCTAACTATGACAGGGAGTTGTAGATGATTTCCATGTTTGTAGAACAAGAGGAAGAAAGAAGTTAGATGTTGGGCAATTGGAGTGACAAGGACAGCCAGATATTGGGGAATCAGGATTTTGTTTGGTTTTGGTGCTGGGATTAGTACTCTACCACAACCTCCACTCCCAGCCCAAAATTCTTTTCTTTCTTTTTCTTTTTTTTTTTTTTTTTTTGAGATAGCGTCTCACAGTTATAGTCCAGAATGGCCTCTGCCTCCTAATTGCTGGAATTACAGGCATCTGATATCATGTCCAACTGCCAGTCTAGGATTCTTGATGGAGTAATAGCATTTGTACTTCTCTCAGATGGAAGAAGGAGGAGAAGGACGAAATGATGGAAGGGAAACCAAGTGGTTTCCATGCTATAGACTTGTAGGAAGATTGGGAAGCCAGTCTTCAGTTGGAAATGATGGCAGCAGGAGGTATGGATAGGAGTATTTGTGGAAACTCAAGAACTTCTAGTTCTGTTTCTATTCCTGTGGGCAGTTTGACTAGTAGCTGGGTATGTTGGCTTACAGCCTCAGAAAGGAGAGCTGCAAAGCCTGGTATGGAGTATGTCCGTAGTTGGAGGTTGGCATGTTGGTACTTGCAGTGGTGAGGGACAAAGATTTCTGTGATGCCCAGGGTGACTGAGGGTAGAACCAGGAAAGGAAGTAACTGTTCGCCAGAGATTTCTTCTGTTTTTCTGTTTTGTTTTTGTTTGTTTGTTGTGATAGGGTTTCATATATCCCAGGCTGTGCTCAAACTTGTTACATAGCTAAGGTTGGCCTTCAACTCCTGATCCTCCTGCCTTTGGCTCCCAAGTGATGTGATTGTTGAGATTTTAGGTATATACCACTATAAACTGACTTCTCCAAAGATTCAAGGCAGAGACCAGAAAGCAGTTTTTTCAAATCCAGGGTCACAGAGGTCCACCTACTTACTCCTGAGTGTTTGTAGAGAAATGTGAGAGGAACTGTTAGTAAATAGGTCCTTAAGCTCTCTAGATTGCTGGGACATGCCTAGGGCAGGGAAGAACCTGCCTGCGTCAGGCCTTGGGACACTGAGAATTAATCATCTGCCTACTCAGATCCTGGGGTGCTCAGCTGTGGGCTAAGTATATTCTTTCCTAGTTGGCATTCATCTTACCCTCCAGAACAGTATGTTTAGTTTGGAAGGGAAATGGGAGAGGGAACAATAAGGAATTCTTGAGTTTTGAGAGCCTGAGGCCTCAAAAAAAAGGTTGAATCCCAGGGAACTCAGGTAGCTGCTTCCTTTCTTTGCATGTGGTGACTCCTACCTGCCTCTACAGGACAGCAGAAAGATGTTAGCTTTGCATCCACTTAGTCCCTGTTCATGAATCACATTCAGTAGGATGACAGACTCTCCCACTCTGTTTTGTCCAGCTGTACCCTCTCATGCTCACTTCAAAGCTATGGTATCCTTCTTTATACGTGGGCTTTGCATTTCGTGTCCATTGATTATTTGTCTAGTCTGTATCCCACCTCCCCCTAATCCTGTGTGTTCAGTAAAATTGAGACTTAGACCATGGATTGCTGGTATCTTCCTGTCCCCCCATGGTCATCTTTCTGATTCCATGTGTTGAATCTAGTGATGGTAACAGCTTCAGCACTTTTATTTTTTTTCCCAAAGACATTAATGTATTAATTCACTAGGCCCACAATTATTTACATACAGTTTATGGTTTTCAGCATTGGGGATAGAACCTAAGACCTTACCGGGCAACACCTGCAGCCCATAGAATCAGATCTGAGACCCACAGCACAGGAGGGGAATCATAGCACCCCAGCTCAACTGCACAGAAACCAGTAGTTTCTGGAGCTGTTAGCATTAGTTTGCTTATTTTTACTCACTTCTAATAAGACATTCCATGAACAACAGAACATCATCAGTCATTTTAGATTAAGACTTTACTTTTGCATGATGTCTGCCTGGCTTCAGCTCACCTGGGCTCAAACCAGATCTGGGCATGAGTCTAAGGGGGTTGCTGAAGTTGTTAAGAAAGCAGCAGTGCTTACATTAATACATTTATCTCATCCTCCTTGGCCTTCATCTTTCCGGAGAGTTTGGAAAGTGGACTTAGGAGAGACGTAGAATGAATGTTAGGGTGAAGGGAGTGATGGTTCTCACAGCGCAGTGCTTGTTTTAAATAGCCATGGTTTAGGAAGAATGTGCACCAAACTGCTCTGTAAATAGCTACTATTATACTCATAGATTTGATTATTATACTCATAGATTAGCACTTAGTCTAGAAGTCTTGTCTGCAACACAGGTAGAGAATCTCAACCCCCTTGCAGATGGAGCCTAGGCCAGTTGGAGAGCAGTGAAGTGAACGACGACAGCCATGATACAGAACACTGGCAGCACAGCAGTGGTCACCAGGCCATCCTAATCTCTGCCCCATCTTAAGGCTTAGGATCCTCAAGGAAGAGGGGGTGGTGAGATTGTAAGAACCTAAAGATGGGAAGGCCCACCATTGGACACAAGGCATTCCATTCAAGGCATCCAGGAACTCACTGCAGTGAGACTTGTCCTGACCAGACCTGCACAATGACTGACACACTAACATGCCCCCATAGACTATAGAGGAACTCAAGAGAGATAAGAACACATAGTGAAACTTTAAGGACTAGAGCTGGGTGAGTGAAGGAAAATGCCCCTATAAGTGGGGTGGCATGAGGAGGAGCAACTTGGTATGACACAGGTCTGAACCCCCACAAGAGTAAACAAGTCAGAGGGAACCCTGGGGTCCATAGAATCGGCCAGGCAGATGGGTAGGAGTGAAATGGATTGATGGAGGGAAGCAGGGATTAGTACTTAATATGCTTGTAAAACTGAAAAAAAAGTAAATTAAAAAAAAATAGCCATGGTTTATTGACAATCTCAGGGCACGTGCATTACTGGGGATCACAGAAGCTAGTTAGTGGGAGCAGAGCTGTGTCAGGGAACAGTCTGTCTGCTGGTTTGCACACTGTCCATCAGTTAATTCTTTGGGAATTCCTGAGGTGCTTTGAGCCATTTGATTACATCAGTATGTGGGCTCCCTCCTTTTTTCTCTTTCTTTTTGAGACAGGCTGATCTTGAACTTGCTATAATAGATAGCCAAAGATGATCTTGCTTCTACCACTTCTATCTCTCCAGTGCTGCAATTACTGGCACAGCTGGCAGCATGGGACACTTTAAATTGGGCAAAGTTTGTCTCTGTTAATGTGACTCATCTTTCCAGGGTCCTGCTTAGTGGAGCAGAGGAAATACTAAATAAGCACTTTAGTATTGTTTTTTGTGCTCTATTCTGAGAGAATTGGTATGGGCGGGCAAGCAGGCAGGTGGATCTCTGCTTGACTGGAAATTGAGACAGAGTATGGAGCCTGACAATGTGGTGTCTGGTGCCCCCTAGTGGATCTAGGGTTGCTACACAGGCCAGCATTACTGTACAAGTTGTCTGTTCTTTCAAAGTGAGTGGTTCATCTTTTCTCAACTTAAAACATCTCCAGTCCTGGGGAAAGCAACTAATTGACTCACTTATGGCCATGATGCTTTGTTAGTAAGTTATTGGCCAAACAGTGGTCATCAGGAATGTAAGGAAGGTGCTCCTACTGTACTGAGCATCTGGTGTCCAGGACTGACAAGTATTTTCTGGTTTCTCTGCAGGAGCTGATTGACCTTAAGATGCTTCAGTGCAAGAGAGTTGTCAATGGTGAGTACAGCCCTGGCCTCAGATTTGTGTATGTGAGCATTTGGTACAAACAGAACCACTATTGCCTTTGCCTGTGTTCCTTCCTGACTGCATTAGTAATTGTGCGGTTAACATACTCCCTTAAGAGCAATCAGTGCTCTCCACATGAAGTGATCGAAAGCCAGATCTGAGGACTAGGATGTAGCTCAGTGGTAGACTGCTTGTTTAGCATGTTTGAGACCCTAGACTTGTTCTTTAGTACTACAAAAGAGAAAGAGAGAAAGCAAGCAGAGTAAGTAAGCTAGAAAACAAGCAAACAAGCAAGAGATTGAATAGGCTAGATGTGAAACAGGCCATGAATACCTTCCTCTCAAAGGCTTGACGGAATAAAAATGTCCATATTTATAGTACAAAGAGGAGCTTTAGATTCAGGATGACTGGTTCAGACACCTGATAATTGTGTGACCTTGGACAATTCTCTTGACCTGACTCCACCTGTTTCATACCAGGCTTCGTTTTTCTTTTAGATAGAGTCTCATATAATCCAGACTGCCATTACACCTACTATGTAGTCAGAGTGTTAAGTAGCTCAGGATGACCTTGAACTCCTGGGCGTCCTGCTTCTACCTCCAGAATGCTAGGATTGCCTACATTTAGTTTGAGTTTTGTGTATTTACATGTGTTTGCTCATGTACATGTCTGTGTGGAAGATAGAAGTCATATTGTCAGGTATGTTCTTCAATCATCTTATTTATTTTTTAAAGAATTTTTAAAGTTTACATTTACTTATTGTGTGTGTTTATACTCCGCTGTGTGCTTGCAGTGCTTAGCATGTGGAGGTCAGAAGGTAACTTTTGGAGTTGGCTTGCTCCTAATATTTTTTATTTATTTTTATTTTTGCATGTGTGTGTCTCAGAGGGCACTGTGTGTCCCTATGGAGGACCAAGAGTAACTTTGGGAATCATCCTGGATTGCTTCTACTTCCTTCTTGCTTCACTCTGGAATTTCCCAGGCTCTGCCCACCAGGGCCAGAAGTGCAGGCTGCTGCCATTTTCGCCTGTGTTTTTACGTGGGACCAGATATCTGAACTCATGACCGTCTGCTTAAGATGCAGTCTTAGGGGCTGGAGAGGTGGCTCAGGGGTTAAGCCTCTGCCTTGCAGGCGGAAGGTCCTGAGTTCGGATCCTAGATCCCATGTATAGACACTGGGAGGAAGTGGGGGTGGCCTGCGTTTCCGGTTCTGGTAGGGCGGAGCCTGTGAATCCCGGGGCAGAGTCAACAAGGAGGAGGTGGAGGTGTCCATGGTGGTTCCCGAATTCGCCTGTGGTCCTACATACACACACACATATATACATACACATATACATATGCACATGCACACACACACAACTGAATAAAAAAAAAAACTTAAAAAAAAGATGCAGTCTTAACCCCTGAGCCATCTCTCCAGCCTGGCTCTTTTCTTCTTCTATGTGGGTTCTAGGGATAGAACTCAAGTTGTCATGTTTGGCAGCCATCTCACTGGCCCTCATTGTTCTTTAGGACAGGGTCTCTTATTGAACTTGGAACTTGTTGATTTGACCAGACTGGCTGGTCAGCAAGTCCCAGGATCCTTCTGCTCTGCTCATTCAGTACTGAGATTACAAGTGCATGTTACTATGCCGGGCTTTTATATGGATGCTGGGGATCAGGTCCCCATCTTGTGTAGAAGACGTTTCTTTACTAACTGAACCATCTACATATCTCTAGGACTTTTGAGAGATACAATATGTATATTTTTGTGAAATCTTCATATAATTTCATTACAGGTTATGAAATTTTGTTCCATATTTACATTTTCTTTTGTATTGTGAAATTTCAGTATTATAGGTAAGGTTTAGTGGTGCATGTCCTATAAACTCGGTATGTGGGAGGTGGAGGCAGGAGAATGAGAAATTCAAGGCTAGCCTCAGCATGTAACAGGTTCAAAGACAGCCTTTATTTTTCCTCCCCTCCCTTCCTTTCCCTTCCCCTCTCCTCCCCTCCCCTCCTCTTCCCTTCTCTTCCTTTCCTTTCTTTTCTTTTCTTTTTTCTTTCTTTCTTTTCTTTTTTTTAAAAAAGAGCATCACAGATCTGTGTAACCTTGAAAATGAAAATCTTCCATAATCCCATAGTTGAAGAGGTGATCACAAAGAGGGACAACGTATCCTTTCCTACACATACAATATGAGTATTATAAGTTTATAAAATGTGACAGGACCAGTGGGGTAGCTCAGTGGGTTAGGTGCCTGTTGTAAACCTGGAGATCTGAGTTTGATTCCTGGAAGCCCATATGGTACATGTCTCTCTATCTCTCTGTCTCTGTCTCTGTCTCTTTCTCTGCCTCTCAAATAAATAAAATATTTTTAAAATGTGACATAATTGTTTATATCTCACTCCCTTCCCCCAGGATCCTGCCTCACATGTTTCTTTGCCACTTCCTTTTCTGCTGGAACATCTTGTGTCGGAAACCATGAATGACTAGGTCAGAATTGGATTCATCAGTGCCCTAGTGGGAGTTTCGAGTGTTGTGCTGTTATAAATACAGCTGTATCATAAGTACATTAGTTTCTTGTGGTTTTTCTCTTAGACTTCCTCTTGCTCTCTTGAGCTGCTTCTGTCAGGAATCACTTCTCTTATTTTTTGCAACAAGTCATCCTCTTTACCCTTACCCTTTATAATTTTCCAATCCATTCAGTGATGAGATAATAATAGCTTCCATTAATGGAAATACTTTACCTGCTTTTAAGATTTCATTTATTTCTTTTTTTTAGTTGAGTTAAAACATTTTTTTAAATTTCTCTTAGTGTGTATGTGTGTTATCAGAGGGCACTCAGTAGGCATATTCAACTATTTGCCTCATTGGATCTCTTCATGTAGTAGTCCTCTTCGAAGTTAGTAATAGTACTTGCTGTAGAGCTCTATCAAGAAGAACAAATGAGGGAATGAAGAGATGGCTCAGTGGGTAAAGGACCTTAGTTTGAATACCAATATTTGCTTAAAAAGCTAAGTGCAGGGCTGGAGAGATGTCTCAGGGATTAAGACTTTGTCTCATAACAAAAGCCATGAGTTCAGATTCCAGGTCCCATGTAAAAATGCCAGGCGGAAACAGTGGTGGCCTGAACTTCCGGTCCTGGTAGGCAGAGCCTGGGGAAATCCCAGAGTTCACTCTGGTAAAAGCAATCCAGGATAATTCCTGGTCACCCTTGCTCCTTCTTAGGGACGTGCCATGCCCTCTGAAACACACACACACACACACACACACAATAAATAAATAAATTTTTAAAAAAGCTAGGTGTAATAAAATGTGTCTAACTCTAGTACTGAGGGAGTAGAAGCAGTTGGACACTTAGGGCTCTTAGTAGTTGGTCAGCTTAGCTGAATCAGTGAGGTCCAGGTTCATTGAGAGACTTTGACTCAAAGAATTAGGTGAAGAGTGATTTAGAAAGACACTCATGTTGACCTATTGCTTCCACATTCATGCACACACACATGTACTTACACACCAGGTGCACATATCCACATGAACATATACATGCACCACACACACACACACACACACACACACATGCATACACACATACAAGAATAAATGAAGTGTAGGGGCTGGAGAGATGGCTTAGGAGTTGAGACTCTGACTTGCAAGCAGAAGGTCCTGAGTTCAGTTCCCAGGTCCCATGTAAAAACACCAGGTGAGAACTGAGGAGGCCTGCACTTCTGGCCCTGGTGGGCAGAGACTTGGAAATCCCAGAGGGAAGAAAAAAGGAGTTAGAAGTAATCCAGGATGATCCCTGAAGTCACCCTTGGTCTACAGGGACATACAGTACCCTCTGATACACACACACACACACACACACACACACACACACACACACACACACTAAAAGAATAAATGAAATGTGGGCTCCTGTCTTTAAAAAATGATAATTTTATTATTTGTAGTTATGTTCTATAAAGTTATTGGATTATTCAAGTACTGAACCCTCAACCCTAAGATGATACAAAATTAGATACTTGCACAAAGGGTGATATAGAATTAGATATTTGCGTCAGACATGATAGTCCACATCTGTATCCACCTCAGTACTTGGAAAGAAGGAAAGAGGGATCAGAAGTTCAAGACCAGCCTGGGCTGCCTGAGACCCTGTCTAAAAGAAAAAAGGAAAACATTAGACAGGATTTCAGCAGTGCTTGGAACCATTTTAAACAATGAGAGATTATCAACAAATGTAAGAAAGGATTAAAATACCATAAAAGGGACACGTGTATATGTGTTCATATGAGTGTATGCGTGTGTGTGTGTGTGTGTGTGTGTGTGTGTGTGTGTGTGTGTGTACACACATGCAAGGATACTGGAGGTCAATTTCAGTGTCTTTAACAAACACATAAAAAAATTAAAAAGAGGGCTGGTGAGATAGCTCAATGGGTAAGGTGTCTGCTTGTAAACCTGGCAATCTGAATTCAGTTCCTGAATGGTGCATGAATGTGCCTTTCTCCCCTTTCATAAATAAGTAAAATTTAAAAAAACAAAAGAAGAAGAAGAAATGATAACTTGGCTGAATCTCAGAATGCTGTCTTCTGGAGCAATTTGGGCTCAAACTGAAACACAAAATTGCATGTATGTAAATTTTTTTCTGACCTTTCAAAAATTGCAAAATATTAACTGTTCAGTAAAATATACATAAAATATTAACATGTAGTTTATAAAATTATTGTAAAGTGGACTGCTATCACAAAAATGTAGTCTATCTTCCCAAGTTCAGATTTATGTTCTCCAAGGAGAGTATATACTTAAGATTCGTTTTTTTTCCTTAGGATCTGTTCCTTTCTTTTTAGGATCCAGTTTTACTGTGGCTTCTAGGGCTTAGGTTGTGTTGAATCTGCATCTCAATTGTTTGGTCCCATGTGTTTGTGCTTTCTTGCAGAGGTGCTTAGCACAGTGGACTTCGTTGCCCCTGATGACCGAGTAGTGTTCCGTACATGTGAACGAGAACAGAGCAGGGTGGTCTTCCAAATGGTAAGATACTCATAGTGTCTTCTGTCTTCCTGAGGCTTCCTGTTCCCTGGGATTTCTTAGCTTTTGCTTGTGTCATCCGCTATATAATGTGTGTCTTACACTGCACAGTGGTGGCTCCCTAAGGACTTGGCTTGAATGTTTCTCCAAGATTCATTTAGGAGTGGTTACATTGGTATGAACAGCTTTTGGAATTCAAACTGTAGTCTTTTCCATACTTCCTGTCTCAAATTTAATTATAAGATGGGACTAGGAAGCTTAGCCCTTTTAGGACGAGGCAAGGCCAAATAATATTGAGGGGTCTGGGGATCTTACGGCAGGTGTGGAGTAGCTTCCGCTGGCGGCCAGCTGATGCACTCACAGCAAACAGTCTTGTGGATAAGGGGGAGTTGACAGTTTTTGAGAACTTGGCCACTGCCTTTTTTGATTTGGATGTTCCCTAATACCTCACTTATATCAAAGGGAAAGTAGTCGATTAAAATCTGTATTTCTTCTAAAAAAGTTAATTATAGGAATTGTTTATTTGGTACAACTTCCATATTTATTTGTTTAACCTCAATCTTTGATTAATCAGGCCATAGTGTTTGTTTTGGGTAGTTCATATTAAAGGAAGTTAGGTTTCCTTAAGAGTTGGTAAGATTTATATTAAAGATGGACCTCACTCTGCTTCCTGTCAGATATGATATAAGCTGCTCTGTCATATCCTCCCTGCTAGGATGGACTCAGATATTGGAAACTGACCTTTTCTCTTTAAAAGAAAAAACAAGGATTTATATTTGAGCTATCAGAAGTTGGTAGCTCTCTTCTCTTTCTTTGAGCATTTCTCGGCACATTTTCAGAAATAGCTCCTGAATGACATTTAGATATTTTAGAAATTTATAATAATGGGTAGACATAAAATAGAGTACATAAGTGTTATATATAGAATATATATAGAATGTAGTGGGTGTCTGAATATTCACTATAACATTTTTCTACCTTAAAAATATATTTGAAAGTAGCTACAACATTAATATGTTTGCTTAGGCCTTCCAAATCCATATTTTTCCATTGGTGAATTATGTTAATGAGAAAGTTCGCCTAACTCCTGTACTTGCTGACATAGGCCTATGCATGTGTCCATGTCCGTGTGTGAGACCTGTATTTGCCTATGCAAGTGTGCTAGTGTCGAGACTGGTTGATATAGCTTCTTGTGTTTTCCAGGGGACTTCAGATGCAGAGCGAGCCCTCGCTGTGGCCAAGCTTGTGTAAGTTCCTCCTTCCTTGGGGATGTCTTTATCTCTTTTGAGGCCTCAGTGTCACTGGTGATCTACCTTTCTGCCTTCTGGTTCCTTACTTTCTGTTTCTAGTGAAGAATGTTGGGTTTCCTTCTCTGTAGTATCTGAAGGCTATTGTGGGATTTATGTATACCCACTGTATACTACACACACTCTGTGTGAGATCCCATTTTAGTGTCTATTCTTAGGATTCCCTTTCCAGGGATTCTCCTGGAGTCCTGAGGCTTTATTAGTTCTTAGGAAGTATGGTAAGATGTGTTCCTTCCCGAGTCAACAGCCAGCAGAGTGCCAGGGTTCAAGGACGACCTCTGGAGTTAAAGCAGTCTGGTTGGAATTCTGGTTTGACTGCTTGGCAACAGTGTGGTCAGATAAGCTCTTCAGCCTCATGGAGAACTCAGTTCCTTTATCTATAACATGATACACAGTACTACTAGCCTCTGTTATTATAGGAAACAGTGAATGAAATACACACCAGTCTTTGCAGGAGATGGCATGTCATGAGTGCTTTGTAAGTATTAACTTTGTTATTGTTGACACTGAAAATAAGAACTCAGGCATTCATTGCTGTATATCACAGTAATTATTACTACTAAGTGTTACAAACCAGAGGACAAGGTGAGGTCCCTTTTTAAGTGTAACCCATCTTGCAACAACTATTATCTCTTCTTCTTCCTCCTCCCTTTCCTCCTTCTCATCCTCCTCACTCTCTTCTTCCTTCTTCTTTTAGATAGGACTTCCTGTAGCATAGGCTGGCCTCCAGTTGTGATCCTCCTGCCTCCACCGCCTGAGTGCTGAGATTGTAGGTGTGCATCATAAGACCTGTTGCAAGCCTGTAACTTCTACAGAAGATGCTTGTGCTGCTTTTCTGCAGTGACAAACTGCAGTGACAAGTGACAAAAGGCTTTCACTGCACTGGCTGAAACTGAAGCCCTAGGATGGAGTTCAGTGTTACTCACTATTAGAATTACCTGCTACAACTCCATCTAGTAAACTCTTTTGCATCTAGCTCTTTGTGGATGTGTGCACACAGTGTGTTTTGCTCCTGGACCTATGCTCAGATGAGGCACGTGTGCAGTTGTAAGCCAGCCTTCCTTTCCAATCTTCAGCTTTTGTCATTGAGACTTAGTGTATTTCATAGACCCAGCGACATAGAGGTTTAGGAGCACAGACCTACCATTATCTTTACTCCTTTCTTCGCTCAACTGGAATGCTTATTGTTTTTTCTCCTTCATGTTTTTCCAGAGAAAATGATGTAGCTGGTATTGATGTGAACATGGGCTGTCCAAAAGAATATTCCACTAAGGTAAAATGATTTCTTTTTTAAGATATATGTTTTTACTTTTGTGTGTTTGTGTGTGTGTGTGAGAGAGAGAGAAAGAGAGAGAGAGAGAGAGAGAACATATGTATACCATGACATGCATCTGAAAATTAGTTCTCTCTTCTATTATGTGGGTTTCAGGAATTGAACTCAGGTTACCAAGTTTGTGTATAGGGGCCTTTACTTGCTAAGTTATCTTACTGACTTCAAGTAAAATAATTCTTTATATTCTTTACAAGTATACTTTGCAGATTAAAAGATACTAAGACATGACAGAAAAGCCTAATAACTAGCTTTGAGCTAGGTTGTGTGCCGGATGTGGACAATGCTGAGAAGGGTACTGTTAGGTTGAGTGTGGTGACGCGCTTGCTCTATACTGAGAAGGCTGAGGCGGAGGAGCTTGAGTCAGAGAATAGCCTAGCTATGTGGTTCTAGACCAGCCTATATTACATAGTGACAAATGTCTTAAACCAAACCCACATTGAAAACAAAGATGTTATCAGATCAATGGGAAAAATTGGAATAAGGGCCAGAGCAGATTTCCTAAAAATACTATCAGAGTGAATTTACGAGGTTGATAACTCCTCTATGGTTAGATAAAAGAATGTTCCTATTCTTAGAAAATGAATTTGGGGGTCAGTGAGATGGCTCAGTGGGTAAAAGGACTTGCCATGAAAACCTGCCACCTTGAGTTCAGTCTTCAGAACTGTGGTGGAAGGAGAGAAGTGACTCCCAGAAGTTGCCCTCTGACTTCTACATGTGTGCTGTGGCACATGTATGCCTTCTTTCTCTTCCTCTCTCCTCTCTCACACACTACATATATACACTGATAAATAAAATTAAAAATTTTTATTTTTTAAAAAAATTTTAAAATGCATGAAATAGGGATAACTTCAATATGTTAACATATCCTCAAATGACTTGAGGAAAAATTTAAACACATGTATATATACCACACACATATATGTGTATACCTAAGTAAACAAATTAAACACACACGTGGGGGAAGCTGGACATAGTGGCACATACCTATCTATAGTCAGCATGTGGGAAGCTAACTTGGGAAAATGGCGTTTTGAGGTACTTGGGTCATATAATGACTACATCTGGAAAAACAAAACAAAACAAAACAAAACCACAAAACAGAAGGCAAACAACAAAACCCAAAACTATATCTCTTATGCAGGTAGAGTTGTAGATATAGATACACAACGAAAAGAGAAAGGCAGAGCCAGATGCAAATGTTAAAAATAAAACTAGTGGGCTGGAGAGGTGGCTCAGGGGTTAAGCCTCCGCTTTGCAGGCGGAAGGTCCCGAGTTCGGATCCCAGATCCCACGTATAGACGCCAGACGGAAGCGGGGGCGGCCTGTGCTTCTGGTCCTGGTAGGGCGGAGCCTGTGAATCCCAAGGCAGAAGGAGGTGGAGGCGTCCATGGTGGTTCGCGAATTCGTCCGTGGTTCTACACATACACAGATACACACATACACACACACACAGACACACGCGCGCGCACATGCGCACAGTTGAATAAATAATAATAAAAAAATTTAAAAAAAAATAAATAAATAAAACTAGTGTCCTGGGTGTGTGCACATGTCTGTGAGCCCTGCACTTGGGAGGCAGAGGCAGGAGGATCAGAAGTTCACGGTTATACTTATCTACATAGTAAGTTTAAAGCTGTCCTTGGTTATTTGAGACCTTGTTTTAAAATACCCTCCTCTCTTCAAGAAAAGAAAAGGAGTGTGAATAGAGCAGGTCTTGCCTTGTGAATAAAGTAGACACACATTAAAAATATACAGAATTCAGGGTGGGGGACGTAACACCTGTGTGAAGCCCTGAGTTTGCCCCTTGGCACTGTTAAGAACAGGAGATCCCAACTCCTGTAAAACAAAACAAAAATAAAGAATACAGCACACATGTTTTCCTTGTTATACCAGAGGATCAGAGCAGAGTACTGTGGTGCCCCAGAGCTAGGTGTAGAAAACCAGGCCACACATGGGAGTTTATAGGAAATGTGGTCCAGGAAGAGATGTGGGACAAGGGAGAGGCATGAGTATGGCCTTGGAAACCAACACTAAGTTGAGACAGAATTGCAAGTAATTTGATTTGACCCAAGAGCTGGGGAGTAGGAAATGAAGATGAAATAGATGAGTACAGGGTTGAAAACCTTGATTGTGAGCATACCAGCAAAACATGGCTTCGAGTATCTTTTGCCTTTTTAGAGCAAAAGTAATCGTGTTCAGATTGTGCATAGAAATAAGAATCTCAATTGTTTGAGTACTTTTTATTATGCACAAAGTTCAGGGTTTGATTCCTAACATGGTATAAACCAGGCATGGTGGTGCATGCCTACAGTCCTGACACTTGGGAGGTAGAAAATTTCTGGTTTGTGCCTGTAATCCCAGAACTTGGGAGGTAAGAGCAGATGGATCACCAGTTTAAGGCCAGCTTCAGTTCCCTAGTGAGTTTGAGACCATTACATGAGTTATAGGAGACCCTATCTTCAACAACCCTCGAAAACAACTAAACAAATCTGGAAGCCATGTGGTAGATTAGAATAACAGGAGGCTAGAAGTGGGGACATAGATATAGGAAATGTTTCCTGTGTGCACAGCAGAAGTCCGGGCTAGAAAGAGTAGAAGCCAAACTGGAGCAGAATTTGGCAGAACTTGGCTAGCAAATGATTGGGCTTTAGATGATCCGGTGAGGGTCGTGGATGGCAGCCAGGTGCGTGCTTGATCTTTGGCTGTGGTAAGAATATGAAGAAAACATGTTTGACTGAGCATGGTGGCTCATGCCTCAGGAAGATTGCTTCAAGTGTGAGGCCAGCCTGGGCTACATAGTAAGTTCCAGGTCAGCCTGCTCTATAGTGTGAGACTGTCTCATAAACAACAACAACAACAAACAGCAACAAACATGTTTGGGAAAAGCAACAAGGGTGCCTTGAGGTTCTGAGTGTGAGGTACCCGAGGGACTATTGTCTGGGAGCCTTACTAAGGGTGAGCAGAGTGTAATGTACACACTACATAGCAGCTCTAACTCTGCTTTAATGTGCAGAGTCAGCCACTCTACTCTCAGGAGTTAGCCTAGGTGGGGCCCTTGCAAGCAGATTACCTGTCTGCTTGAAGGAAAGACCTTTTAGGTATTTGTGTATAGCTGCTCCCGGGAATTATAGAGGTTTGAAATTGTGTAGGAAGTACTGAAAACTTTAAAGTATTTTGTTTTGTTTTGTTTTCTCTCTTGTGATTACTTCTGTGTTCTTTGTTGTCATTGTGTTTTATTGTTTCTGTTTTGTGCCTACTTCTAAAATTTTCTTTTCTGTGTGTGTGTGTATGTGTGTGCGTGTGTGTGAGTGCATGTGTATTAGAGGATACTGTGTGTGTGTGCGTGCGCGCGCGTGTGTGACCAAGAGTGACTTCAGGAATCACCCTGGATTGCTTCTGTCTTCTATTTGTTTTACTCTGGAGTTTCCCAGGCTCTGCCTTCCAGGGCTGGAAATACAGGCTGCCACCATTTCTGCCTGGTGTTTTTACATGGGATCTGGGATCTGAACCCAGGATCTTCTGCTTGTGAGGTAGAAGCTTAATCCCTGAAATATGGTTTTGCTGAAGGGGTCAGAGTGATGGGATCTGTGGTACATGCAGACGATATCACCAGACCTTGTCAGCTAGGTCGCCACACTGCATTGCTTATTGTGCTATTCCCCCTCAGCTGTGAGAAGGCCTTCTTTGTGCTTCCCCTTTAGGGAGGAATGGGAGCTGCTCTGCTGTCAGATCCTGACAAGATTGAGAAGGTAAGTCCTGTGTGAGTGCAATGGATCTGAAACATGGCTGTGAATTAGAGTCCCCCTCCCCCCAAAAAATGTCTCCCTGACACTTATTCAAGGTTTTCTGAGGTCTGCCCAGACTCTATTTGGTGCCTGAAATTTTCTTTAAAAATTACGTTTTTGACATGTATTCAGGTTTGAAACCTTCTAAGTCAAATGGGACTGTGAAATGTGAAATGGGACTAGGGAGAGACGTCACCTAAGAACTAGAGACCTGAGGACTCAGCTAGAGCCTCTTCTGTATTGCCTTTTCCCTCCCTGGGTGATCTGAGAGCAGAGGCCAGATCACCTTGGGGGAAGGCAGACTGAGGGACTGTGCATGGGGGTGAATGGGCCTCTTCTGGGGTTGGATGATAGGAGCAGGATGTTTTATTGTTCATACTGATAGAGTCTTCCACAGTACCCCTCCCTTTTTGGAAACATGGTCTTGCTGTATAGTTATGGTTGGTTTATTATTCAATATGTAGATTAAGCAGAACTCTGAGTATTCGTTCTTCCTCAGTCTCTTGGGTGCTGGGAGTATAATGCACCCTCACTTCTTGAAATCAGACCAGATGTCATAGTTAGATATAGGTGTCAATTTGACAATTGCAGCTTGATTTCTAAGCACAATTGTAAAGAACTAGTAGTTGAGTTAAGTCCTCAGCAAGCTTGCAGGAGATTGTCTAATTGATGGGAAGGCCAACCCCAGAGTGGATAGGACTAGTTCCTGGGTAGGTAGAAAAGATAGAGGGAATTGATTAAGGAAGTTAGAATTCTTCAGTATACGTGGTCAGACATGCTGTCTCGCAAATGAGGTTTGCTCTTCCCTTAACAGTCCTGTGTATATGGTGTGGCCAGTTCCCTGGGTCCCTGGAATTGGTATGAACTCTCCTGCCAAGCTAGACCAAGAGATGTAGCTAGACAGTTGTAAGAGAGAATAAAATCCCTTATTCCCCTAAGCTCTTTGGTTGTGTTTATCGACAATATGAAGGCAAACTGTGACACCAGGTGAGGGTCATATGAGGCAAGCAGAAATTAGTCTACCTTTGTTACCCATCTTTTGGGGATTCTGTGGATAGGCTTAATGAGGCCCTAGGGGTAGATTGACATTCAACACTCACTGCTGTGAAGTGCTTGGGCATGTGATGTGTGGCTAATAACTTGCAACACCATATACACCTTCTACTTTTCTTTTGTACTCTGCCAGCTCTCAACTTATTGTTCCTCTTGACTCTTTTGTTATCTGTTTCTCCATGCCCACTTCCTTGCCTGGTCCTTGAGCCTTGTGGTGCTTCTTGCAGGTCGAAGTGACTTCAATGAGAGCCACTATGGTTTTACGAGCTGTCACAGCTTAACGTGTATATTCATCAGATCCAGAGGCTATTGGATGTAGGGGATCTCTTTGTGTCAATTAGGTGTCTTCTCACTTTTCCCATGTGCTGCCATAGATTATGTCCCTGGATTCTACCTGTAATGTATCTTTGCTCTGTGTAGGGTAGTTTCCTTCTTAATGCATATTCAGTGTGTATTTTATTTGTTCCTGAAGTCCCTTATCATAACATGGCAGACATTGTTTTCTCCTATGCTGAATTGACCTTCCTACTCTACTTACTGTTATCTCTTTAATAAACAATAATTAACTAAAAAACTAATTAAAAAACAAATCAAACAAGCAAACAAAAATAGAATAATAAACTAAACCATATACACACCTGTAATCCAGCAATTAGGGAGAGAAGAGGCAAGAGCATCAGGAATGCCAGTGTGGATGATATACGACTCTAGAAGATCAAACCCAGACAACTAAAATAAGAATGAAGTACAGAGATAAAAATAATTTGTTTGAGATCATGTTGCATGTAAGTAGCGGACAGAGCCAAGTTCAGGGCCACAGTTTTGTGGCTCCTAAGCACAGTATCAGTGCTCCTCCCCAATGACGCCTCAAATTAAAGGTGATTGGAATAAGTCTTAAGTTTCTAGCCACCTAATTCTGTAAATATCTGAACTTCAAAACTACAAGTTAGATTCCTCCGGGCAGAATGGAGTAGAAGGAGACAACTAGGGATGTCACACTTACAGTGGATGACCAGAAAGGGGATTGTGGTTCACAGCCTGTGCACAGAGGCAATCAGGGTCCTCCAGGTTCCTGACTTCTCAGACCAGTGTTCCCCATACCTGCCTTTGATGAGATACATCTGTCAGGCAGTGGCAGCAAAGCCCCCCACTTTAGAATCTTTATTCATTCGGCTACTTCGCTGCTGGGGTAGTTACATGACCCAGTTCAGATTAGTAAGTGGGGTCTGCCTCATAGAGGGGAGCAGAGGAGACTTCTACTTATGAAACCAGATGTACTTAGACATATAGGGCTGGATTTACCTCCAGTTCATCGTGTACTGGCAAAGCCGAGTACTGATTAAGAGCTTTGCGTGTATTCTAGATTGGATGTTTTAGGCCCCTAATTCCATGGTGGTGGCATCTTGATATCAGAATTTTTTTCAAGAATAAAGATGCTATTAAGGGTTGTGAGAAACTTTGGAAATACATGGTGTTGGTGGCTGCACAATGTTGTGAATATACAGTTGTACTTAAAAATGTTTTAAGCTCAGGAGATGGTTCAGTGATCAAAGTGCTTGGTGCCCAAGCTAAAGAACTGGAGTTCAGCTCCCCAGATTCCATGTAATGCCAGTTAGGTTCGGCAGCCTGCCTGCAATTCCAACCCCAGAAAGCAAGGCCTGGGAATCTTCAGGGCAAGGTGTCTAGACAAACTGGCCTTTTCCATTCTTGTTTAGAGGCCCAGAAAAAAAAAAAAAAAGATAGAAGACTGAGTATAATTCCTGATATCACACTCAGGCCTCCATATATGCAGTCATCCCCCCCCCCCCAAAAAACCATGAAATGGAAAAAAGAAAAAAAGTTTAAACTGGATGTGATTATAGATACTCATAATTCTAGTACTTAGGAGGCTGAGCCAGAGGATTATGATTTTGAAAGTATCCTGAGTTACATAGAGAATTCCATATCAGCCTGGGATATACAGTAAAACCCTGTCTTCAAGACCAAGAATGGGTGAAAAAAGCTTAAGGCAGTGCTCACTTGGGCAGTGCATATACTAAAATTGGAACAGATACAAAGATTAGCATGGCCCCTATGCAAGGATGAAACACAAATTCGTGAAATGTTCCATGTTTTTTTTTTTTAAAAAAGCTTAAGATGGCAAATTTTATTATTTCTCCTTCTTTTCTTCTTCCTCCTTTTTTTCTTCTTCTGTTGTTATTAATTTTTGAGGAATGTGTCATGTTTCCTGGAGTAGTCACAAACCAGCTATATAGTTGAGAATGACTTAGTTTATTCAGTGCTAGAAACTGGACACAGGACTTTGTATGTACTAGATAAGAACTATATCAACTGAACTTCTTGCCCCAATTTACAAAGCAAAGAGCTGGATGTGGTAGTGCATGCCTACATTCCTGGCACTTGGGAAGCTGAGGCAGAAACATTAAAAAGTTCAAGGTCAGATTAGGCAATTTACTAAGATTGTCTCAAAATAAAGAAAAAGAAATTAAAAGGTCTTTTAGGTGACAAAGCATTTACCTAGTATATACTGAAAATGTGAAACAAAAATCCCCAAAACACCAAACTCCTCAATTTAGACTCCAGGAGGATTCTCTCTTGCTCTCCACTCATGTTTTCTATGCTCCTAACTGTCCGGAGTATTCCCCTGTGCATGATATTAACAGTTGAAATAAGTAGAATTTGAACTCAGGTCTCACTAATTCTTAAGCTTGATGTCTTCCTGTCATCTTACTTAACCGTCCTCAGGCTGTCAGCAGATCTGACAAAGTAAGTCTGCCTGTGGGTGGATGTGGTGTTCTTCCACTCAGGTCTGAGCTTGTGTCGTTTAGGGTTCTTTACCCCAGATACCTTGACACCACAGGAATATGTGGTGTGATTTGTATCTGGGCATTTGCACATCCTCATGTTATGGCTTCCTTCTGCTTGTGAAGCAGAGGTTTAACCCCAGAACCATCTCTCTAGCCTATCAGAAGACAACTTTTGGAAGTAGGTTTCCTCCTACTATGTGAGTTCTGGAAATGGACCTCAGATTGCCAGGTCTGCATAGGTACCTGTACCTGCTGAGCCATCATCTTGCTGCTTCTGCCTCCTCCACCTCCCCTGCCTTGCTTTTTTTTTTTTGAAACAGGTTCTCCTGTTCAAGGCTGGCCTTGAACTTGTATATAACCAGTGATTACTTTGAACTCCTGATCCTGCTTCCATCCTCTGAAATGCTGCGTTTACAGACATGAACCACCATGTGTGACTAGAGTGATAATTTTTTTTAATGTGTCTTCATGCTCCCTGTAGACCCCCCTTCTTAAAGCATAAGTGTCCTTTAAGTCTTGCTAGGGTAACTCCGTGACATCAGGTCCAGTTTTCTGCCTGAGGTAGCACCTTGGGACTGTTCTTTCCTGCCTGACTGCTTGTCTGGTAAGTCTTTGAATGGCCTGTCTTAATTTGCCTCTTAAAGGCCTCTGTTTTAAGTGGCTCTCTGCTACCCCCATCTGTCTAGAATTAATACTGGCAGTCATCTTCTGCCAAGTGGAAGAGGTCTCTTGAGATCATTTTCTTTCTGTCTTTTCCTGCGTGAAATTTTTGATTCAAGAAGAATATAGCAATACTGCAGTTATGCAATGTCATTTATATCTCTTCATCTCTGACTCCTGTGTAGCCTGATCTTACCACCTCTTTGACACATTCCTGTATGACTCTGCAGTCCTTTGCAATTGCTATGTAATTAGCATTTTAAAACTATGTTGAAAATGCTATTTCTTCCAGTTTTACTCATGTACATCTTCTGTAAAAGAGGAATGTCTGAGAATAGGGCCCAGACCCTTAGACACCTTCAGACTTTCTCATTGTATAGGTCTCTGGACAGCATTCAGTGGATACTCTTTCCTTTCACTCAGAAAAGAAGCTCTCAGTCATACCTTTTTAAATGAGGATAGAGTGTGTTCGGCAAAACCTTTGAAACCACACATTCCTTTTTAAAAATTTTCGATTTATTTATTTGTGTATTTGTGTATTTGTGTGTGTGTGTGTGTGTATGTGTGTGTGTGTATCAGAGGGCACTGTGTGTGTGTGCCTATAGAGACCCAAGGGTAACTTCAGGAATCATCCTAGATTGCTTTTGCCTCCCTTTTGCTTCACTATGAGATTTCCCAGGCTTCACTTTCTAGAACTAGATATTCAGGTCACCGCCATTTTTTACCTGACGTTTTTATATGGGATCCAGGATCCAAACTCAGGTCTTTCTGCTTGCAAGACAGAGGCTTAACTCCTAAGTCATCTCTTCAGTCCTGAAAGCACACATTCCTAAATTCAACACTCTAGAATCCATTCAGGAAATAATATAATGGGATCTTTGAACCTCTGTTCTTAAGCACTGTAGGTAAATATGATGGTTTTCTTGGCAGAGAAACAATACAGTCTACACAGGAATGCACACAGATGCATTCATTCTCCCATTTAGTATATTTAAGAAGTTTGCTATTCTATTCAATACCAGGCTGCTGCGGGGGCCTCTAGCACAGAACAGAGGCACACTCCTTGCCTTATAGAGCTTACGTGTGCATACTCACAGCAAATAAATGCATGTACTTGCGCATATATGAAATCTTCTTGCTCCTGGAATGCACAGATCTGTAGGACTATAAATTAGTAAAAGCAATGTGTTCGTTCGTTTCAGAAGAGGTGATGCTCTTGTGTGTTCCCCCTCTGCAGATCCTCAGCACTCTTGTTAAAGGAACACACAGACCTGTGACCTGTAAGATCCGTATCCTGCCATCGGTAAGGATGAGTGGTGTATTTGAAGGTCCATTTCTTTCAGGTGTTGTTGGACTTGGGGGTGTGAATGATTCATGGTAGAGGGTGGTAGAACTGAGTCCGTTTTAGGCGTCAATGGTTGCTCTCTTGGGGTCTTAGTAATTACCTGTTCTATATGTCCTTCCTCAGCTAGAAGATACTCTGAACCTTGTGAAGCGGATAGAGAAGACTGGCATTGCAGCCATCGCTGTCCATGGGAGGTAAGTCACCTTCTTAGCAACTGACTGGTTGACAGGGAGACTTCTCAACCCTTCTTCATGATCCCTCAACAGACCCTGGTAACCAGCTTCTCTATATATTTAGACTAACCTCATGTAGCCCTTTGATATTTTGTGAATCCAGAGAGCATTTAAACCCTACATGACTTTGTGTTTGTCTGTTTCATTCATTGAATTCGTTTGTTACTGATGTTAGCATAGCTCTAAGCATTAGCAACAAAATGGGAAGGAAAAAGGGTCCTACATGTGTAAAGAGTTTGCTCAAAATTGTATCATGAAGAGGTGATGGATTTAGAACTTTGACTCAGTCTTATTTTCCTTTCTTCCTTCTTTCCCTCCCTTCTTTTTTTCCTTCCTTCCTCCCTTCCTCCCTCTCACCTTTCTTCCTCCTCTCTCTCTCTTTCTCTCTTTTTCTCATGTCGTGTAGATCTGATCCTCTTGCCTCAGCCTTCCACATTCTGGGACTACAGGCATGAGCCACCACACCCAGTGAATCCTTTCCTGATTCACTTGATTGAGCAACGCATGGTCTCCTGAATGACCCCAATCATATGGCTGTTCTTTCAAGGCTCTGCCTTTCTTGCCTGTCCTTGCTGGACAGACAGCTGTCCTAATGAATGCTTTGAATAATGCTTATGGCTGTAGTTCATTTGCTGTTATTAAGACAAAAAATGTAATATTTTGTTGATTGCTTTTTATTTGGAGAGAAAGGTGCTTACATGCACCATGTGGGCTTCCAGGGATTGAGCTCAGGTCCCCAAGTTTGCAAGCAGGCGCTCTACCTACTGAACTATCTTGCCAGCCCCCCTTAAAATATTTTAAGAGACTTAAATTTACTATTTTGAAAGAGCATGAGAGAGAGAGAGAGAGAACATGTGTGGAGGTCAGATGATAACTTTCACAAGTTCAATTCTCTCTTTCAACCAGTTCCATCCTGGAGTGGAACTGAAGTTGTCAGTTTCGGGCAGGCACCTTACTTACCCAGTGAATTATCTCACCACTGGATCCTGGTTTTTGTGAGACAGGATCTCACTGTAGTTTTGACTGGCCTGAATCTTACCATGTAGCCCAAACTGACATGCCAAACTTCTCACCTCCTGAGTCCTGGGATTATAGATAAGCATCACTATGACCTGCTGAGCTGAGGTGTTGCTGGAGACTGTTTTATGTCTCCCAAATCTACTCCTTGTGTCAAGAGAACCTTTTGTACAAAAATCATAGCTAATTAGACTTTGGCTGGTGGCCTCTCTTCTCTGAGTGATATTTTTCTTTTTTGGGGTTCAGGGGTTATGAAGGAGTAGACCAGGTTGCTAGTTGTGTCTGTTACAGATTTTTTACAGTATACCCCAAATTCCAACGTCTAAACAGAAGTGTAGAGCTGCCTGGTATTGAAACCCAGGAGGGGTAAGTGACAGATGTATTCATACATATAAGTTCCTTCCTGGGCTTTAGACTCATCAGCTTGGTTTTAAATCCCAACTCGGGTTTGTTAGCTGTGTAAATCACATAACCTCTCTGAGTGACAACATTCCTCTTTTGAAAATTAAGAAAATTTCTATTTCATAGTTAGCTTGAAACTTTTACGAGATTGTGGCCATAAAGCTTTGCAAACAGTATTGTCTCAATTAATGAAACTGTTACTTTCATCAGCAGTTAGAGGCACTAAGAAGATAAATTTGAGTGAGTTTAAAGAAGGACTTTCTGACCATCAGAAATTCAGTTTGCATAGCTGTTGAGTGTGTTGCAAAATTGGCTGCTAGGAATGTAGGGAATTAAAGGTGGAAATGGACTTGTCAGGGTCTTCTGAGGAATTCATAAATGTAGCAGAGGGACCACACTGAAACAAAAGCTGATCAGCCAACTCTCTTGCTTGTCTCTTGCTCAGGCCAGGCATTGCTGTAGTGTCCCCAGATTTGCTTACTCATGCACAAGAACTTCTTGCAGCTGACCTTGGTAGGAGTGGCCCTGGGTTGTGTCCTGTTTCCCTTGTGGCTTGCCGTGACAGCCAGGGTCTGTGGTCTGCCCTGGCTGCCCTGTGTCAGGTGCTTCTCTCTTAAGATCAGCTGTGCAGCTTGGTCTCAGCACAGGCAGCTGTGTGGGAGTGGCCAGTCGGAGCAGGCAGCTGTTCCAAGTCTCTTGGGAAGGGAGGGATGGGACAGTAGGGGCAGCATTCTTGTGGTACTGTCTTTATTTCTGGCAGGGGCAAGAGGAAGACGGGGGAAAAACAGTGTGACCTTGGGAGGCAGGCTACTCACATTGGTCCTCTGCAGTCATACCTTATATGCAAACTGCTGAGAGCTGCACTTAATGTAAGCATATACCTGTGCTGCCCCTGCTCCTCAGGAGAGTTCTTCCCAAGGGGTCAGCGAAGCCATTCTCTGCAGCCTATCTTGGATAGCCATATGGCACTCGGACCTAATGGAAGTTCAGTAGGGAGGGCAACAGTATTTGAGCAATGACTAACCTTTGGTGCTCAGCCCTTGGACCCCTGTCCCTTTTCTTATCTTTAAGGAAGCGGGAGGAACGACCTCAGCATCCTGTCAGCTGTGACGTCATCAAAGCCATTGCTGAAAACCTATCTATTCCTGTCATAGCCAAGTAAGCCTCTCTCTTCCTCATTTACTTTTTTATGCCCCATCTCATTCAGAAAAGACTTGAGCCAGCCTCCAAAAAATGGCATGACAATGTGTTAAAAAACTGACCTTGAAGAGCTAAAAAAAAAAAAAAGACAAACAAAATTATGAAGTTAGGAATGAGGCTGACTGTTATCTGCCATGTACATCTGGTAATTTGGTTTCTGATGAGAGGTTGACACAAGTATTCTGGACCAGGGGTCAGGGAACTCTGATGGGTGGGCTGGGCTGTGGGTGGGACTGGGAAGAGTGAAAAAGTTACAGAAGCAGGCCTAGGGCAAGGTGATACCACACCTACATTTAGGTATGTAGGGTGTGGGGGCTGGGATAGGAGTCCCAAGTCAGAACTCATATTACTATGGCTCAAGTAATATAAAGTGGGTCAAAGAAATCCAGACAAGTATTTTAAGTAATTGACTGAAGGACCAGGAACTTAGGCTGCCAGACATGAGGTTCTGATGCACACTCAATGATAAGTAAGATCATATCCAGCTCAGCCCGACTCCTTTGGATAGAACAGAGCTTCAGGGAGCCTGGGAGAATGAGAACAGTGAATCTCTGAAGAAAATTACCCCTAACTGGTGGGATTGCAGAGAGACCCTGTATCCTATGACTAAGAGTGAGGTTATAGGTGGGGTGGCCTACAGGGCTAACTCAAAATTTGGCGACTTCTGCTTGAAGGTCACTCTCCAGTGCAAGTGTCTGTGGACTGAGGCTGCTGCCTGACCTCAGATGAAACAGATGAGGACATTTTTGAAATGGTTCTTGAAGCAACAGGGTCGAGGGAGGGGAGTTATGTCTAAACTGGGACCAAATGGATGACTATTCAGCTTGGACATTTTCTTTTGGCCCCAATGCAATATGTATTTTTTTAATTAATTTATTTGACAGAAAGAGAGAGAGAAAAAGAAAAGAGAGAGAGAGAGGAAAGGGGAGAGAAAGGAAGAGAGAAAAAGAGATAGATAGAGAGAGAACATGCGCATGGACGCTCTATAGCATTCATGGAGGTCAGAGGGCAATTTTTGAAGTTGATTCTTGCCTTCCACCATGTGGACTCTGGGGATCAAACTCGGGTCACCAGTTGGTGCACAGGTGCTCTTCCCTCACTGAGCCACCTTACCAGTCTGCAAGTTTGTATGTGTGCAGGCACATGTGTGCCTGGAGAGGTTGGTATGAGTCATCCTTCGTCGCTCTTGCACCTTATGCCTTGAGCAAGTTATTTCAGTCACACACAGAGCTCACTATAATATTGGCTTTGCTAGCCAGCTTGCTGTGAGGGCTTCTGGTGTTCCCCTTTTAAAAGCCGGAATTACAAGAGAGATACCACATCCAAACAGCATTTACATGGGCTCTGGGATCTGAACATTGGCCTTCTTGCTTACTAGGCAAGTGCTTTAACCACTAAATCATCTTCAACCACTAAATCATCTTCACAGCCCTGTCTTTTTTTTTTTTTTTTTTTTTTTGAGACAGAGACTTACTGTGTGATCCAGTCATGTCTGGAACTACACACATAGATAACTCAGAGTGGTCTTGAACCTGTGATCTTCTTGCTTAGCTTTCTGGTTGCTGGGTTTATGAATGTGCAACCAACATTCTGGCTAATGCCCCAGTTTTAGGCCTACATCTTCAAATGTTAGCTGCCCTTGGCTGAAGTTTTGAATAAAGGAGAGGAAAAATTTTGGGGATACTTTTTCAGCTCCCAGGCATGATTTAGACAACTTTTCATATATTACTTAGTGCCTATCACTTAATAATGGAGTATGCATAATAATCTCCATATTGTAGAAGTTCTACCATATAAAGGGACTTTCCTAAAGTCATACTAATAAGAAATGTCAGATTTTGGGGTCATCTTTTTCTGAAAATGCTGGTAGGTTCCATGGTGAGACACTCCTAACTCTCCCGTTGCTGTGCATGTGCGTGTGCGTGTGTGTGTGTGTGTGTGTGTGTGTGTGTGTGTGTGTGTGTACATACATGTGGGCATGCATATGCCACACCGCCTGTGTGGAAGTGGACAGCAGCCTTCAGGTGTCACTCCTTGCCTTTCCAGCTTGTTTGAGGCTAGATCTCTTCACCACAGCTGGTAAGTCAGGCTGTCTGGCCCTCAGGCTTGTGGAGATTCTCAGGACTCAGCCTTTCATTTGCTATAGACACGCGGGGATCACAGACACTTAAGACACTGCTGGTTTTTACATGGGATCTGGGAATCAAACTCAGTTTGTCAGGCTTGCGTGCAAGTACTTTACCTGCTGAGCCATATCCTCAGTTCTCTCTTGTTACTTTTCAGTGGAGGATCTCATGACTACATCCAGCAACATTTGGATATAGAGGCGTTTCGACAAGCTACAGCTGCCTCTTCAGTGATGGTGGCTAGAGCAGCCATGTGGAATCCATCTATCTTTCTTAAGGATGGACTGCGGCCCCTGGAAGAAGTCATGCAGAAATACATTAGATATGTAAGTCTCTGTGCCTTTCTTTCCTTGTTTTTCTTTTTTTCTTTTTTAATTTTGGAGACAGAGTTTCATAGCTGGCCTTGAACTCCTCATTCTCCTGCCTCTGTCTCCTAAGCATATGGGCATGTGCTACTATGCCTAGCTTGAGAACTGATCTATCTTTTTCTTTCTTTCTTTCTTCCTTTCTTCCTTTCTTCCTTTCTTCCTTTCTTCCTTTCTTCCTTTCTTCCTTTCTTCCTTTCTTCCTTTCTTCCTTCCTTCCTTCCTTCCTTCCTTCCTTCCTTCCTTCCTTCCTTCCTTCCTTCCTTCCTTCCTTCCTTTCTTCCTTCCTTCCTTCCTTTCTTTCTCTCTCTCTCTCTCTCTCTTTCTCTTTCTCTTCCTCTCTCTTTCTCTCTCTCTCTCCTTTTTCTTTCTTTTGAGAATAGCTTTTTCTAAACTGGTTTCTTCTTACTGGGAGTTTAATAGTTGTGCCAAAGGATTTTTTTTTTTTTTAATTTTTGTGTGTGTGTGCGTGAGTGCACATGTGTGTGTGAATCTGGAATTTCCCAGTTCTGCCCACCAGGGCTGGAAGAGCTGCCGCCATATCTGCCTGGTGTTTTTATGTGGGATCTGAGATCTGAGATTCAAACTCAGGTCCTTCTGCTTGTGAGGCTGAGGCTTATTATCCCCTGAGCCAGTCTCTCCAGCCTCACCTACCATTTTTCTTCAGCACAACCTGAGACATTATAGGATTCGGTGATGAGCAGAGCATGTACATTGACAGAAACGATGAGTGGTCCTCAAGTTCTTCAGTGAGTTAGATCTGAACAGAAGGTACGACCTCTGGAGCTGTTTGTGCCTTTCTAATACATGGCCGTGTCTGAGCAACAGACTGACAAGTGTAAATGTTCCCGTGGTGTTCAGCTAGGCTAATTGGATGAGTTCTGGACATTTTCTGTTCTAGAACCTCCCCCACCTCAGCGCTGCAGGCCTCAGCTCTTGGTTCTGGGTGTCCCGTTGGGCAGGTTAGGGACTTTCAGCTTTCCAGCGGTCTAAATTAGTTGCAGGCCAGGGACTTGATCTCAGCCTAGATCAGCAGTGCAGCTTTTCTGACCAGCTGGCAACTGTGCAGCAGAGAAGACACGTTCAGCAGTGCTTAACCTGCTTGCGGGTGAAAGGCGATGTTATCATTCCTGCTCAGCCATCTCTTGCAGTTCTCAAAGGTGGTTGTCCCAGAAATAGGGTGTGGCCTCAAGTATCAGCAGTCCTGCTTCTGGTCTAGTCAGGTATTTTCTGGCCCTAACAAGCTGAATCATGGTCCTGCCTCTGGCTGGGGCTTACCTACTTATTCCATACCTTATCCTGAACATGTCTTCCCAGGCGCTGAAAAGAGATCTAAAGGAAATTCTACAACAGTGCAGGGGGTGAGGGCTCCAAAAGATTGAAGAGGACTGTGCAGGGAGCCTTCATCCACTCCTGCCCCTAGTTGAATGGACATTTATGGTTTTCCTGGGCCTCACTTCTCAAGTTTTAGAACAGAATAACAGCCGTACTTCTCCTTGTAAAGATGCACAAAATGACAAGTGATGCGTGTGAACATGATGGCAGGTGAAGGCTAGGTCCAACCCATGCAGAGGAAGCCAGAAAGAGGCTAGTCAAGGTGTGGAAAAGGAAGGTGCTCACCCTGTTATACGAATAGAAGAATCTCTGTCCTAGGAGTGTTTCCTTTCCCCGCCTCAGAAGATGCTCAGTAGTAGGTTCTCTGTGGTAGTCTGTGATGGCCAAAGCACAGGTTGGTTCTGTATCCTTCTGACCCTCAGACAAGCTGCCCAGGTGAGTGTGCTACTGATTGTGGGCCTTGGTTTGTGATCTTCAAGCTTTGCACCACTAGTTGGAAGAACAGATGCTGTGATGGAGGGGACACTATTTTTATGGGGGGGTCATATAAGTTTGATGTCCATTTGGTATCTTTTTATATATGATCACATGCCTCTGGTGGCCCCTTGCAGCTCATTTTCCTGTCATTTGAGCCTAGTTCAGGTCTCAGTGCTTGCTGGTAGCAGGTGGGCTCATGTTAGTTCTCCTCTCAGGCAGTGCAGTATGACAACCACTACACCAACACCAAATACTGCTTGTGCCAGATGCTTCGAGAACAGTTGGAGTCGCCCCAGGGAAGGTTGCTCCATGCTGCCCAGTCTTCCCAGGAAATTTGGTAAGAGGGGCAATAGTCTATTCATCTGTTCTTGCAGATGTTGCCCAGATTTGACCTTAAGCCCTAAACTTTACTCTGAGGGGTCAGGGACACAGCTACTAAATGTGGATGCATAGGATTGGGTGGTGGTGTAACTTTGCTTCACTAAAGAAAGTGCTTTCAAAGTTTTGAAATAACCCCATCTTGATTTGATCTCAGTAGAAGAGTTTTAGGACCTACAGCACTAGTATAATGGGAGAACACAAAGGATAGACCTGGGGATTCCCAAGAAAGGTTTTTTTTTCTTCTTCTTCTTCTTCCCATTAATGGGATTGTCACAGGACAGGCCAATGAAATCCAATGGTCAGGGAGGCAGGGCTGTATCTATACCCAATGCACTGTCCGGGAGGCTAACCCTTGGTTCTCTCGATCTGTGCAGCTCTGTCTCAGGCTTTTAACACTGGAGGTTCTATAAAGCTTAGCCTAGCCCCAACTTCCTCAGTTTCTTGTCCTGTCTGCTTTCTCTCTTCACACCTGTATTCCTATTTGGGTCCTCAGCCTGAAAGGTCATTTCCTTTCACATTGTCTGCCAGTACTATTCTCCTCCTCCAAAGAGAGGCTTTCTGAACCATACTTGCTTTCAGGGATCCATTTGCTGGGATTCTTCCTAAAAGGGAAATCTCTGTTGAAAGCTTTTCTTCGCTTACCTTTGGTTTGAGGTGTTTGTCTATATCCCACATAGGTTAACCAGCTGGATGTCAGTGTTTTGTGAATTCCAGCAGAAAACATAATTGTAGCTCTGAGTGGTACTTCAGTTCAATATAGATCCATGGTAACTGGGTAGTGAGGAGTCAGTCAATTTTCAGGCCTATTTCTTCCTCCCATGGATCCATATGAGAATGAGACTATGTAAATTCCAAGTGTTTGATCCACATAAATCAGCACTGTCACACCTACTTATGTGATTGTCTTTAGGGGAGGGCTGCAAATGGTAGGGTGATCTCTAGAACCTTCCATCTTCCCCAGTGTCCCTCCAGTATCCATACTCAAAGATTCACATTCATTCTTCAGCTTCCAGTCTAGGTAGATACTAGGTATGATGCTGGTGAGGCCCTGGTGGAGTTTTAATGTATGTTATGTAGGAGTTTCTTGGCAATACATTCCATGGGCTTCTGTAACACCTTCAGTGCTGGTCCACTGAGATCCTTACCCTGCTCTGCTTCTTTCTCCATAGTGAGGCCTTTGGCCTTGGTGCCTTCTATGAGAAGACCATGAGGGAAATGGATGCTCGGCGAGCTGACCTCTTAGCTAAGACTTCAGAGGAGGTTGAAGAGCCTGCTGAAGACACCTCTGGTATCATTAAGATGGCTGTCAAGTTTGACCGGTAAGTTTCCAACTTGAGTTCAACGTAGGCTAGAGTCTGTGCCCTTAGAATTTTACTGGTTGTTGTATGTGATTAATGTCATACTCAGGGCCATAGGTCTTAGTGTGGATACTATTCCAAGTTTTCAGCAACTCAAATAGCTTTTTTTTTTTTTTTTTTTTAAAGACAGGGTCTCATGTAGCCTGGCTGACCTTTAAATTCATTAAGTATAACCTTGAACTCCTCATCCTCTAACTTCAGTCTCCTGAATGCTAGCGTTACAGGAACGCACCCTCATTCCTGGCCTCCAAAGAGAAGGCTCTTTCAGAGAAGACAGTTTTCTCAGGGAAGCCCGGACAGCACCATAGGGCTGTGCATGTTGCCCTAAGTGTAACCGAACTCTTTCTTTGAGAACTCCTTTCTGACTCTCTTCTTTAAACTGGGCAGAAGGACTGCTCTCCGGTTCTTGAAAGTCTTTGTTTTTTCCCTGGAGCAACCCAGAGCTTATTTCATTTGGTTCTGTACCCTTGCCCAGACCCAGCAGGCCAGTAGTGTCCTCCCTAGGCAGATACAGCCTCAGACTTATACGTTCTTCACATCATGACTCAGCTTTGAATGGTGCCCTCGGTCTTGTGCTCTGTTGTCTGGGTCTGAGCCTTTCTCTAGTCCCCACACACAGACCAAGAGCCAGTCTTATCTGGCAGAGCTTGAGGTGGGGATGGGAGGACAGCTGCTGGGCAGTCGTATGCTAGAGGGATCTCCCAGTAGAAGTTGGAACGAGTCTCTTTCACTCTGTCACAGAATGAGTCTGAAGCCAAAGTCCATTGTGTCCATAGCAGAGTAGATGATCCTGACTCTGGACAGGTGGAATCAACGTGGCACTGAGCTAGCTTTCTGTGTCTACTGTGTGATCGCCTACATTCCCATCTCCTGGATCCATTCCTTCTGATCTTGTCTGGAATGACCAACTGAACCTTCCTTCCCGTTTTCCAGACCGGAGCTCAGATGGCTGGGAGCTCACACATGTACCTTCTCCAATTTTCAAACCTCAAACCTGTCTTCCCTTTAGATAAAACCTAGACTCCAGTTGCTGATGGGATAGGAAAAGAGGTGGGAGGTGGGGAGAAGCCTGGAGGGGCGGGCACAACAGCCTTAAGGTAGTAGCCTGGCCTCACCTTCCCCAGTTCCTGTCACAGCTATCAGTGGTTGGCTGGTGGGCTTTGCTGAGGGAGTGGAAATGGTGACTGGGCTCTGACTGCTTCCCTTCCTTTTCCCAGGAGAGCATATTCACCCCAAATTACCCCCAAGATGTGCCTGTTAGAGTGGTGTCGGAGAGAGAAGTTGGCACAGCCTGTGTATGAGACGGTGAGTTCCCACTGCTGCCTGCCCAGCAGCCAGCCACAGTCCCCCCAGTGCTGGTGCCATCGTTCTAGCACACCCATGGCGTGCACCTCAGTCCCAGCCTGCTTAGGTAGCATCTCTCTTTGCTCTCTATAGCTATGTAGAAGTTGCTGGTGGCAGGTCAGTTGCTGATAGCGCCTTCCTTCTGACTTTGGCTTGTTGTCTAATTCTAACAGACATTTCTCTGGGTTGGGCCTCATCCAGTAGAGCACAGGATTATGCATCCACTTAGATCTCTTGGGGTGGATACCTTGAGATAGTCTTGCTTCACTTTCTTTGTTCTCCAAGGCTAAATCTTGTTTAGGCTGCTCTGCTTCTTTCCTACTGGCCTACTACTGGTCTCTAGTCTTATATTTCTCTGCCTACCAGAGTAACTTTTGGAAAGCATATTTCTTTGTATCTTTTGTTAAAGTTACCAAATCCCCAGAGGCTGTAAGGTAACATCTTAGCCTCTCTGCAGGGAGCACAAGATCCCCAAATATCTTGCTGTTTTATTTCATTTGTTCAGCTCTCTATCTGTATCCTCTGGTCCTCTGGCAGGTGTACCTATGTCCCTTCTTACTCCTCTGCCATCTGATGAACTCATCTGTGGGGACCTCGCCTATGTAGATGTCAGTAGATGTTTCATAGGCACATGCAGCTAAGGGCTCCGCTGTCCTTTTGTGTAGGTCAGTGGTAGACTGACACATTTGACATTATATCACTGTCAATTTAAATATCCACCTTTCTTCCCTGAAAGCTAAACCAGGTACCATCTTGTGGGAAATGAATATAATCAGGCAGCCTTCACTTGACTGAGACTGGAAGTACTTTCCCTTCGTTTACATGCTGCTGATGTGATGAGTCTGTCTCGTTTCCTTTGCTCTCTCTGCACCAGGTCCAACGGCCTCTAGATCGCATGTTCTGCTCTATTGTCACTGTTTCGGAGCAAAAGTACCAGTCCACCTTGTGGTAAGTTTCTCATCAGATGACATGAGGTGTATGATATGAGAACCTGAGTCCAACTTGGCTTAAGACAGTTTGTGGATAATGTTGGGGGGGGGGTGAGAGGGGAATGATGATACCTATTCCCAATTTTGTGAATTTTGTGAATTCCCAATTTTGTGAATTCCTGGTGAGAGTGTGATTGGGCCTTCAAGTCTTTAGTCCTCCTATCTATCTCCCTGTCATATTGATCTGTGTCTCATTTGCCCAGGGACAAGTCCAAGAAACTGGCGGAGCAGGCTGCAGCCATTGTGTGTTTACGGAGCCAGGGCCTTCCTGAGGGTCGCCTGGGTGAAGAGAGCCCCTCTTTGAACAAGCGCAAGCGAGATGCTCCTGACCAAGACCTTGGGGGTCCCAGAGCTCAGGAGCCAGTGCTACCTGGGGAGATATGCAAGAAGCCATTTGTGGTCTTGGGAAGTGATGAAGATAGCTTCCTGGAAGGCCGGTGACTGCTGTCCAAGGTCTGGTTTCCGCTCAGCGGGCCTGCCCTGACGATGACTGTGGATGCCGGAGCCTGAACCAGATGCCACCTGGACAGTTTGCTGGCATTTGCCTTGTAGGAGTTAGGGATTCTGGCTCACACCATCAGTCTGGAACATGGGCCAAGGGGAGCCCAGAGGTTAATACCATCTTCCTATAGGGTTGAATGGCAGATTCAAGTTCCCAGTGACCTGGCTAATTTTTTTGAAAGCAAGGTTTTCAGGCTGCACCTCTAACTTGGCATTGGTATGGTGCAATAAAGACACCCTGACCCTCACTCAAGGCTGACTGTTTCAGCCTTGGACTTACGTTCTCCCCAGCAGGGGAGAACTTATGTTATAATTATTCTAGTCCTATCCTCTGTGCGGTGCTGGAGCTTCCCAAAGTATATCTCTGTGTCTAAGGGACAGGCTACTTACCTTCAGGTCTTCTGGACTTTTGTGGAATCAGGAAGGGACCAAAAAACCCATCTTACTCATGAGAAACTTGAAGTTCTAGGCATCAGTGGACTTTCCTGATGTATGGTTGTGTGGAATTTCAGAGAAGGATTAGGGTATCTGGCACATCAGTAAAGGTCCAGTCTTTTGGGGTAGGGGTAGGAGCTCCCCAGACTCATTTATTCCTGACAACTGTCTGGAACTCAGACCTGCTTAGGTCAGGGGGCACTGGGAGCTGCTGACAACAATGTGGCTATTGCAATTCACATATCACACTGTCACACTTCCCCACCCCCCTCAAGCTCACTTGTGGAAGGAAGTGGCAGATTCTCTTTAATTTCCTCCTGGCAGTGAGAAGCAAACAAACGGCTACCACCACATTTCTTGGGGCCTCCCCATCCCCTGCTGGGAGGGGCTGTCTGACCAAAGGTCCCTGCCCCACCCCGCCCCCACTTCCTTTGTTGTAAACAGGCGGTGTGTACTCTTTGCCAGGCTATATGGGACGGGGGTTCCCCTTCAGGCCTAGTCCATCTTTCTCACATCTCCCCTGGGTCAACCTCATGGCTCTATGGCAACCCTGTTTAGGGGCCAGACCCCTATGCCAACTAGCAGCCTCTGGCCTTGCCTGACTCGAGTCAAGGGTCTGGAAGGTGAGGCTTTGCCTTAGTCCACTGTTACCCCTTCCTGCTACCCATACTTGCTCTTCTCTATTCAGATAAGGGTACCACATCCCCCAGATGTCTCTCATAACCTTGGGCAACTCATTTCTAGCCCTCTTGCCTCTGTGGGATCAGGTGTCCTCTGCCTGCAGGAGTCTGGCTGACTAGAGAACAGGTTGGCCTGTGATGGTACACTGTGTGGCTCATTATTCCATTCTGAGGCTGCCTTAGCTAATTTTCCATTTCAGTGCTTTCAGAGAAGGTTCTACTGAGGAGGAAGACAGTCTCAGTCTGGTCATAGCCATTCAAACTTAGCTACTTCTGGGTTTGTTTTTATTTAAAAAAACTGCCTTGAAATGATCCCTTCACCTTCATTCCTTAGCTGGAATTGGGCAGACCAAGACCTCGGAGGTACCCACTTGAGGCATGCTGGGAGAGGACTCTGAGCATCAAATGCTGAAATCTATCTCCCCAGTGGTCTCTTCTCCTACCAGTGTGGTTTTCTTGGAGAAACTCCTCTAGCAGGATCAGATTCATTTCCAGGCTACCAGAAGGAGAGGCAAGGGTAGGAGGCTGCTGTTAATAAACAGCCTATCGTTCCAGGCCCTAAGGACCCTGGGGAGAGCTCACTGCCAGCTGTGGAGGACCTAGTGTGTATATCATGTGATGGGGATGACTGGCAAAGATCCTGGTTGGAATATGTTGGTCTTCAAGTGATCATTACTATATCTTGTTGGTTTCTTCTCTGGAGTCCTTGAAGTGACCTGCTAAAGACCAGGAACTGACTGAGGGGCCCAGTCGAGCCTGAAGGCCGGCCTCACCACCATTCTCTCCATGTCTCCCTTAGGCTAGTATACTTGGGAGTTCCTAGCCCCCTCCTTAGGATAATAGTTGGACAATTATCTATTCCTGCTACTCCGGTTGAAGCCCTTTCCTTAATTTATCACCTTTTGGGTTTTCTTTCTGTCCTTTTTCTTTTTTTAAAGTCATGGTCTCATACAACCCAGGTGACCTTGAGCTTGCTGTGTAGCCAAAGATGACCTTGAATATCTGATGCTTTTGCCTCCACCTATGGAGTTCAGAGCTTATAGGTGTATACGACCTCTACCACTCCCTGTTTTATGTGGTGCTGGGGATTGATTTAAGGCTTCATATGTGCTCGGCAAGTACTTTACCAACTGAACTACATCCCCAGTGACAAATTTGAGGTAACTGTTTGTTTCTTTTGAGGCAGAATCTGTTGTGTATCTCTGGCTAGCCCTTGTAGACCAGACTAATCTTTGAATTTGTTTCGATTCTCTCATGTTGCCTCCCAAATTCTGTGTTTATAGGCATTCCACATCACCATACTCTACTTGGGATAAATGGTTTTGGTATGCTCATGAGAAGAAGGATGAATAAATATGGGGAGGTTGGCAGGGATTCAAAAGCTATAGAAAGAAGCGCGAATCTGGGCCGAGATGAGGAAGGCATCTTAAGCCTGTGCTTTTAAAGGACTATGTCCTCCCAGGGGCTGCTCTTGTTCGGGATTCTGCTCTCTGAGGCTGCCCTCTGGACTGAGTCCAAATCCTCAGCCCCTGCAGGAGAGGACAAAGTGCTGCCTGTTCTCTCAGCACTCTGTGCTGACTTCAGCAACTAACTTTTTGAGGTTGTAGTTGGCTAGTCTTACCCTGTCCACCCAAACTGGGAGCTGCTCAAGGGCAGTCCTTGTGTCCTTTGTAGCTAGCATTGGTATGGGGATAGAGAGCAGGCACAGCAAACTAAACTGACAGCTTGGGGTGAAGAGGTACTTGGTATGGAGAGGGAGACTAAAAATTTTTCCAAGGTTCCTGATCTTAATGTGAAACAAGAGGTTGAACTAGGCTAAGCTCTTCTATCTCATGGCTCTGAAACTTATGAAAGACTTTAGCAGTGTAGGTTCAAGGTTAGGCCTATGGTAACGGACAAAAAGAAAGGTTTTAACTGATTCTCAGACTTTGGCCATAGCACAGGAAGAAGGGGTTAATACAGACACTACCCTGCACACACACACCAGGGTCCCTGTCTACTGGTCCCCTGGTCCTCATTTTACAGGGCCCTCAGAGATTGGTAGATAGGTTAGATGATGAGTAAGAGCTTTAGAACTAGCTTGTGAAAGAGCTTGTGGAGGAAGTTTTGACCTTAGCTGGGGAAGTGGGTAGAAAGAACATGCATATTTGAGGAGGGGAGTGGGGGTGGCCCTTTCACAGGTTCCAGCCAGTTTGTTCATTCTCTCTCTCTCTCTTCTTTTCTTTCTCTTTCTTTCTTTCTCTCTCTCCCTTCCTTCCTTTCTTTTCTTTTTCTTTCTTTCATTCTCTTTTCTTTTTTCCTCTCTTCTTTTTTGAGACAGGGTCTCGTATAGTCCAAGCTGTCTTTGAACTCATATGTAGCTGTGAGGATGACCTTACTCTTATTGATTGTCCTGCCTCTACCTCCTAAGTGCTAAAATTATAGGAGTGTGCCACCCCTGGTCATTGTTACTGTTCTTTTAGTGCTTTCTATTATTATTATTATTTATTCAATTGTGTGTGTGTGCGTGCGCGCGCACGCGCGTGTGTATATGTATGTGTGTGTGTAGAACTACAGAAGAATTCGGGAACCACCGTGGACCGCCTCCACCTCCTCCTTGTTTACTCTGCCCTACCAGGACCAGAAACGCAGGCCACCCCCTCCACCCCCCCCCCCCCTGCTTCTGCCAGGTGTCTATGCTTGGGGTCTAGGATCCGAACTCAGGACCTTCTGCCTGCAAGGCAGAGGCTTAACCGCTGAGCCACCTCTCCAGCCCCATTGTTACTGTTCTTACGAAGATAGTGACTCATTTCCCTGCATTTGATCCCTGCATTCCCTAATACTCCTTATTCCATGTTAGGTTTTCAGTTTACTAATCCAGAAACCCTCTCTACAGCATCATCCCTTTGGCAGGTGTTCTTCAGTATTCAGTGTCTGAGAAAAAAAAAGATTAATAAATGAGTAAAAATTTCAAACAACTTATAACTTCTTGGTGATCCCTTCCCAGCAGAGGCTGACAGGTCAGGGTCTACACTCTGCCTCTTCTCTGGTCTGATTGGCTGAGTCCTGGTTCAGATGAAATCATATCTCAAAGGAGGAGTAATTGGATAAGGGTTCTGTTTTCTCAATCTATAATAAATGACAACCTGGGAGATATGTGTGTAAGGCTGGGCAGAAGACATCCTAAAGTTGCTTTACATTTTTTTGGAATGGGGATGTGAGTTGGCCAAAATTTGGGAACCTTATAGTATTGTGTGGCATATTTCTGGTAAGTGAGCTAGTAACCTAAGACAGGGCTGCAGAGTCAATGTGGCACTTGATTTTCAAGTTTCATAATCAGAGATTCTCTGAAGGTAGGCTAGCTTATTGGGAAATAGTTTCTACCTTTCTAATGCCATTTGATTCTCCCCCACTTCCCCCCCCCATGCTTTTTTTGACAGGGACTCATGTTGTCCAGTCTATCCCTGAACTTATGTAGCCAAGGATCACCTGATCATCTGACTCCACCATTCCCAGTGGTCCAGCCGCTTCCTCTCGACTACTGTTAGCTAACTCTGCCATTAATGTACCCAATCCAGTGTTCTATTACAGATTCTGACTAAATAAGTCAGACCAATTCACCTCCCCATTCACATGAAATTTAAAGCTTGTTTTAACCCTTGTATGGTTCCCTACTGCTCTCAGGATAAAGTCCAAGCATCACCTCGTGACCTGTTCATCTAGGCTCACCTTTGGCTTCTGCCCACCATTAGTGCTTTCTAGTTTCTAACTCTTTGGAAATCAGTTTTCTCCCTGGAACAAACTTTCTCACCTCTTGCTGGCTTTTCAATTCTCTCATCCAGTGAAGATCCTGTAGCCAGAGGAGTTTGCACTGGTCTAATTTCTTGCACAGTAATTATGGTTTTGTCTTTCCCCTCTCCGAACCTCGAAGGGAGACTTTATCACAGTATCTCCAGGTTCAGGATATTTACCTGCTCAAAGCACTGGTAGGGATGAAGCAGTTCAAGATAAATGTCTCACATGCTCAGAACATCCATTCCTCTTTTGACTCCAGGTTTACTTGAGCTCACCTTAGGGCGCCCTGGTGGCTCAGGAGTCCCTGTGACATAGATCTTTGCAAGAAGCTCTCTTGCCTCATTCTCCAAGAGGCTTTTGTGAGTCGTGTATGTGCTGTGAGCTCTATGAAGTGGCATTTCTGGGGCCTTTGACTTCACCCAAGCCCAGACTGCACCCTGAGTTCCTCCAGCAGCATTCATCTAAGAATGGTATCCTCTGCGGGCCCTGTTCTCTCGGCATGGGTCTGAGGGAGGTGGTCACTATTATTTTACAACCCCCCATCGTCTGTCTAATCATCTGCTTCAGTAAGCCCTGAGTAAACAAGTCAGGCTGAGTCCCCAGACTCCAAGGATTGTCCTCTTGGGTGTCTCAGGAGAAGGCAGGCTGGGGGGGGGGGGAGGAGAGAAAACGGTCCTTCAGGCAGTGTCACTTTCTACCCCTTGGCAGTCGTCGCCTGGGTGGCGTGCCACCTTCTGGTTTCTTGGCTGTGTATGTGCATGCACACGTCGAAAGGGCCCTCCTTCCCGTGCCTGCTCAGCTTACCGGGGAAGCTTAGAATGTGTCATACCGCCCTTAAGGCAGCAAGCGTTCGGGCCGGCTGGTGGAGACAAAGGAGCAGCCACCGAGGCGGGGGAACCCCCTTCTCACACGGGTGGATCTACAGTGACCGCGAGTTCAGACTCTACTTGTTGAGCAACCCGGGTTCCCTCCGGCCCCACCCCAACCTACGAGACGCCGCCACTCTCGAGTCCGCCCTTGAGGTTGGGGGAGGGGAGGAGCGCGCCGGAGAGCGCGGTCTCGGCGACCGGACATAAGGAACGAATAACAGCAGGATGTGCAGACCCTAGTGCTCCGTTACCCCTTTTACGTAGGCCCCGCCTAACGGACAACGGGCCTTCCAATTGGCCTGTGGCGGGTTTCCCGGTTCTAATTCGACGACTCTACGGGCCCACCCGGCCCGGCTAGAGCGAGTGGGATACTCGGTGGACCACGACTCCCAAGAGGCCGCAGGGCGCTACGCGCGCTCGTCGTCACGTGACTTCCTCCGCCCAGGGAGGGAGTCACGCGATAGGCGGCCGGGGGGGCGGGGCCCGCGGGCCGTTCCGCGGAGCCCGCGGCCTATGGGCGGCCCTGACGGGTGGGCGCGCGGCCGGGGGCGGGGCTGTGCGCGCGGCCGGGCGCGGGAGCGCGCCGGCGGCGGTGGCGGCGGTGGCGGCGGCTGTTTTGGGGGGGGGCGGGGAACTTTGGCTCCTGCGACCGGGGCTGTTTAGGCACCGCGAGTGGCGGCGGTGGCGGCTTCTGGTGCGGCTGGGCGTCGCGCCAGCGCTCTAGCTCCGGACGGAGCGCTGGACTTGGCGGGCCCCGCCCGGAAAGTTTGCCGCGGTGCCGCGACCTCCTGGCCCGCGCGGCCCAGCATGAAGCGGCGCTGAGGGAGCCGCCGCGGCCGCCTGTGGAGGAGCCGCTGCACCCCGGGCCACGCCGATGACTACTGCAAACTGTGGCGCCCACGACGAGCTCGACTTCAAACTCGTCTTCGGCGAGGACGGGGCGCCGGCGCCGGTGCCCCCGATCTCGCGGCCTGCAGGTGGGTGCCGGGCCGGTCGGGACCGCGGCGGGTCCCTCCGCTCGCCCCCGCCGCCCCCCTGCGTGCGTGCGGGTCGAGCGGAGCCTCGGGCGGCGGGGGGCGCGCGGGGCTTTGCGACGCGGACGGGACTTGGAGCGCGGCCGGCCGCGAGCTGGCGCGGAGCGCGGCGCCGGGGCTGCGGAGCGGGACGCGGCGGGGGCCGAGCCCGGGGGGCGTCCGGTGGTCGCTGCTTTGGCCCCGGCGCGCCGCGGAGAAGGTGCCCTGGGCCGGGCGAGCGCGACGGTCCTGCGTGGCGCGGGCTGCAGCCGTCCGCGCTCGTGCGGCGCAGGCCCCTGCAGTTGGCAGGTGTGTTTCCACTTTTTCTCTGTCTGTCTGCACTTTGCAAGGAGAATTTATTACTTTCGCGTCAGCGTCTAAGTTGGTCAATTCGTGATCCGCACTTAATTTCAAGTGCTTTATAACGGGACTTTTCTGAAAACTGGACTTATCTGAAGAGTGTTTCGGAAGTGTGTTGATTTATTTTTCACTCTATCAAGTGGGGTGCTTTTTCATTCCAAACGCCGTGGAAGTCGGGTTTTCGAGTCAGTAAAGAAGCCCTTGGAAGTGTCTAGGAGGAGATCTCCCCTCGGACAGGCGGCACCCCCATGCTGGCTCTCCTGTGACCTGGCTGGGAATAGTGTGTGGCTCATTAAACTCAGTTTCCCTTTTACATAGGCGGGAGAGCTTAGAAAAGGAGATGGATAAGAGTGATCCCTATTTATTCTTTTTGATGTTGGGTGAATTCCTTAGTGTTGTTCCTGTCGATGTCCAGTAGATTTATTTTCAGAGTAGCATTGAAAAATTTTTGTTAAGCCGGGTGAGTCATAAGACATCCCTGGACGATTCAATACCTGTTGTATCAATTCCTTTTTAGCCTTCTTATGTTAGATGTCTTTTTCAATGTAATAAGTAATTTATAATAGTTATGTGTTGGCCGTATTTATTTTCAGTTCCATTAGCATTATCTGAGCACCTATTATGCTGTAGGTGTTTTGTAGCTGGTGTTACATTCATGCCAAAAGGGCTCTGGCTCCTCAATGAGTTTGGAAAATGGTCGAAAGAGATACAGCCCAAATAAGCCGGCTAATAGGCAGACTGAAAAGTGATGCATTTTAGGAGGAAAATTGGGATTGATGGAGAGAATGGCATTGAATTGTACTTAGATTATTGAAAATGAACAAAATAAACAAAATAAAAGCAACCGTTTGAATATTTTTATTATAAAGGATATGAATAGTTGATATCAACCAAACTTTTCTTGGGTACAAACATGGCTAGAATACATCATATGCCAAATACGTAATCTGTAAATGTGCTAAGCATGAATAATAAAGAAGTGTTATTATATAAATAAGAATGGGATGTACACTCAGAATATTGAGTAACATTTAAAAGCCATGAAGGTAGCTTTAATTAATTTTGGCACAATGTCTCATGTAGTTTAAGCAGTCCTTGAACTACTGATCCTTCTGCCTGCACTTCCCAATTTCTGGGATCATAGGCAAGTATGGCATGAGGGTAGCTTAAAAAATTATTTAGCTATAAAGAAACTTTTTTATGTTTTTAAAGAGGATCTAGAAGGAATCAGAGTTTATAGCTTAATTTACAATTTGAAATTTCCAAAGGTTTTACTTGAGCAGTTTTATTTGAGACAAAACACTCACTTCAGGGTATGGTGAGATGGCTTAGCAAGTAAAGGCAGTACAAGTCTGACTTCCTTGATCACTGGAACTCCAAAAGCAGTCTTCTGGCTGCTGCATTCACTATTCAACTATTCCAAGATAAATGCATGTGAAAAAAAGGTTAAGGGGGCTGGAGAGATGGCTCAGGGGTTGTGACTCTGTCTCACAAGCAGAAGGTTCTGAGTTCGGATCCCAGGTCCCACGTTAAAAAACAAAATAAAAAAAAAAAAAGGTTAAGGGTACTTTAAAATATTACAACAGATATTTTTCTATCTTCCTCCTCCTCCTCTTCTGAAACTTGGTCTGTAGTCCAAGCTGGCCTCAAACTCATGGCACTCCTCTTACCTGTTTCCAAATGCCAAGATTGCAGGAATGAAATCCCAGTTGTAACTTACTTGATTTTTTTTTCATCATAATGAAATATATATATATTTTTAAGAGGGTGGTCTAGAGCTCACCATGTGTCCTACACTGCCTCAGAGTTAAAATAGTACTTTTACCTGCCTTGGACTCCAGAGTACTGAGATTAAACTGGTGTAAGACACCACATTTGACTAGTTTTTATTTTTATTTATTTTATTTTTTTTAACAGAGGCTCATGTAGCCCAGGCTTATCTTCAACTTGATATGTAACACGGAACAATCTTGAGCTGCTGATCCTCATGCACACCATTCTTTTTTATTATTATTATTTATTCAATTGTGTGTGTATGCGCGTGTGTGTGTGTGTGTGTGTGTGTGTGTGTGTGTGTGTCTGTGTCTGTGTCTGTGTCTGTGTATGTGTAGAACCACGGATGAATTCGCGAACCACCATGGACGCCTCCACCTCCTTTTGCCCCGGGATTCACAGGCTCCGCCCTACCAGGACCAGAAGCGCAGGCCGCCCCCGCTTCCGCCTGGCGTCTATACATAGGGTCTAGGATCTGAACTCAGGACCTTCTGCCTACAAGGCAGAGGCTTAACCCCTGAGTCACCTCTCCAGCCCCCTCATGTACACCATTCTAAAGTAGTGTGTGTGCATGATTTTTTAAAAAATATTTTTCAGTTGTGTTTTCTTCTTAGCATTTTTTTGTTTGGCTTTCTTTTTTAGCATTTAATTTATTAGAAGACACACAGAGAGATAATACATACATACCATGGTACATGGAGGTCAGAGACAACTTTTTACCTTGTGGGTTTCTGGAATCAAACTCAGGTTGCCAGGTTTTCTAAGGAGGTGTCTTATCCACTGAACCATCTTACTGTCCCATTACCACACCTGATTGATTTATTTATTTTGAAGTTTATTCATTTAGAGTGTGTGTGGGGGGGGGCATATGTGTCCCTGTGGAGGACCAAGGGTGACTTTGGGAATAATCCTGGATTGTTTCTACCTCCTTGTTTCATTCTGGGATTCCCAGGCTCCTCCTACCACGGCTGGAAGTGCAGGCCGCCTGGTTTCTACCTAGCGTTTTTTTTTTTTTTTTTTTTATTTTTTAATTATTATTATTTATTCAACTGTGTGCATGTGCGTGTGTATGTGTGCGCACTTGTGTGTCTGTGTGTGTGTCTGTGTGTGTGTAGAACCACGGACGAATTCGCGAACCACCATGGACGCCTCCACCTCCTTTTGCCCTGGGATTCACAGGCTCCGCCCTACCAGGACCAGAAGCGCAGGCCGCCCCCGCTTCCGCCTGGTGTCTATACGTGAGATCTGGGATCCGAACTCAGGACCTTCCGCCTGCAAGGCGGAGGCTTAACCCCTGAGCCACCTCTCCAGCCCCTACCTAGCGTTTTTTTATGTGGAACCTGGAATCAGAATTCAAGACCTTCTTCTTTAGAGGCAGAATCTTAACCCCTGAGCCATCTCTGCAGCCCACACACCTGATTTATTAAATCACATTTAAAAATATATATATTTACTGTATGTGTGTGGCCATTGTGCTCCTGCTGAAGTCAGAGGAAAACTTTGTGATGTCAGCTCTCTACACAGCAAGCTCCTTTACTTACTGAATCATCATTCTGGCCCTAGTAAAACATTTTAAATGAGCGGTTTAGTGATGGTTCATTCATGGTATTGTACAATCACCAATTCTTCATAATCCTAAAACATTTTCATTACTCCAACTTAAATTTTATACATTTTTGGTATTTTTCAGTACTGGGAAATTAGGCTCAAGTTTAAGCAGTTAGTTGATCGTCGATGCTGCCTTTACCTTCCTAGCTTTTGTAGCCACAATCTGGCACCTGTTCTGTGGATTTACTTATTCTAGGCATTTTATATACCTGAAATAGCATGTTTTCTCTAACATCTTTTTCACTTGGCATGCTTTCATGGATTGTGCACTTTGTGTGTGTCAAGATACATTCCTCTTTTTTTGTAATATTTTTTGTTACATCTTTTAAAATTTATTCATTGTGTGTGTGTTGTGTGTGTGTGTGTGTGTGTGAGAGAGAGAGAGAGAGAGAGAGAGAGAGCGCTAGAGAGCTGTGTGTTCTGTGGAGGACCAAGGGTGACTTCAGGAATCATCCTAGATTGCTTTTTAACCTCCTTTTAGTTTTGCTCTGGGATGTCCCAGGGTCCGCTCACTAGGGCCAAAAGACCGCCTCTGTTTCCATCTGGCGTTTTGACATGGGATCTGGGATCTGAACTTCTGCTTTCCAGGCAGTCTTATCCCCTGAGCCATCTCTCCAGCCCCATTCCTCCCCCCCCCCCTTTCTCTGGTAGTATTCTTTTGTTCTTACCTACTCATCGTTTGTTTATTCTATCGTTTACTGATGGAATTTGTTTCCATCTTTTTAAAAAAATTTTTATTTACTCCGTGTGTGTGTGTGTGTGTGTGTGTGTGTGTGTGTGTATGTGTGTGAGAGAGAGAGAGAGAGAGAAAGAGAGGGAGAGAAGGAGGGAAAAAAACAGGGAGGGAGGGAGGGAGAAGGGGAGAGGGCACTGTGTGTTTCTGTGGAAGGTCAAAGGTGACTTTGGGAATCATCCTGGATTGTTTCTACCTCCTTGCTTGGCTCTGGGATTTCCTAGGCTCCGCCCACCAGAGCTAGAAGTACAGAAGTGCAGGCCGGAGCTAGTGTGTTTCCGTGAAACCTGGGATCCAAACTCAGGACCTTCTGTTTGTGAGGCAGCGTCTTAACCCTGAGCCATCTCTCCAGCCCTCTGCTTTTATCTTTTGACTCTCGGAGCAGTGTGATTGAACATCTAGCACCTAATTTTAAGATTCTATTGAGAATGATATGCTCTTTGCAAAATTAAGCTTTCAAATTATTTGTTCACAATTTTAATTTTAAAAATCACATGTATAGTATATAATGTGAAGGAATTAAGTGGACTAACTGCTTTTTAGAAATATACATGCAGTCAGGTAGGCCTTGAGAATAAAACTGTTCTATAGAATTCAGGTCAGTGCTTTGCTCAATCATGTGTTTCTTTGGTTTTAGAATTTCTCTATGGAGTGGAAGTTCTTTGATAGCAAGGATCATGTCTTTATATTGTTTTTAATTGTATTATTAGTTGGTGTCATAATCATTACATAGAAGTGGTTATTGAATTAATGAATAAATGCCATTTAAGTTTTGAGTCAGTACTTGTTTATTCATGATAGAGGAAGTTGATCAGCTTTGTTTCTGTTCTTTGGCTTTTATTAGTTAATTGTATAAGATAGCAGATCCTGGTAATTTTGCTGTGCATTGGCTTTGTATTTCTCTGAAGGTTCTAGTGTACTTATAGCAAGCACATCTCAGTTTCTGTACAGCGAAAATTTAAAAAAATATTCTTTGTGCGAGGAGGAAATGAAGAGTGAGGATAAGCTAAGCAACTGAAATTCATGTCTAAAGAAGCTTGTTAATGATTTAAAGTGCACTTGATAGCATGGAATACATTGTGACTGACTTTAATATTACTGCTATGGGCTGGGGATGTAACTCCGTCTAGAGTGCTTACCTAGCATGCATAAAGTTCTGGGTTTGGTCCCCAAAACCATGTAAGTCTGGGCACTTGCCTGTAATCCATCATTTGGTAGGTAGAGGCAGAAGGATCAGAAGTTCAAGGTCAACCTAAACTACACAGTGAATTTAAGGCCAGCATAGGCTACATAGTGAGACCTGTCTCAAAAAAAAAAAAAAAAAAAAAATGCTAGTAGGTTATTTTGAGTTTTTTTTTTTTTTTTTACTGAAGATATTTAGTTAGACCTTAGAGAATCTTTAGCATTTTTATTTTCTTAGTTCCTAATATTGTCTTATTTTCCTAGTTAAAAACTTAACTATTTTGTTAAACTTTACTCTTAGACTTAGCTTCAAACTGATGATGCAGCTTTGTAAATAGTCTTTAAAAGTGTGTAAAGTTGTCCTCTGATTTCCACCCGAGCTCCATGGCATTCCTGTGTTCTCTCTCTCTCTCTCTCCCCACCATGTAAGCTGATGTAGTCATGGTGCCTGCCTGTAATCCCAATACTCTGGAGATAGGAAGTTTAAGTTCAACACCCACTGTATATCAAATTCAAGACTATTCAGTGCTACCTGCTGGGACCCTGCTTCAAACAAAACAGGACCAAATAAAGCAACAAAACACTAGGTTTTTTTTTTTTTAACTAGTATTTAATACATTCCATTATTTTAAAGACTAGCTCTGGTATTCTAGTGTACTGATTGTATCTTTTAGTTTAGTTCCTTATTATTATAATTATTTGCAAATTCAGAGTATTTTTTTCTTCATGAGTGTGTCCATGCATATATGTGAATGAGTATGTGGTAGCGATAAGAACTTTGAATGTCATCTTCAGAAACACTTCACTTTCTTTGAGACAAGATCTCTTATTATCCTAGTACTTACCAATTAGGCTATACTGTATGGTCAGAGAGACAAAAGGATCCCTGTTTTTGCCTTCCCAGTGCTCTTTGCCCCTCTGGTACTGGAATTACAAATGTGTGTCACTGTGTCCAGGATTTTCACATGGATTCTGCAGACTGAACTCAGGTTCTCATGCTTATGAAGTAAGTAAGCACTTTACTAACTGAGCTATTGCTGTTCTTGTAGTTTAATCTTTTTAATTAAAAAAAAAAAAAGAGCTTTGAGAGAAGGAAGAAACAGAACAGCTTTCAGAATTCAATTCTTTTCTTTCTTTCACCATATGGGCTCTGGGCATTGAACTTACTTTACAAGTGTTGCAAGCAGATACTTTCACCTGCTGAGCCATCTTATCAGTCCTATCATAGTTCCTTTTTTTAATGTGTGTGTGTGTTTATATGTGCGTATCAGAGTTGTTCATGGATACCCAAGGGTGATTTTAGAAATCATCCTAAATCGCTTCTACCTCCTTTTTTATTTCAATCCGGGATTTGCTAGGCTCCACCTTCCAGAGCTGGAAATACACATCTGCCTGGCATTTTGATCTGAAATCTGGGATCCAAACTCATGTCCTTCTGCTTGTGAGGCAGAGTCTTAACTCTTGACCCATCTCTTCAGCCCACCTCTTGTAGTTTCTTTATTAAATATTGTCAATTCTAAAATGAGAGTCATGTATGCTATATTATAGATAGTATCTACTGCCATTTTAAAAAATATTTGTGTGTGTATCAGAGGACATCGTGTGTCTCTGTGGAGGACCAAGGGTAACTGTGGGAATCATCCTGGATTGCTTTTACCTCCTTGTTTTACTCTGGGATTTTCCAGGCTCTGCCCACCAGGGTTGAAAGTGTAAGCCTCCATGGTTCCAGCCTGGAATTTTTTTTGCATAAGACCTGGGAGCTGAACTCATGACCTTCTGTTTTCAAGACAGAGTCTTCTTTAACTCCTGAGCCATCTCTCCAGCCCTGCTACCATTTTTAAAAATTTTTTATTTATTCAATTGTGCGTGTGTGTGTGTGTGTGTGTGTGTGTGTGTGTGTGTGTGTGTGTAGAACCACGGGCGAATTTGGGAACCACCGTGGACGCCTCCAACTCCTCCTTGCTTACTCTGCCCCTGGATTCACAGGCTCTGCCCTACCAGGATCAGAAACGCAGGCCGCCCCTGCTTCTGCCTGGCGTCTATACATAGGGTCTAGGATCTGAACTCAGGACCTTCCGCCTGCAAGGCAGAGGCTTAACCCCTGAGCCACCTCTCCAGCCCCCTTGCTGCCATTTTTAAGAGGAGAAATAGCTACAATATGTAATTTTCTTAAAGTTTATTTTCCATATGTGTAATTTCACAAAATAGTATTTTATTTTACTTTTTTAAGGCAGGTTGTGTTGTTTTTTGGCCTTCAACAATATAGATCAGGCTGACCCTGAACTCATGGGAGTCTTCCTGCCATAGTTTTTTCTAGATTATAATCTTAGACTATAATTTTTACCATATTTTTACTTTTTCTCATGCTTGGAGATCTGATCCATGTGTTTGTTATAATCTATTCTCCCAGATAAATTGTCTAACTTTCCAGCTTTTTAAATGTATTTATTTATTTAAAACAATTCATTTGAAAAGGATGGAGGGGGAGAAAGTATGTGCATGCATGTTGTGGCACATGGGTGGAGGTCAGAGGACAACTTTCAGAAGTCATTTCTTTTCTTTCACCATGTGGGTTTCCAGGAATGGAACTCAGGTTTACAGGTTTGTGAGTTAGGTTCCTTTTACATTGAGCCATCTTGCTGGCCCTCTTTATTTATATTTAAACTCTATTTAATTAGTGTGTGTGTTTATGATCTGTGTGGGTGGACAGTGAAATTAGAGGTTAACTTTTCAAGTTGTTTCTCATCTTTCTACCTTTGCACGGGTTCTGGGGATCAAACTCAGATCACCAAGCTTGTATGTACATGTATTTTCAAGTATTTTTACTTGTTGAGTCATCTTACTGGCCCCTGTTTATTTATTTTTTAAAAACATTTTATGTATTTGAAAGATAGGGTGAAGAATGGAGAGAGAGGGGTGGGTAGTAAGCCACTTGTGGAGGTCAGAGGACAACTTTCAAAATGATTCTGTTCTTACAGCAAGTGTGCTCTGGGAATTGCTAGATTTATTCCCAGGTATCTTTATCCACTGAGACCTCTTGATGGCCCTGTTTGTTATTGATGTATAGTCCAAGCTGGTCTTGAAGTTAAATTCTCCTGCCTCAGCCTCCCCTTGCACTGAGATTACAGGCAGGTGCTACTACACTCAATCCAGTTTTTACTTTTATTGAGGGTTTTATTTTTTATTTTGGATAAATGGGATAAGATATTTAAAGTTCTTAGTAAAATTTAGTGATTTTTTTTTTTTGTAAGTAATGATAGTTAACATTCCTTATACATTTTGAAAGTAATGGCTAATTTAATCTTACTCCTGTATTCTCTGTGTAGCATTACATTTTAAAACATTGAAAAAAATAGAGCTAGTTAGAGATTAAACTTTACATGAATTAGAATATTTTTGGTCATAGGCATTTTTATTTTTATTTTAGTTTTTAATTCTTTTCAGTGTTACTTACCTTTTCTCATATTTTACCAAGTTGCTGCAGACTCAGTAAGATTTGAAAGGAGGCTGATTTGTTAGCTTACAGTTATAACTGGATATTTAAGTCAGGATTAACAAAAAGGAAGTTGCTTGTTTTATTTCCTGGAGAAGTTTAATTGTGTGTGTGTGTGTGTGTGTGTGTGTGTGTGTGTGTGTGTGTGTGTAGAACCACGGGGATTCACAGGCTCCGCCGTGTGTGTGTGTGTGTGTGTGTGTGTGTGTGTGTGTGTGTACATCCATTATTTTCACATACCATAGGTTAGGCTTTTCTGTGGAGTTGGATGCAGTGAGAATAGTAACTAAGTCAGTGACTAATATTTCACTATTTTACTTGGAAGAATATGTTTATATTTTGCTTTCTTTCCTTTTTTCATTTTTATTTTGTTAATTTTTATTTTTTAATTTATTTTGTTAATATTTTATTTATTTGAGAGAGAGAAAGTGAGTGAGGAGAAAGAGCAGACAAATATATGGAAGTCAGAGAACAACTTTCAAAAGTCACTTCTCTCCTTCTACTATGTGGCTCTTCTGGGGATTGAACTCAGGATATTAGACCTTTACCCTTATTGTACTGGTCATTGTTTTGTGTTTTGAGATAAAGTCTTGTGCTCGAATTTATTGTGTAGCCAGGGTTCTCTTTGAACTTGATTCCACCTTCCAAGTGTTAATGTTACAGGCATGCACCACCATTTCTGACTTTTTTTTTTGAGAAAGGGTGTCATGTAGCCTAGTCTCACCTGGAACTAGCTAGGTAGTCTAGAAGTCTCCTGCCTCTGCTTCCTGAGTGCTAGGATTATAGATATGGCCCACCAACCTCTCTTAACATTCTTTCTTTAATACTTTTTCCTGCTCTTAGGGGTATTTGCAAAGTTGTGTGATAGATGTAAGTGAATAAGTATATTTTAGGCAGTATGAGGAAAAACTCATGAAGAAAAAAGTCAGTGTGGTACTAGCTTGTTTTGTTTAAATCTAATGTGAGGAGTGGTAGTGTACACTTAAAGTCTCAGTACTTGAGAGGTGGAGGAAAGAGTTCAAGGCTAGCCTCTGCTATATAACATGTTTGAGGTCAAACAAAAACAAAACACTGCATTCGTAAGTTTTTCCCTCTTCATTTACCTGCTAGTTTTTTTTTTTTTTTCTATTGCCAATCTTGTGCTCTGGTTTTATTTTAAAGATATGTATATAACAGAAAGAGACGCTGCTAAATTTACTTGTGCGTGCCATGCAATATGAAATTTCACCGGACTTCAAAGTGCTTTGTTTCACTCAGACCCTCAAGAGATAGGTGAAGGGTGTTTTGTAAAAAGTTGTTTTACAAAATTTCCTAGAGATGAAGTGACCCACTCCGTGGTTGCAAAGGTGTAGTAAAGGTATTGAACAGTTTACGTTAATGTTGCTTGTGTATGAGTTAGAACATGCCCCAGCCTTGAAAAGATGTTTTCTTGAGGTTCCTGTATCCTAGGTAGGCTCAATGGCAAGAATCTTTCTTTTCCCACTCATTCACAAGCAGCAATTCAGCAGTCCAAAGCAGAATTCTTCCCAATTTTCTTTGTTGGAATCCTACTTCAAAGGAAGTTTTCTCATCCCTGTGACCAAATACCTGAGAAGAAGCAAGCTAAGGGAGGAAGGATTCATTTTGACTGATAGTTCAAAGGGATACTTTCCCTAATGACAATGGGAGGGTGTGGCATGACATGGCCACTGGTCACATTGTCTTATGGTTAAAGCAGAGACACAGATGCATACTAGTGCTCCATTAGTTTTCCTTTTTCTGTTTTTAAGGTATATCTATGTGTCATAGGCTGGCCTTGAACTCTAAATCCTCCTGCCTCACCCCCAAGTGATGGATGGGTTTACAGGCATGTACTTCTGTGGTAAATCTAAAAGCATTCATTGTTACAAGTGCTCTGTTATTCCTATGCTTTCCAAGGTTTTCCCCATTTGCCAATACAGAAGAGATATTTTGGCATGTATTCTGATAAAGTATTAGTAGGAGTTATAATGTATAAAGTATTAGTAGGAGTTGTAATGTTTTACAAGATTTATAAAAATTAAAAGTTGGTGATTGTACAATTAGTCTAGGGTACCAGGCATGGTAGTATACACTTGTAATCTTAACATTTGGGAAGTAGAAGCAGGAAGGCTGGGCTTGGCTACCTATCCAGTTTGAGGCTAGCCTGGGTTACATCAGAATCAGCTTAATGGTTTTGGTTTAGTATTTTTTCCCCCTCTTTGAGACCAGGGTCTTTTGTATCTCCGGCTGGCCTGGAACTTGCAATCGGAAGAGGATGACCTTGAACTTGCAATCTTCCTGCCTCCATCTCCAGAGTGCTAGGGTTACAAGTATATACTACCATGCCCAGTTTAATGTGGTACTAAGAATCAAACCCAGCACCTTATATTTCCTGGGCAAGCACTCTTACTAACTGAGCTCCATCTCCAGTCCAGATCAACTTACTATTATGACTTGCCTTTCTGCAGCTTCCATAAAATATCTCTAAAATCATGTTTTTATTGCATGCTTTAGCCCAAGTTCTGTTATAAGATTTGCTTTTCTTTCAGTAAGGTCTAATCATAAGGGTGCTTTAAATTTTTTTTGTTTTATTTGAAATGGTTTCATACAACCTAGGCTATATAACTGAGGATAACTTTGAATTTATTTTTGCATGGATGTCAGTGTGTATCAGAGGGCACTGTATATGCCTATGGAGGTCCAAGAATGATTTCAGGAATCTCCCTGGATTGATATGGGTGTTTTTTAGTGAGAAAATATGCTGTTTAGTTTTCTTCAGTTATAAAAACTGACAATAAATGAAAGACCTTTCTTCCTTCTCTCCCTCTATCCCTTTTCTCTCTTTTTTCCTGCCTTCTTCTCTTATTTCCTTCCTCTCTTCCTCCCTTCCTCCCTTCCTCTTGTGGTAGTGGGGATCAAACCAAGTTCTTGAACATACTAGGTAAGTGACCTATCACTTGAGTTTTATCTCCAGCTCTGAAACACAACCCTATTAAAAGAAAATGGTTTATAAAACTAATTCCTTATTATTGGTTGCTCTTTGAAGAATTGATTTATTCAGTATAGTAATATTTTAAATAAGGGTGGGGCTGAGGAAGTCATAAAGTAGTGAAAGTAATCATAATTCTTAAGAGATGGGAAACCTGAGTAGATTGAGCTACATTTGATTGTACATGGTAGTTTATCACAGCAGTAACATGACTAAGAAAGGTATTGTTTAAAGCTGTCCTGGTGGGTCAGAAGAGTAGACATAGTGGACTTGGCAGTAAGCTTAGCTTCTAAAACTAAATCCAAGTCATCAAATTTGCCTGGGCATGCTATATGAAGTTCAAGTAACAGTGGAATTTAAGAGGAATGAGTTTTATTCAGGGAGGCTAGGAATATCACAAGTACCAACAAGCTTCTTTCACTGTGTGTGTGTGTGTGTGTGTGTGTGTGTGTGTGTGTGTGTGTGCGCGCGCACACACACACCCATGCTCATCTGTGGGTACATGTACATGGAGGCCAGAGGACAACCTTGGGTACCATTCCTCAGGCACTGTCAACTTTAAAAAACAAAAGTTTATTTATTTGAGAGAGAGGAAGGAGGAGGCAGAGACATGAATGATGGAGTTCAGAGGACAACTTTCAGAAATCAGTTCTGTCCTTCCACCATTAGGCTCCAGGGATAGGAAACAGGCTGCTAGGTTTTCAAGTAGGCACTGAGCTTGCTTGCTTGTTTCCTCCATCCCTCTCTCTCTCCCTTCTTCTTTCTTCCTGTCGCCCTCCCTCCCTTCCTCCTTCCCTTTGTTCATTCAATCTTTTGCTTCTCACTGGCCTAGAATTCACAAGTTTGTCTTCCCTAATATTTTACAATGCTTGCTTTATTTTTTTTTTATTTATTCAATTGTGCATGTGTGTGTATGTGTGTGTGTGTGTGTGTGTGTGTGTGTGTGTGTGTGTGTGTGTGTGTGTATGTGTGTGTGTAGAACCACGGATGAATTCGGGAACCACCATGGACCACCTCCACCTCCTCCTTGTTTACTCTGCCCCTGGGATTCACAGGCTCCGCCCTACCAGGGTCAGAAATGCAGGCCGCCTCCGCTTCCACCCAGTGTCTATACGTGGGGTCTAGGATCCGAACTCATGACCTTCTGCCTGCAAGGCAGAGGCTTAACCCCTGAGCCACCTCTCCAGCCCCCACAATGCTTGCTTTAAGAGTAAGCTTTTTTTAATTTTTTACTTGAGAGACAGGTAGGGGGAGAGTATGTGAGAGAGAGTATAACAGCATTCTTGTGGAGGTCAGGATAACTTTCAGAAGTAGATTCTGTTCTTCTGTGTGGGCTCCAGGGACCAGGGAATAGCTTGTCAAGTTTTAGTACAGCCACTTTTCCCCAGAGAACCATTTTTTTTGGCCCCAAGAACAAACTTTTTTAATGGCTATTGTTTTGCCTTCAACAGAGATGGGTCTGCTCATATCAACATTTCTGTGTTTGCATATAAGACAATATCTCCTGTCATCCAGGCTGATCTTGAACTCAATATATAGCTGATGATGACCTTGAACTGAGTTTCTTGCCTTTATCTCCCAAATTTTGAGATTGCAGGTATATTCCACTGTTTCTGTGGTTGGGGATTGAACCCAGAGCCTCTCTCATTAAAGAAGCACTCTATCAACTGGGTTACAATCCTAAATGACTCTCTTGTTTGTAAGTTAGTAAATTTTTGGATAGAATAGTTGGGAGTTGTAAGATTTAAGCAGTCTAGCTTATAAATTGATGGCTTATCATTAGATGAAATTCTTTTGGATAGGTCTAGTTAATACATTGATAATCTATGCCAAAAGGAAGTATAATTCTGTGAAAGTCTGAAAATCCTGGGTACTCTGCAGAATTGATTCGAAGGCTTACTAAATATGTCACATATTGCAGCTATGGGTGAGAGCTTTTGCATCTAAAATATTCGATTGGAGTATTTGGAATATTGGTAAGAGGATTGCCATGAATTTGAATTTGGTCTAAGCTTCCTGGTAAGTTCCAGGGGAACCTAAATTACAGAGTTAAGACCCTTTCTAAGATCACTCTCCCTCCCAAATGGAATGCTATTACCTTAAAAAAAAAAAAAAAAAAGACAGAATGATGCAAATTCTAAAATTAAACTAATTTAATTATTTTCTCATTTTTTTTAATGTTTCCACCTTTGCCTTGAACTTGTAACATTCTTCTTCCTCACCCTCTTAAATGGTAGGATTATAAGCTTGAGCCAGCCACCATGCTTGGGCTGTTACTAAGAAATAGAAGCTAGGTGATATGTGGTTACCCAGTTATAATCCTTTGTGTGTATTTTTGGATTTCTGCAATGACACACTTAAAAAGTGACACAAACTCATCCAGGTCTTTCAAATGATAGATTAGGACAGGAAAAATGTTCACTTTTAAAGATAACATTGTAGGAGGTGGGGCTCATAAGGATCCACATCTCCTTTATGATCTATAGGTTACTTAATATTTGGGGGGGGCAATATTTTCTTCTGTGGTGTAGCTACTAGTAAGTTTCATGCTCTACTAAGTGATTCCTGTTCTAGAAGTAATCCCTAATTAAACTCAATGGTTCACCAAACATTTTACTCACCCCCGTTTTTTGAATGAAAAATAGAAGGGAAATTAGCTGGGAGAGGAATGGGGACAAGAGAAGGTAATATGGGCTACGTATGATCAAAATACATTAACTATGTATGCAAAATGTAATATTGAAGTCCATTATGTCATTTAATTAATACATGCCAATAAAAAACCCTAAAAACAAAGTGTAGCAGCACTTGGGAGGTAAAGGAATAAGGATCAGAAATTCAAGGCCATGGCTACAAAGAATTCAAGGCCAGGGGTATAAAAAAAAAAAAAAAAAAGGGAAGAAAAAGGGTGTTAATTGAAATATTAGTAATGATGTATCTGATTTATAAAAATCATTATTTGTTCTTGTTTTTTTTTTTTTACTTGAGGCAGGTCACACACTAGCCCAAGCTGGATTCATAGCAATCCTTCTGCTTATGAGAAAAAAAAGAAAGTAAAATTTTGTGTGTGTGTGCGCATGCGTATGTGCATGTTTCAGACATGTTCAAACATACATATGTGGAGGCTAGAGGCTGATGCCAAGTGTCTTTCTCATTCACTCTCTGTATTTCTGAGGAAGAAAGGGAGGGAAGAAAGAGAGAAAGAAGAGAGAGAGAGCTAGAGCACTCATATTAACACAGCGTGTATTTGGAAATCAAAGGACAACTCTTAGGAGTTAGTTCTATCATTCCACCTTGTTTAGGCAGGGTGCTGCTGCTTTGCATTCTCCAGGCTTCTGAGGATTGAACCCAGGTCACAGATTTGCAAGCAGGTGTTTAATCTAAGCTATCTTGTTGGCTCTGTTTTTGGTGTTTTTAAGGTAGGATTCTGGTATCTTGTTGGCCCTGTTTTTGGTGTTTTTGAGGTAGGATTCTGCTATGTAGCGCTGGATGGCTTGAAACTTGCTATGTAGACCAGGCTTGAACTGAGCCTTGAACTGAGTGTTTTGAATTGACTGTGTAGCCAAGGATGATCTCTTGATCATCCTGTTCTAACTCCCAAATCCTGGTATTACAGACCTGCACCACCATCATATATGTATAATATTATAATTTATTGAAGATGAAAACAAATTTACATGCTAATTAAGTAGATATGCTTCTTTATTCTACATTAAAAAAAAAAAATCTTGGAGACTGGAGAGATGGCTCAATGAATAAGGCACTTCCCCCGAAAATGTAAGAACCAGAGTTCAGATCCCTAGAACCCAACTAAAAGCAGAGCAGGTGTGATTACTGCCTATAATCCCAACATTTGAAAGGCAAAAACAAATAATCCCCATGATTAGATGGCTAGCTAACCTAGCTGATTGATGAGCTCTGGGTTCAGTTGAGAGATCTTGCTTTAATGATAGCAATAAAAGAAGACATTGGATAGATATCTATCTCTTTTGGGTTTCCACACACAGGCGCTCATATGTGAGTGACATGTGAATGACGTGGACATGTATACCTACATGCACACACACATAAACTTGCTATTTGATACTGTGGAATGTAGAATATCTTTAACTTTTTTTTTCCTTTGAGACAGGGTATCTATCCCAGGCTAGCCATTAACGCTAACTGATTCTCTTCCCTTAGCCCGCTATTTTTTCCATTTTTTTGTGTGCATGTGTGCATGTTTCCATGAGTACTGGTGCATATGTGTGCAGGTGCATGTGGAGGTTTGGGATTGATAACAGGAACCATCCTCAATTGCTTTTCTGCCATATTCTTTTTGAGACAGTGTCTCTAATAAAACTCGGTGCTCGCTGCTGCTAGATCTAGTCTGGCTGATCAGTTTACTTGAGGTCTTTAGAGGTTGGAATTTCAGATAGGCTCCCATGCTCACCTGGCATACATTAGAGCTGGGCATCCAGACTTTTTATTGTATTTATTTTTTCTTTGCTTTCATGACCAGTGTGTTAACCTCTGAGCCATCTATCTCAACCTTGTTTATAATTTATAATTATCAATGCCAAGAACAGTATTTTTCATAAATGCATAGTACAAAGTGGCAGAAGTATGTTTAGGGCCATTTGAGGTATTGTCACAGTTAAGCACAAGTGTCATCTTGACTATTTAGGGTTTGAACTCTGGGCACATTTGTAGAGAATTAATGGTTGAGTTAAGCCCAGAGCAAACCTGCAAGAGATTGTCTAGCTGATGGGGAAGGCCCAGCCCATGGTGGGTGGAACTAGGCCCTGGAATAAATCACAAAGAGCTGGTTGAGAGAGAGTCGGCATCCTTCTGTACACTTGGCCAGACATACTGCTCTGGCAAGTAAGGATCATCTCTCTCTCAGCCATAACGTAGAGATGGTGTGGCCAGTTCCCTTGGCCCTGGTGTTGGTGCATGCTCTCCCGTCAAGCTGGACTAAGAACTGTAACCAGTAATCATAAGAGAAAATAAACCCCTTGTTCCCTTAAGCCATTTGATGGTAGTTTATGAATAACCATGCAGGCTGACTGCAATATCATTGGAAATGCTGTCCTAATTTCAAACCAAATTGATTTTAAACTCATCAGTCATAAAATACAATGGAGACTGATAGGAAAGAACAAGGGTTGTAATGGAAAAAGCATCTAAGTCAGTTCACCAGGCTTGTACTGTACGTTCCTTGATCTCATTGGCTAATAAAATATTATCAAGCAAGCTCTAAGACAGTTTTTTTGTTGTTGTTGTTTTGTTTTTTAGCACAGCAGTGGAGATTTAACCTAAGGCCTCTTGAATGTTAAGCAAGCGTGCTATAGTTCCTCTTGACAGCAATTTTTAAAATCACCCATTTTATCGCTTCTCGGCCTTTTGGCTAAGATCAAGTGTAGTATCTGTTCTTATCAGTTTAAAATCACCCATTTTAACATGTCCAATTCAAATATGTACTAATTCAATATTTTATACCTTGATTCAATTCATATTTGACTTTCAATTAACTTTTGATCTTGCTTGTTCAGAAACTTAACTGTTGCCAGATTTTTTTTTTTTTTGAAGCCTCAACATTCAGTAATGTGTGTCAGTTTAAGAAATTGGAGTTTTGGGACTGGAGAGAGATGGCTTAGTCAGTAAAGTGCTTGTTGTGTAAGCAGTAGGACCTGATCCCCAGATTATATAAATTTTATCTCTATGGCAAGTACCTACGATCTAGTTCTAGGAGAGCTGAGACAGGAGGATCCCTGGAGCTTGCTGGTCACCCAGTCTATCCAATTAGGAGCTTCAGGTTTAGTGAAAGACCCTATCTCAAAAAATAAAGTGGATCAGGCTGGAGAGATGGTTCAGGGGTTAAGATTCTGTCTCCAAGCAGAAGGTCCTGAGTTCAGATCCCAGGTCCTACGTAAAGAACACCAGGCGGAAAGAAACAGCTTCAACCTGCACTTCTGCACTTCTGGTTCTGATGGGCAGAGCCTAGGAAATCCCAGAGTGAAGCAAGAAGGAGATAGAAACAATCTAGGATGATTTCCTGAATTTATCCTTGATCCTTCACAGGGACACACACACACACACACACAAATAAATAATATTAAAAAAATAAAGTGGTTGGCAATTGAGGAAGATATCCACCTCTGACCTCTAGCCTCCACACATATGCCACAAACAACTGTGTATTTAACTGTACACACACATGCATATATCCTTAATGTACATATATATATAAAGAAAAAAAGAAAATGTTTATAATTTTCTTCTACCAGCCACTATCCATTTACTTGACTTCAGTATACATGTAGTTTCCAAATTGTTAAAACATACCACCATGAGAAATGGTGTAACTTAGAGTGCAGGGTATGTGAACATGTGTATTTTTCTATTTAGCCTTATAGTTTCTAATCAAAACTCAGTTTTCTGAAATTAGACCTCATGCATACTAGGCAAGCACTCTACCTGTGACCCACACTCAACACCCTTCTGGTTTTATCTGTTTATTTTTAAATGTGCCTATATTATAGTTCACCCCAGTAACT